>OX595849.1:12697688-13897688 GCA_951392215.1 Epirrita christyi
TCGGAATTATAGTGTAGTTCCAAGCATATTTTTAATCTCAATATTTTACTTGATTTACTTAGGCTAAAATCAAATCTACAATTGGAATTTTGCTTTAAAAACACCCATGTTTTGAAGACCACCGCGGATGATGATACAAAATCGAATGCCATCTATCGTGTACACCTTTATTTATTGAAACCCATAAGTATTCTTTATTTCACCAATGTATTGTTTCGATTCACATCGTTTATTCCGATCTAAATCACATTTTCGTGTCCGATAGAGCCTCAGTGGAATTTAGGAGACTCCCGGCTCCTGTTTATTACTCTACATTTTGTAGAATCACATTAAATTGACTCTTATCTCTCAATTGTCACGTACGGTGGATACAGTTGGAGGAAAAACGACATATTCGTTTGAGACTAAATATTATCCGGTTTTAACAAAACCGAGAGTTAAGGCGAGGACTGATCACAAAAGTATTTTGATCGACCAGTGTGACGTGACGAGATTAAATAATGAAATGCAAAAAGTATTGTAGGTAGAACAATATACTAAATAGAAGATGTAACCGAACAGAATTTTGAAAAAAAGTCTGGTTTTTCAATAAAAAAATCGCACAAATTGTCACCCTAAAAAAGTTTTGGCATTCAAATGCTCTTCATTTTTAACGGCAACAACTCATTTCTTTTTTTACGAATTAAATATCTAGACTTGAGTTTTAAAGTTCTAACTGCATATATTATCTATGATTTGTTTATTTAGATTAATAAAAAACCCTCAAAATGTATACAGTCTGAAGTGCAAACCAGTTTCATTGTCAAATATGACATGCGATTTTCAACTTTAAGCAAAGCCGTTGATAAAATTTTTGGATTTTCCCAACGGTTGTCAGTTCTGCGAGCTATATATAAAAATGTAAATACATGTTAACGAGGGCCTTTGCAATTTAGATTTAAAAACAAAAATGTAGTTCCAACTGGCTCGATAGATGACTCTGACATAATATCAACTGCCAAAAATTCTTCAGGTTCAATTTTGTTGTACTTGTCAGTCATACTGCCACTAAGTCAAATTTTCTTTTGACAGTTTATCCACAGTGGAGCGCCATCTATTTTCAACGCTGAAAGCATAATTCGAGTCAACCGTGAAACCCCCCATTGCCACTTCAAATTGCTATAAGTAATTCAGCCCCCCTATTCCCTTACTGAAAGTCACAAGATGACTAACTTTTGACAAGTAAAACGACCATCAATTGCTCAAAATTATCACTAAGAATTTTCAATTGATAGAATAGAATAGAATAGAATATTCTTTATTGCACAAAAAACAAATCATGTGCATAGGCGAACTTAATGCTAGGAAGCATTCTCTACCAGCTAACCTTTGTGTAATGCGGATAAATTTATGTAGGTTGTGCATAATACGTTGAAAAGAATTAGATAGTACTTCAAGTACTTAGGTATAGTTTCAAAATAATAAATTTTATAAATTAAGTAAACATACATGGACAACATTATACCAGGTACACACTAACAATAAATAAATACATACATTAGGTACTTAAAATATATAATATGCATAAACAAACATAACCCTAACTTACAATATTATAATATAAATACATACCTATCAATCAAAATATATATATATATATACTTATATAAATAAACTAAAAATTAGCATTTTATGATACCGCTCACTTTATACGAGTCATTGATGGTCATTTTACTTGTCAAACGTTGGTCACCGAGTGACTTTCAGTTAGGGAATAGGAGGGCTGATCATGGTTCTTGGTAAGATTGAAATGATTCCATCTCCATCTCAGTATTGAAACTCAATGTGAAACTAGCTTAAAACACAGTTGGGTGTTTCTTTAATGTTTTTAGTAAAACTCTTGGTTTTTGATTGCATTTTTGGCATCGACATTACCTTTGTATTTGGTCGGGAATTGGAACGAAGTTGTTCGGTGTTGGTTTTTATTGTTGTTATTTATTACTTTAATGCATTGCTTGTTATTTACGGGGGACGTGATATCGGACTTTTGCAGTTTGCTTCATTTTTATAATTACCTGAGGAAGTAAATGTAGCCACGCTTCTTATTGATAAACTTTTTGAACATAAAACAATAAAGTTTTCTTACATCAGTCTGGAATCCTATCCAACTAATATTATACATGTAAAAGTTTGTGAGGATGGATGGATGGGTGGATATTTGTTACTCTTTCACGCAATTTTGGCGAAACACATTATAGCTTATACATCAAAATAAGATATTAACTAAACCACTATGCCGATAGCGACTTTAGTGAGAGTTGTTTACGCACGCCGGGGAAGGTTTCTGACTATAATTATACGCGCTGACTAGCGCAAATGAATGTCGTTGAAACTCTAACAAATGAGAGCTTACGTTGTTAAGAAAAATAAGAATACTATAAACTGTAATAAAATTTAAGTTTTGGAATGTACAGACATAGCCCTATTTGATGGTAAATAGCGCCGCAGCAAACTTCCCCCCTTTTTGGGGGAACTAGGTACACCTCCATGCAAAAATCGCCGGCATCAAAATTCTATGGTTTTGAAGAACCTGCATATCAAGTTTCGTCAAGATTAATTGAAAAATGCGACCTGTACGTGAGTACTTACGTACATACATATAAATCCAGACAGACAAAAGCAAATTTTGCCAGTTGTTGCAAGGACTTTCTCGCTCAACCCCATTGAACGATCAATGAGGTTCAATTGAAATAAACTCAGAACTTTTTCAGCCCCTGGCCTTTTGAATATCCCCCAACCTCTGTGGGTTAATATTTGCATCTGCAAATATTAAGTTCCGTGTCTGTGCGTACCATGGTACTCGTAGTTTCTGATACCCACGTCACAGGGAATCAGGGCTATATAATATGTGACTGTTATGTTTATTTATAACAAAGTGTAATAAAATTATTTTTATTACTAGTTATTGCCCACGAATTCTCCTGTGTTTTATCCTATAGGTGCTTTTATGTTTTAGTGCAGGTTTTAATATATTTGTCTAACAAATAAAACGACTCCTGCAGCCTACCGGCTTTTATTATTATTACTAGTAGTTCCCCCCGAACTGAGACCTCGCGATGACACCTTTATCAGCCCGACTAATTTAAGAGGGGAAGAATAGGTTTTGTATTTAACGGCTATGTTAGTATGTTTGTATGGATCAAAAATCTAAAACTACTGAGAGAGATTTTGTGAAGCAAAAAAAAAAGATTTTCGCTAAAACTGGATATTACAAAGAAAAAATCCTCAATGTTGGACTTCTCCCCGTAGAACAAAATATACCTACTTAAATAATAAATTTCAGCATTACCAGAGAACTTGAAGTATCTTCGAGATATTTTTTTGCATATTTTACTTACTTTACCCTACTAAACGATTTCTAAAAACATTTAATGAGAAAAAAAAATAACCTCTAGGTAATTTCCTACACATCATCGAAATAGCCTTTGAATAGGACTAAGCAACGGCGCGTAAATACATACATGTTAGTATTTAAAGTACTTGACGAATTAATTGATAACGTACTTTTGATGCAAATCATAGAACTCTAATGTCATTTAAATTCCTAGGAATGGGGGGTCAACAAAGGATGTTATTTTGGTTAATGTTTTTTAAGGTACAACTTTCTAATTTCTTCAATTTCAGACTTTTCCCTGTAGTTGTGACACAAAAGCTACAAGCATACCAACTTTCAGTTTTGTGGGATTGCTAGAAGTACCCTAGAATTTTTGAATTTTACGTTTTTTATTTTCCCTGCTATCTCAGAAACTGCTTAGTCTAAATACTTATTAAAAACAGTTTTGAAATGTGCTACCGAAGTGCTTTCATTAGAAACCCCACTTGATCTGACTGTCTCACTTTTATTTTTTTTATCCCCTCTTGGACCCCAATATCTCATCAACCCCCCGACCGATATAGCTCATAACCTTACTTACAAATTGTACCAATACTATCTACTCTCATACTAAATTTCATGACGATCTGATTAACGGTTGGGAAGTTTTCATCGGACAAACATACATACATACATACATACAAATGCCGATTTTTCCAAGTTGACTCAGAGATCTCGCTTCGCTCGTTCAATTAGGTACGATATTAGTGAGATCGGATGTTGTCAAAAATTCTCCTAAAATCTCAGAGATACGTTCAAAATTCACAGCATCACTCACTAAAAGGGTAAAAAATTTGTTCGCACCAAATTCTCGAAATGTGCCGTTTCATACAGCTAAAGATACTTTTCTATTGTAATCCTCGCTTTGGCTTACAATAGGTGAGGCTGGGCGGATCTACGGAGGTCTGCATAAAAAGTAATGGATGCTACGCGACAGTGCAGTGGTTCCGTAGGGTTTACAAGGCCATAGAAAATGAAAGTAATTCTAATTTATAACTTCAATATGTATCATATATAATTTATGCCAAAACATCTAAAATCTGTATTCTTATAAGTAGAGTTTGTTCAGAAAGAGAACCGTTGTGGGATTTGAGGGCGCTGCTGTGCTTATTTACCTATTTTGTTTAGCGGGCAATACAATGGCGCGTCTGTTCCATTTTAATTCTATTACAACTAACTATTCCTTTAGTTTATGATTCAAAATGCCGACAAAAAGAAACCAGCTCCTAGTTATGGTTGTAATATACAGTTCAAAACGTTAGTTCACAATTTGGCCACGACGGTTCTCTTTCTGAACAGCTATAATATAGAAATATTATACATACAATACTTTATATCGTGTTTATTACTTATAAATAGGCGATAGAGTACCTAATATAATTTTAGTATGCTATAGACTCTACCTCTACAGTGTAGAGCATATACCCAAAAGGAGGTGACAAGAGCAACTTCTACTTAGTATTAAAAAAAACAACTTACTCACACACACTCATGCAGAAAAATGAAGCATCTCTATAAACGCACACGCAAATAAAAGCTGTCACACAAACATAAAACAAGCAAACAAATAAAGAATTACTGTTGTTACACTATTGTTTAGTTGCACACAAACTAGTGATGGGGTAAAAGACTGATGTAATGAATGATACTTAATGAATTAAATTTCTCAAGGAAATGTGATTTATGTAGCAGAATATCAGCGGAATAGAGGCGAGTCGAGTTAACACATATTTATGATAGATAACTTTAATTTACATTGAAATTATAATGAACACTTTTAAATTCAAGAGATGTCAGAAACTAACTAAGCAAAAGGTAGGTATCCAAGCGACAGCTATAGAATTAGGTAGTATTTTGACCTCTGTGTTTTACACTGATGCTAATATACCTACCTTCTTAAAAAAATTAAGTTTGGTAGGTGTACCAGGCGGATTGTCTAATGTTATTTATTGTATATAATATATGGTTTTTTTTTGCTCGATTGTTTGAAGGTTCGAGAAAACTTCAATGATTAAAATACCTCATTTTACTCACCAAAGGAGAAATTTATTTATTGTTCTCCTGGATATTTTCCAAGGGATCTCTAAATTCCAAATGTGTGTCAAAATGCAAATGCATTTGGCAAAACACCGGTGTCTTTTGCAATGAAAAGTGATGGAAATGTACCAACAACAATCACGGTGTTTTAAACTCACATTTTCTTTTCTCCGTTTCGCTTTTGAGCTTTGTCTTTTTTATGCGCTCATTTATAAAGCTTTTATAACACATGATGTATACATTCTGAAAATAAAATTCTAAAGTCGTGGAGAGTCACTAAAGAGAAGGCTTTTCAAAGGTAGGATGTAGAAAGGAATTATCTTTAGAAATTAATGGGATTATGAGTGAAGGCAAAAATAAAGCTTGACCCGTTTCATTCACAGTGGTTACTATAATAACAAAACATAACACCCAACAGTCACATACGTAGGAACCGTACGTCTGTACGGTTCTATAATAAACTTCCAGAAGGTGCATTTAAACTTCCTATTCGAAGATTTAAATCCTACATAAAGATGAATCTAATTAAGAAAGCGTATTACACTCTTGATGACTATATTAATGATAAAGCCGCGTGGCCTGATGTCGCTCTGCCCCTCGACTGCTAAAATGGAAATATCTGTACTTACCTATTTACATGTTTGTATTAGATTATTATTTATAAGTATAACAAGCGTAGCGTGTGCTGTCTTGCATATTTTTGCTGATGTTTATTTACTTTTGACTACCTTCCTAAGGTTTTTAAGTTCTCATTTACTATGTATCAGCAACTCCTTGCTCCGAGGCACCACACAGGCGCTTCTCACCTAGTGGTAAGACGGACCATTTATGTAAGCCAAGCCGAGTTTGCTGCCTGATTCTTCTAGGCTTGGTCGCGTTGGAACAGGAGTAATTTAATTTTATATAAGACGATTCAAAATGATCCTTGTGATTTCAATGAATAAAGTTCTTTTTGACTTTGACTTTGACTTTGTAGGCATGATCCCACACTAGGATTCTCTGTGTCGTGGGTATCTGGATCTATGAGTACCATGGTACCATAACACCCACACTCGGAACAAATATTTACAGATCATACATTTGTCCCGTTCCACAATTCCAATTTTAGTTGGCGCAAAAAAAATGTATCCTCAATATCATCATCATCATCATCAGCTTGTAGAAGTACACTGCTGGACATAGACCTCCCCCATAGAATGTCACGACGAACGGTCTTGGGCTGCCTTCATTCACTGGCTGCCAGCTATCTTTAAAATGTCATCAATCCATCGAGAGGGAGGGAAAGAAAGGGAACTTAGATTTCTAAACTTTGTAGCAAGAAAAATTGGTAAATGAAATTGTATATCTACGATGACGGACGATGCAGTGAACGAAGGTCTTAGGAAGTGAGTGGATGGAGGTGGCTCAAGACTGTTCGTCATGGCATTCTATGGGGTAGGCCTATCAATAGTAGACTTCGACAGGGTGATGATGATGAACGTTGGAACAATCTACCTTACAAAATGTAAATACTGTAGATCATAATTGTAATTTCAGCTATGAAAATTAAACAAAATGAACAGAAATTTTCAAGGTACAGCTTTCTTGCAAAATATAAATTCTACCGAATTCAGTGTAATTTGAATTTTACAAATAGTTAATTGCCTTATTAACGGATATCTTAAATCTTTCTTGGAATCCACGGCGTTTGCCAATTGTCTCAACGACGACAGTCTATGCGGGATAGCTGGGTTATTTCATTCCTATTACCTATCTTCCAATTATTTACTATACTTAATAAAAAAGTGAGTTCAAAAACTCAAAGCCGATTACTGAAAATTCACGCTCTAAAAAGTATGAAACATGAAAATATTCTCATAATTTCTATGTATATGTATGAAACTCATTAATGACTAAAATTCTTATACCTATGATATCAATAAAAGTGCCTCTTCCAGTACATTTGTTAAAAACGCTGCTTTTTTGATTTGATTTTGTGAAAATCGCACTTGTAATTTTTATGTACAAACTATTAGATGTTTATCGTCTCTTGAATAAACAACTTACGCGTAATATATTTTGTATGCTAAATAAGAAGGACCCAAAATTCTGTCACTTTTAGCCGTATTTTATCGTCCAGATATTATGGTAATAGTAAAGTGCTTTAACGTTAAAAAGCTTAAATGAAACTAGTGAACATTTTTAACCTCCGCTCAAAAGTTTAAAAAGTCCGCGTGAAACAAAGAATGCTTTTAGTGAATGGCTTGAAAAATGGTCTAAACATGGCTGTCAGATATGCTGGAATGACCGTAATTTTGGTTGATTTGTCATGTAAAATAAACAATCGAGTTTATTGCAGTGGATGAAATTGACTCCTAGGCCAGAAAAATTAAATCTAAAATAAATAATACTAATATCTCTAAATTGCATTCTGGAGAGGCCTCGTCCAGCAAACCGTAGGCCACGTCATTGGTGGTATTGCAGTTTTTTTATACTACTTGGCTAGCAAACAAGCGTACGGCCCACCCGATGGAAAGTAGTTACCGTAGCCTATGGACGTATGCAACACCAAAGGAATCACACCCGCGCTGCCGACCCTGAGACATAAAGATGAAAAGTCTCATGTGCCTGTAATTTCACCGGCACCCGTAGGTATCCTTCAAACCGAAACACAGCAATGCGAGCACTATCTGCTTGGCGGCAGAAATAGGTATGGTTACTTCCCCGGACTAAGATTTTGACTAGACAATTGTGAAAAAAACCTTGACAAATATTTGTGTGAAAGAAAAATAGTAAAACTCAATGCCGTGGACTAGTTACAAATTTTCAAATAAAAAATGCTTCACTCTGGATATTTTTTTAGTATTGCAATAATATAATTAGAATTATTTGAATTGTTCAAATTATAATTGAATGTCTAATAAGCAACATAAATATATATCTTTTTGTACATTTATATTCACTCATCAAAGAAGAGTTAAGTACATGGAGATAACCTCTAGTTGGCATCCATCTACGCCTTAAAAAGAGGTTAGAATTATTATTTATTCCTAAGGTTATAACAACTTAAAACAAAGTCCTCAAAAGTTATTCCCAAGCGGATTGTCTGTGAAAAATGGACGCATGACTCACGGCTCAGAAACGTTCCGACGATGTATTTCGGCAAAGCGAATTGTTATTTTTTAATCTTTCCGTAAAGCGCCAAAAGTTTTCTTTCTATTTGAATTTTAAAATTGAAACGCTACTGGCTATTTTAGTAACATGAGGTATATTTTTCCCTACGCATACTAACTTGCTTCTGCTGTGGTATGTCCGGTCTATGAATAGGCCTCTCCGCCCGTCTCCTCCCGTGGATGTCGTAAAAGCCGACCAAGGGATTCCACCAGAGGGTGGGCAGCCTCATCCACCTGAGTACTCAACACCACTACTGCGATCTCCAATCCGCCTGCCAAGCGTGGTGCATAATGGCAAATCCCCCCTATTGTATTCTATGGAGGGAAAAACAAATCCTACGAGTAACATATAATGTCTTAAGTCCATCGAGTGGAGGGCCTTCCTCTACCGCGTCGTCGGGTTTGTGGTCGCCACTCGAGAACCTTTATTTCCCAACGGTTATCAATGGTTAGTAGTTAGTAGTTAACGACAAATCCATTAAATTAGACCATTGATGTATATTATATAGATAAGGGTTTATACCACACTCTGCTGTCACCTGAGTTATCTTAATAAAGGCTTTTATCCGGTTTCCGGTAACCGGACTACTCCTGCATCCTGCTTCACCTGGTATATTGGATAAATTCCGGATAGGTAGGTATCTGGATGATGAATACCAGAGAGCGGTCACCCACCATTTCACCGGCGGTATTCCGCAAATCCGGTAACTGGACTACTGCAGACTACTGCTCGCCTGGTATATTGGATAAGCTTCAGATATCTGGATAATGAATACCGGATACCAGTCATCTTCATGTTTTCACTCCTTGAAGGATTGTTTTTCTGGATAAAAATTAGCTTAATCCAGATTTATAAGCTGTTTACCAAATCACCCAAAATCGGTGAAGCCGTTACGGCACGATTGAGTAACTAACCTAAAGTATTATTTATATTAGTGGGATTCCCCAGATTCCCAAAGTTGCCAGATACCAAGAACATAAATACAGTACGATACTGCTCCTAATTACAAAAAAAATATTGACATCTGGTGAAAATGGAATTTAGTGAATGTGAAACCAAAATAAGCACCATTGAAACAAACTAAAATCAAAATAAGAGACAAAGCTTCGTCAAATAAAAAGGTTTGCACCTAAGTAGGTACTCGGTTTTTTGTTCCATTCGCCAGGAATCACCGCGGATGTTGCCTCATTCATTGTTCCTGGCAGTGAGTTGTAATTATACGCTAGTAATAATAGTTCAATGGTTCCTGGTTCCTGAAATGCAATAATTAAAACAGGTTGAAATAAATCAAAATGTTATGTTTGAAGCTTGTTGTATTTGAAGCGGCCATAAAGATAATTCAAAGTTACAAAAAACATCTATTTCTCGACAGATTATGTCACTTACTGCTCTTCTCGATACTTACCTAAGTTATACTCATTTTGAAAGAAGTCTTTGAAGCAAATTCAAAGCACCTACACCTCAACGTGAATTATTTAAGACATTTTACGGTAGTATACCTAAACGTTCACTTAGTTATCTGTGTACAGAACTCTTCGGTAGCATCCGGCGCAGACAGTCAATGATCTGGTAACGCTTGTAGTGGGATATGCTGTGTGGCTATGAGTACGGCGCGCTGTAATAATTTACTTTGTGACCGGACTAGTTGGGCCATTTTCGTTGTTATAAGATTCTTCCCGAGTAATATAACGAGTGTAAAAAGACTACTCCCGAAAACTGAAACAGTGCATTCAGACCATGATTCTGAAAATATTTAAGCTAAAAAAAAACGAAAAAAAAGATTTAGATCACATTCGTCAGATTCCACTTTCGTCAGATCACTTTTTTCCGTATAGGTCAGAATTTTGAAACTGATTATGAAATTGTTTTTCGTGTTTTCTTTATATCCATAAAACACCATAGGACCACAAAAACCTAATTTACATCATTAAAAACACGTTAATAAATAAAAACTTAAAAAAGCAATGAAAACCCAATAAGAAATATTGGCGCTGCGCGTCGATCAGCTGACCGGGAGTGTTGAACTCGCGCGGCCGCCGGTGAGCTGTATGAACTCGCCGCTATTTTATATAGCTATGGCATTGTAGCTTTACCGGTACCTTCAGTATTCATGGCAGTTATGGTACCATGGTAGGTACTCGTAGTTCCTGATACCCAAGACAGGGAATCCTAGTGTGGGATCAAGACTATGTATGTGACTGTTGGGTGTTATGTTATGTTATTCATATGGTAGTAGGAAACTAGAACTAGTAATAGTTCTGCGAACAAATAAGACCTCGCGAGCACAAACTTTCTTGTTTGTTTGTTTGTTTTATATAACTCACAAGAAAGTTCGCTCAGCCTTCCAATATTCTTCCTATTTGATCTGCTTTTAACATCGTCCTGGGAAGCCTCTTTTTCTTTTGGTATTAGCTTGTTTCGTGGCCAAACAGTTTATGCATACCATAACCGGACAGCGTCGATAAGTTTTGATAGAAACCGTTCGGTTTCGAGTTTACGACTAATATCCTTCGGTTTACGGCGAAGCGGTTACGACCACAACACATGTAGGTAGGGTTAAAAATTCAGCAACCGCAGATTTATTTTGCGAACGGAATCAAGACGGCCGTAATACTTGGAAAAACTCGAAGACAAAAACGTAGTTTTTGGCAAGTATTTTGAGCAGTTTTATTTCATGGTTAAGACAACATAATTTGCATACTTATTCATTCAATTCGCGGATGGATATCTTGCAATTTTTTTATCGTTGCGTATTGCATTTACGTAATCCTATCCGTATTTTAAAATGCAGATAGCATAGTCACTTCGGTTCCTGTTCAACATGAACTAGTGGTTTGCAAACTAGGCACTCTATCCAGTTGAATATTCAAGAGTTATTGGAAGGAAAGTATGACAAACGCAATGGATTTGTATGCGGGTTTGAGGTCGCCCCGGGCGGAGCCAACAAGCACCGAATATTTTTATATTTCCCATCGTATTCGCTCACATTTTTATTTTGAAATTCTTTTAGAAAAGAGTAGATGTACGAGTGCTTTAAGATGTCGTTCTCAATTTACTTTTCGAGATGAGGTGGAAGCTTTGTAATTTGATTGCATTCAGTAGCAGTTTTTAGGCATCCAATGATGGACAAGACCTTCACCATGAAAAAAACAATAAAGGGAATTGCCATAATTATCCCGCTTGGCAGGTGGATTGGTGATCGCAGTATTCATTATTCATCATCAGCCGCTTTTAACGTCTACTGCTGGACGAGGCTTCCCCCATGGAATGCAATGGGGGATTTGCCATAATCACCATGCTTGGGCAGGCGGATTGGTGATCGTAAGTATTGGTGTTTAGTACTCAGGACGATGCTGCTGCCCCTTCTCTGGTGTAATTAGTACTTAGTCGCCTTTTACGACATCCACTAGAGGAGGTCTTTTATTCTTAGGCCGGATAAACCACGATTTTTAACCGACTTCCCAAAAAAGGAGGAGGTTCTCAATTCAGTTGTTTTTTTTTTTTTTTAATGTTTGTTACCCCGGCGTTTATGAACCGATTTGGAAAATTCTTTTTTTAATTGAATAGATATACTTCTAGATTGGTTCAATTTTTTTCAGAATCAAGTTCTGATGATGGAATTCATGAGGAATCAGGGTACTCCTCAGATATTGTAGGCAAACATATGGCGATTTTGATATTTTCAGCAACAAACCAAGCATTTGCATTCAAAAAGTATCATAATCCTTTCACCACTATGGTTCTTTCATCATTTTTTTTTTCATCCAAATATTTTAGTCGAATACAATGGCGGGAGTCGGTTTTTTAAATGAAAAGTTATTTTGATTGTATATTACATGACATAATATGGCTCCCACAGTCTCTAAACTCTCTAATCTCCAAACAATCCAATTTCCAATTAAATGGCATTGCATTGTACAAGATTTCTCGTTAGAGGTTTGAGTACTTCCTTGTACACGACATGCTCAGATCGGCTCTGTTTTCCGCCAAACATTTCGGGCTTTTTCTTTTAAATTTATCATTATTTATTGAACTTCCTTTAATATACTTACATAAAACCACTTGGAAACAAAAAGCCTCTTACCAAAATCGATTCGTCTAAACTAATTTAGTTCTCACAGCTCACTCAAATGATTGCGCGGCTCCCTGGGATCGCAATTTATTTCATCTACAAACAATAATTGTCTGAAAGTCGATAACCCAAATTATTCTAATTGGACCACAGGGGTTGTTCTCATCCCAAAACTCGCTAAAACTTATCAAAGTATCGGCTTCAATTAATTTTAATGTTTATTATGGAGCAATTTGATATGGCCTTTGATGAACGAACCTACTTAATTTGGCTTTTGTATGTTTTTAAACGTTTGTTTTGGATGTTTCGTAAAATCCCTTGGGTTGTATAGGTCGTGGGTTTCTATTTAACAAATTTAATGAATTAATGCTTCATTTATAATGATCCTTGTGATGCCAATGAATAAAATACCTACTTTTGATTATATTTTATTTGATTTTATAACAGCCATTCTACAATATAAAATAGACGAACAAATATATAGTAACAATTCCGCTCCTCTCCAACGAAAACTCTGAAAGAATTCGACACGTGTTTCGCCTCTCAACGAAGCATCCTCAGGAAACAGTAGGCTCACTGCGTGCTAGAACGAAAAAGACACACTACTGCAAAAACTCCGCAGCCATGTTGCCTCTTCGAACGCCGAACAGAAAGTCAAGTCAAGTTCTTTCTGTTCGGCGTTCGAAGAGGCAACATGGCTGCGGAGTTTTTGCAGTAGTGTGTCTTTTTCGTTCTAGCACGCAGTGAGCCTACTGTTTCCTGAGGATGCTTCGTTGAGAGGCGAAACACGTGTCGAATTCTTTCAGAGTTTCGTCGAGCCCTTTTCAATTTTCAGCCATTTTTGGTTAAGTTATAATTTTAATTTTTGCGATCTCCAAACAAAATTAGAAATGTTTTGATATATCTTTTTAAGTTACAAGTTTGGTTTTTTACGGCACCTCAAGTTGGTACTTTTAGCCATTCCTGAGAAAACGGGATAGACGCAGGCTCTCGTTTTTTTCTGTTAAGGTTTGGAACCCTAAAAGTGGTCTTGTAATACTGTAAATGGTTTCTAAGGTCACGTAATATTTCATAGCTGTATCAGTTTTATATGAGCAAACTTGCAAAATTCACGGAGGTCATAAAACGTTCCATAAAAGTAGTAACATACATAGTATGTAGTATATTTTTTCTTCTTGTAAACTATAAGAACTCTTACCAAAAACTTAAATAGTCTAGAGCTCATTATAGGCATTTCCTGAACCCATTAGGTGAACGTCAACAAGAGAATAAAAAAACACGTGGTGTACCTACAGTCGTAATTTTTAACCGACTTCACAAAAAAGGAGGAGGTTCTCAATTCGGTTGTATTTTTTTTTAATGTTTGTTACCCGGCTCCCCGGCTGGGATCTCCGGCGTTTATGAACCGATTTGAAAAATTCTTTTTGTATTTGTATAGATATACTTCCAGATTGGTCCCATTTTTTTCAATACCCAGTTCTGATTATGGGGTCCATGAGGAATTGAGGGAACTCCTCAAATATTGTAGGCATACGTATGGCAATTTTGATATTTTCAGCAACAAACCAAGCATTTGCATTCAGAAAGTATCATAATCCTTTCACCACTACGGTTCTTTCATCATTTATTTTTCATCCAAATATTGTGTCGAATACAATGGCGCAAGTCAGTTTTTTAAATGAAAAGTTATTGTATAATAAAAATGCTTGTTTATTTACAATCTTTATTTCGTTTGTAAGATTCACTAAGAAGTTTTTTTTTATGTTGTCTGTGTTTGTTTCAAAACAAATGTATCCTTGACTTTAAGTTGCTTGTTTAGATAAAATTCAAATCCATTATTGTAAGATTCACTTTGACGAAGTCTTTATGTTAACATGGGTTTGTTTCTAAACAAAATTTATCTTTATCTTATCTCGTTCAAACCAAACACATTCAAGCAGAAGCATCCGTCTGTAAAGTATTACCTAGCTATTGTAACAAGGGAACAGATACCTAGTGAGTAACGACTCAACATTTATCGTAGGCAGAATTTTGTTTACGTAAGACGTCTTAAGACCGGCTTATGCCTATTGATCCCTCGGAGAAAGGATTTTTACATCAATCTTGGTTAGAAGTCGAGTGATCGAGTAGGGAAGTTCAAAATTATATTAAATGAACAGTTTGTACATTTGCGGTTTGAGAAATTATGAATTTAAAAGATGTAACGTGAATTAAAAATAATGTTCTGATGCATAAATGTTTTAACTAGCAAGTTAGCTACAATTTTACTGACATAACATTTTGCTTGTATAAAACTGCTATATTTTTCGTATGTTAGAAGTATTATAGAATACTGTTGTACTGTTTGGAACCCATATTATACAACATATATCAGCGATTTGGAACGCATTCAACACAAATTTGCTAAACATTTAAATTATAGAAAACATATTTATTCTCAAAGCTATATTGAATCATGCAGTTATCATAATCTTACTAGTCTTCAAAATAGACGTACGCTCATGGATATGGCATTCCTTCATGGTATATGTAATGGATATATGATTGTCCAGAACTTAGTTGTAAGGCTCTGCGGTTTTGTACGCCGAAATGTCGCACAAGACATACCAAGTTGTTTGCTGTCTCGCACTCATCTACGAACTATGCACGTTATTCTATAGTTAATAGATTACATAAAGTTTATAACGAGGATTTCTACTTATGTGATATATTTCATAGTAGCAAGGGAACTTTTAGAAGAGAAACTTTGAAAATTATGGAGGATGATAATTTAAAGTGAGTGTTGTGTTATTGTTGTTAAGTTCTTTCATATACATTTATTTATATTATATGCTGTGTATATAATAGGTTTGTACATTTAATTATTGTTAGTAGTGTCCAGGGTACAAACTTGTAATTTGCCTGATTGCTCTACAATCTTGATACCAGCTATTCTGACGACTTTTGTTCTGCGACTTTTAGGGTTTAGACTCAAATGAATAACTCTTTTTAAGTTTTCCAAAATTGAATTCCGAAATGTGCCCCTGGGGTCGTGGAGTGAGGATGTTGGTTTTGGTGGTGGGATTTGTAGTCCGTGTGCTTTCTGGTGGGTGGCAGGTGTCCCTGTATAATATGCTAAACCACTAGTTTTTAATTTAGCGTACTTCCTATACTTTGTTATTTTATTTAGCTTGAACGGTAAATTTGACTGTCTGTCTAAAAAATTATGTTGTATAAAATGTAAATCCATTATTAGCCATAGGATTTTAATTATAAAAATGTTCTGTTTTATATTAAGGGCTGTGGATTTTGTTCAATAAATAAAATAAAATAAAATTAAATAAGTTTCGTGAATTATTATCATTAATTTTGTAAAACAAGAAATTTTCACGTACCGATATGTTGGTGGAAGCACCAACAGGTTTCGACCCTAATCCAGGGTCTTCATCAGGGTGGGTATAGGATCCGCGCTACACTCCCTCCACGTCCTTCCTCGCACTGCATCTCTGAGCTCGCTCCTCTCCGCTCGTCTGGCGCGGGGGTGGGGGGAGTGCTTGTGTCTGCGTCATTACGCGTGCTACGCGAAAGCGTACATTCGATATGTGAAAATTTCCCGTTTTACAAAATGACAGATATAACAGTAGATTTTAAACTTGCTTTTTGCAAGTAAGCTTTAAGTACTTCACAAACGCAGCAGACGCGGTAATATTTAATATGCGTATAAAAACTTATCGCATCTGAAGGTATCACACACGCAGCAGATACGATAACATACGAAGATGATACATTCACGCGGAAATCTTCAAACTGTATTGTATTTAAATTTGTATACACAGATATAATCTGTTCATCTTTTGATATTATGTCGGTGCCTACAGATGCTTGACGGTACAATATAAGTGATCTGCTACGTGTGTGTTACTCCTTGAGTTTAGTATAGAGAGCGATATGGACAGATACGCGCTCAGATACAGATATCTTACCGCGTCTGCTACGTGTGTGACACACTAGTAGTAGTAGTGTTTTTTTTACTTGCTACAGCAACAACCTGATGGTAAGTAGTTACCGCCGTAGCTTATGGACGCGTGCAGACTCTTTAAGAATTTTAAAACGCCCTTTTTGAAAAACCCCATTTAAATCAATGGTTGTAAGTATTATGTATTCATAGTGTACAATAGTAGATTGTATCATAAGGGAGCAAAATAATATTTTTACGGCGAGGGCGCTTTTTTGAATCCAGAGCGAAGTGAGAAATTCTAGCGAGGGATTCTTTAGTAGAATCCCGAACGTAGCGATGGATTCAAAGTACGTCGCCCGAGCCAAAATACATTTTGCGCCCGAGTGTTACACTCTACTTTTCATCACCCTCTATGAGAAAATATTAGGCGCCTCATATTTTATTTCAAAACAAAACCATGAATTTCTAACAATCCGTGAATAACTTTTCATTTAAAAAATAGACTTCCGCCATTGTATTCGACTAAATAATTGGATGAAAAAAAAATATGAAAGAACCTTAGTGGTGAAAGGGTTATGATACTTTCTGAATGCAAATGCTTGGTTTGTTGCTGAAAATATCGAAATCGCCATATGTATGCCAACAATATTTGAGGAGTTCCCTCAATTCCTCATGGATTCCATCATCAGAACTGCATTCTGAAAACAATGGGACCAATCTGGAAGTATATCTATTCAAATAAAAAAAGATTTTTCCAAATCGGTTCATAAACGCCGGAGATATGAGGAAACAAACATTAAAAAAAAAATACAACGCGACTATGGGCCGTCGGTACCAGCCAGTATTTATTTAAACAATACTTGCGTTCGCCTTCTTTGGCGCTGAACACTAAGATGTTCCAAATTTAAAAAGGGCGCGGCAAAGATAATTGCGGCGCACTTATTTGAGTTCGATATGTTCCAAATTTAAAAAGTGCGCGGCAAAGATCATTGCGGCGCACTTATAGAAGTTTCATACAGAAAACACCACCTTTGGGTGCACTTAAAGGCGAACCAAGTCGTCCTTTTCGAATAGATGGGATGAAAATAGTTTGGCACTACCATTTAGTAAGATTTATACAAAACTCATTAATATGAATCTAAACCAATATTGGGCACGCACGAGTAATGTTACGACGATCATTAGTAAAATATGTTTTTTCATTACATACATTTTTAGATAAAATGTAACCCATATTTTCATAATCATTTTATAAATTGATTCTGAAAAATTGGGACCAATCTGGAAGTATATCTATTCGAATAAAAAAATAATTTTCCAAATCGGTTCATAAACGCCGGAGATATGCGGTAACAAACATACAAACAAACATAGCTTTTGTCTTATTTTGACGTACCTATGAGATTTTACTTATGATGGTTATATTAGAACTTCTCAATAGTAGGTATACGAATAGCTATGGTAAATGGTTTGGTGGTGAATGAAAACGCGCCGCCTTCTCGGCGGCTGGTTACGTACTGGCTTCCCCATGTATTACTCCCCATGTATTACTCTATGGTACTGGCGGTACTAGCTCGATGATAGAGGCAATGGTGCATTTTGCTTGTTGAGCGAAACACAGAATTGAGTGTTCGGTGTAAACCCGAACAGGTTTCAAAAATGATTATGAATAAGGTCTTTACTAGTTTTGTTTTTTAAATCAAAAAGCCCTTAGAGTTTTGTTCCAACGTGGAACTGTTGGAACAAACCACTAAGGGCTTTTTGTGTAAATAAAATGTTTAATTCGTAATTTTCATTAGCCAAACATCTACTTAACTCAAAAACTCAAATGTTGTTACAACGTGTAATGCGACATTAGTTTTTTTTAAATTCACCAACTGCCTCGTTACTGTAGCTAAAGTGGGAGAAAAATAAAAGCAGCTAATTAATTAGGTCTAAAACAGAGGCGACAGCGATTTTAATAGTATCTCATAAACATCATTAGTTAAGCTACGGATATCCCTGAACCAAAAAAAAACACTGTAAAAATCATTGAACAATATTCGTAGCTAAATTAATTATCTTAATGAGATACTAACAACTAAAACATGTGTCTATGATCTCTTAGTTTTCGCAAAAACAGTTTTCGCTGTCAAAAGAAGTTTTGATGAGCTGTGATGAGCAAAAAATACGAATGAATTTGAATTTCGCACCACTTGCGAGACGATCCACCTTAAAATATCTCTCTTGTTACTGCAAAATCATGAACACCGCTGAAAAAATAACGAGATTTGGCTAGTTTGCAACTTAAGCATGTTTTTGATTTGGTGTCTTGTCTTGTCCCACAATACCCAACAACCCGCGCTTACAGTAAAGTGGGACGCATAAAATTAAATAAAGCCCCGTCTTGATGATTTAAGGTTGCGAAAAGTCGTTGCCTTAATGTAATAAGGTTCTGTTTCAAAATTTTATTCGGACTCTGTTTTAACCGTTGTAGAGAGATTTACTGCTGAACTTTTATATCCGCCTTTAAAGCTGAAACGGGGTTAAATACATCTTTATGAGTCATTACAAAAATCTGTGAGTTTTTTATTTATGAGCCCACTCTATTCTGCACAGGTTATAAGAAAATGCTAACAATTCTTGTAATTATTTTAAAACTACACTGATGCCGAGATAAATAGACGTTACTTAGCCCGTACTAATGCTAAGAACTGTCCCTGTCACTGTCGCACAAATGTTAAAACACGCGTATTAGAGAGAGACAGGGATAATGCTAAGCATTAGTTGTCCGATTGACAGAAAGCCGGTATTCTGCTCCCTCACAAAAATAATTCAATCTAGCCTCGATTCACAGTGACTACCATTAGAGTAGGATAGCTATATAAACATTGTAAAGAGTAAAGAGACACTATTTAGGCTAAAATTATAGAAAAACTTTTAAACGATCAAGTCTCGGTCACATCACATCTCAATTTAATCACACTACCTGTTATATTTTAAGTTACAAGAATACCACTCCTGACATCGACACAGATCGGAACATGCCACGTTAAAGCCACTCCTCTACCTTGTCTATGGTCACAAATCTTGCAAAATAAATGAATTTGGAACGTATTTTGAGCTCATGGAATGAATACGTACCTATAGCTGAATAATCCGAACATGTAGTTACCTGTACCTGTCTTCCGTTGTCTTTGAATACCCTCGGGTAATGTTTTCCATAAAGCAACAAGTAACAAACATTCAAGCGAACGAGCTAGTTGAAAATAACAATGGAATAGAAGCGTCTCCCATTCATAATACCCGGCCTCCAGAGTGGGTTTGTTACGTTAGGTAGGTATACGAGCTCCAGTATTTAATTTCACCCCTAACTTAATCATCTGAAAACGGTCGCAATTAATGTTTTGATCTACCTCGGGAGAAAGAAAGAAAGAAAGAAAATATATTTATTTTGCGATTCACTAACAATATGTTGGTGGAAGCACCAACAGATTTCAACCCTAATCATCATCAGGGTGAGTGCGATCCGCGCTAAAGTCTTTCGGCATCCCTTCTAGCACTGGGTCTCTGAGCTCGCTCCTCTCGGCTCGTCTGGCATGGGGGTGAGGGAGAGGAGCGAGCTCAGAGACGCAAATAACAACAATGTTTTAGAAAAATTACGACTATACACCACGTATTTTACTATTCTCCTGCTGAAGTTTCGTTAACATAATTATTTCTACCACACTAGGTCTATCACTCGATGACCTATGTGGCGCGGCGGGCGAAGTTTCGCCTGCGACGCAGGAGGTTGCAGGTTCGATTCCCACTTCGGAACAAATATTTTTACAATCTGCAGATATTTGTTCAGGGTGTTATGGGTATTTTCTATGTATGATAAACTAGTGGTTCGCCCCGAACTGAGACCTCGCGATAACACCTTTATCAGCCCGACTACTTAACCAAGTAATATCCATTTTTAACCGACTTCCCAAAAAAGTAGGAGGTACTTAATACGGTAGTTTTTTTTATTTTTTTTTATTAATGTTTTTTACCGCATATCTCCGGCGTTTATGAACCGATTTGGAAAATTCTTTTTTTATTTGAATAGATATGTTTCCAGATTGGTCCCATTTTTTTCAGAGTCCAGTTCTGATGATGGAATCCATGAGGAATTGAGGGAACTCCTCAAATATTGTAGGCGATTTTGATATTTTCAGCAACAAACCAAGCATTTGCATTCAAAAAGTAGAATAATCCTTTCACCACTATGGTTCTTTCATAATTTTTTTTTCATCCAAATATTTTGTCGAATACAATGGCGGAAGTCAGTTTTTTAAATGAAAAGTTATTCTATTATTATTTTTGTAAATTTTCACCTCGAGGTCTACCAGTACAGTACAGGATCTATCAGTAAGAACTCTAATTTTCTACACATCATCGAAATAACCTTTGAATAGGGCTAAGCAACGTGGCGTAATACTACATACCTGTTAGTACCTATATCAAGTACCTGACGAATTAAGTGATAACGTTCTTTTGACGTGAAACATAGAACTCCAGCGTCATTCAAATTCCTAGATATGGGAGGTCAACAATGGATGTTATATTGGTCTCTGTTTTATGGAGTACAAGTTTCTAAATTCTTCAGTTTCAGACTTTTCCCTGTAGTTGTGACACAAAAGCCACAAGCATACCAAATTTCAGCATTGTGGGATTGCTGGAAGTACCCTATAATTTTTGATTTTTACGTTTTTTATTTTCCCTAATATCTCAAAAACTACTAAAGCTAAATACTTATTAATAACAGTTTTGAAATGTCCAACCAAAGCGCTTTCATTAGACACCCCACTTGATCTGACTGTCTCACTTTTATTTTTTTTACCCCCTCTTGGACCCCAATATCTCAGCAACCCCCAGACCGATATAGCTCATAACCTTACCTACAAATTGTACCAATACTATCTACCCTCATACCAAATGTCATGAAGATCGGATTAACGGTTTGGAAGTTTTCATCGGACAAACATACATACATACATACACACATACATACAAACGCCGATTCTTCCAACTTGACTCAGAGAACTCGCTTCGCTCGTTCAAAAATATAAAATCTATGTAATGTATTGTATTAAGTATATCAGTTATGTAGTACGCATAACACAAGCTCTGCTCAGCATGGGACTAGATAATGTTGTGTGAAATGTCCAGCATTTACTTATTTATTTTTATTTATCACTACAGAGGTTGAATTGATATTTATACTTACTTAGTAAAATCCGTAAACGTATTCTTTCAGTACGAGAGCTCGAATGAATGAGTGAAACTCACTCACCGTTTTGTCACAATAACTATTTACTTAAGTTATAATTGAACACGGTAACAAAGAACTTTTAGCACAATAGAGCCTTTGTTCTAAGCACGCATGCATTACTAGTTGTGCTGGCTACTTCACTCGCTATTGTTAGCTAGATGTTATATTATGTATTAGCATGGGACGCGATTCTAGACCTGTAAGGGTGTAATTACAAAATACGGACTTAGTCTGAGTTTAAACCAGGACTACCAGTCTAGGCTTAAATATTGACCTTTGGTATATACGACTGTAATACAAAAGCAGATGGTTCGTTTTCCAAAAGCAACTTTCGAGCTAGATAGTCCAAGCTTATGCCAAAAATGACATAAGCATGGACTATCTCTGGTTTTTCTAAAACCAGGCAGCCCCTTAGTTTAACAATGGTCTACAAATTGACAGTTGATTGCTTGTTGGAGGACACAATCCGTCAGTTTGATACGTTGGAAATTTGTGTAGTAGTGCGGGAATTGATTTCGGATAGCAAACCATCTACTTTCGTATTAAAGTCGTATATATGCCTTATTACGATATTTAAGCCTAGACTAGTACGCCTCGACTAAATTCAGATTCAGACCATGTTCTGTAATAAGGCCGGTAATGTCGACTCAAAAGAACCTCATCTTTACGCCATATCCACGTATGAAGAAATATACATCCCAGCTACAGAAGATGTAGGTAGGTACTTAGAAGTAAAGTTGCAAGGAGACTGAAACTTTATGGAATATTTCAATCCAATATTATGTGGCGGCTTTTAGACCGAGGCGAATATTGCTGTACAAGTTAGGATCTTGCCAAGTTCTGCAAACTTTGATACTGCCACATTTCTCACTGGAAATCTGAAATGGTACAAAGTATTTTTGCCTGCACCTCATACCATAGTTTTCTAAAATAGGATTACTTTGTTTTAATATTAAAATAATCGTACTATATTTTTCATTCAATTTAAATTTTCTTTGCAAGATTTTATTGGCTATGAAATTTAGGTTATATAAAAGGGCTTTGAAGATTTTGTACGAAGCCTGGCTTACATACATTTTTTTTTGTAAAATATTTTTATTTTCAAAATGGTGGCCATTGATTAGACCTTCATTATAGGTAGATAAATAAATAAATAAATAAACTTAAATTGATAAAATTTCGTTAAGTGTCAGGTTTCCAAGATATAGGCCACCAATGTTATACCTAATTAGTTGCGCCAAATAAAAAAACCGAATATAACTATAAATCTTAAAAATATTATCTAACAAGTGTTTCTATATCTTAAAAGCATTCAAGAACCCCGTTATAAGGATAAAAGAAGTTGTGTAAAATAATAAAACAAAAAAATTTACATACTTAATTACTTACTTATTTTTTTTTATTTGATTAATATTTACACGTATTCCTGTAGGTACTAAGGAGATATTAAACAAATAACAACATTCAGGAAAATCAAAATTATTTATGTAATAATATAGTTCTACACGTTTTACATAACACTTGTTGTTCAGAACATTAGTGAAAATTAAATAATTATATAAAAATTGTTAAATAATAAAATAAATTTAATTGGACATACAACAACATAATACATACAGTATATATTAAAGTTATTGCATTATTAGTATTATAATGATCACTAGAAACGGTATATTTACCATGATTTTTGAGCATTATTGATTCCCGATATTTCGGCACAGTTTCATGCGCCATGATCACGGCTCAAAAATCATGGTAAATATCCCGTTTCTAGTGATAATTATGTTAATAACCATGATAGCTTCAAAAGTTATTAGTTTTGTTTTTGTATTAGTTGTTTAGCAGTAAAAGTAGTATTGTACTTTTATTATGATTACATAATCTAATCACAATAAAGTAGGAAATCGATGGATGGGGGTGGCTCAAGACCGATCGTCATGGCATTCTAAGGGATATGTCCAGCAGTAGATTTCTAAAGCCTGATGATGATGTGTAGGTAGTTTCGTTATATCTATTCTATAATTGATTTAGGTTTTGCTCGAAACAAACTCAAATATATTCATTTCAAATTGTGTAATCGGGCATCGAGTTACTGCGATCAAAACTATCACAATACTGTCATCTGAATTCGGTTATCTCATTCAGATTTGGATTCAGGGATAATTTAGGCAACTCTGTTTATCGAAATATGTTTGCTTCAAACGTTTACAATTCAAATACCTCATCATCAAATGCTGATAGTTGTGTAGATTCAAAATTGTATTATCATTGCATGCTCTAACTACAAATCATGAATGGTTTCAGACTGCAGTTCAGTTAATTCATAGTATAGTAATTAGTAATAGAACAGATAAACTAAGCTAAAACCCGCGACTTTGTCCGCTTTAAAAAACGCCTATACTATACCGCTATAAACCCTTTTTCAAACCAAATCAAATCAAAAAATTTACCACTGCTATTATGGGTTTCATAAGCGCTTATGCAACACATATCATTTTTTTTTATGATACTTGGCAAGCAGACAAGCATACGGCCCACCTGATGGAAAGCAGTTACCATAGCCTATGGACGCCTGCAACACCAAAGGCATCACAAGCGCGCTGCCGACCCTGAGACATAAACATGAAAAGTCTCATGTGCCTGTAATTTCATCGGCACCCGTACCCTTCAAACCGAAACACAGCAATGCGAACACTACTGCTTGGCGGCAGAAAGAGGTACGGTGGTAGTACTTCCCCGGACGAACTCTTTCACAAGAAGTTCTACTACTAACACCTATCATAATAAGTAAGTAATATATAAGTATATATCATATACTAATGCAAGTTTAATCCGCAATTTTCTCCGGTTAAGAACTATCCAACCACTACTAATCTATTAGGCTGCTTAACAGGTGCCCCCTTAGCGGTACAAGAGATGCATAAGGTCTGTTTATCTGGATATAGAACTTCCACTTACAGCCACTAGGTATAATTGGATTGGATCTAAAGCTCTAATACAGCTGATTTGTGCTAGTTGGTGAGCTCATCGCCGCCATTGCTTTCTACGACCAACTTCGCTCTCGCTTTCTTCCAGTAATAACATGGTAGGTACTCTTAAATATACCAGCAGCCAGGACAAATCTTTTTTGAATAACTTTTCATTTAAAAAACCGACTTCCGCCATTGTATTCGACTAAATATTTGTATGAAAAAAAAATTATGAAAGAACCATAGTGGTGAAAGGATTATGATACTTTTTGAATGCAAATGCGTAGTTTGCTGCTGAAAATGTCAAAATCACCATATGTATGCCTACAATATTTGAGGAGTTCCCTCAATTCCTCATGGATCCCATCATCAGAATTGGATTCTGAAAAAATGGGACCAATCTGGAAGTATATCTATTCAAATAAAAAAAGAATTTTCCAAATCGGTTCATAAACGCCGGAGATATGCGGTAACAAACATTAAAAAAAAAAAAATACAACCGAATTGAGAACCTCCTCCTTTTTGTGAAATCGGTTAAAAATGAAACCGTTTTAATCTTGTGTGTGTTAGTCAAACCAAAGACCATTATTAACCAGCGTTGGTAGCTAGCTTGCTAGTCAACCAACTCGTGCTGAGGCAGAGCCATTTTTAACCGACTTCACAAAAAGGAGGAGGTTCTCAATTCGGTTGTTAATGTTTGTTACCTCATAACTCCGGCGTTTATGAACCGATTTGAAAAGTTCTTTTTTTATTTGAATAGATATACTTCCAGATTGGTCCCATTTTTTTCAGAATCCAGTTCTGATGATGGGATCCATGAGGAATTGAGGGAACTCCTCAAATATTGTAGGCATACATATAGCGATTTTGATATTTTCAGCAACAAACCAAGCATTTGCATTCAGAAAGTATCATGACCCTTTCACCACTGTGGTTTTTTCATGTTTCTTTTTCATCTAGATATTTTGTCGAATACAATGTTATGGCGGAAGTCTGTTTTTTAAATGAAAAGTTATGTTACTGGAGTTACACTTCGTACTTTCGGGTCTGTTTCCTCTTAGTCTAAGTTTGTTATGAGTTTCTGTGTAAAAAAATATATATATATACCAAATAAATATATTATATTTATTTGTTTATATTATATATATATATATACACGTTTTTTTTATTTACGGTTATTTATATCGTAGCCAGATTTTAGTTTCGGGGGGTTCAAGAAATAAAACAATAAAAATGCACTCGAAATGACATTAATATAAGTGTGAAAAAAGAACACATTCACCACACTGGTGTTTCTTCAAAATGTATCAGATTTTATGTAAGTATCATATTGTGCGACTCTTCAAGGCTGTTCTTCAATATTTGTTTAACGAAATGTGTTACCAATATGCAGTTATACAGTACGCGTATCGACTCGGGAGTCGAACGTAAACCGGGATATACGGATCTGTAATGCGGCTTCTTATCCGGGAGGGTTTATGGGAGACAATGTGGCAAAGATGTGTACGTTATAGTCACGTTCACAAGAGATAGCGTCCATAGTATTTCCATGTATTAGTACAGTGTAACAAACCTTAGAAGGTTTTTTAGTGTTCCGTAACTCTACAAGAAAAAACGGAACCCATATTATAATATGGGATCACTTTGTTGTTCGTCTGTCTCTATTTGATGACCGTTTTTCTCTGGAACGGTTTAAGGTATCAACCAAATATATAAAAGTCTTACAGCGCTGCGCCGCGCTGATACAAAATCAAGCTTGAACTCAATGAATGTCTAATTTGTGTACGATAATTTTTTTAATTTGTTTATTTAAAAAACCGACTTCCGCCATTGTATTCGACTAAATAGAGATAAGATAAGATATTACTAAGATATTTTAATGGTGAAAAAACCAGAGTGGTGAAAGGATTAAATCACCAAATGATACTTTCTCAATGTAAATGCATGATTTGTTGCTGAAAATACCAAAATCGCTATAATGTATGCCTATAATATTTTAGGAGTTCCTTCAATTCCTCATGGATTCCATCATCAGAACTGGATTCTGAAAAAAATGACCAATCTGGAAGTATATCTATTCAAATAAAAAAAGAATTTTCCAAATCGGTTTATAAACGACGGAGATATGTGGTAACAAACATAAAAAACTTTTCATCTTTATGTCTCAGGGTCGGCAGCGCGCTTGTGATGCCTTTAGTGTTGCAGGCGCCCATAGGCTACGGTAACTGCTTTCCATCAGGTGGGCCGCATGCTTGCCTGCTTGCCAAGAAGCATAAAAAAATTTAAAAAAAACTACCGAATTGAGAACCTTCTTCTTTTTTGTGAAGTCGGTTAAAAAGTCTGAAATTGAGGAATTTCAACTTTTTCACCCTTATAGTGGGATAATGAAGTTTGAAAAGTGAAGTGGAAGTGGAAAAAGTGGCTAAACCTCGAAAAGGGCCCGCTTTCCTCGTCCTCATTTTTTGGATGCGAATAGCAAGAGATCGTTTGGTGTAGCTTTTGAGGGGGGGAGACTTAGGTAGGTATAACCAGCAAAGGGCTATTATTTTTTATATTATGTGCTGTCGTGTGTCTTGCCTAAGTAAAGTCCCTCCTTCTCCCGTGGATATAGCAAAAGCCTTACTTAGGGATAACACCAAGGGATGGGCAGCAGTATCCGCCTGAGTACCTACTCAACACCAAACTGCGATCACCAATCCGCCTGCCAAGCGTGGTGATTATGGCAAATCCCCTCGTTGTAATCAAATGGGGGAGGCCTTGTCCAGCAGTGGAGGTAAACAGATGATAATAATGATGGGCTATTATTTGAGCTGCTAATAATGATGATAATGATTTTAATTTAAGTTATGTAACATTTGGTCTAATAAGTTAATAAAATACAAAATCAGAAGCAACATCTGAGGCTCTTATGAGAGCCTCAGACACCTTTTACCTCTGACATTTATCTAAAAAATTCACCGGTAAAGTGTGTCACACACGTAGCAGATGCAGTTAAATATCTGTATCTGAGCGCGTATCTGTCCATATTGCTCTCTATACTAAACTCAAGGAGCAACACACACGTAGCAGATCACTTATATTTTACCGTCAAGCATCTGTAGGCACCGACATATATCAAAAGATGGACAGATTATATCTGTGTATACAAATTGAAATACAATACAGTTTGAAGGTTTCCGCGTGAATGTATCATTTTCGTATATTATCGTATCTGCTACGTGTGTGATACCTTCAGATGCGATAAGTTTTTAATACGCATATAAAATATTACCGCACCTGCTGCGTGTGTGATGCACTTAAGACGAAAGAATGAGGATTTTATTATAAGCGGCAACAGAAAAATATGTGCGGGACGTAAAATTTATGGATCACTGGACAATTGGGCCGTCACCAATTTCATCACATACCTTCAAAAGGTACTAGGACGTGCGGCCATATTTACATGTTCTTTCACTGTTTATTCTAAAACCACGTTCCGCCATCGCTTGTGGTAAACATCTTTATTTTCAGATCTTCCCACATAAATAAGGTGGTGCCGATGCATATACCAATATCTATTGCACAGTATGCAAAGGCTTTGATCTTCAAAGTTATTCATAGCTACGTAAAACTGCCTGGAGATTCGAATACAGAGCGAGGTAGCCTGACACCAAACAGATGCATGCATTGAACATTGATTAAACATCAATCATTGAGGTAGGTATATCTTATACCGTATAGAACTAAAATAAGACAGGACATGGCTGATGATAAAATTAGCAGTCTTATGGATATAATATAGAGATATAATAGGTTTAAAGAACTTTATTTCTCATAAAAAACTAAATAGTTCACTTACAATGAGATATAAATAATACTAATATTATGTTAATGCTGTTTGGCCTCTGGAGCCTTAGATAATGTACTTATACAATAGAATATATATACTTCTTAAGTTTATTTTTATACATATTTAAGTTGTCGCGTTGTGTTTATATGACTGCTATAACCACTATCAGCAGCTGGTAACCTTTAAAGCCAGCACATTCGAGACATATAAAATCAAAGTTAGCATCTCTTCTAAAGACTGTCAATCAATATTTAATAAGAATGCATGTTTTTTTTATCAGCTATAACTTTCAATTCTATTTTCTAATTCTATTTGGAGATAAATTTAAGGATAGCTACTTTTAAGCGGTTTTTTTGTCGTTAGAGTTAAAAAGTTGTTCATATTATCCATTTTGCGACATTTAAACGACTTCAAAAAAAGGAGGTTCTCAATTCGACTGTATGTTTATTTTGTTGTATGTTTGTTACGCGATTACTCTGCCAATTATGATTTGATATTGATGATTCTTTTTTGTTTGGTATGTCATACTTCAGAGGTGGTTCCATATAAATTTTATCGAAATTGAAAGAAATCGGTTTTTGTTTTTTTGATTCTTCTGTAGTAGGTGTATTGGCTTCAACGTAGCGAAACACGGGTATTCTATATGTATATGTTATTTTATAATATAAGTAACTATAACATAACACCCAACAGTCACATACATAGTTCTGATCCCACACTAGGATTCCCTGTATCGTGGGTATCAAGGAACTACGAGTAGGTACCATTGGTACCACAACACCCATACTCTGAACAAACATTTGCCGATCATGCAAACATTTATCTTGCAGAAGAATCGTACCCGCACCTCTTGCATCACAGCCGGCTATTCACCCACCGCACCACAGAGGTCATCAGGTGTGATGTTATATTCCCCCTATGATATGAGGAGTCCTCGTCCAGTAGTGGACAACTGATGAAGAAGATGCACATTAATCATTTCGAGATAAGATAAATAATTTTGAATTGATCTAGCTTTTCTACCGCACTGTGAACGGTATCTTTAAGCAATGTTGACTTTGGTTATTAAAACGGAATGACTTTTATGATTGACAGACGAAATTGTTTCGTCCTTAGAATAATGTCAAAAATTCAGCATTATTAATCTAAAAGGTATTCGGAAAATAATGGTGAGGCGAAACTGCGCATAATTTCCGACATTGTCCGTTTGAAATGGAAACTTGTGTGTTTAATTATAACCTAACTACGATGAAGCCAAAGAGGGTTATTACGTTTCACACTGAGCTTTCCATATTAGTTTGTTTTCTAGGAATGCTGTAACTTTAGTATGACGTGTGCCACACGTTGTAAAGCCATACATTTTCTTCTCGTTGCCACGCCAACCAGCTGAGTGAAAGAAGCCTGGCCTACAGTGGATGAGGCCTGAGTGGTTCTACCTGACGTGTGATATAAGAAGGTTCTGATACATTTTATTTCTTTACTTTTCTTCCAAAATATCGGTTCTATAAGAAAAAAGTTACACAACTTTTATATGCAGCTTTTTCCAAGCCAAGTGGAAGACATTGTCCAGGGTGCATAAATTCATCCCGTTTCCTGTAATTGAATTATTATTGTGATAGAAACACCCCAGAGCCCTTGTTAATTACATTTTCCTCGACGATCGTTTCACTAGGAAAAAATCGGTTGTGTTTTGTAATTGTTGCTTGACGACTTCCGGTTTATGGTTATGAGACCGTTTTTGCCCTTGGGCTTAGATTATGGAAACAAATAATTTCTTTACAATGTCTTCTCTTATATTATTATATTCTTTCGCTTTCTGATTCTTCTCGCAGGAGCTTTCGGATTTCACTTCTGGGGGGGGGGGGACCATGAATACTAACCGTCCAACTAGGTGGACAGCGTGGTTGGACGGTTGGTAATAGACGAGCTCTTACAGCGATTCAGTTCAAAAACTATTGAGTACAAAATTGAGTATCGGTTCGTCGTTGACATTTGTCATTATTTAATAATTGATCTATAGATCTTCTGCTACTGTGCCTTTAAATATAGCTGCGGACATCACGGAACCAATATTTTGTACCGAATAGTTTTTGAACTGAATCGCTTTGAACATCATAAAGCTCATGGTAACCCAGCAGACCAATAAGCCATTATTGCCATTTGTCACATTGCAGGTGAAAAGAATAAGACAAAGATTTAAAAAAATAAGGTTTTGTGTGAAAAATGGTATAAAAGCAATACGTTTCCGTTTATACACATCTTAGTACACGCCCAAAGAATTCTTCAATCATATCATTTCATGAAACGATATTTTTACGTCATTCAATCGAGCTTCACCTACTTTACCCGCCAATCAAAGTCTTGACTAAGTGACTTAATACCACAGAATGAGTAGCAGTCTAATGTCACAGTATGGATAGTTTTTTCAAGCAGTAAAGCATTGTGGACACTTTTTTAAATATTACTGCGATTTTGCAACTGATTCACCAAATGATTCAAATCAAATCAAATCAAATATCATTTATTGTCAAACATAGGTATAGTATTAAGATGTTAGGTAAAAATTTAAAACAATGTACCACTATGTTACCAAGATTGGTGTACAATAATATCAATGAAGCTAGGTGTGTCTATAAGAATTTAAATGTCAAACAAATTACACATGTCATATACCTATATATATCTACACCATACTTTAAATTAATAAAATATTTAATTACATATAAATTATACGCACAATACACAAATGTCAAAGCTATAATATCTAAAATTTCATTTTTTGTCAATTAGTTCCTTAACACTATAAAAACACTTTTCTTGCAGCCATAACTTCATTTTTGTGGTGAATTTGCTATGTGGAAGGCTTTTAATTTCACTGGGTATGGAGTTATAAATTTTCCCACACATTACATAACTGCTATTTAAATACATTGCAGTTCTACAATTCTTGGATAAAACAATTATGTCTGGGTTTCTAGTGTTTCTTGAATACCCTGCTTTTAGAAATAAATGTGTGTGCTTTCTCACAAATAAAGCCGACTCCAAAATATACATGCAGGGCAAGGTGAGCAATTTGAGCTGCCTAAATAATGTTTTGCACGAATCCCACGGTGGTATGCCACCAATAGCCCTAATGCATTTTTTTGTGCTATAAATGCTCTTTGTAAATCGGTGGAGTTACCCCATAGTATAAGTCCATAAGCTAGTACTGACGCAACATAGCCATGGTAAGCTTGCAATAGCGTACTCTGCGCCGATGTTTTTCTTAATTTGTATAGCGCGAAAACAAATCTATTAATTTTACAGCATACTTTTTCTACGTGCGCTTTCCAATTTAAATGTCTGTCCAAAACGATTCCTAAAAATGTCGTACTATCAACTTCTAGAATTTTAGTGTTCCCATCTGAAATGGCCAACTGATTATCTTTACTAGCATACGTGCCGAATTGAATAAAATTTGTCTAGGTCAAATTTACATGTAAATTGTTATCTTCAAGCCATTTAATTACGCACTCAATAGTGTCATTTACATCAGTTATATAATCATTAATGTCAATATTACGCTTAGATGCTAAAATTAAAGAAATGTCATCGGCAAACAATATACAAGGTTTATGAGTTGTTTCTGGAAGATCGTTTATGTATAAAAGGAAAAGAAGAGGTCCTAAGACGCTTCCTTGTGGTACCCCAAATTTATTACATTTGTAGGTAGATCGGAAAGACGTCAACTCTTTTTTGTCATTAAGATTGTTTATTTCTACACATTGTAATCTATTTTCTAAATACATCTTGATCCAGTTTAAAGAAGATCCACGGATTCCGTACTTGTACAGTTTATGCAGATTACATTAATACAAAAAAAAATTGGCGTGGTGTATCATGCCTAAGAATAAAAGCTCTACGTCTCTTCCCGTGGATGTCGTTAAAGCCGACTAAGGGATCACACCAAGGGATGGGCAGCAGCATCCACCTGAGTATTCAACATCACTGCTGCGATCACCAATTTATCCGCCTGCCAAGCTTGGTGATTATGTCAAATCCCCCCATTGCAATCTTGTGAAGCACAACAACTAGCACGGATGTAAAGTTCTCAATCACCATTCACCATTCACCATTTTTATAAATTATGGATGCAAATATTCCTGTTAATATTTATATAGTTATAGTACATCTGTTTTGTGTCTGTCGTGTATCTAAGCTGAATGAAATAAACTTATCTTTATCTTTATCTCAATATAAATATTCCTGTTAATATTTATATAGTTATAGTACATCTGTTTTGTGTCTGTCATGTATCTAAGCTGAATGAAATAAACTTATCTTTATCTTTATCTTATCTTTATTCTATGGAGGAGGCCTCATCCAACAGTGGACGTCTAATATGGCTGATGACAACTTTGCGACTGATTGTGTGATGGTGAAAAGACTCTGCCTACCCTTTTTACCTTCGCAGAAAAGGATGTTTGTCTGTTTTTGTATGTTATCATTTTCTTGCTGAGCACTTCTCTATCACTGCGTTGACTTGAGTTTTATTTATAATCAATAAATGTAATTATATTATGTAGTTTTTTGCTTAACAACATACTTGTCCTCTATCGGGTCATAGATACTTTTCTCTAGCGAGAGTAAATAGGCCGTAATCTACCACGCAGATCGGTGGATGTCGCATACAATTTAAGTTCTACAATAAGCCGGTTGCCACATTTTATTTGCTTTACCGTTTTGGGCATATTATGTACAGTTCGCACATAGTACCACCCTGTACTGTTATAAACCATGGCATTTGGCTCTGAATACTCACAATCATGGCTAGTGCCCATTAATAAATAAATAAAATTGCTGTTTTATTTCCCTTTTTTTAATGAAGGGAAAAAGGAATTTTGCCTGAATAAATGTTTTTTTTTTTTTTATAAAATAACAGAGATAAATATTATAATATTAGCAATAATAAGAATAATAGTAGAGATTAATATAATAACATTGAATATTTAAATAAAAAAAACTATGCCAATTTTAAATTTTTGTCCAGGTTATACCTATGGCGTAACTCTACGAGCTGGACTTTTTTATTTACGATTTATTTTTTAGGCGTGCTACATGGCCTGCCCTTTTCCATTTGAGGCGTGTGAGTAGGTAGGCACTTCAAAGCATCTGTGACGTTGTTTTTCTTTAATTTTGTCTTGCTTCTTTGTTTGTCTTTCAACTTTATGCTCAATATGCTTATTTCCATTGCACGCTAAGTTGTTTGTATATTGTGTCTATTGCATTCATTAAAAATCCATGTTTAAGAGCCGTGGGACAATTATTTCTAGTGCCTATACTGCTTATAAAAGTAAAGTATCCATTCTGTGGTAGGTGACTGTACGAAATGACGTCACCACATGCGAAATTAAAATGGTGGAAGTGATGTGACTCGGCGTTCCTCCGTCGGGCGTAATGGGAATGTTCGAGTACTTAAACCTACTTAAAACCTATTATACCTTATTAAAAACATGAAAAAAATATGTTGTCATAGACTCAGGGTATGTCCGCATTTGTGATTTGACAGCTTATAGAGAAAATTAAACACCATTTTATGAGGACAAAAAGTGATTATATTAAGTTTACTACATCTTCTCAAACGAACATTGCGGCTGCTTAAAATCAAAACATAGTAACTCGTTCCAACAAAAATGTTCAGGAGAGCCAAAAAACGGGTCGGCTACTTTGATTCGTTCGCCCAAAGAAACCAGAACAGATAGCGATTTGGATGTTTGGCGAAAAGTTGTGCTTTATTGTTGACATTTTAGTTTGTAATCTCGTAATCGTTTTGGAGTATAGTTGCACTTTGAATCGCTCATACTTTATTTTTAACCGACTTCCCAAAAAAGGAGGAGGTTCTCAATTCGGTTGTATTTTTTTTTTTTTTTTTTTTTTTTATTATTTGTAAATTTACCCAAATATGACTGAAAAAACAAAATCAAAACTTAGTAAGTCTGCTTACTAGGTTAGCTTTATTATGAAGATAATGCAACGACAATTCTATTTTGAGATTATGTCACGTTTCTTTTACATTTTCGTAACTATAATTAATAAGTTATTTCTTACCTGCATTCGTTTTCGTTCCGCAAAGCACGCATTATATACGCTTGGACCGATAAAATTGCTTGTAACTCATTTTTTTTAACACGGAGCAAAACACTCGTCGTGCCCTTGTGACATTGGACTTACTAAACGAAATTTCATTGATTTTACAATCGGCGCCAAATTCAAAATACAGCAAGTTGGTATTTCAAATTCATAACTTAGTAAGTCGCTTGAGCTGCTAGGGTTTTAAATTTGTATTATGACATACTACGTTTAGAATTTGTACTTCAAGGAAATTTTCGTAATCATGCCAAATTGCTTAGACTAGCAAAATTTTTTTCTAAAATTACGTATTAAATGGGTTGTTTTAATGTCCACATAATTTTGATACTGTCTAGGTCAGTGGTGGGCAAACTTTTTTAATTGGGGGCCAGAAATTTTAAGAAATTTCAGAGGAGGGCCAGAATTATAGGAAAAATGCATTTTATGTTAAATTTTTAACCGACTTCAAAAAAAGGAGGAGGTTCCAATATGGTTGTATTTTTTTTGCTACCTTTAACTATCTTAACTAACTTCGTACTTACGATTTGGAAAAATCTTTTTTTATTTGATAGGATCTACTTCCAGATTGGTCCCATTTGTATCAAAATCCAGTTTTGATGATGCAATCCATGAGGAATTGAGGGAACTCTTCAAATATTGTAGGCATACATTAGCGATTTTGGTATTTATTTTATATAATATATTTATATTGAAAAGTTATCGAATGCAGGTTCGAGCTGTGACGAAGTATATTCTGTACTCAACGATTTGATGGACGTCTCTAGGTCAAATTCTTCTCTATTTAATTTTGTGCTTGCAAGAAGAGTTTCGCTGAAGACGTAACGACAAGAGAGACATAAAACTAGAGTGGGACTTTACACATAGGTACGAATTGCGAACAATCATGAACTACGCGGCTGCTAGTCTAGCTGGCTTCTTTACTTATGCGTCTATTATTCTACTAAGTAGAATCTACTTTATACTTCTGGACCGTCAAAATGTAATTATAGCGGGCCATATACGGTCCTTCATGTTGAAGGACCGTTGGCGGGCCGGATGAAATGCTTTCGCGGGCTGGAGCTGGCCCGCGGGCCGTACTTTGCCCATCACTGGTAGTCGAAAAATGACAAAAACCGTTTTTTTTTTCAAATCACCTCTATTACTAGGTTTTGAATTTGGGCAGCCGATTGGACTAGGTATACGGGCTACGTATGGATTCTAACCTTTGAACAAAACTTATAACATAATTTTGACTTTGTATTAAGTACTGTGGCGTGCCTATATTTCAAAACGCTCAATAAATTGACCTGCGCTTGGACCACACGGCAGAAGATGCCCCCCGCGTTCGCCGCGCACCGCGAGCTCCCGCGTCGACAAGTAGCTACTGCATTCCATTCGACAGAGACCGGCTTGCCTTTCGCTTGCGCGCGCGCGTTTTGCTTCGCATTGCATTATATCAATTTCGTATATTTATTTCGCTTTATATCTTGTACTTGCTTAGCTTTTGTATTTATTCTTAATCATTAAAATCATTAATTCGAGTCAAAATTAAATATCTTCATTTCGTTCGTCTACCTACCTCATCTCTCATATCGCTTCACGATCTTCACCTTTTAATACTTACTCAGATTTATTACTATAAAGTTAGTTAGGTAGGATAGCTATTCTACCTATACCTACATTGGTGACCCTAAAGTGCATTGGACGAAGACGAAGAAGCCATTGGAATAACCTTTACGGAAGACGGAACGTTCAAGAATTTACTTGGATTAGGGTGTGGTACAAGTGACGAGCGGTGAGCATTTTTATTTCTACCTAAAGTGAAAATGACAGAGGCAGACGTCTTTAAAGACGCGATTGGTCCTGAAGTACTGCGTGTTGGTGTCAGGGTACCGCCATTTTGGCCAGAGGAGCCAGCACTATGGTTCGCCCAAGTAGAAAGCCAATTTACTTTATCTAAAATAACTACGGACGAAACCAAATTCTGCTACTTGGTCTCACAGCTTGATCATCAATATGCCGCAGAGGTGAAGGATATAATCACCAATCCACCTGCCACGAATAAGTACGACAAGCTTAAGACGGAGTTAGTAAAACGCCTTTCAGCTTCGCAGGAGAAACGTGTTAAGCAACTGCTGATGCATGAGGAGCTTGGCGACAGGAAGCCATCGCAGTTCCTTCGCCACCTGCAAAGCCTGGGTGGTCCAGCTGTACCTAAGGATTTTCTGTCCACCATATGGACCAGCCGTCTACCTTCGAACATCCAGACGGTAATCGCTTCTCAGGCAGACCTGGAATTGGACAAGCTTGCTGACCTGGCAGATAAGGTACATGAGATAGCTCCTTCTACTCCTCAAGTAGCTAGCACTTCAGCAGGCACACTTTCCTCATCATCACCATCTTATAACGAACTAGCTCGACAAGTCAGCGAGTTGACAAAGCAAGTGGCAAGGCTCGCTGAACAGGTTTCGTCTGGTGGAGGACGTTCACGGTCACAAAACCGGTACAGACGCAACAATCGCTCACGCTCTCACTCACGCTTCCGACAACCACCACCTGACTCACCTAACTGTTTCTACCACTTCAACTACGGAGCCCAGGCGGTGAAGTGTAAACAGCCATGCAGTTACAAGTCATCGGAAAACTCCCAGGGCGGTCGCAAATAGCGGCCAACGACTGCCCCTCATCGTCAGGCCGTCTCTTCGTCACCGATCGCGTTTCGAAAATGCAGTTCCTTGTGGACACTGGCTCAGACTTGTGCGTTTTCCCACGATCGGCGGTCAAGACGCCCTGTTTCAAGTCGAAGTTTACCTTAACAGCGGCCAACAACTCTGTCATACACACTTATGGCATCACACAGCTGCAGCTGGATTTAGGTCTTCGACGTGCCTTCACCTGGGGTTTCACAATCGCTGATGTCTCCAAACCGATCATAGGTATCGACTTTCTTAGCTTCTATGGCCTACTCGTTGACTGCAAAAAACAACGACTCATCGATGGGATTACCTCACTTTCAGTGAATGCTCTCTCTTCCGAATTACCTGATGACATAGCATCAATCAAGGCTGTGACAGGTGAATCGGACTTTCACGCAATCTTACGAGAATTTCCAGAGATCACAAGACCAGCAGGTATACATACTACTCCTAAGCATGACACGCTTCACCACATCAGGACTACTCCAGGTCCTCCAGTCTCTTGCAGACCTCGACGCCTTGATCCTGTTCGCCTACAGGTAGCTAAAAAGGAGTTCGAGGACATGCTAGCAAATGGTGTAGCTAGGCGTTCAGAGAGCTCGTGGTCATCTGCTTTGCACCTGGTCAAGAAAAAGGACGATGGATGGAGACCCTGTGGCGACTATCGCTCACTAAATGCCAGGACTATACCGGACAGGTACCCCATTCGTCACATCCAAGATTTCTCTCATCAACTGTCAGGATGCTCTGTTTTCTCTACTGTAGATCTCGTCAAGGCTTATAACCAGATAAAGGTCAACCCAGAAGACATCCCTAAAACAGCCCAGACTACTCCTTTTGGTCTCTTTGAGTTTGAATATATGACCTTCGGTCTTCGCAACGCGGCTCAAACCTTCCAAAGGTTCATTGATGAAGTCCTCCTAGGTCTGGAATTTTGCTACGGGTATATTGACGACATCTTGATCTTCTCTTCATCTATTGATGAGCATAAGAGGCACTTACGTCTACTGTTTGAACGTCTTAAGCAATATGGGGTGCTGATCAATACATCCAAGTGTACTTTTGGTAAGGAAGAAGTAACTTTCTTGGGTTATCAAGTCTCAGCCGATGGAACTCGCCCGTTGGACTCCAAAGTTCAGGCTATCCAGAACTACACAGTACCCAAGACTGTCAAAGAACTCCGACGTTTCTTGGGAATGATAAACTTTTATCGTCGCTTCGTTCCTAACGCTGCTAAACTTCAAGCACCACTGAACTCACTACTAGCTGGACCTAAGGTGAAAGGATCGCATCCTGTTGATATTACTCCAGAACTGATGCGCGTGTTTGAAGAATGCAAAACCTCTCTATCTCAGGCAACCCTTCTTGCCCATCCAGATGTTTCTGCGGAATTGGCAATCGTTACGGACGCATCTGAATCTTCTATAGGAGCCGTTTTACAACAACAGAAAGGTGCAGACTGGCAGCCATTAGCTTTCTTTTCTCACAAGCTCTCCGGTGCTCAAACAAAGTATAGCCCATATGATCTCGAACTGCTTGCCGTATATGAAGCCATAAAATACTTTAGGCATATGGTGGAAGCCAGGACCTTTGCTATTTTCACCGACCACAAACCTCTTACCTTCGCCTTTACTAGAAGTAAGGAAAACTGTTCTCCTCGCCAGTTCCGGCATCTCGATTTTATAAGTCAGTTTACAACTGACCTGCGTTATATCCCCGGAAAGAAGAACGTCGTGGCTGATGCACTATCACGCGTGGAACTAATTACAGCTGTAGACTACGAAGCTCTTGCACGGTATCAGGATACAGATCCAGAACTGCAGGGCTATCTTTCAAAAAGATTAACTTCCGGCTTATGTCTTCGGAAGGTTAAATCTGTCGACAGTGACTCACCTATCTTCTGTGATACTTCTAGTGGACAACCTCGTCCATATGTCACTCCTCAGCTACGCAAACAAGTTTTCACCATGCTACATGACCTTCATCATCCAGGTTGTTCAGCTTCAGTGCGACTGGTCTCACAAAGATTCGTATGGCCAGGGATTCGCAAAGATTGTAGAGAGTGGGCAAGGCAATGCCTGCAATGCCAACAATCTAAAGTTTCCCGTCACACGAAAGCTCCACTTTCCTCTTTTCTTACTCCTTCCACGAGGTTTTCCCATATACACCTTGACCTCGTGGGCCCGTTACCTCTGTCTTTTGATTACAGGTACTGCCTCACCGTCATCGACCGTTACACTCGATGGCCTGAGGCAATTCCACTCAAGGACATCACGGCAGAGACGTGCGCTGCTGCCTTAGTATCTGGCTGGATTTCCAGATTTGGATGCCCTGCTCGCGTGACCACTGATCGCGGTCGCCAGTTCGAGAGCCATCTCTTCAAGGCTCTCGCCTCGCTGATTGGTGCGCGCCACTTCCGCACCACTGCCTATCATCCAGCGGCGAATGGCATCATTGAACGTCTTCACAGGCAACTCAAGGCAGCAATCATGTGCCACATTACTTTGCAGTGGACTGAAGCCCTTCCGCTCGTGCTACTTGGCATGCGCAGTGCTTGGAAAGAGGATCTTCAGACGTCAGCTGCGGAACTGGTCTACGGTGAGCCCCTATGTTTGCCTGGACAGTTCCTTTCTCCGAGTGACGACTTCAGCTCTGATGACATCACGCAGTACGCAACCCGTCTCCGAGCTCATATCCAGAAGTTGACTCCAAAACCCGCTGCCTGGCATTCATCATCACCATTTTACGTACCACGAGACCTACAAACTACTTCGCATGTATTTTTGCGCCAAGATCGTGTGCGTGCCTCTCTAGAACCACCATACGTCGGGCCCTATTCCATTATCAAGAGGGAACCGAAATTCTTTACCTTGGACGTAAACGGCAAGAGAACGAACGTCAGTATCGACAGGTTGAAACCGGCGTACATGGCAAAAGATGTACCTACTACTAAATCAGCGACTCCTATAGTCGAGAGTGAACCTCAACCAGTCCCGGCTACCGAACCGTCTTCGACGGAGAAGAGAACCAGGAGCGGCAGAAGAGTACATTTTCCCGATTTTTATCGACCGTAGTCACGGTCTGGCCAGGGGGAATTGTGGCGTGCCTATATTTCAAAACGCTCAATAAATTGACCTGCGCTTGGACCACACGGCAGAAGATGCCCCCCGCGTTCGCCGCGCACCGCGAGCTCCCGCGTCGACAAGTAGCTACTGCATTCCATTCGACAGAGACCGGCTTGCCTTTCGCTTGCGCGCGCGCGTTTTGCTTCGCATTGCATTATATCAATTTCGTATATTTATTTCGCTTTATATCTTGTACTTGCTTAGCTTTTGTATTTATTCTTAATCATTAAAATCATTAATTCGAGTCAAAATTAAATATCTTCATTTCGTTCGTCTACCTACCTCATCTCTCATATCGCTTCACGATCTTCACCTTTTAATACTTACTCAGATTTATTACTATAAAGTTAGTTAGGTAGGATAGCTATTCTACCTATACCTACAGTACCTTATATCTATTTGTTAAAAAATCGTCAAACACCTCATCACAAAATTTTTTAAATAAAATTTTTAATATTTATTAAATTTTTCAAATTTTGTGTGATGATAATTATAAGTTATAACAAATTGATTTGTCAATTATAGAAAATTTGCCCAAATCCAAATATGCAATAAAAAAATATTGGTGTAATGCAACATTACCGCTTTATTCGCTTGAGGAGTTGACGTGTCAAATTCTTTCAGAATTTTTGCTGGCGAAAAGCGGAATTGTTACCTACTATGTAACACAAAATTGTAATTACCAAAAAAATATGGGCTTTCAGTATCTGACTGCCCTGGTAACGAAAAAGGGCACAACTAGCAAATTATAAATCTCAATATAAATAAATGGGTTTAAAGTTTTTCGAGGTTTTTCTGGAAGAAAAGGCATTTAAATATATTTTTTTAAAGTATTTTTGAATGCAAGTAAGAATATACATAAGATCTATTTCATTTTAATTTTAAAATGTATTTATCTGGTCCCATTATTAGAAAAATTATGAATTTTCCTTTCAACTTAGTATAGAAAAAACAATTTAAACTGTCTTTATTAATTTGAAAAGCTCTCTCTGAATATGCGGTCTGACTTCTGTATTAAATGATCACAAAAATAGCACTTAACTTATCCGTAACGAAATGGAAAGGTACACATTTACCATCCATATATTAATGGTGAATATGTAGGTACTTTTCCATAAGGACCACGTCAGAGAATATGTGTTAAAACCTAATGTACCGAATAAACATAATTACGATGGGACTCGCTGAGTAATTGGATAATAAATCATACGGCCTTAATTACTGCATTGCTATTTACCTACATCTACTTGTCTAGGAACGTTCACTCATTGGATACAACATGAAACAGTTTGGGCATAACTTTTCATTTAAAAAACCGACTTCCGCCATTGTATTCGACTAAATATGTATTTGGATGAAAAAAAATAATGAAAGAAACATTGTGGTGAAAGGATTATGATACTTTCTGAATGCAAATGCTTGGTTGAAAATATCAAAATCGCCATATGTATGCCTACAATATTTGAGGAGTTCCCCCTGGATTCCATCATCAGAACTGGATTCTGAAAAAAATTAAACCAATCTGAAAGTATATCTATTCAAATAAAAAAAGAATTTTCCAAATCGGTTCATAAACGCCGGAGATATGAGGTAACAAACATAAAAAAAAATACAACTGAATTGAGAACCTCCTCCTTTTTGTGAAGTCGGTTAAAAGTATATTTGGAAGGTCCCAGGGGATCGGTGGATAGAGTCGGCTCAAGATCTTTGGATACGGCATATTTTTTAGGATTCCTACATCTTCGGAAGTCTACGGCTGATGATGATAATGTGTTATTATTATGCATGGTTGAAAAGATTCTATTCCACTACTTTTGCATGTATTTTGAAGTAGTTAGCTTTTCTTGTTCTTCATATCACTTCAATTTTGGTCACTCTTCCTGTAGCAGGTGTGGTGACCTTTTGATCACCCTTCCTGTGGCAGGGTGACCAATATTCAAAGAACTAGTTTGGCGAAAAGAGTCTGCGCGTTTGGAGGGAGGCTGTTCATGTACATGGTTCTTCCAACTGGTGTTGTTATTTTCTTTATGTATTCTGCAAATTCAGAACAAATAAGAACCTTTACTATTTATTCCTTCGTATTATCTTCGATCACCCACTAAAACAATACTCTCGTATGAACACAATTTATTAATATCATTTTTTTATCTGTTAATTTTTGCAAATAACTTTAAATTTAGGCCATCAAATAATAATAGAATTGAAGTTATCGTGGCTTGGTATCATCAAATCAAATAATAAGACAATTTTGAACAGTCATTAGCCCCAGCTAGGCATTGTATCTTCTGTCCAGAGACTATATTGTCCTAAGTTGGGGTCCTGTTTTGGGAGTCAGCAGTTTTGGAAGGTTAAACTGTAACCTGATTACAGCTACCACTCAATATAGTTTAACTGGCAAGCTAGAGTTACAGCGCCCTCTCGGAAGAGTAGGTAGTTGTGCCTGTTATATCAATGATATGTATTAAGTACTCCATTAAGTATTATTGTTTCTGGAGTTTTCCATATTAACATTTTTCTTCTTCATCAGCCAGCAGCCGTCCACTGCTGGATGAGGCCCCCTCATGGATTAAGGGGATTTGCCATAATCACCATGCTTGGCAGGCGGATTGGTGATCACAGTATTGGTGTAGAGTACTCAGGTAGATTCTGTTGCCCATACCCTTGTATAATCCCTTAGTTGGCGTTTACGACATCCACGGGGGGAAAAAGAGGAGTCTATTCTAGGCCGGGCACACCACGCCACGACACTGCATAATATAATATTACAGGCCAGAAGGCCTATTACGAGTTTTGCATTGCAACAATCACTTTGCGAGGCGTCAGCATTTACCGTGACTTACATAGTAACTATTCATCGTTCTGTGCCGCGCAGTCGATAGAAACAGCATAGATTCATGAATAGTTACTACGTAAGTCATGTTGATTACTCACAACTCGCAAAGTGATTGTTGCAATGCAAAACTCGTAATAGGTCTTCAGGTATAAGTAGCGGCACGATTGTCTAGCGCTGAACGAAAGGTGGAAGGTATAGTTGCGCATGGGTACTGTCGCACACGCAATACATTTGCTACAAGATAATTACAGATAAAGATCCCCTCCAAGCAAGATACCTTACTTTTGACTTCTGCGCAATAACGGTCAGCGCTCGAGTTTCGTGCTGCTACTTGTAAGTAAACAGCACAGTAGATTGACAGTAGGTATTGTCTGTTGATTGGGCAAAGCATGTCTTAACTAACTCCGATGGCTTAGGTATCCAAAGTGCGTCTTGGCCTCCGATAAAAGAATGCCATGCTTTCCTATGCTGCGTAAGTTTTTGCCAGATGGCCTGTGGGATACCAAAAGTATGCTTTTTGCACGCTGTGATCCTCCCCCATCCTACCCTACAAATGTCCGGGCCAGTAAAGCCGGGAGGCTTTTGATTTTTTATGCCTGGAGTTATTTTATGGAAGTAATCAACAATCTTATCCGAAGTTTAATCAATTTGCTACAAGTTGAGTAATATTTTATTTATTTATTTAGGATTAACACAATGCGTCGTTATAAGTACTTAGTTAAAGTTTACAGATAGGTTGATGTAACAAAATGAAAAATGGTAAAGAAACATGCAAAAAGATTTTAAGAAAAGGAGCCTGAGTGAGAAACGTCTGACTTGAGAAGTAGGAATAAACCTGTGTCTCAGAAGCCAGTGCTTTCTCCCTTTACAATATTGTACAAAACTAGTGAATCAGACAGTATAAGAGCCAATTTCACCATACTCTGTTAATACGAAAATGTCTTGTTAAATCTAATTTGATCAAAGTGACAGATAATCTTTGAAAACACCTGTCAGAAAGCATTTAGTTAGACTAAACTAAACAGTTGCTTAAAGCCTAGTTCGGACTACTTTAGTAATTTAGTAGAGTAGCGTGTAATTTAGTGGCTGAACTACTCGCTACTGCACAGAAATCGTTCGCATTACGTTTTAGTATAGTACATAAGCGAGTGGTGTTTTGCAAGATGAACGGGCTGCAATGCAATATAGTGAATAAACTGATTAAGCTACATAATCGTAACGATAATCGTAATCGTTTTAGAAAAGAGGTGGATGAGGAATTTTGTGTGATTAAGAAAAAGAAGTTATGGGTACGAATTAGCATGGAAGATCCCAAAGAATACCTACTTCGATAGTTTGAGAATGTCCGAAAGTTGTGTGAATTTTCTATTAACGAAAATACACTCTCAAATTCAGCGTATAGATACACTTTTGAGAAGTGCGATTCCTGCAGTTTAGTGGTTTATTCGCTCCAGCGAAACGACATTTTTGCGGCCACTAATGAACTTGACTAATCAACAGGTTCGGACTTGTTTAGCCGGTGAACCAGTGAGCACGGACGCGTGGTGGGAGGCCCTACTCGCCCGATAAAAATAGAGTAAAATGGATCGACTCGACTTAATCATTCACTAAACTACTTGACTAAGTTTTTTGTGGTTCGCACACATTTAGCTACTAAATTACTCGCTACTCTACTAAATTACTGGCCTAGTCCGAACTAGGCTTAACCGCCTGTTATTTGTTATTGAAATCAAACCGAAAAGTATTATTTAAAAAACAAAAACAAATAGATTGTAATTTTAATTACAAATAAAATAAAATTAAGAACTAAAATTGTAGTAATACATTAGATACTTAATATTATAATAGTTAGAACTCACAGATTTACAACTTACCTACACGAGATTTTAACTTCTTCAAGCTCCAGAATACTCAGTTGAAGACAATCAGCTACCGGGATCGATGCCAATCTGTGTATCTAGACTAATCCGAAGGAACTTAGTTGAGAGGTGCGATATGGCTGCAGGGGTGTAATATGCCGCTTTGCGTCTTACACAATTACCACTTTCCTTAAAGAATTGTAATAGTACATTGTGGTTACAAGTTTGTATTTACCTTTATGTCCGTGTATCATAAGAAGTTTTTTAATACATTTTGTATAAATAAACCAAATATACTAATAAATGCTAATCAAATTTTTATCACATTATTTTTAAGATTAAATAAAAGTACTTTCTTATTTAATCTTAAAAATCTCTCGCTGAACACTCTACATAAATATTAGATATCATAATTAGTAGAAATTGAATAAGTCATATCCCAGACGTGCTAATAGGCAATACCCGTAAACGATCACTACCACTATCACCAAGAATAACAAAACCTCTTCAAATAAAATTTTGCCTACTTTGTTATTTACATATTATTAATACTTTAGTGGACTGTGATTGTATTTTACCTAAACAGATTTATTTTTAATTAAAAAGTAATTATTTATAATGATAAAATGGTGCTTTGTTGACCGCAGCGCCACAAAGAGCAAGAATAAAATTCAGTTATTTTCAAATTGTAGTCAGTGGATTGTATTTTGTCACCAAATCGTGCGTAGAGGGTCTGCTACGCAAGAACTACGCTCAATACAGCGTGTAGTCAAAAAGACGTTACAAACAATTTTGAAAACCTCTGATCTATCAACCCATTCGGTGCGTCATTTTACCCATCCCAACCAATAAAGTCGCCTCGTTCATCTGACGTGCAATATTAATTAATTCGCAGCTTAATAATTCAGTAACAATAAGGCCCAAGTTTGCTTGTGATTAATAGATCTGAGGCAGCCCTGACTAAAGTCAGATTAAATTCTTGGCTTTGCGCTAATTACGTTGTAAATCTTTAGCCCTCGGCGACGAAGGGTTAATTTCCGTAATCTGCTGATTTATATGTTTGAGCAGGCTTATTGAAGTTTTTAGTTAAGGTATCTCGAGAACTGACTGACATTTTCTTGAAATACAGGAACTTTCTACTTGTGTCATGCGTGCGTACTGCACACGGACGTAACACACGATTAATGGATTGGTTCCCGTTAAGTCCGATAACACTGCGTCGCGAATTGATATTATAGCCACAAGGTTGTTTATAAGAATCCTGAGAGCTGATTCTAAGTTTTTTGCAAACAATTGACACTGACGTTTCGTTCCGCCACTGTAGGTACATAATTAAGGTAGGTACCTACCTAATAATATATTGATCGTGTTTCAACTTTTATGTTTGTTTATTTTACTGACTACATTAAGGTTACTCTTACGACGTAATTCGTTCTTGCCAGTCACACCAGATAGTGTGATACGGAGGAAAAAAATGTTTCTGTTCCACGCTGGTGTAACAAACAGAGAGCTGATTCTGTGTTTTGACAAGCAAATGAAAAAAAAAATTAAAAATGGTGTAGTGTAACGGTATGGAAAATGAGGTTCACAGAGTGCACACTAGGGGGGCGCTCATCATTTGTTTTGTTTTATTTGTGAACTATAGACTTGCTTTAGGAAATATATACCTTAGGAATGCTAGGTAGGTACTGAAAATAAAAATAAAATACTCATCGGTGTCGCCATACAAAAATCCATACTACACTACACCAGACGTCCGTGTCAATTGCTTGTCAAAACTTAGAATATTACTGAATCAGCTTTCTGAGGCCCAATTCTTTAATTTAAAAACATTCAATTCGCAGTATAATCTCGTCTCAGTCGCACTGTCAGCTGTCACCTATATAGTTACTATTACTTAATCTTAGCATGTAAACGCGAAGATTAAGTAATAGTTAATATACGAGACGGTGCGACTGACACGAGATTATATTGTGACTGGAATGTTTCAAAGTTAGAGAATTGGGCCTCTGGTGTGACGGTGAGTCTGTCCCCATATTTTTTATTAAATTGGTTATAAAACTGGTTCAAGGAAAAATTGCCAGTAGGCACTAACACGAAATGAAAATGTCACGTTTAGATCACACAACTTTATTTCCTACATATTGGCTGTGATCCAGGTTAAGAAAGCTGTGACCCTGGTGTATACCGACGGGTTGCCAAATTCACAGCCTTCACTCAAGCCGAACGAGACGATGCCAACCTGCAAAAATGTATCATGAAATACTAGTGCTGCGATTCTTGATAGTCATCGAGCGTCTAAACGTCATTAAAATTACCGATAATCCCCAATTTCCATATTTCTATGTATTGAAACTCATTGGTGACTGAAATTCTTATATTTATGCTATCAACACAAGTGCTTCCTCATGTACATTTCATTCACAAAACGGTGATTTGCGGCCTTTTTAATGATATTTAGTCACTCAGTGACATTCAAAAATCGCACCCTGAAACAAATAAATTTACAAAAACTTACATTAAGTGAAAATAATGATAATATGACAAAAAATAATGAACATTAATATTTTCAGCCTCTAACCACGTTTTCAAAAAAAGTTTGGAAATTCAAGCTACAATAAGTATAAAAGTAGCAAAATGCGTGACGGACCACAGTGAAGGGAACCATACGCCTAGCACAGGCTGACTCACGTTACCAAGACGCTAGCGAGACAACCGCAAATGATAATATTGGCCAATGACATCGGGGTAGTTTGAAATCATTCTAATTTGATTGGTTAATATTTGACATTTACTATCGTCTTACTAGCGACTCGCTATCGTTACTGACGTCAATTAGCTTGTGCTAGCTGTACGGGGCCAAGATGAACGTAATAAATAAGGTAACATCTTATTGAAACCAATTTTCGTTGCAAGTGTTGTGAAGTTCTTCATATTTGCTAATTCAGCATTTTAAATAAATAAATGCATGACATTTCACACAACTTTTTGCCACGCCCATAGATTAAATTAAAGTAAGAGTGATAATCCTAGCGCGTGATATGGTTAAGTGCGAACGCGAAATATTACCTATTCCTTTGGATAAAATGAATAATATACAAAACTTTTCATGTTTCCAGCAAAGTCTATTGAACTTGGCTAGATGAGCTTAGGAGAGTGATAAAAGTTGAATTCAGGTATTCATTATATATATCCATATATTTATAGATATATAATAAACGAGTAGTTACAGATAGATGCTCTTTTTTAGATCTTTTGTACTAATAGATACCTTATGCATAATAATTTAGTTACTGATAGATTCTGTGGAATCTGTTTATAATGATTATTTTAATTAAAAACTTAAGCATTCATTTTTAAGGCTTTCCTCACATTATCTTTTGAGCAATTACCTATAAAAAAAAACTCACCCGCGCATGATAATGGTATAACATTTTTGGATTCTTATTGGTTTAATAAACACATAATAATATATAGTAGAGTTATATCCTATTACTGAGTTTACCCGATTTATTAAATCCTGGACTGAATTATCTGTACGTGACGACGTTCGTGGTGTAATGGGTTAAAGTCAAAGTCAAAGTCAAAGTGTTTTTATGGCTTGAGATACATGTTAGAAAATATGTCAAATATTGTTATTACTATCAATGTATTCTACGTAAGGCATGCAATATTTTTTTAAACAATTCAGCGGCTAGTATCCGGCTAAGACGCAAGAGGTACGGGTTCGATTCCCGCTGCGGTAAAAATGTTTGCATGATCTCAGAATCGTAGTTCGATTCTACAGTCTGCTACGGAGATTGCAATATTTGTGTTACCTTTTGTTTACTTACCAAGATCCTGTTGCTGTTCAGCACAGTAGTCAGCGGTCCACCAGAGTCTCCATCACAGGTTCCTACATTTCCAGTGCCACTGGTGCAGAGATGGCTTCCGTGTAATTGAATCTGGAAGTTGTTCTGGCAGACGTTATTGGTAATGATGTTTACCGTTGTTTGGTAGAGAGATGTGGTAGTTGGCTGGCTAGTTTGACCTGTAAAGCAAAAGATATCAGATTTGTATTCCATTGCTGTTATTATAGTGATGATGGGCATCGATTGCCGTTATTATAGTGATTATGCGTAGCAATAGGTACCACTACCAGCTCGTTACACCACCGCACAAACTAAGAAAATCTGAAAGGTCTGTGTATGGCATGGGCCCCTCTGTATGTAACAGAATACCAGAAGAGATAAGAGATGTAGCTTCCATAGCGATCTTCAAAACTAAATTTAAAAAGTGTTTGTTGGAGAAGACATTCTACAATGTCACAAAAAGTCAGTGGATTACGGAGGCTCAAGACCGTTCGTTATTCTTTCCATCACATAATTATATATGTCTAGCTGTTGCTTGCAAGTGTTAATTGAAGAAAGTGTGTCAAGCTGTAGTTTTATAATGTTATTCAAATTTTGGTATTCTGCACGTCTATTAGTACGGGTTTTAATAGTTTTCGAAAACTATATGAAGTTTCGTTTCCTTCCATACATTTACTGACAGCGTCCTTAGTTTTCTTCTCGTTTTCGCTAGGGAAAGTAAATGTATGGAAGGAAACGAAACTTCATATAGTTTCGTAAACTATCATAACTTTTCATTTAAAAAACCGACTTCCGCCATTGTATTCGACTAAATAATTTTGGATGACAAAAAATTTATGAAAGAACCATAGTGGTGAAAGGATTTTGATACTTTCTGAATGCAAATGCTTGGTGTCTTGCTGAAAATATCAAAATCGCCATATGTATGCCTACAATATTTGAGGAGTTCCCTCAATTCCTCATGGATCCCATCATCAGAACTGGATTCTGAAAAAAATGGGACCAATCTCGAAGTATATCTATTCAAATAAAAAAAGAATTTTCCAAATCGGTTCATAAATGCCGGAGATATGCGGTAACAAACATAAAAAAAAAATAAAAAAAAAATACAACCGAATTGAGAACCTCCTCCTTTTTTTGGGAAGTCGGTTAAAAACCCGTACTAAGCCCCCTGGGGTGCAATTTTTGAAAGTCATGGAGTGGATAGGCGTCAGTAAATTTGCCGTTTATTCCACGATTTCCAAATTTCTATATATCTGAAACTCATTGATGACTAAACTTCTTATGCCTATGATATTAAATACAAGTGCCTCTTCCAATAAATCTGCTTAAATACGGTGATTTGCGGCCTTTTTGATGATATTTAGTCACTTTGTACTTTGTTTTTTTTAGTACCTTTGTTTTTAATCTAGGCCCCTGTGCTCCACAATACACAATTATTCAGACTAGACAAGTATTTCAAATAAACCTAAACAAAATTACTTATCACGATTACAATGAAATTAGACCCCGGAGGTTCTGCGGCACAATTTTTAGGCCTCCAGTTACATAAACTAAATTAATATATGTAATAACTGGGAAATCGGACCTCAGGGTTTCCTTTGTTTTCGTACCCGAACACGTGTACTATGGTAACATTAACGCAGAAAGCAGATAGCAAGAGCTTTTCTACCAGCGCTTACCAATTACCAGTACCCACATACATATTTCCAAAGTAGTGCCTTCGTGGTACAGACGCAAAATTACAGGCGACACGCCGTGGGAACACCTCGCCTGCAAGACGTCGACCAATCAGCAATCCATCGCGATCGGATTCCGCGTGCCGGCACAGGCATGCACAGGCGTGCCCGGTCCCACGATCCGTCGGCCTGTGCCGGCGGGTACAAGAGGGTGGGGAGGGAGCGTGCGGACTCATGCTGATTTTACGATGTTTTGAGTCAATGACAGGCGTCTACAGGTGAGGTGATCCCACGGCGTGTTGCCTGTAGTTTTGCGTCTGTACCTGTGAAAAATCAGGCCTTGGAGCAAGGCTGCTACCGACTACCCCGAGGTGTCATGACTGGGCCATTATAAATTGAGTTAAACTTAAATGAAACCACATAAAAGACGCTATAGGTTCCTAAAATGCCTTTAATGAGCTCTAGAATATTAAAATTTTTGATGAGTTCTTACTGTCTACAAAAATAAAAAAAATGTATTGTATTTTTTAGCTTTTTATCTAGTGAAATCATAAATTCAGTACAAAATTTTAATTAATCCACTCGATAAATAAAAATTTAACAAAGATACCTCCTTTTCAACATTTTTAAAATTGACATCTAATTTTAGATTAACTTCTAACACGTTTTAATTTTTGGAACATTTGGTACTTATAAACACATTTTACAACTTATAAATTATAAATTGGATTAGTGAAATTATCAAAAAAGATGTAACAAAACTTTAAAGGGAATTTATATATCATTATTTTATACACAAACCCAATGTATCACAGCGTGCACTCGCCTTCCTTAGTTCATACAAAACTTTCGTATCCAAAGGGTACCAAAATTGACACCCTGTTTTGTACCGGAATGTGCCCTATTTGTATAAGTCTCGTGCTATTCTCATCTCGAAGGGTTCTGTGTTGAACAAGGTTCAGGGGTGATTCATAATATCCTTTTACAAGTTATGGTCGGTTGTTCCCTTCAAGCGCGCAAGTGCTTCAAGGGTTTGCGGAATAATATATTTTTTTAAACGAGATAACGAGATTTATAAAAATATTTTAAATTCAACATTTTATTATAATCGTGCTGGACTGTGATGGTTCCCCGCGTGATGCGTCTCAAGCCTCTCTCTCGAGCCACCTCCGCTCACCGAATTAAACGGCCGGGTATGTCCCACCAACCTAAGGCAGCCTAAGAACTTAAATAGGGGAACTTTTTGGCCTAAATATTCCTCCATTCAAGTTTTAAAAGATTTGGACAGCGCTAAGACTGCCAAAATGATCCCCATTGCTGTGTTTCCCATTGCCATTTTACTACTGTAATTAGGGGCAGGACAAACAAGAACATTTTGTTGTTGAGTTTTTAATGTAATGTAGGTTTGTAGGTATTCCTCGACAATATAATATCCGTCTGAGCTGTATATGAAGCTACAAATTTCTAGTGCAGGATACAAATGAGTCGCTAGTCGATATCCATGTAAGTAGTTGATGTACTCAGGTAGATGCTGCTGCCCATCCCCTTGCGTCCCTTAGTCGCTTTTTACGTCATCCACAGGAAGAGATGGAGTAGGAGTTCTATTCTTAGGCCGAGACTACCACAGCTACAAAGGTCCAAATTCAAAGGTTGTCTAGTAGAAATTGCTACAAATTGATAAGACCGCCCATTTTTGAGAACCTCTGTGGCGCGGCGGGCGAAGGTTCGCATGCGACGCAGGAGGTTGCGGGTTCGATCTCCGCCTCGGAACAAATATTTGTGCGATCTGCAGATAATTGCTAGTAGTAGAACTTCTTGTGAAAGAGTTCGTCCGGGGAAGTACTACCACCGTACCTATTTCTGCTGCCAAGCAGTAGTGTTCGCATTGCTGTGTTTCGGTTTGAAGGGTACGGTTGCCGGTGAAATTACAGGCACATGAGACTTTTCATCTTTATGTCTCAGGGTCGGCAGCGCGCGTGTGATGCCTCTGGTGTTACAGGCGTTCATAAGCTACGGTAACTGATTTCCATCTGGTGGGCCGTAAGCTTGTCTGCTTGACAAGATAGCATAAAAAAAAAACAAAAAAAAAAATTGTTCCGGTTGTTCTGGGTATTTTCTATGTATAATAAAAATCTATCTATGTAATGTATTATATTACGTATATCAGTTATCTAGTTGCCATACCACAGCTCTGCTTAGCTTGGGGCTAGATAATGTTGTGTAAAATGTCCAGCATTATTTATAATTATTTATTGTATAAAATGGTTGGTTTTAGTTTTTAACCGACTTCAAAAAAGAAGTAGGTTCTCAATTCGAAACGTAAGATTTTTTTTTTTAAATTGGTAATTTTTGTATACTATGGTGTGCAATAAAGTATTTTCTATCTATATATTTCTACGGTTAGCTAGTGAAGTTCTGTTACGTTGATCATAAAACTGCTCAGCAGAGTGCGGAGCAGTTCGAACAGCATCCTTCAGGTCATTGCCTGATCGTAATGATGTGTTAGTTGAAGGCTTTTGTCCGAATCCTGATCAGGTAAACAGTCTCGCTGGAGTCTGTTTGGTCGGGATTCGGATAAGAGTTTTTGATTACTTCTACCAGTCACTGCCAAACTGCCATGATGTATTTTTAACATAGAACTTAAGCGTACCTACTAACAAAAAATGGATTTTTCATCCCACCATCTCGGAAAGAGTATTTTTGCTATTCAATATCTGAGTGCAAAAGCCGTTTTTATCCGCTAGCTTCTAGAGGATAAAGTAAATTTGAATTTAGAACATCGTGTGCACTAAGTTTGTGAATTCAAAACATCATTAAACCTATTTACTTCTACCTCCATGGTGCTGAATTTATCATACAATCTTTTTTAATTCGTAAAAACTCAGATTCGGAACCTTCTTGGTGTATTACTTTTTATTTCATTTGCTTTACGCGTGCCATTTTCTTTTCACGTCATATGTTAAAACCTTAGGTTAAAAACAAGAAACTTGAAAACAAGTGTAAAACCTGTGTAAATGAGTGATTCTAGCGACGAGGAAGCTTATTTGACGTGACGCTAACAGAATTTACTGAAACTGTTAAAAAATGCGCAAAATTATCTTGTGATTGTGAAACTTTTTTTTTTGCATTTAGTCATTTCCTCACTGAGGTGGGATGAAAAGTTACGTGTTGCACTCGAGAATAAAGATTTTTAACATCGCGCTCTTTTGAAAAAAATTGAGCACGCGGTTAAAAAGCAACTTTGCACTCTTGTATAACATATAACTATTAAATATCTGACTCAATAAACGAATTATTATTATTATTATAACATACCATCAGATGTCTTCCCGTAGCCGGAGACAGTACCAGTCATTCCCGCGAAGTCTAGATGTACTGTTGTTGGCAGCGGAATCGCTTGGATGTCATCTGCAAACCGTGGGATGAAATCAATAACCTGGGGTTATCTGCGACACGGTCGCTAACTGTTGTCCTAATTCATAAGCTCAATGTCACGTAACCGACTATAGAGAGAGATATGCTCGGGATTTCGCTACGTGATAAAATATGAAACCGGATATAATATCCGTAGAAGAAAATAAGGAGAATGAGCAAATAACGAAATAAAAAAATATTGCCTTAACATTTAACAGTTGCCCAACTTATTGTCTTAACGTATAAAATGAAAGGACTTTTTAGAAAAAATACTACTATTCACTACTAAGTACTTACTATTCGTCGACAGGACGAAACGTCAGCAGTGTATTCGTTGCAGTGTTTCGAGAACTTGTTCCCGTCTCACAACATTCGAGCGTGGTCCCGGTTAGTATAATTTCGTCTAAAAAAAGCAGCCGGTCTAATTATCAATTGGACTAAGTACAAACTGATCTAAAACGCAACTGGCAGATGGTCATTTACTATTTTAATTTTTATTATATTATTTTATTTTATTATATTAAATAATATTTATTAGATAATTAACAGTTTGTACTCAGGCCAGCTACTTTTTAGACCACTTGCTAATTAGACCAGCTGCTTTTTTAGACGAAATGAGACTAACCAATTTTTTTGTCGTAATAATTGTTGTCTCTTCATGTACATATCCTTATGTTATGTTACGAAATAAAGTTATTATTATTAGTATTATTTATTTCAATTATTTGAAAGGACATGTTATGAGAAACTTAAGAACTGAGACGTGTATTGACTTAGGACCATGTTCACGAACAAAAAGAAAAAAAACAAAACTTGCGTTTACCGTAACCATTGGTCAAGATGACAGATAATGTATAAAAGCATCTGCCAAAAAGAATTGGTTAGGCTAAACGTCCTTATTCTAAGGGCTAAACAGTCGCTTAACTACCTGTTTATGTGTTGGGGAACAGTAGATTTAGTGTAGGCAAGAAAAGCCTGAGGCAAATACTTACTATTATACGTCACGGTGGTAATCTTCACCATCATAATATCATGCGTAATAGTGTTCGTATTCCAATTCGGATGGACCACTACATCCTCAGTGTCTATCCTCGTCCCTCCAGTGAAGATGGTAAGTGAGCCAAGGACGATGGTGAACCGGTTGGCCTGGGACTGCCCGTCCCACCAGCAGTGAGCAGCGGTTACCACACGGGTGTTGGAAATAAGGGAACCACCACAGATGGACTGCCATCCAGTGGTCAGTCGAGCAACTATCCCTGCCTGGATTATAGAAATAATGCGGAAAATTCAGAAAATGAAAAAATTCTAATAATGTGGACAATATTAGAACTTGGAAAAATTAATAATTCAGAATGAAACCCTGACATCATAAAACAATAATATTTAATCTCAATGTTCCACGCACCCAACCTTCCAATAGTCCCTCTCAAACCGTCTAATAGTCGCGCCAAAATGGCATTCAGCTCAGTATAATGCTGAGTCATCATCATCAGCCTATAGCAGTCCACTGCTGGACATAGGCCTCCCCCTTAGAATGCCACGACGAACGGTCTTGAGCCGCCTCCATCCATCGACTTCCTGCGACGTTTATAATGTCTTTAGTCCATAGAGTGGAGGGCCTTCCTCTACCGTGTCGTCCGGTTTGTGGTAGATAGTCGAGAACCTTTATTCCCCAACGGAAAAAATAATCGGCTATAATGCTGACACCAAGCAGTGACGTCACCTACTCCAGAACGCAGCACTGCCTTCGTAGTTTGAGAGTTTGTAATTGTGTGTATGTAAATAGGTAGTTTAAAATGGATTGATAGCAATTAAATACAATGTAGGTACAAATAATCACCTGATGAGGAATAGCGGAAGCAGCAGCCACCTGCCCACCAATGATCCTCGACTGAGCGCTTTCATATTTCAACAGTTCTACCGCCTTCGGAACTCCTACCCTCAAATGATATCCGTACGCTGTAGTTTTATGACTTTCACTTAAAGAAAGAGACAGAACACACAAAATTAACACTACTGCTTTAGCCATTGTAAAATTAAAATGAAACAATTGAAGAACCAATGTTTTTCTTGCAAGGGTATTTCTAATATTGATTTTCTCTGTGCAATTTTGTAGGTTACTTATTTATAAGTTATCTTTTATGTAAATATACACAAAGCGATACTGATAAAGTGTTTTCAATATTATTTTTATCTTTCTTTGATAATGATCTTGCAGGAGCGAAACCTTATCTACGCGTTATCATATCGGAAAATGTAATCGTGGAATGATTGTTGTTGGTCCTTTACATATAGATACACTGTGTATGTCATTAAAATTTAAATTTGAAGCATAGTATATAATGGTACTTAATATTTTTTGCCGATAACTCACGGATAACGACTGTAGCGATGAGAAGTGTATATTTCTAATCGCTACGGTCGCCATCAGTGTGTTTACTCAACTGGGACAGTATGGGAATTCTGAAACCATGGCAGATACAGTGAAACTGTATTGGGTACCATTAGATCGTTTTGTATAGAAAAATGTTTGGCCAAGCGTGAGGTTTCCGTAAAAATTCAAAGAAGTAAAAAAAAATACATAAGTAGCATAATTTCATTGTATGTAAAAAAAATATCAGATAAATAACATATCGGATTCACAGCTTATCTGTGTATCATATTTAATTACTTAAGTTAAAACTATACTAAAAATACAATTGATTTTTGTTGAAATCAACAAGCTATGTTATGCACTTGTTATTTTCAAGAAAAATAAACAAAACAATCAACAAAAAAATCGTTGCGTGACTGACTCACTGACTGACTGACTATCAAGATACAGCCTAAACTGTAAGACCTTTTTTTTTTTTGCTGTCGATGGGGAAATCTTCACCAAGATACCCTATCACATTGCGGGTGTGATAGGGGTATGTGAGGTTGACGGGACTCCGACGACTCACTAAAACCCCCCCGGTGGCCATCCTATGCGCATGTCGATGGGCTCCGGGATCTCCAAAGGAACGCACCGGTGCCCATCTCGCGCGACGCCCATTCGGGCCCGTCCCGTGGTTGGCCCAAAAGACCAACCACAAACACTCCCTCCAAATTGTGGCAGCACAGGGTCCACACCATGCTGCCACCGTCCACGGGCTCGTAGGAGGGTGGCCGGGGCCCTCACCCCAACCAGCACGCGAGCCCAGCAACATCCATCTCTTTCATCACAAAGCCGTGAGAAAAACTCACGACTTTGTGGAGAAAGAGAGAGATGCCACTTCCTTCCTGGCCGTCATCTACCTTCCAAGCATAGTTCAGTCATTGCACATAACTGGGTACACCCGGAAGGTAGAAAAGGCAAAAACCACCTCTTCGCCGTTTATTCCCACATTTGCATCCAGCTCCGGGCAGAAACAAACGCGGGAACAAACAGCCCTTCCCTGCCGTCTCATCATCCAGGCATAGCAGGGAGCCACTCTGCCTGGGTGATGAGAGGGCAGCGCCTCTCCGTTGCCAGTCTCTCAGTCGCAAACAGAGGCACTCCACCTCGCCCATCGGGCACCTCACACTGGCTCTCACACTGTGCCCTCTGCTAATTAGAGGGACACGCGGAGAGCCCCTTCCCACCCCAAAATGGGGGAACACCTCAATAGTTGGTGTCAGGGTGATGGTCGGCTCGCTCTTTACCGCCTATCCGATGAAGAGCCAACCCACCACCATCCCAACACCAACCTTCCATCCCGTTGGCGGTCTTTTTCCACCTCACTGCATGTATTGACTACAGTGAAGTGGAGAGAGACCGCCCGCCAAACCTCCGTCGTATCCTCCAGATGTATAGGATCTTACATCTAGAGGATACGAGGGAAACGCCTCCCCGTTTGCAAGTGGAAGCACACTCGTCAAAACCACCGAGTGAACTGCCAGTCACAAACAGGGGCACCCACACCTACGCCCGCAAGCGGGCCCGTCCCTACCGCACCCCAAACCGCCATTGAAGCGCCGCCCCACCCAGATTCCCGCAAGAAGACTGACCCATACAGCCGGCCCGCGGGAACCGAGCAGGACGATACCGCGCCAACAGTCCGGGGCACGAACCCTACAACCCACACGGCCCAAATGGACCGTGAAGGCGCCTAGTGGTTTCAGTTATGTCTATTTCAGAAGGAAAAAGACCAATAACAGGCAGCAACCACGTGAAGGATGACCACCAGACTTGCCTTGAGGATCAACGACTGTTGCGCTCCTCTCAAGACCATTCGCCTCCTCACCCGCTCCCAGAGCGGGCAAGGAAGGCCCGTATTTATCCAAAACCGGAGCTAGGCCAAACCAACTATTAATGGATAAACACAGACCCGCCTAAACTGTAAGTCCTAGCCCAAGCGCGTACTGGCCGCTGCGGCCTGGCCGCTAGTGCGCGCTTGGGCCTAGAGTCGGGGGTCCAGCAGGGTGTTGAAGTTTGTATGGAAAAAAACTTCACGTGGGTGACGTTGGTGATAATATTGTTTGAGATATAAAATGTAATCTGCAGTGAATAGAATAAAAAAAGATTTTTAAATCTGTGTTAAAATGCATAAACACACAAAATATAATAAAAAACTGGACATACGTAGGAACATACACAGTACGGTACTAGGTAGATAAGCTTGTTTGGTCGGTTTTTACTCCCCTGGACTAATTCTCACAAACCGTCCTGAATGCAAACGAGCTTAAATAAGAAAAAAGCCATGCAAAAGAGATACCTCCCTACCTAGCCTTATTGCCTCAGGCCAAAGCCATTGAAGAGCTGACTATCCGGCTTCCGTATTAAAATGTTAACCCTAGTAATTAATCAAGACCTTTGTGTCTATAAGGCCCGCGAGCGAAACCGCGTTAGATTGGCTTCGTCAGATTTTTGACACGGTTGTATTTTTGTCTTCTGGAACGATTGGGTGTAATTTGCCGGGCTTAGAAATAGTTATAATTGGATCAATGTTTTTTATGTTGTTAGCGATACTGCAGCATACGTCGAGTTTAAGGTTTTATTGATACTACCACCTCGTGCTAACTTATGATTTATGTGGCTTGTAGTTGGCTTGTAGAGTTGTTGTTAGACAGGCTCAAATTTGCGCAGCGGGCTTTGAATGGAGCAGAATGTGACCACGTGAGATGGTCTCAAAAGTATAGGATTCTGTTCACGGTTACCAGAGAGCTGATTCTAAGTTTTTGCAAACAATTGACACGGATGTTTGGTGTGCGCTACGGGTGCTCATCGGCTTTCGAAGACGATTCAAAATGATCCTTGTGATTTCAATTAATATAATTATTTTGATGTGATTTGAATCCATCCTGTGGGTAGATGTGGATGTGTGCCGTGGATGGGTCACCTCAAAAAGAGGTGACCCACCTACGGCAGGAAACCCATCCACGGGAGAACTACTTGTGGTATTTAACGTAATTTTCTAATAGTTCCTATTGCTAGGCCAGTATGTGCTAGCCAGTGCTCTGTGCTCTGGCAGTGTAGCTACTCGCACCATGTAAGTAATTTTACGAGTGACTGTGCGAGTCGGTCAGTAGCTCGCATCAGAGTTACTACAACATTTTTGTTTTCACTCACTAACTCTCCTTCCAGGAAATACCTACATAACGCCGTGGCCGTGGTGTGTCCACAGCCTTAGAATAAACTCCTATCCTCCCGTTGAAGTCGCATAAGTCAACTAAGGGATTAAGGGTGTTGTGGTACCATGGTACTCATAGTTCCTGATAACCACGACACAGGGAATCCTAGTGTGGGATCAGGACTATGTATGTGGCTGTTGGGTCTAATGTTATGTTATAAACCAGGGGATAGATAGCAGCATCTACCTGAGTAATCAACGCCACTAATGCGATACCAATTCGCCTGCCTAGCATGGTAATTATGGAAAATCCCCCCATTGGGGAAGCCTCGTCCAACAATGGGCGTCTATTGACTGATCTTGACTCGCCTTCTGCCATCACGCCATATGGCACAATTTGCAATTGACTGCTGTCTAGGACACTTGCTATGGTTAAGTCACATTATCAAGCTACTCTTATTGTGTGCCGATATAAGTTGAGCTTCTGTCACGCAAGTTATCGATGGCATTAGTTGTATACCGTTAGGTCAGCATCTTGCACTGTGTAACTAGGTCCATAATCCAGATTGACAGTTATTATAGCGTATTTACTGCATGTGAAGATATACCGTGCTTTCGATGTCTAGAATGGGTCCCGATGGAGTCACACTTGATTCGAAATCACTTCGTTCGTTATAATTTTACGAGATGAAAAGCTGCTCGTGTAAATCTCGAAGTTTCAAACAGAGTTGTTTACTTTCACTGGAAAGTTTCACTCTCGCTTTCTTGTTGCATTGCTCTTGTTGTTTAGTAGAGTTGGTGTTGCATGCTCGTTTGTTTATCGATATCGATGTTTGAGAGTTTCTTCTCCATTCTTGCACGCTCTATCTCAAGTAGGGCAAAGGTACAGCCGTACCATAGTTTTCTCAAAGCCATTCAGGTAATTTTTGACCCCCCTGTAACTTCGTTGTGGATGTAGTTAGAAGCCAGAATTTTCAGTGACCAAGGGGGCATTATATAACGAGACATATTTCCAAATATAACATTCAATTTGAACCTGTAGTTTAAGAACTATTACAAAACTAAGTTCTGTTAATTCTGTCACTGACACACTCACAGATCATCAAAATTCTAAGGTAAATAGCAGACACACAAGATTCAAACAGAAAATTAGAGTTAAGCCGATAAAACAAATAAAAACTAAAATCATAATGTTAAATCTTATCGTAAATAGATAAGTATAGGTAAATAGTGGATATGGCTAATTATACAGTAAGTTATATTCCTGCAACTGTCCAACCCGCCGTGAAGACAGTTGAAGTGAAAGAGAGGTGAAAAGAGGTTAAAATTTAACTCTTTCTTCCCCACTTAAGTAGTCGGGCTGATGGTGTCATCGCGAGGTCTCAGTTCGTTAAGGTTGCGGTGATGGCCGCACGCTAAATCAACTCGAGAATAGCGCAAAAGTCGGCCTGCATATTGCTGTCCCTGTTTGGCTAACGCAGGCGCGCGCGGGGCACAGCCGAACACTTATTTCTATTCTGTGGCCGTTACCATTCATAATTCGAAGCTGGTATTTATTTTTTATGCAAACTAGCATTTGACAAAAATATTTTTTTGCCATATTTGGCATTTGTCACAAACTTTTTACATTTATATATCTAGCAATAAAAACTCCTTGGTACCTAGTTCTGCGAACAGTTAGAACTCGCGAGCACAAACTTTTTTCCAATAATTGTGATCAGGGTGGTTATTCGCTATGACCTATGAGATTTCTTTTCAATAACGTGTGACGTCACCCATACGATTCAGCGATGATTCCACGCAGATATCGTAACGAGCCCGCGTTATGTTACGTTTGGTCAGAGCGAATAAGGGGGCAAGTTGGTGCTTTGATGATCGTTGAGTTTGGCTCAACTTTCCAATAGCGACTGTGAGCTAGGAGGTTCATATTTTTATCACATGTAGACACAAGCCTAAATATGAAATGGCGTACTGCGGAAACCAATAGTTTTAGCATTGTGAGCTATGACAAAAAAATCAAAGAAAAATATTTCAAAGTAAACGCTCAACTTTCCTTTAGCTACTGCTAGCTAGGAAGTTCACATTTTTATCACATGTAGGTTCACATAGCACAAGCCTAAATATGAAATGGCGTACTGCGGAAACCAATAGTTTTGGAACTATTCATTTTTTAAATTTGCTAATAACCGCTTTCCGAACGCCATGTTTTGGTGATATTTTACTTTTTATCAGTGTTCCCATACGATTTTCGGCTTTTGACAATGACAGTGACAGACCAAATGGTATATTTTGCAAAAAATTGGTGGTTTCTCAATTTTCAACTAGTCGTGTTTTTTACTCTTACGGTCCAGTCGGTTATGTATTCCTTGAACATCAATGAACTCTGTCATCGTTTGTGTTCTCAGAGTTGAGATTGTTTACGTGCTTACTCCTGTTTGAGAATTCATCGAAGGACTTTCCTTTAGCGACTATAAGTATAAGGCTTGAGGGGGGAGGGGAGGGGTGGGTTGTCAATGTCAAAAGCCGAAAATCGTATCCAAACACTGACAAATAGTAAAATATCACCAAAATATGGAGATCGGAAACCAGTTTTTAGCAAATTTCAACAATGAATAGCTCCAAAACTATTTTTTTCCGCAGTACGCCATTTCATATTCAGGCTTGTGCTATGTGAACCTACATGTGATAAAAATATGAACCTCGTAGATCACAGTCGCTAAAGTAAAGTTGAGCATTTACTTTGAAATATTTTTCTTTGATTTTTTGTCATAGCTCACAATGCTAAAACTATTGGTTTCCGCAGTACGCCATTTCATATTCAGGCTTGTGCTATGTGAACCTACATGTGATAAAAATATGAACCTCGTAGGTCACAGTCGCTAAAGGAAAGTTGAGCATTTACTTTGAAATATTTTTCTTTGATTTTTTGTCATAGCTCACAATGCTAAAACTATTGGTTTCCGCAGTACGCCATTTCATATTCAGGCTTGTGCTATGTGAACCTACATGTGATAAAAATATGAACCTCGTAGGTCACAGTCGCTAAAGGAAAGTTGAGCATTTACTTTGAAATATTTTTCTTTGATTTTTTGTCATAGCTCACAATGCTAAAACTATTGGTTTCCGCAGTACGCCATTTCATATTCAGGCTTGTGCTATGTGAACCTACATGTGATAAAAATATGAACCTCGTAGGTCACAGTCGCTAAAGGAAAGTTGAGCATTTACTTTGAAATATTTTTCTTTGATTTTTTGTCATAGCTCACAATGCTAAAACTATTGGTTTCCGCAGTACGCCATTTCATATTCAGGCTTGTGCTATGTGAACCTACATGTGATAAAAATATGAACCTCGTAGATCACAGTCGCTAAAGTAAAGTTGAGCATTTACTTTGAAATATTTTTCTTTGATTTTTTGTCATAGCTCACAATGCTAAAACTATTGGTTTCCGCAGTACGCCATTTCATATTCAGGCTTGTGCTATGTGAACCTACATGTGATAAAAATATGAACCTCGTAGGTCACAGTCGCTAAAGGAAAGTTGAGCATTTACTTTGAAATATTTTTCTTTGATTTTTTGTCATAGCTCACAATGCTAAAACTATTGGTTTCCGCAGTACACCATTTCATATTCAGGCTTGTGCTATGTGAACCTACATGTGATAAAAATATGAACCCCGTAGATCACAGTCGCTAAAGTAAAGTTGAGCATTTACTTTGAAATATTTTTCTTTGATTTTTTGTCATAGCTCACAATGCTAAAACTATTGGTTTCCGCAGTACGCCATTTCATATTCAGGCTTGTGCTATGTGAACCTACATGTGATAAAAATATGAACCTCGTAGGTCACAGTCGCTAAAGGAAAGTTGAGCATTTACTTTGAAATATTTTTCTTTGATTTTTTGTCATAGCTCACAATGCTAAAACTATTGGTTTCCGCAGTACACCATTTCATATTCAGGCTTGTGCTATGTGAACCTACATGTGATAAAAATATGAACCTCGTAGGTCACAGTCGCTAAAGGAAAGTTGAGCCGCTACTATTTCTCGCAAAAACTAGGTACTGAATGGTAAACAAAGCACAAGTCGTAGGTATGTTAGTTACCTAGGTTACTTCATTCCAAATCACAAGGCAAATCTAAATAAAATTACAAAAATATTGCAATGTCATATATAACAAACAAATAGGTGAACAAACACAAGAGCAAGCGAAGCGCGGGGTTACACAGTGTACTAGTGTGAGTGCCTGTCGAGTTGTCAAACATCACACAACCGTAGTTCCCCGACCGGCCCTCGGTTCTGACGCGATAGCAATATGGGCGTTCAGAATTTTTTAGAAATTTGTTCAAGTTCCGTAATACCAAAAATGATGAATAAAAACTTGTTGTTTTTTTTATATCGTGTTGTTATTCTGTTACTTGACAATATAAGCTATGTTCCTACACATAAAATACGTAACATATCGTTGTTTTTCATACGAAACAAATAAGATGAAAACATGTCGTTTAGGTCGTAAAAATATACAAAAAGTAATTCGCTTACATTTCATTTTAGGTATATATTTTGATAAAAAAAACTATCTGGGAACATAGATAAATACTATCCGAATCCGAATAATAGCATAATATGGTGGAAATATGCTCGAATTACAAATGACGTCGGTATTACGTTTGTATGGGCAGTCCATCCTTCGCTGGGTTCTTAAAATGCGTTATAGTGTCGATGAGCTTTTCCTGACTTTTGCTTTGTTATTTTAATCGATGTTTTGGCTTTATGACTTCGAATAGTCCCCTACCTAAAGCCAACCTACCGTCTGCAGTACCTGTATCGCTCCCAGCGGTACACGAGACTGCTGAAAACTTCTACGCGATTACACCACTAATAAACAGCTACCGACTATACTTATTTATTTCTCTGTAGTATTTACACAACTTTTAGAGTGTAGGTGTAGGCAAGATTGATGTGAAATTTTGACATTAAAACAGCCCATAAATACTCTAAAAATCACTTAAATTATATCGCAACTAGCTTCATAGTTCTAACTAGATAGCTACTAAATAAGTCGATAGGCAGTGATCCATAAAACTAAAAAAAAAAAATGTAACACATACTAACTATTTCATATATAAGAAGTGTAAATAGCCAAATATCTTGTGATTTTAGTTTCTAGACCAGCGGCAAAGTATAATATCTAAGGCAGCGGCGAGCGGAATGAGTCGCGAAAATTTTGTATTTAAGAAGTGTGAACAGCCAAAGTTTTAGAAATTTTAGAGGCAATACCAGCTGAAAAAGATATTTGAGGCAGCGGTGAGCGGAGCGAGCCGCAAAATTTTGAAACGTTAACCTAAATTTTACTAGGAAATGGTGGAGTGTATAATCTTAATTTTTCCCTGACTTTCCAGGTAACCCCTCGATTTCACTGACTTTCCTTGACCACCTTGAGCTTCCCTGACTTTTTCCTGACTTTCCCTGATTTTCATGGAAGTGTACACCCTGACAAACCGCCCCCTAGAATGCCACGACGAAAGATCTTAATGCTTAAGCTGACCTTTATAATATACTAGTTGCGCCCCGCGGTTTCACCCGAGTGAATAATGATGAAAATTGATGATGATGATGACAAGTAGCCTATGTGTTAATCCAGGGCGTAAAGTATCTCCATTCCCAATTTCACTCAAATCCATTCAGTAGTTTTTACGTGAAAGAGTAACAAACATCCATACTCACAAACTTTCGCGTTTCTAATATTAGTAGGATTTAGTCATTATATAACTTTTCATTAAAAAACCGACTTCCACCATTGAATTCGGCTATCTGCATGTTATGATTTGCTAAAGGTACAAGCATACAAGCATACAAAACAATAACTTGTTGCTGAAAAAACCAAAATCGCTGTATTGTAACAGCGAGGTAAGCACCAGCCCTTTGGTCATTGGTATCATAACTCTCTTGGATAACTCCTTGAAAAAGAGGCACGCATCAAGGCCCCACGGACCTGGGGCTTTTACTGCAAAAGGCAAAAATTACCTATAGCCGATTGATGCATTATTTCCGCTTCTTATGAGTTTTAGCAATGTAAATAGTTAACTCGTTTGTTCCCATTATAAAATATAGTAAATCTACAACGTAATAAACAAAATGGCATACCACAGCAAAAATTGACTTCAGAAACTTCGAACTCATGCAATTTATCAAAACTATTTAAGATATTCATAAAGCTGTAGAACAAACTGCGAACGTTAATTACTCAGAAGTTGGTAACTGCAATCATGAGTCTGAGGTCTGTATTGAGGTGGGAATTTTCATTAAAAATTCTTGAAGAATTCTTATATATTTTATCTAATTAAAATGCATTTTTTTTATACTACTAGGCAACCAAACAAGCATACGGTCCACCTGATGGAAAGTAGTTTCCGTAGCCTATGGACACCTGCAACACCAGAGGCATCACACGCGCGCTGCTGACCCTGAATCATAAAGATGAAAAGTCTCATGTGCCTGTGATTTCACCGGCACCCGTACCCTTCAAACCGAAACAGAGCAATGCGAGCACTACTGCTTGGCGGCAGAAATAAGTACGGTAGTAGTACTCTTTCACAAGAAGTTCTACAACTAACAGCTATCCTGTTCTGATGATGCATTACTTTTGTTACGTTATTTTTTCCGTTGGAGAATAAAGGTTCTCCAGTGGAGCAGTAGACGAAGACCCTCCTCTCGATGGACTAAAGACATTATACATGTCGCGAGAAGTCGATGGCAGTGACCTGCTAGTGGCGGCTCAAGACCGTTCGTCGTAGCATTCTATGACAAAGAGTCTATGTTCAGAAATGGACTTCTACAGGGATGGTGTTGACTTCTGGTGTTGGAAATCGAGTTTCATGAAAAGCTTTTTGATGAAAAACGAAAACGCCACGCATTACCTTTTTTCCGACTTCACAAAAAGGAGGAGGTTCTTAATTCGGTTGTATTTTTTCATAACATCTTGCAACTGAGGGTTAAACCAGTGTCACCCAACCAATTGACCTGAAATGTTGTATACCTGTTAAGTTTCGATGATAATACAATATTATGGTGACAACGAGCTGATCTGATGATTGAGACTGAAGGTGTCTGACGGAACTCCTCCATGATTAATTGTGGCAGCCTGGCTCATTTTTATTAACCGACTTCACAAAAAAGGAAGAGGTTCTCAATTCAATTTTTTTTTTATATTTTTTAAGTACCTCAAATCTCCGGCGTTTATGAACCGATTTGGAAAATTATTTTTTTATTTGAATAGATAGACTACACTTCCAGATTGGTCCCATTTTTTCAGAATCCATTTCTGATGATAGAATCCATGAGGAATTCAGGGAACTCCTCAAATATTGTAGGCATACATAAGGCGATTTTGATATTTTCAGCAACAAACCAAGCATTTGCACTCAGAAAGTATCATAACCCTTTCACTACTGGTTCTTTCATATTTTTTTTTTCATCCAGATATTTAGTCGAATACAATGACTGAACCGTAGCCTAGAACAACATACAACATAGTATATAAATAGTACTTCACCGGACGAACACTCAAAAGGGACTCTACAACTACCTCTTTTTCTAGGCTTGGTCGCGTTAGAATAGGCGGAAGTCGGTTTTTAAATGAAAAGTTATGATCAGTTCACTAATTTCATAAAAACTCTTACTCTACTCTTTCGCATCATCATCATCAGCGTGTATACTTCCACTGCTGGACGCTTCCCCCATAAACGCAATGGGTGGATATGCAATCATCACCACGGCATAGTCAGGCACGGTTAGTCATTCTACCTTCACATAATTCTCTGCTCTCATACCAGACAAACTTTCATCGCCATTACAATGAGTGTTTTCACTAATGTTTTGTATTTTTCTAAAAGTTTTCTGCGCAATTGAGTTTTGTTTTTTAATTCATTGTACGTTTTATGACATTGCACCGTTGTTTATAGCTCGACACAGAGTTTTATCTTTTTCGTTAATAACAACTTGAAACTTTTACATTACTCGTATTTTCATTTTCAGATTTAGTAGTTTTGCATGTTTAACATTCCCAAGGAAGTTTTGAGAGAAATGGTTTTGTGATTTGAAGATCGTTAAGGGAATTTCGTTGTTATTTTTATTTTAAATTGTTTGTCTTAATTTTATACAATATTGTTGTTTTTTATTATGTTTATTTCACAGGGGATGGACAACAGCATCCACCTGAGTACTTAGCAGCACCACTGCGTTCACCAATCCGCCTGCCAAGCGTGGTGATAATGGCAAAATATAATGTCATTTAATGGGAGTGACCACGTCTAACGTTGGACATCTACCAGCTAATGATGATGATGATGATTATTATTCCTCTTAAGTATAGATTATGGAGTCAGAAAATTGGCAACCTTCTAAGAGTAAAGGTTGCAAAGTCTAACCAAAGTTTGCCGTTAGGTAAGCAGTTCTTGGGTTCATCATTTACTTAGGTATTAGGTACATAATAATAATAATAATTTATTTATTAATTAGATTTCACACAGAGTAATTCACATAGAACCCAGCGAAGGATGGACTGCCCATACAAACGTAATACCGACGTCATTTGTAATTCGAGCATATTTCCACCATATTATGCTATTATTCGGATTCGGATAGTATTTATCTATGTTCCCAGATAGTTTTTTTTATCAAAATATATACCTAAAATGAAATGTAAGCGAATTACTTTTTGTATATTTTTACGACCTAAACGACATGTTTTCATCTTATTTGTTTCGTATGAAAAACAACGATATGTTACGTATTTTATGTGTAGGAACATAGCTTATATTGTCAAGTAACAGAATAACAACACGATATAAAAAAAACAACAAGTTTTTATTCATCATTTTTGGTATTACGGAACTTGAACAAATTTCTAAAAAATTCTGAACGCCCATATTGCTATCGCGTCAGAACCGAGGGCCGGTCGGGGAACTACGGTTGTGTGATGTTTGACAACTCGACAGGCACTCACACTAGTACACTGTGTAACCCCGCGCTTCGTTTGCTCTTGTGTTTGTTCACCTATTTGTTTGTTATATATGACATTGCAATATTTTTGTAATTTTATTTAGATTTGCCTTGTGATTTGGAATGAAGTAACCTAGGTAACTAACATACCTACGACTTGTGCTTTGTTTACCATTCAGTACCTAGTTTTTGCGAGAAATAGTAGCGGCTCAACTTTCCTTTAGCGACTGTGACCTACGAGGTTCATATTTTTATCACATGTAGGTTCACATAGCACAAGCCTGAATATGAAATGGCGTACTGCGGAAACCAATAGTTTTAGCATTGTGAGCTATGACAAAAAATCAAAGAAAAATATTTCAAAGTAAATGCTCAACTTTACTTTAGCGACTGTGATCTACGAGGTTCATATTTTTATCACATGTAGGTTCACATAGCACAAGCCTGAATATGAAATGGTGTACTGCGGAAACCAATAGTTTTAGCATTGTGAGCTATGACAAAAAATCAAAGAAAAATATTTCAAAGTAAATGCTCAACTTTCCTTTAGCGACTGTGACCTACGAGGTTCATATTTTTATCACATGTAGGTTCACATAGCACAAGCCTGAATATGAAATGGCGTACTGCGGAAACCAATAGTTTTAGCATTGTGAGCTATGACAAAAAATCAAAGAAAAATATTTCAAAGTAAATGCTCAACTTTCCTTTAGCGACTGTGACCTACGAGGTTCATATTTTTATCACATGTAGGTTCACATAGCACAAGCCTGAATATGAAATGGCGTACTGCGGAAACCAATAGTTTTAGCATTGTGAGCTATGACAAAAAATCAAAGAAAAATATTTCAAAGTAAATGCTCAACTTTCCTTTAGCGACTGTGACCTACGAGGTTCATATTTTTATCACATGTAGGTTCACATAGCACAAGCCTGAATATGAAATGGCGTACTGCGGAAAAAAATAGTTTTGGAGCTATTCATTGTTGAAATTTGCTAAAAACTGGTTTCCGATCTCCATATTTTGGTGATATTTTACTATTTGTCAGTGTTTGGATACGATTTTCGGCTTTTGACATTGACAACCCACCCCTCCCCTCCCCTCACCCCTCAAGCCTTATACTTATAGTCGCTAAAGGAAAGTCCTTCGATGAATTCTCAAGCAGGAGTAAGCACGTAAACAAGCTCAACTCTGAGAACACAAACGATGACAGAGTTCATTGATGTTCAAGGAATACGTAACCGACTGGACCGTAAGAGCAAAAAACACGACTAGTTGAAAATTGAGAAACCACCAATTTTTAGCAAAATATACCATTTGGTCTGTCACTGTCATTGTCAAAAGCCGAAAATCGTATGGGAACACTGATAAAAAGTAAAATATCACCAAAACATGGCGTTCGGAAAGCGGTTATTAGCAAATTTTAAAAATGAATAGCTCCAAAACTATTGGTTTCCGCAGTACGCCATTTCATATTTAGGCTTGTGCTATGTGAACCTACATGTGATAAAAATGTGAACTTCCTAGCTAGCAGTAGCTAAAGGAAAGTTGACCGTTTACTTTGAAATATTTTTCTTTGATTTTTTTGTCATAGCTCACAATGCTAAAACTATTGGTTTCCGCAGTACGCCATTTCATATTTAGGCTTGTGTCTACATGTGATAAAAATATGAACCTCCTAGCTCACAGTCGCTATTGGAAAGTTGAGCCAAACTCAACGATCATCATAGCACCAACTTGCCCCCTTATTCGCTCTGACCAAACGTAACATAACGCGGGCTCGTTACGATATCTGCGTGGAATCATCGCTGAATCGTATGGGTGACGTCACACGTTATTGAAAAGAAATCTCATAGGTCATAGCGAATAACCACCCTGATCACAATTATTGGAAAAAAGTTTGTGCTCGCGAGTTCTAACTGTTCGCAGAACTAGGTACCAAGGAGTTTTTATTGCTAGATATATAAATGTAAAAAGTTTGTGACAAATGCCAAATATGGCAAAAAAATATTTTTGTCAAATGCTAGTTTGCATAAAAAATATATACCAGCTTCGAATTATGAATGGTAACGGCCACAGAATAGAAATAAGTGTTCGGCTGTGCCCCGCGCGCGCCTGCGTTAGCCAAACAGGGACAGCAATATGCAGGCCGACTTTTGCGCTATTCTCGAGTTGATTTAGCGTGCGGCCATCACCGCAACCTTAACAATTACGTCTTAAAATAATGTTAGTAAGTATACAAAATTATAATAAATAGCAAAGATATTAATTCAAATTCAGTCACATTAAAAGTAGTCAATATAATATAATGATGTCAGGTACTTATTGAGTCACAAGCTGGGCGACTTGCTGATGTTTTGAAACCCAGTACCTATAATGCCGGAATTAAAATTAAAATGGTCTGCCACAACGGCCAGCATGCTGTTGGAACTATCGCGGAAGCGACTCATCATTGATGCAGTTCTGTTGCGTATGATGGCATAGAAGTCATCAACGCGCGCATCAGCGAATATGCCTGATGCGCTACAGAACCGCGGCAGCCCCATCAGCACCCTGAAACCGTTGTTATACTGGATTCGTAGAGCGTTGTAGGCCTTCTGCGTATGCTGGAACTACAGGTTGCACGTGTAGAAATTTTGATAAAACGCCATGAACTTTGAACAAGGTCACTTTGACCGGGGCAGAACATCGTGCAAACCTGCGAGCCAACATATTGCATCTAACCGCCAACGCTCCCTCTCAATGCCAGAATCATCACACATATCCTCAGTAACCCAGTGGCCACTGCTTAACCCAAGTGAGAGGAGCTCCCCCTAGTGAGACCGCAGAGACAGCATAAATCTTGGTTCCGGCCTTGAACAACATCACCTCACTCTTTTTTTAATGTCTCAATAAATAAATAAATAAATTATAAATAAATTATAAATATTTTTATAATTTCAAAATATCTAAAATTTGGCTAGAAGAAATCGGTTCTAAAGCACTAAGAAAGCGATAATACCGCTCAATCCAATAATCCGCTATTATCATGTAAATTTTTATTATCTAAAAGTTTATAATAATTTTCTATTCTATATAAATCCACATTTATTTCACCCCATCACGGCAACGTCCCAGCGTATTGAACATGACCCCAATGCTTGAATAGGCTCCGGATGCCGTCACCTAAAGATAGGTTCCATCCCCTGGACATTACGGGACAACGCTCGTACACACCCTTATTGTGTTTGAAACTGGAAACTCAAGGTTAGATAAGGAAAATGGGTCAGTATTATACCCTAATCCTGTTTGCTGACGGCCAGTGAAATAAAGATTCTATGTTTCAAGTTAGTGACTAAAACATCTTGTCGTGAATAAAAACCTGTTGGCGCAGCAGGTAAGTAGCTGGCTGAGAAACGAGTGGTGAAGGTTTGATTCTCACTATAATACAATTGTGTGAATCATCCGCAAACATTTCATCTAGGTCTGGGTGTTGTAGTACCATGATACTCGTAGTTCCTGATACCCCTTGTTACTCATACATTACCGAGTTACATATACCAATGGCACAGGACATTCTAGTGTGGGATTAGGACTATGTATGTTAGTGCAAAGTTGTATTCGACCCCTGTGGCGCGGTGGGCGAAGGTTCGCCTGTGACGTAGAAAGAAAGCAAGAAAGAGAAAGAAAGAAAATACGTTTATTTGTCCCCACATAAAAAGAAACAAAAAAAACAACAGTAGGTACCTACCTACGTAAGTAGTAGGTAACTTTACAAAAAACTAAAAAAACACCAAATGGCGTAATGCATGTTGTGTGGGGGTCAAATAGGTCCCTGTCTCAGCATACAGCTACACCGGACCTACAAGTAGATACGGCGCGGCGCTGGTTTTTTCAGACAGGGCCTGCCAGAGTGACATCACGAACGTTGAAGTCGAATTTACTAAATATATTATGTAAATAAATAATTAATTCATCAGCAAACTGAAATATAAAAAAAATAGTTAAACTACACAGTTATCAACAAAATATAATATAAAAGTACTCTGTGGTCTGTTAGTAGTAGTTATAGTACTCTTCTTGGTAATGGCGATCTGTATTGTCTATGGCACAGAGCACTTGTCAGTCTTTATTCTGAGACTTTTAGTCTATGGTCAGTCAGTCGGTCAGTGTCAATTTATTTTAAAGAAATGAAGGTATACCTATGTACGTATTTTTGCGAACAGTTTCTATCGCAACGCAAAACGAAGTGTGGAAACTTAAGTGCAGTGGAAGTTGCTATAAAGAAGTGCCTAAAGAAGAAGACTTCGAAGAAGTTTAAGGAAGGGGTTAGCCAGTGAAAGCTGGATAAATAGAAGATACGATAAATCTGGATACGTAGAAGGTTGCGGGTTCGATTCCCGCCTCGAAACAAATATTTGTACGATCTGCAGATATTTGTTCAGGGTGTTCTGGGTATTTTCTATGTATAATAAAAAATATCTAACTATTTAATGTATTGTAAAAAGTTTATCCAGTACCCACAACACAAGCTCTGCTTAGCTTAGGACTAGATAATGTTGTGTGAAATTTCCAACATATATTTATATTTATTTAAATTTTATATTGAGTATTTTTGCTGCTATTATAGGGTCTAATTTGGCAACTTTTGGGTAGGTACGGAACACTACTAGGAAAAATTAAAAACCTCAAAGCAGTAATGTCTATTTACAAAATGTTTGTCGCACAGCAAAGCTGTATTCCCCTGTTTCGTAACCATTCTAGCATGTTACATCTAGAGCTTAGAATTTCGCATTTAATGTCTCTGCGGAGTCCCCTAGTGCACACAGCAAAAACGTGCATTCGGAACAATTTCGGAAACCTTAGCTAACTAGTGAAACCTTGGATCATAAAATTCCGAGGCTTTCGAAATGCGACTAAAATTAAATGCAAACCAGGCAGGTGATCACGTAATTCTGTTGCTAATAATTTCATTCGATTTCAATGCTGTTTCTATTTGAAATAACGTTTATGCGATTATCTAATTTACGCAGTCCAAATCTAAATTACCTTTGTAAGCAAAATGCGTAAATTTTGTAGTCGCAAGAGCGTCTTTTCGAATAGAAACAGCATTGAAATCGATTGATACCTATAGGTGTGACTTACGAGAGCTATCTTGTAGTTTTGTAAAATGTACCTCAGGTTCCTAATGAGATTGTGCCTTTTAACTTTTGTGTTAGGTTCAGTCAGTAGCACGACTTGTGTCGCGCAAAGCACGAGATCATAAAACGATAAGTAAATTTAATTTGACTTCCTGTTTCTTGTCGATCATTTTTACACTATGGCAACAGTTTTCTATGTAAAATATTGTGGGTGGTAATTTGTCATCCGTTGACAAGTTTGCGCGTCTACCCTATGACTAAAAAGATTGCTCCGAGCCACGTGCGAAGTGGCTCAGTATTGGTACATCTCCCGAGTGTAAGGGGGGTGTGAGAGTGAGGGTCTGCCTTGAGTGGACAGACCAGTAGCCACGTGGTAAGTGCTAGCTAATTATAAAGTCACCTTTTATCCCGAGGGTAGTGAGATTTTGGGAAGACTGCCTTTCGCGATAAAATCTTTCCTCCGCGATTATAAGTATAAAGTCCCCTTGTGTACGAAGGTACAGCGGACTATTTCGGTCGACCGAGAGTACTTGTATTACTGGGAAAAGAGGTTCTGAATGATTCAGAACCCATCGAGCCTTGCTCGAATATTGGGGGGTCTGAGGTACGATGTACTTCCGGGCTCCTGGCATAGGCCGAATGGAAGTGCCTCTGGAGGGGGCTACCTTGTGGCCATCCAGAGGGCTTGTGATTGTGGTCGACCCTATTTTGAGAGGAAGCGGTGGTTGCTCTTGGGGTGGTTAGGTGTGAGCACTTGGTATATGATACCGAGCCCTATTCCGGTTGCTCCATTAGGAGCTAGAAATCCGGGCGCAATCAGTGGGCGCTTGGATGATCCTTGCGTGATTGTGGATGTGGACCGGGGTCGATCACGGGGTCTGTTATCGGCGACAGATCCCCGGCCTTCAGCCAGCTTAGGGTTGTAAATTCATTTGCGAAGCAGTTTATTAAATTTTAGTGGTCGACCCATAATCTCACCCCTGTATCATTTTGTCGCAAGGGAAGTTCACCATTTGTGATAACCCTGGCATACCATTGTTAAAAGGCGTGACAACTTGGTTTGGTTGTGTGATTTTTTAGTCTATGAAACAGTCGTTTTCTCCTACGGTGTGTGGTTTTTTCCGGATAGCTAGTCTGTATATCATCCTGAAAAGAGCCTAAGACCAGAGTGGTGAAGGCACTATAATATGTAGCTTACGAGAACTTGCAGTTTTGTAAATGTACGTGAGTTTTCGAATGAGATGTCTTTTTTTATTTTGTTTAAGGTACGGACAGAAGTTTGAAATGTATTTTACACACGTTGCGTGTTTTGTTTATGAAAATAGTAATTTTCTGCCAACTACCAAGTAATTTCATAATTTTGTTGCTTTAATAAATAATTATGATTGTTATAATAATAATAATTCTATATAAACTTCTATTAGCTGACCAAAAAGTTTTCGAAGTTTCATGTAAAGTACGTAATTGCATCTGAATGCATTCATAAAAAAACATTTAAAAACAGAACGCACTGGCCGAAAAAAAATTACAGCTCTGCTATTATTTGCGAAAGAAACGAATTGGCACGAATGCAACTGAAAATTACACTGTAAAGATTTTAGTATTCAAATTTTGTAAAAATTGATTCTTGTAGGCAGTTGTAATAAAAGCAGATTATAAACCTCACTCTGAGTGACATCTTGTAACACTCGTATGTATTAAGAGTATTTACTCGCTGACTCTCTCTATCCACTCGGTGCAACAATCAACTACTTATCTCTCTGGTTTCTGTTTTTTTTTCTTGCCAAATTGCATAATATGATTCTGAAAAGAGCCTTTTATTATCATTATGGTTTATAGAAAGAGCCAGAGTTGTGAATGGAATGAGTCTTTACTTGTTTCTTGTACTTAGACCATGCGTTAAAAATATGTAGATATTCAAATACGACATTGGATCCCAATCAAACCTTTTGAGAATTGACATGAAATGCCTCAATCAAGAATTCGTAAGTAAAACGTCAACTGACATTACGGCTGATTTATGAAAAACAAAAGAGGACAAAGTGTCAAAGAGACCTCATGAATTTATAACGAATTCGCGGCCCACAGAGATTGTGAGACTACGAACTATTGTCGCTGCTTGTCACTTCAAGTCAGCTTGCAATGCAAAATCAACTTTATAGCATTGACTTCACATGCAATATTGCTATGCATGCAACCATTTTGAATATTGACATTAGTACTTAATTCAATAAAATAAAATGTATGTATTTATTAGAATGTGTTTTTTTAGTTATATCGTGTAATTTTGGTGGCATTTAACCAATGTATTTATGTTTTTTTGTCAATGAATCAATATTTAATGAATGTTTTTGTATTTTTGTATATTATGGTTATCATTTTGTGTAGTTTATGTATTTCAAAAGCGCAAGTGTGGTGAAATTTAATATAAATATATGTAATTTGCATCACTTTTCAATAGGGTGGAATCCCAAAGTGGAAGTTTTAGTTTAAATTAAAACTGCCACTGCTTTACTAAAATATAACTTTAAGGAGCCTTTGACAACATGGAAAGAATTGCAAATTACAAATTGCGAATTAATCTCAGAATACTTAAAACTGGCAAATGTTCAAGTCGTGCCAACCTTAACCCAAAAAAGTCCAACCTACCAAGTCCCAAAGGTGACTCACGCTAGCAGTTTAGCGTCAAAATATATTGAAACGTGCGGGTTAAGCCGTCCAAATCCTCTCCGGCCAATAACTGACATATTCTGCTGTCAAATTGAACATTTGTAATGGAGTATAATAACTGTAATCGGGTTCTATCTAAGGCTAAAGGGATCACTTGTTAAGATAAAAGTTGAGAGAGGATATGCGACAAAGCGAGACCATGTCCAGTTGACATATTTGTCGTTAAAGGCAGCTTTTCTCAAGGGGTAGGGGGGGGGATGGCCACCGTTTAATTGACAGTGAATATAGCAGTGACTGCGATTTACAATAGCCGTGAGACGCGCTTCCGTTATATCACGGCCGTTTTATCAACACAACCACTGTCGCAGGAAATTCGGAGTACGTTCAAGAAATACACAAGCGTTCGTTTCGTACTAGCTATGAAGCAGCTACGAGCTATTCGTAGCTTGTAGCGCTTTCGTAGCTTGTGGCGCGAGTTTGTTCACGGTATCAATCAAGTTTTTCACCTGTTTCAGTAGTTGTAGGTATTTGAGCTAACAAAACTCAGATCATAAATTGGCATACTGCTGTAAGTCGAGACAAGAGGTAAAAGGAAATTAAAAATATTTAAAAAAAAACTACTTTAATTCATAAGGTCCATCTGGTCCATATTTAAGTTAGTAACGATTTTAGCTTAGATACCTAAGTACTTATTTCTAATACATGGATATTTCTATCAACTAATACAGCACTGAACCAAGAAGCACTCAGGTGTAGGTAGCCACCACTGAGTGCATCCCCGTCCGGTGCCGTATCAAACTTTTCTGGTTCTGGTGACCACCCGCACAGCGCAGTGGCGCAGCGAACTTGCAGTACAGCTGGGAAGACTGTCTACCCAGGCGTTGGTTTACATGCCAGACGCACAGCACAAATGCGGCAACCGCACCCTGAACGTGGAGGTTGCTCAGTGACTTTTGTCTATACTCAGTCTGGTGAAAGTAAAGGAAAAATACTCTGTTAGTACTAGGTTATTTTACTGTGACTCTGTGACTGTGCCACATCGAAATCTATGTGCTATCATGTTTGTTCGATGTCATGTAAAGACGATAGGTATAAGGGTGTAGAAACGAGCTGATTGTTCAATCTGAGTGTCTTTACTATCGTATCCTCCTACTCCTTGTATCTAAGGCCTCTCACCGACTTTTATTACAGGGTCTTGAGGTTTAATGTTTTAGGTCGGACGTGGGTCGGTTGTAAGCAAATAGATTTCGTATTGGGTGAGGATATGGAACGTCATTTTATATTTTTATTAAATCTTTGCTGTTTATTTTATTTGAAAGACAGCTTAAATTAATAAATTTTAACTTTAATTAAGTCATTGACCGAGCTAAACGAGGTCCCATAGTTAAGAGGGGATAGCTTTTGTATGTATGTTTGGATGTTTTATAGTTTGATAGGACTTTGTTTGACGATAAGTTTGAAATCTTAGATTCAATCGTCATGAAATTTGATGGTACTAATCCAGAACATAATTTATTGAGATAGTGGTGAATATCGAAACATCGTGAGTTCTCAGTTAGGAGCGAACTTTTTAGTGGTAAATATGGAGAGATAAGTAATATTGTAAGAAATACACAAAATTACTTGCAAGATAATTCTAGGTTAATTAAAACAACGTAAGCATTTACGTTTGATAATAATATTTCAAAGAAATCTATGTTTTCGTTTAGAAGTTAAGATATAACGAACATAATGGGATAAAATCTTTTGGTGAATTTAGAACCATAAAATTAATAAAGCATATATGAAAAGTAATTACGTAGTTCAAAGAAAGTAGAGCAATCTTTATTTTTCTCTACCGTGTTTAATTTATTATAATTTATTTATTACTGTCACCCGTGTGCCGTGGTATGCCCGGCCTAATAGACCCCTCCATTTCCTCCCATGGATTTAGTAAAAGCCTTACTAAGGGTTTACACCAGGGAGTGGGCAGCAGCATAAAACTGAGTACTAAACACCATACTGTGAGTCTGCCAGGCAAGCGTTGTGAATATGGCAAATACCCCGTTGTATTCAATGGGGGAGGCTTCGTCCAGCAGAAGACGTAAACAGGATGGTGATAATGATGATGATGAACTGTCCCTGTGGTTTTGCCCCGTTATTCGCCTATTTCAATTCTATTGTTGCATGTTTTATATAATCGGTTTCTTAAATTTGTCTATGTCGATGAAATATACGAAAGGATGGTTTGGTCCAGCAATTGGTCTTGCTACTAGTCAAATTAATTAGTAACAGATATGCAAAAGATTAACTTCTATAGATGATGAAGGATGCTAAACAGCCGGTTTTCAACCTGAGCGAACTATTCGTTGGGGCTCATTTGACTATTGACTAATGACTCGGCACGATTGTTACGGTACACTAACCAAATAGCCTTTGTTGAACCACTGTTAAAGTAATTTTTTATCAGGTTTCAACAGAGTCTACCATGATACAGAGAAAGAAAAGTTTTGAGCAAGAATCAACGATTTAAGCGTCGTGTAAATGACGTCCTAAACTCTATTAAAACGCTGTTCTATTAGCTATTTACTATATTCTAGTTATTAATTATGTTAAAGAAAGTGAAAGGGCTACTGGACGAAGCCTCTCCCATCGAACATAATAGGGGGATTTGCCATAATCACCACGCTTGGCATATTAATCGCAGTATTAGTGTTAAGTACTCAGATGGATGCTGCTGCCCATCCCCTGATGTAATCCCTTAGTTGGTTATTACGACATCCGCGAGAGAACAATTGGTCTATTCTTAAGCCGGACTTGCCACGACCATATATTGATATAAACTTATGATATTAATGATACTGTTAAATGAGCCGCTAGGTTTGATTGATTGCTGAACGCCAACTTAACTCATGTATGGCGTAAAGTGATTGTGATGGCACAAACAAGTAGGTCAGTGTACGTGCTCGCTCACTCACTCAAGTATCTTAAAGACTTTCGCCTGGTACAACACAAGATACATATTTTAAGACGTGATGAGTTTTAATATTATAAATAACTTGTAGTTTTGGTATTGGTGACCTGAATCAAAAATAAAATTTGTTATGACAACCTATTGTATTATAAACACTTTATCGTAGAGCCTCTACGGTTCGTAGAGCCTCTACGGTAGCTGTATCTCGTAATCGTAAAAACATTTATTGCTGAAATATCGCTTTCGGATCGAGGATGTAGCCAATTTTATTGGTGGGGTAATCTTACACTTCCTGTGTGGTTGTCACTTCCGGAATATCCTTGTTTATGTAACGACTTACCGAAGGTTGGGTAGATTTGATATCGTTTATATCGTCAGCATTGCGTTGCTGTTTATGTTTTTGGGTCAAGAATACACCGAAAATAAAATATGGCATACCCAAAGCTAATGCTTTGTTCTTTGTTAGTAGTAGAACTTCTTGTGAAAGAGTTCGTCCGGGGAAGTACCACCGTACGTATTTCTGCCGCCAAGCGGTAGTGCTTGCATTACTGTGTTTCGGTTTAAAGGGTACGGGTGCCGGTGAAATTACAGGCACATGAGACTTTTACACACATGGTTGTTTCTGTTGTTCATGGTTCATTCTGTCCAGAAGCTACCGTTTGAATGCCAATATCAACTTCCTGGCATACCGCGTTCGGTTCGTTTTGCCATTTTCGTTTTTTGTTTTATTAAAAACCAAGACGACTTCCACCGGAAGAACAACTCAAAATAATTTTTAGTTTTACTAAAAACCAAGATTACTTCCACCATATGTACAATTCAAAATAATTTGAATATAAATATAAAATAAACTATTACTTAGTATATAAATTGCTATTTCACAGATACTTATAAGAATAATAACTCACAATAAATCTTATACCTACCTAACAATATGTACCTTTCAACTTTTTTGGTCCAGTAGATTCGGAGAAAATTGGCTATGACAGACAGACAAGACACCTGAGTTATCCTATAATTGATTCGTTAGTTCCTTTTGAGGTAGGGAACCCTACAAATAGTACAAAAATCTCACAATGACATAAACAGACACTGGTAGAGTGCGTCTAATCTAACCACTACACCACTATTCCATAACGTCAATAAAAAAGATTCAATAATACCACGTATTGCGTTAGCCACAAGGACCATTTTCGAACAACAAACTCGTATAAACTGCCAAGTAAAATCAATGGAGGGGCGTGCAGTTTTATACGAGTTCTATTGATTAATCCAATATTTTTTTATTAAAAAGAAATACTGCTCGTAACAGTTCAATTCCACTTGCCAAAATTACACGATCTCCACCGTGAGACAATTCTGAATTGCTCGCTCCAAGTCATATTGAATCTAAAATGATCGTGGTAAAGATGATTTTACATTGCACGCTGAGATACACCTGGGAAAACACATGGCAGAATTCGTAGAGATATCATTTTGTTAATTGCGTCGCATGGAACCGTATATGATGCAATTATATAGTGCAATGCCTATCTGGGCATTGCATGCATGAGAGGATCGTTATACCTCGTACTTTCCTGCATAGCTACCTACTTGAGTATTATTGAAAGCGTATAAAGGACTGTTTTGTAAGGAATCCACCATAATCCAGAACATCTATATGTTTATAGTTTATTTATTTATGACAGATTATTGTTACATGTCATATTGAAATTTAGTACATACATACATACATAAACACACGCCTTTTTCCCCGAAGGGGTAGGCAGAGTCTTAAATGGTCTCTTTTCGCCGTGGGTTACATAATCGCTGGAATAAAGACGTGACAAGTGGTGAGCTCATTGCCGCCATTGCTTTCCACGACAGATTTGGTTAACACTTTCTTCCAGTAATAAACACACTCCTAAATAAGCCAGCAGCCAGGACAAATTTTATGATAACAAACATTTACCAAAAGGTCTGGCATACTTTAAAAAAAAAAAAAAGCATACTTTTATAAATTCAACATAAGTCAATAGGTCTTAAACAACAACCTATCTATTATATTCAAGTATTTGTACTTGAGTTATTTGCACTTGAATTGGCAAAGTGGCATAATATTCATTATATTACGACTAATGCTATAGAAGAACGAGTAAGCCTATATGTAGGGTTTATACGCTTTTGCCTCGTATTATCCAAGCTCTTTGGGTCATCATCATCATCATCGTAGCCTTTAGAAGTCTCCTATTGGACATATGCCTCCCCTATGCTATGACGACTGGTCACGGCTATGACAACCGGTCACGGCTATGACGACCGGTCACTTACGGCTATAATTCGGCGTTTACACCGATGTACACCTAAGGTTTACCCAACACTGACTGGATATTGTAAGTTAGGTTCATAAAACTCCACTAACCTAAGACCACGAAAAAGATAATCGAATACTTACTATGACGCCAGTCGACAGGTATTAGCAGTGAAAAAATATGTTAGCTTAGGTTAGGGAATTATAATAATAATAATTATAATAATTTATTTATTGAGTCAGATACTTAAAATCCATTTTTTGTTAGTACACTTAAATTATTTGTTAAAAAATACATAATAGCCGTCAGACAGGAAGTAGGTAATTAAAAACTTTTATCCGAATCCCGACTAAACAGACTCCAGCGAGACGCCTACCTGATCAACTCGAACAAAAGCCTTCATTACTCATAGGCAGGTCATAACGATCAGGAATGACCTGCAGGATGCTGTTGGAACTGCTCCGCACTCTGCTGAGCAATGAGGCAGTTTTCTTACGGATGATGGCACATTGTAGATGCACTGCAGAAGCGAGGCAGTCCCATCAGCATCCTAAAACCATTATTATACTGGACGCGCAGGGCACTAAGCGATCTCTGAGTAAAGCTGAACCACAGGCTGCTCGTGTAAAAAGATTGGCAGTAGGCTTTGAAGAGGGTTATTTTCACTTGCCTACTGCTTGATTAGGAATTTAAGTTAGATGATTACAAAGTTTTTTTTATCAATTCATTTCTTGCCAATGGTTTTTTCTTGGTTTTTTCGAATGAAAAATCTCGACTGAAATGTTAGATGTTGCGTCATGTTTGAGCACGTGGTTCACAGCACGCGGGCTCTGACCCCCGCCAACAAATAACTAGGTCTTGATTAACTAACTTTATAGTCACTTTATTGGCCGTATGTACAAGCAAAATCACGCAGTGGGCTATAAAGAGAGCTATGCTAGGGGTGATACGTTATTAGTCCGAAATGAGGAATTCCATAGAAGAACCAAGATCACCGACATAGCTCTCAGAGTAAGCAAGTTGAAGTAGCAATGAGCAGGTCATTTAGCTCACAGAACTGACAACCTGAAACCTGGAGTAAAAGTTCTCGAGTGACCACAAATCGGACGACGCGGTAGAGTAAGGCCTTCCACTCGATGGACTAAAGACATTATAAACGTCACAGGAAGTCTGTGGATGGACGCGGCTCAAGACCGTTCATCATGGCATTCTAGGGGGAAGGCCTGGATATAGGGTTGTGGACTTCTACAGCCTGATAATGATGATGATGATAAAGCTTTTAACTTAATATCTGTGTAGCGAGCGCAGTTCAATGCCACGCATGGCGCGTGGCAGGAGAACGGACCCACCAGCCATTGTAGTTGTAGGAATTGATAACTACTTAACATCAGGTGAGACAGTTGCCTAATCCGTAACAAAATCAAATTTAATAACTGAAATTCTCTTAAACGCCCCTAAACAGTGAAGGGAAACTTGCGAACTATTGCGTCAGCATACAGACGTGAGCTGAATGTGGTGTCGCAATCAGTAATTCAGACTGTGTTAAACCTGGGGGCAATTTTAAGATTGTCTCGGAATCGAATAGAGATATGTCAAAAAACAACGCATCAATTCTAAAAGAGCTCAACATTAAAACCAGGCTTTCCAACGTATGTCTTCGCAGAATCCTCGACTTTTTCGGTCACATTGCCAGGAAAGGAGGTGATAGCCTTGAAAAACTGATGGTCACTGGTAAGGTGGAAGGAAAGAGGTCGCGAGGATGGAGCCCTATGCGTTGGAGTGATCAAGTTCGCTCTGCACTGGATTCTTCTGTGAGTGATGCCATCCTTTCCGCAGAAGACAGATCCCGTTGGAGGAACATCGTGCATTTAAAGGTCCTGCATAAAGGTCACGACCCTCAGCAGTGAGGATATCGACGTAAGGAGGAGGATATCAAAAAAATTGAAAAGGTAGTCAAGAATAGGTAGTTGTTAGTAGTAGAACATCTTGTGAAAGAGTACGTCCGGGAAAGTACAACCACCGTACTTATTTCAGCCGCCAAGCAGCAGTGTAGTGCTCGGATGTTGCTGTGGTTCGGTTTGAAGGTTACGGGTGCCGGTGCGATTACAGGCACATGAGACTTGTCATTTTTTTTCTCAATGTCGACAGCGCGCGTTTTATGCCTGTGGTGTTGCAGGCGTCCAAAGGCTACGGTAATTTCTTTCCATCAGGTGGGCCGTATGCTTGTCTACTTGCCAAGTGTAGTATAAAAAAAAACAAAAATATAATCGTAGTAGCATTTTTGTACAGTGGTGTGTCCAGCCTAAGCATAGACCCCTCCGTTTTCACCCGTGGATGTGGTTTTTTCAACACAAACAAAAATTTAAATAATTTATTTTTGAATATTGTTATTATTATAGTGTAAGACAGGGAGACAGAACGCTTAACCGAAGCTCAAATAAACCATAACTTAACTATGTTTCTAAAACGGTATAACTACGTCTATAGATCTAGCTATAACTTAGGGACTTTATATACTCTTCGGAAGTCGGTGTATGGAGGCGGCTAAAGACCGTTCGTCGTGGCATTCTAGGGAAGAGGCCTACACCCAGCAGTGTACTTCTACTGGCTGCTGATGATGATGATGATAGGACTCTATTTACTTTAAGGCTTCCTAATCTTGCCTGCAAAATAAATAATAACTAGCTTTATTTTTTGAGCTTCTATTTTATTTTTACTCCATTGCTTAACTTCTGATAGAACCAAGAAGTATGAATGGAAACTTCTTTTAAAACAAAGAAGTATGAAGAGAAACTTATGATTGTGTCAGATACTTCGTAGTTCCTACGCGGGTGGAATCTGGCGCAATCAGAGGTCACACTTTGTTACTCTGCAACGTACGAAGCGGGAATACTTGGTGGCTTACTAACTTTGCTCTTTGAACAAGGAGCTTATTTGCTAATAATTTTCCATATAAAACATTTAAATATTCACGTGTGATACCTTTGCGCTATCTCATCTGTCCGAGACCGGATTTAGTGTCATTTTTCGTCAGAGAGTACTAGATTCCTTGGTCATTTGGTACTCTTGAATTCAATACTAGCGCACAATTTAAAGTGGACTTTTATGGATCTAAGTGAAATTGGCTTGCTGTCTCTGTTGTTCTTCACGCAAAGTCAATCGCGTGCTCTATCTCGATTTAAAACTCGATTTAGTACAAGAGTGCCAAACAAGCGTTGAAACTGGATTGAGATTGGAACCAGATTGCGATTGGAACTGTTTTCAAGAAATAGGGCCAGTGCAGCGGCCGATTTGGCTAAAAACCTCAAAAGTAGCAAATCTGAAAGATTTGAAAGAATCTTACGTAGAGTAGAATAGAATAGAAAACACTTTATTGCACATCACATTAAAAATTAAAATATTAAAACAATCTTAATTAAAATAATACGTATGGAAGTACAATAGGCGGTCTTATCGCTGAGAGAGATCTCTTCCAGACAACCTTGGGATGGACTGGAAATGATTACGATGATTACGTATTTAATAATAGACTTCGCGTCAGGAAATTGAGGGCCAGTCCAACTTCGATGGCATTTTCTTGTTGCCAGGTGGTGCATAAATGACTTGGATGTTTCTTATTTGCTTGGATTTGCTTTTTAAAAACCACAAGATATTTCAAATTTAGAATTATGACTGTTGGTATCTGCATCTGTTCTATTAGATTGTTATTTATAAGTATATCAAGCGTAGCGTGTGCTGTCTTATAAACTTTTCCTGAGGTTTATTTATTTTTAACCTTCCTAAGGTTTTGAAGTTCTCATTTACTATGTATCAGCAACTCCCTGCTCCGAGGCACCACACAGCCGCTTCCCACCTAGTGGAACGGATCATCAAATTAAGTCAAGCCGTGTTTGTTGCCTGATTCTTCTAGGCTTGATCACGTTGGAACAGGAGTAATTTTAGTTTATAAGACGATTTAAAATGATCCTTGTGATTTCAATGAATACAATTCTTTTAATTTGATTTGGTTGTCCAGGCTGATACAAGTATAGGTAATCTTTTTTACAATACCACATCCAGACATTCTCAGTTCGCAAAAACGTACTACTCGCAAGTTTGTCGCATCTGTTGTATTCAAAGTTTCGCATCTAGTAAGCACTTTTAATATTTGTATGAAGAAGTTACAATTTATATTCCCTTAGAAACTATGAATAGTTAGGTACCTAAGAGGTGCAGTGAAAAGTTGCGAAATAAAACTGACAATGGGAAAATCAAGAGCGCATGTTGCACCTATCACCATCATCATCATCAGCTTGTAGAATTCCACTGATGGACTTATGCCTTCCTTAGGAACAGACTCTAACAATCTCTATAGATTGTACTACAAACGTAAAGTAAAACAGTTTTAAATTCGTACCCAACCACGGCAGAGCAAATGGAGAGTTATGATTTTAACAGTTTGGATTTGCAAGTTTCTTCAATAGTTCTCTCGTGGCTTCTAAACTATTTGACGGATTTTGACAAATCTGAGGGCCTAGCCAAACGGCATTTGCTTCGAAGCGATTCCATTTCTACAGTCGTAATTCAATACAAAAGACCACGTGACTATCGATAGCTAACTTCAATCCCATACATTTTGGACTTTTCTACTGGCGTCATCGCTATTAGAATGTTACTTTGTCTACGGCCTCAGGTACCTATTTATATGAAGTGTCTTAACGTTTCGCGTGACAAACAACAATTTCACCATTGATGTTACGGTAGTAATATTATGTGTCAATGGATTTCACACTTAATTCAATATAGTGGAAACTAAATGCTTTTTTACAATCTCAATATTATTATAAATATCTGGCGTCTGCCACAGTTTTTTTATCTGTAGATGGTAGTTTGTAGCCTGTGGTACAGAATTTGTAATAGAGTACACACAGAGGCAATCCTTCCATGTAGGCAATCTAGAGTTCTGGTTCCTACTTGGTCGCTCTCATGATGTGAATTTAAAATAATGCTATGTGATACTAAAATACTATGTTCAGTGTTTTCCATTAAATAAGGTAGAAATATAAAGTGCTTTCAATAACCAACACATCGGGCCTACAACCATCTCCTCGGCATTCGTTCAATACACATGGGGCTCCATAAATATAATGAGTTTGGTATCAAATGAAAGGGCTTCATGAGATCATTCCTACGTCGACTCCTCAGTTTGATGTACGTGCTTAGTGGTCAGAACTTATTAAATTATTATCCATACGTCCACAGTGAGACTTCTCGTAGAGACTTATTTTGAGGTAGGGAACATTTTGAACACATGGTTATGTCAGAGATGTAGGGTCTTATGATGGTCTTAACCTACAGGCCTACGATTCCAGGCATAACAAACCATCTTTTGTAATGAGACCGGAATCATCATCAACATCAGCCGATAGACTGGATGAGGCCTCCCCCATCAAATAAATAAATAAATTCTGGACATTTCACACATTATCTAGCCCCAAGCTAAGCAGAGCTTGTGTTATGGGTACTAGATAACTGATATACTTAATACAATAACATTACATAGATAGATATTTTTTTTTATTATACATGGAATACCCAGAACACCCTAAACAAATATCTGCAGATCGTACAAATATTTGTTACGAGGCGGGAATCAAACCCACAACCTCCTGCGTCGCAGGCGAACCTTCGCCCGCCGCGCCACAGAGGTCGTCAAATAGCAATAATAATATAATTAGCATGCATAGTGTACAACTTTAATGGATTATCTATGATCACCACTCTTGGCAGGTGGGTTGGTGATCATTTTGTATTGTTAAGTACTCAGGTGGATGCTGCTTTTCATCCCCTGACGTCAAGGATAACCTAAATTATTTGAGGTTAAATTTGGTAGCAAATTAGGTTTACTTGACTGGAGAAACAAACAAATATTTCACTCATTTTGTAGAACGGGAAATTTTCACGTACCTATAGGTATGTTGGTGGTCGATATCCTGATGAAGACCCTCGATTAGGGTCAAAACCTGTTTATAGTTTATAGTTTATTTATTTATAACAGATTATTGTTACATGTCATTTAGTAGATACATTATAAAGTGAAAGTATTTAGGTTATAGGTACTAGGTAAGTCCACAGTGATAAGTTAATGCTTTTTAAATAAACAAAAATAAAATTAAGTACATATTTTCATCAATAAGTTCGTCAATCATTCAAATCAATCAATCAATTTATATAATTATTAAAAAAGAAAAAAACATTACTAAATTAAACATAAGTCAATAGGTATTAAACAACAATCTTTCTATTTTATTCAAGTAATTTCAATTGTCAAAGTGTCATAGTATTAATTAATTAATTTCCTAATAATTAATTTTCCTACCAAGTAGGGTTCAAGGAAGTGAGCTCGTTACAATCATAGAACGACTGATCTATAAGCCATGTTGGTGCTTCCACTACACATCGGTACGTGGAAATTTCCCGTTTCACAAAATGAATGATATAATTCACGAAAGTTACTTTAGTAAAGTATTTCACTTATTATATAAAGAACAAAAAAAACTTAACATAATAAATATAAAATATTGCACAAATAATTCTCAATTTGTTGCTGCTGTAAAAGGGTATTGTATCGAATCATAACATTTCAACTGAATATAATTCACATCAAAACTTTAAATAAACCGCTAAACAATGAAAAAGCTTTAATTAAGTAGTTCTGAAATGTACCTATTGTGATTCAATTGATTGTTCTCTATCGAAACCGCTAAAATACACAAAACCATTTTCAGTTTCTCTAACAATATTGCCAAATAAAATTGTTAGGGCGTGCATATCGGTCGAAAACAAACTTGGAACACGTTTTATAAATTTTATAATCGGTCAGTGTTGGATGTACTCCAAACAGGCCGATTATTTGTGATGGTCCAAGTCACAAGCTTTTGAAAACACAAACTTTTATTATTTAGTGTTTCTATTTCTGACTTGAACTGACTTGAACTATTAATTTCTTAGATAGGATAAAATTTATCAAGAATCATTATCAGCGTTCAAGATTAATTTTAAAAAAATAACCAGGAAAAATTTAGAGATGGTTAAAGTGGAATTTATCCATCCATGATAATAAATGATGGTTCTCGAGTGGCGACCACAAACCGGACGATGTGGTAGAGGAAGGCCCTTCACTCGATGGACTAAAGACATTATAAACGTCGCAAGAAGTCGGTGGATGGAGGCGGCTCAAGACGTTCGTCGTGGCATTCCAAGGGGGAGGCTTATGTCCAGCAGTGGACTTTTTATAGGGTTATGATGATGATAATCTATCTGTGTATCAATTTTCATCGAAATCAGAGGTCGTAGACAAAGTAACATTCTAATAGCGATGACGTTAGTAGAAAAGTCCAAAATGTATGAGAATGACGTAAGCTATCGATATGTCACGTGGTCTTTTGTATTGTATTACGACTGTGGAAATAGAATCGCTTCGAAGCGAATACCGTTTGTCTAGGCCGGCTGTTTAGTCATTAGAAAGTGAAAAAAACATGCTATCTTAACTCAAAATCTAGATCCAAACTAATAGTTAGAATTATTTCTGACTGCTCATTTAGGCAGAACATTTTTCTGCATTCGCATCGAAACGACGCAGCAGCAAAATAACTCAAAAATTTCTGTATTTTCTCTCATAGTCTAAACCACAATACCACCGTCTGCCTCTGCCAAGTGCCTGCAAACTTTGCCAGGCTGCGAGGGACCCGCTTTATTTCGTTTCCTGTATTTTGATGTGATTTGAATTTAATTCCGCCTTTATTTTGGTAACGACTTTTTTATTATTGTTGACATCACCATCGTATACGGTATAATGGTGTTTCGGCAATTTGTTACTGAAACTTTCTCGAGGTAACCTTTACCTACGGATTGTATGTTATTTTTGTATTGTTTGAATGGAAATAATTTAACTCATCTGTATTTGCTGTGTAGGGTTGCACAAATATAATTTTCATATTAAAACCCCTACGGCCTTATTACAGAACATGGTCTACATCTGAATTTAGTCCAGGCGTACTAGTCTAGGCTTAAATATCGACATTAGTCATATACGGCTTTTATACAAAAGCAGTTGGTTTGATTTCCGAAATAAATTCTCGGACTACTACACAAATTTCCAAAGCATCAACCTGACGGATTGTATTGTTGAAATTTATACCTCCAACAAGCAATCAAATATCAATTTGTAGACTATTAGGGGGCTGCCTGGTTTTATTAAAACCAGAGATAGTCCATGCTTGTGTAATTTTTGGCATAAGCTTGGACTATCTAGCTCGAAAGTTGCTTCCGGAAAACAAACCATCTGCTTTTGTATTACAGTCGTATATACCAAAGGTAAGCAAAGTCGTATATGCCTAATGTCGATATTTAAGCCAAGACTAGTACGCCTGAACTAAATTCAGATTTAGACCATGTTCTGTAATAAGACCGATTGAATGCCCGTTGCACTATGCTGAAGTTTGTATGGAAAAACTCAACGCGGAGATGGTCACGATTGTTCCAGCACTTACTGAATAAATGGACATTCTAAAAATCGTTCTACTACCACAAACAATTTGCGTGTTAATTTTTGGTAACTAAAGAGCGCCATAAAGTAGAAAATTATGTTGGTTGGTTGATAATGTCAGTATCAATACATATACATAATCAGTGCGTTCAAAAAAAACTATTATGAGAGAAAATGCATGCGCGTATTTGAAACTATCCTGAAAATATTGTTTCTGAATAGCTGTTTCCAAAGCTAGAACACGACAGGTGCGGCAAATGCCTTTTAGGTACCTAATAGGTTGGCAATATCAAAGGCTACCAATAAGGCTGTAATTTGCCACTTTCAACATCAAATATCCGGCCAATATTAGACTATGGATATCTGAAAAGCGTTTCTTAGAAAATGGCTTTGTACCTTCCAGCAACACGGACTTTCTGCCGCGGGCCGGAACTTTGGACAATACATTTTACAAAATTAGCGTAATGAGTACTTGCAATAAAAACTTGAAATAAATAGGGCAATTTAAAACATCTGTACAAAAGAGAAAATAAATGATTTGATTTGATTTGATTTGAATAATTGCTTATGCCGCATTACATCTAACTAAATACTAACGGTCTCATTACGAAAGATGGTTTAAACTTGAGTTTAAACTAGGGCTATACTCAACCTTCGGTACATTCAACTTAAATTTAAAAGCAGATGGTTTGTTATTCTGAATTCAATTCCTGAGCTAAATAGTCCGAGGTTACGTCAGAAATTACAAAACCTTGGACTATCTCTATTTTTTCTCAAACCAGGCAGCCTCCTAGTTTGGCAATGGCATGGAAGATGACATTCATTCTTCCGTGGGCAATGGTCTACAAATTGACAGTTGATTGCTTGTTGGAAGTTAGAATTTCATTATCTCGATTTATATGTGACACTTTCATAATAGATCCATCAGTTTGCTAAGTTAAAATTTTGTGTAGAAGCGTGAGAATTGATTTTGGAAAACAAACCCTCTGATTTTTTTATATATATCAAAGTCGAATATACCCTTAAGGTTAGTTAAGCCTAGACCTGGCCTAAAATAAGGTTTAAAACCATCATTAGGTTGTTACACAAGTGAAGAGAATATCAAAGAAAATAATATTATGTTCATTTAAAAAAAATGAAATAGAATCATGTCAAAATAAAGTCATGTCCAGAAGTGATTCAAAATTAAAAGTAATCGTATATTATCTCCTTTTTCTCAATACCACATTACATCCCATTGAGTAATTGAGAAATTTATCGTCGCATCTAAGCTCATAAAAACAGCCCAATAAAAATGTCTATATACAGTACGTTGATATAGGCGTATTTGGACACTTTCTGGGAAGCACAAACAAATAAACTAAGAACCAATAGGACCGGTAAAACATAGTAAAATACTTATGAAATCAAACATCTCAAGGGGCTAGCTCTACCGTAAATTGAATGAAGCCATGTACCTATCCCTCACCTTTTTCTGTCGGTTCGATAAAAACATATATGTAAGTAGGTAGTGATATATTATTACGTATTAAACTACAGCCCATTTCATAAAAGATTCAGAAAAAACTACTGTACAAGAGTAAATAAAATAGATAATTCGGCTATTCCGGAGTTAGCGTTTGCGTCTGCAGAGAATTAACTCATTAGGCCGGGTTCCCACTATGCCGGGTCGATAGATTTGCCGGTCCGGTAAAACTGCCGGAAGGGCTAGTGCCTGTATCATTTATATGGAGCTATTCACATTATCCCGGCTCCAGTATTTTAGCCAAGCCCGGCATTTTTACCGAGAGTTTTGTCACTGCGAAGTTCCGGTAGAACCACCGGACCGGAGTAATGTGAACGAGTTTGTGCCGGTATTGGTCCCCCGTTCGCCCCGCCCGTGTTCCCCTGGCGTCATTCGGCTCGCATTTTCTGACAAAAATAGACGTGCATGAACATGGATATTCAAGCAGAAACTTTAATCACGCTTGTCCAAGAGAAACCTGTTCCGACTTTCTTGACGGATCCTGTATAATGTGAACACTCTGTCCGGTCTCCGGTTTTCGGCAAATCTACCGATCCGGCATAGTGGGAACCGGCCTTACATAGATTAGACACACGCCTTTTCCCCAATGGAGACAGAGCCTAAATACGCCTAGTTTCACTGTGGGTTTCACACTCAAAGGACGTGACTAGTCCTGGCAAATTGAAAATGCATTTCGATTGCAAAAAAAGATCAAACCGCTTTTGGGACAAACTTTTCAAACTACAACATGGTAGTTTTATTTCTCAGATAAAGCTATCCTTCCGTACATTTTGCTACATGTTTACAAGCTCTATTTTGATCAAAAACGGTTCCAAAGTGCCTCGTTTTTTTTATTTTAGAGGAGCTCACCGGTATCTAGCAAAAAGGCTTACGTCCTTTCGTACGCAAACGAATTTTACTTCTATTTTTGCTATTATTTCATCAAAGTCCATGAAAATAAAAAAAACAATTTTTAAAACAAAAGTGACGCACGTTTTATAATCATGTGTACTGATTATTACACGTGCGTCAGTTTTCTTTTAAAAATTGCTTTTTTTTATTTATGTCTAGCTGCCCGCGCGCGACTTCGTTCGCGTAGTCCCGGTGTTCCTGGTGGTTTCGGTACATTTAAACCTTTCCGTGACAATTATGAACACAACAAAACCAAAGTCAAATAAATCCGCCCGTTGTTCTAGAGTTTTAGCGAGACAAACGAACAGCAATTGATTTTTATATATATATATATATATATATATACATATACATATATATAACAATCAATTGCTGTTATATACCGGGCGTAAAAAGACTACTCCCGAAAACAGAAACAGTGCATTCAGACCATGATTCTGAAAATATTTAAGCTGAAAAAACATGAAAAAAAAATGCTCACTTTTGGTCCGCTTTTTTCGTGTTTTCTTTACTAATATCCATAACATATCGTTAAAGAAACAAAAACCTATTTTCCATCATTAAAAACACGTTAATAAATAAAAACGTCAAAAAAAGCAATGAAAAACACATGAGAAATATTGGCCGTACGGGTCGATCAGCTGACCGGGAGCGTTGAACTCGCGCGGCCGAAATAAATGCGTACATTGCTGGCTGACAAATACGATCCGAAATAGGTTTTCTCCGGTATGAATCACTCCTCAGGGGAAAGCTATTTTTTATATAGCTATGATATAGGTAGCTTTACCGGTACCTTCAGTATTCGGGACCTGTCTTTTTACACCCCGATCAATTTTATCAATTGTCACGGAAAGGTTTAAATGTACTGGAACCACCAGGAACACCGGGACTACGCACTACGTACGAAAGGACGTAAGCGCCTTACGTAACCTTCTCCACGTTCTCCACAATAACCACGACCTCTGTGGCGCGGTGGGCGAGTAGCCGGCTGAGATGCGAGAGGTTGCGGGTTCGATTCCCGCTACGGAGCAAATGTTTGTATGATCTGCATTTATTTGTTCCAGGTCTGGGTGTTATGGTACCATGGTACTCGTATTTCCTGATACCCACGACACAGGGAATTCTATTGTGGGATCATGACTGCGTATGTGACTGTTGGGTGTTATGCTAGCGAGAGGTACTGATGATCCATTGTTATGATCCGTTGTACTAATAGATCCCGTATGCTCATAATTTATGTACTGATAGAGTCATCAACGGATCTGCTTAAAACAATTACTTGAATTATGTTTTTGATAATTTTTTGTTTATACTTTACTTATTTTTTTATATATTACCACTTTTTTGTGATCAAATTTTCAGGTCAAAATCAGGATTAAAAAAAATCTGAGGCTAGACCCTGTGTCAAGGAACGCAAAATTATTATGGTCACGTACACTAACCCGATTAGACGCCCTAAGGGCACAATGGCCAGCATTAGGACCCAAGGATTCCAAGCACGCGCTTCTCATTAGGAAGTATTGTAGGTGCAACACATGTGTCTCTGAGAACCCTAATACATTCCCCTACAACAGAGGAAACAGGAAGTTGCGAAAATGATTTCATGGTTTGGACTTATGACTATCATCATTTTACGGTGTAGGTTGTTCCGAGCCTATGCTTCTATGAGTTAGGGTGAATTTTATAAAGCAATTTGTTGTAAGAGATTTGTCCGGCCTAAGAAAAGACAATATAAAATAGACGAACAAATGTATAGTAACAATTCCGCTCCTCTCCAACGAAAACTCTGAAAGAATTCAACACGTGTTTCGCCTCTCAACGAAGCATCCTCAGGAAACAGTAAGCTTACTGCGTGCTAGGACAACAAGACACACTACTGCAAAAACTCCGCAGCTATGTTGCCTCGCCGAACGCCGAACAGAAATCTCTGTTCGGCGTTCGGCAAGGTATATTTGTTCGTCTATTTTATATTGTAGAATAGATTTACGCAAAGTCACGCTTGAATCAATTAATTATCTAAGAAAAGACCCCTCCGTCTCCTTACGTGGATATTATAAAAGCTGACTAAGGGATTATACCAGGGGATCTGCATCCACCTGAGTGCTAAGCACCAATTTTGCGATCACTAATCCGCCTAATACGCGTGGTGATTATGGCAAACGTCCCCCATTTCATTCGATGGGGGAGGCCCAGTCCAGCAGCGAACAACACATACAGTTCACCAATTCATACTAAGTACTACTACCACTAAGTGTCACCGATTCGTTCTTGGTCACCCGGTAACACTTACATAATTGTTACTCGATTTATGGGACTAGTAACGCCATCTAGCGATGTCTGTTTTTTACTTGTGCTGTTTATAGGCAATGAAATCAAACTGATTAACGCTCCATTTCTTATTGTTTGGGGGTGGCGCCACTATCTTTGATAGGTGAAGACGTTTCGTAACATACTCTGTGTCTCCACTTTTGTTGTTCCGTAGGGATGACCGTTATCGATAAATAACTTTTGGAAAGCTAGGAGCTCCTAATTATGAGATTAGGAGATCCTAGCTTTGCCTTTGGAGTTAGGATTCATATACACGAGCGGCATGATGTTGACGGCAGATGCAACTGCACCCGTCGGTGACAGCCGTTGACGCGTTGGCGGCAGCCGTTGACAGCTGTTGCAACAAGCATGTGAACGCTAAGGGGTAGAAAAAGAGAAGGAATATATTTAATTGTTTTTAGGTAATTTGACAGAACATTGTGTACACCTGTTTGTTTATAGTAATTCAGCTTCATAGCAGAATATTAGTCATAAGGTAGGGGCTCAATTAAATTTTAGGACGTTCACAGGCCACCTAGAAAAAGGCCTCAAATCTAAACGAAATATGAATTATAAATTAATACATGATATTGCGAAACGTTGCTAGTAAAATTGGTTTATATTTGAGATCTGGAACGTTAAATCCAGAAAATATAAAATATTAGCTTCTTTATTTTTAGTAAGTGGACGAACTATTTTAGGCGAAAATTATTTTTCACTATCATAAAATCATAAACTTATAAATTAAACCTTTTTTAATCAGGTTTGGGCATATTTTTACCCATATTTTTATCCTAAAATCAGTGATGCAGCAAGCTATGCTGTTGGCTACTATTGACAGTAAGGGCTATATTTCACCGGGACACCATGGCGGCGCAACCAGTTGCGCCACCGTGGTGTCCGTAAGCTACCAAACTAGACACCATACAGACATCAGAGTCGCCACACCACACTGAAGACAGTATCAAAATGAGATAGCACTACTGCTATCTTTTCTTGTCACTGGCGCCTGGCGGCCGGACTGGCTGGCGGCCTAGTGAGTGAGACACCATACAACGCTATAGTAGTTAGTGGTGGCGCGACCAGCGTGGCGGCGCAACCAGTAACATTCTGTGCACGCGTCCGAGTTGGTGGCGCCGCCAAATTGGTTGCGCAACCAAATGGACACATCAATGTCGAGACTGCAGGCCGTGAGTAACTCTCTATAGAGCTGTATACATTTTGTTGGTAGCGGCGACTGGTTGCGCCGCCATGGTGTCCCGGTGAATTATAGCCCTAAAAGTGATTAAGTAGGTATGCTCAATATCTACTTCCAAGTGTCAAATACTCGTTAGTTAGTGCTCTCCTAACTCACTGTAATGAGGTGAGAGAATGGTGAAAGCAAATAAATTGCGGGGACGAACATATAACAGAGTATAGACAATGAAAGCAGCCTCTGGCTCTCGAATAAAAAAAGCAATAGAATAAGTGCTAAACTGCAAGCTGTGTAAAAGCTTTCTTATTCAAATCTAGTAATGAACGAATATGTAATACCTATCCCTTTCTAACACCTTTTCAGTGCCGTAAGTGAAAATAGTACAAACAGTTGTATTTTGTAGGTATTTTAGCAAGGTTTCTATTGCTTTCTTATTGCTTTAGTTATTATTCTGAGCTAAAAACGACTACTTACGAGCAAGCGCCGCCCAGGGTGCATATTTTTTGCAGTCTATTTGTCTGGAGCTGCAATGCGTAGCTGCACGCACTAAGGTGCGCAAGCCGTGGCCATGTCTTATACAATTCCATACATTAGAACGCAGTGGTACGAACATGTGCACATGCACATCCACGCGTACGCAGCTGGTGTGTTATGTGCCTTAAATCAATTCTCGGTTACTGTTGTTTCGCAGAAATTACGAAAAACTGTTTTCTACATACACGCGTCACGCGTTCGTCGTGGCATTCTAGATGGGAGGCCTAAATTTCCAGCAGTTGACTTCTACAGGCTGATGATGATGATGACGACCTCTGTGACGCGGCGGGCGAAGGTTCGCCTGCGACGCAGGAGGTTGTGGGTTCGATTCCCGCCTTGGAACAAATATTTGTACAATTTGCAGATATTTGTTCAGGGTGCTCTGGGTATTTTCTATGTATAATAAAAAATATCTATCTATGTAATGCATTGTATTAAGTATATTAGTTTTCTAGTATCCATAACACAAGCTCTGCTTAGCTTGGGACTAGATGATGTTGTGTGAAATGTCCAGCATTTATTTATTTATTTTGATTTATGCGATGATGAATACGCGGAACTAAAGTACTTAAGTCACTTTTATGGAACTATCAACATTTTATCTCTTGAACGTGGGCGTGGAAAATCTGGAAATATCCGTGAAATTGACTATTAACAATAAATCCATCAGCTAGCTAGTTAGTAACTAGTCACCATGAGGTGTCTACATCTACTACTCGTCCTGACTTTGTGGGTCAAGGTAATTACTACCTATAAGTTATTTTTTTTATTTACAAAAAAAACGATTATAACACCTTAATAGAGTAGGACCTAAATCGATGTTATATGCACATGATTATATAAAATAAAAATAAAGAACCAAGCTTAAAAATAAGTAGGCACCTACTGGGGAATACCTATAATAATACTAATACGTACTACTACTGTTCAACTTTCTCCAACTGCGCTATCTCCATGAGTTTCGGCAGGCTGTGATGAATAATGTCAACATTGTTCTCCGAAAGATCATTAACTCAACGGATGGCGTGTGACATTGGGGCATATTTGAGCAAGTTTGTTCTAAATATTGGCTGGCAGAGCAAGGCGGGGTGGCGGCGCGCGCTCGCGCAGCCATTAGGCGCGCGATTATTGTTTAAATTCAATTTAAAAACAAAATCATGGTTTTTGTTACTTCAAGTTGGTATTTCATCAACAGTTAGCGGCAATCCTTTGCTGCTTTGTTTATAAATACAAGACTAGAAGGAATAAAAGATACAGGTACATAATTTGTAGACCGTAGTTAGGTGCTGCGTAGAGGCTCTACAACTCGTAGACTCTGTAGTGTCTACGCCACCACGTTTCTATAATTTCCTCGTAGACGAGACGTGATTTATAACAAGACAGTAGATAGATAGATAGATAGATAGATAGATAGATAGATAAACTCTTTATTGCACAACTCATAAAAATACAAAAGCAAAGGAAACATTAAAAAATAAAATAACAGCAAGTACAATGGACAGTATTATCGCTAAAAGCGATCTCTTCCAGGCAACCTTTGGATGGACAGGATAGAAAAAAAAACAAAAAGACAGTGATGTGCAACCAAAAATATACCAACATACATGTATATACCTACCTATGCTAACTATAGTTGTAACCTAAAGTTCCCCAATGATACAAATACCTAAAAATTACAAAAATATATTATATACATATCTCTCATGATCATGAACTCTCTACGTATACTATCTACGTTTCTCTAATAACACGTATAGTATAAACATTATAATATTTCGATTTATTATCAAAATAGTAGAGGAACGAAGCGGCATACCTACTTTATACAAAAACGTTTTGGCTTATTGTTATGTGTAATATCAGAAATGGATGTAACTCCTCAAATCGCTAGTAGCGAGATACTTGATTCCCAGTATGAAGATAGAGGTGTGACCGGGGTCAGTACCGGGAAGAAGATGGCGTGTTGGTGGCGGTGCGCCGCGGCATTCATGCGGAGCGCGCATCCCTTGCCCCTACCCTCAACGATAGTTATTGATAGTGTCCCTTACATGCGTCAGTAGTATACGATACGTATTATTGAAACACCAATCTAAAGGTAAGTACTTGCGGCGTTTACATTCCACTGGCTCAAAATAAAATTAATTATCAATCATTCTTGAATGCATTACGATATGAATGAGGGATGGAGTATGGTGGTGAATGTATGGAGTTTTCACGCCCGTTTCAAATCATGCTTTCAGCGTTGAACTTAGATGGCGCTGCTCTGTAACGTAGCAGTCAAGTGTCAAAATAAAGTGAAATGTCAACATCGACAACGTAGAAATAACTTTCGTTTCGTGGTATTTATTTTTGCCTACTTCTAAAAACACCACGAAATCACTAGCGCACACTCAAGAAGCAATCACAAACAGAATATCATGAATAATAGCCACAGACTACTTCGATAATAGTTTTGTACGCGTGCACCACAGACAATCTTGATTGATACAGTTGAGTCAGCGCCATCTATCGAACCAATTTGAACTACTTTTTTCTTTTTAATCGAAGATGAAAAGCCCTCATTGAATAATTGCCACTTAGACTTGTACATTGTACATCATTTCAATCTACCATTGATTGACTGGCAGAATAGCGATATAATTGTTAATAGTTCAACTGTAACTACTGTTAAAGATCTTTTGTTACACCAATACATTTTAGACAACCTACTATCAATTTGTATTGAACAATACAACTTTATTAGAAACAGTATGAGCCGTACGTTAGACTTATTCATAATCTAACATAGACTCGTGTATCTGCGAGCCATTACACAATAACCCTATTAGTACCTACCTATATCGACAGTCTACGCCCACCTTTTCATGAGAAGGACTTTTATGCAAGGGTACATTATATATCTATATGTCTAGTTGAGGGGGGGGGGGGGGACGGGGAGGAGATCCCCTACCCGCATTTTTTTATAATGATTTTAAGATCTTATTTTGAGGTTATGTCTTGGTAATTTTTTTTATACTATTATGGCCTGTGATTAGATGATATGTTTTCTTGTGTACAAATTACTATAAACAAGTTTTAAAAAAACCTATCAACCTACCGAGGGCCTGTCTATACTATGGTCTGTAAAAAGAAGTTTTCTTGTGGTTTTTTATGTACATAATTTTTCATTTAATAACTTTTCATTTAAAAAACCGACTTCCGCCATTGTATTCGATTAAATATTTAGATGAAAAAAAAATATGAAAGAACCATAGTGGTGAAAGGATTATGATACTTTTTGAATACAAATGCTTGGTTTGTTGCTGAAAATATCAAAATCGCCATATCTATGCCTAAAATATTTGAGGAGTTCCCTCAATTCCTCATGGATTCCATCATCAGAACTGGATTCTGAAAAAAATGGGACCAATCTGAAATTATATCTATTCAAATAAAAAAAGAATTTTCCAAATCGGTTCATAAACGCCGGAGATATGCGGTAAAAACATTAAAAATGTTATTTAGTCGAATATAATGGCGGAAGTCAGTTTTTTAAATGAAAAGTTATTTATTATTTTCTTTAAATGTTTCATGTAAGTACCCCATCGGTAGCCGGCATGCATCATCGCTCCAGAAAAGCTTGCCTTATGTTTTAGTGCACTGTGTATGACACCAATTATTTATATTAAAAAAAAACCGTTGTCAGTACGTGCCAAAAAAGTCATATGGAGTTCAAGCATGCGAGTAGGCCGTCCATAGCATTACCCTTATTTTTTGTAAATCTAATTTTGTGTGGTTTGTTGGTATTATGGTTTTTATACGAGGTTTGACGTCATTTTGTACACAAAAAACCAAGAATCATCCAGAGTCATTATTCGCTTATTTTATTTTCAGTCCAGTGAAATGAAGGAAGTAAGTTACTTCAATTTGTCTATGATTTTTACGAAAACGCTTTGTAGCAAAATTTCCCCTCAACGGGGTTTGGCCCCTCAACGGGGTCGGTTCTTCGAGAGGGTTTCATCACCACCATTCGGTCAATTGTATTTTTTATTCACTCTCTGACTTACCTATAAACGATACAAAAAACCTTACTAGCGAGACGAGAATAAAATAAACAGCTAAGAGCCTTTTTTGAATGGAGCCCAAAACATCAGTTTCTTAAAACACTCCTTGTAGCAAAAATAAAATGGTGAATATTCCAAAAAAAATTGTCGCTTCATAATGAATTTGCGCATGGACATGATAAGACATAAATTCACCTTTCCCTAAGTGGTAGGCACAACCTCTATCGGGCAATCTCACTAAAAACTTTTTCGCGATGCCGAAAAATAAGATTTACACGACTAATGTCAAATAATAAAAATGTCCAAAAGTAATAATGTCCAATTATTAAAATGTCCAGTGCTAAAAATGTCCAATAGTAAAATGTCCAACAATAAATATGTCCAATTATAATAATGTCCAATTGAAAAAATGATCAAATTAAAAAATGTTCAATTGGAAAAAAATTTCAATTGGAAAAAAAGTTAGTTCGATTAGGTTAGGCTGTGAGTTAAATACAGGGTACCACGGTATATAATATACGGTAGGTAGACGTCTCTATAGTTGGTAATTTTTCTGGTTGGTTATTTCTATTCTTGGTCAGTTTTCTAGAGGGCCTTTTTTGTATCTGGTCATTTTTCTAGTTGGCCTTTTTTAAACTTGGACTTTTTTCCGATTAGGCGACTCCATAGTTAGGTATTATTAAGCTCCTGGACATTTTTCTTTTTTGACAATAGTCGTGCAAATCAAAAATAATACCTATTTTTGAACTAGCTCACCCGCTAGCGACTTCGTCCGCAAGCAGGTACCTACTGCAATTAACCTTAATGTTACATATACTTTTAATGCGTAGACATTACGTAGAATAGGCTCAGGACAACCCTACGTTCAAAGACCTATATACCCTCAAAAAGTCCTAATTCCAGCGGCTTAGCGTGGCTACAGACCTGCTAACTCTACTCTGTTCTGCCTAAAACAGCAAAAAACAGAATTGAAACCGGGTTCATCGTCACACACTTTACGCGATGAGGCAGGTTACTTGCTGACCGGGCGTTTTTGCCGGTCCGGTTTGGTAGGTGTGTGACAAGTGACACATTTTGTATTGCATTCTAGCCTCCCAATTTCAATTCTTTTTAACCGACTTCCCAAAAAAGGAGGAGGTTCTCAATTCGGTTGTATTTTTTTTTTTTTTTTAATGTTTGTTACCGCATATCTCCGGCGTTTATGAACCGATTTGGAAAATTCTTTTTTTAATTGAATAGATATACTTCCAGATTGGTCCCATTTTTTTAAAAACCCAGTTCTGATGATGGAATCTATGAGGAATTGAGGGAACTCCTCAAATATTGTAGGCATACATATGGCAATTTTGATATTTTCAGCAACAAACCAAGCATTTGCATTCAAAAAGTATCATAATCCTTTCACCACTATGGTTGTTTCATCATTTTTTTTCATCCAAATATTTTGTCGAATACAATGGCGGAAGTCGGTTTTTTTAAATGAAAAGTTATCTTTGCTGTTCTAGGTAGAAAAGAATAGAATTGGCAGGTCTGTGTGTTGTCAATAATTATGCCAGTAATAGTTAGGGAGGCGAATAGGAGAATTTTCGGTAATACTCGAGCGTGGCAGTTTAAGATATGAGAGATACCTTAGACCTAATAGAACAACCTTGTAAACTATTTAGCTCTATATGTAGTGACGCGCGACTAGGATAGACGATCAGATTAGTAAAAAAAATCGATAGTCTGAAATACTCGAGCGCGTCAGATTAAGATATTGGGGGTTGATTTTAGTGTTTTAAGACTAAATTTAACTAATCTGACGATAAGTCCTTGACGCCGCCGAGTTATAGGGTCGCGAACTTGTAAAAAAAACGTTAATCCGGCATTCTCGAGCGCGATTTTTATTTTTTTTATTTTGAAGAATATAATCTAAAACTTACTAAAAATACAAAATCTGCCGGTTTCCGCATGACCGGAAGTGTGGAGGAGCCATTTTGTCTTCCGAAAAACGCGTTGCGGCATATAAGTCGCGAACGATACATTTTACAAAAAAAAAGTTTAAATAAACAAAAAAGGTAATTTTATTTTACACAAAAAAGGTCTCTTTACATTTTTGTCCAAAGTTAAAACTTTTTGACTTGAAGCATCATAAAAACTCAACCTCTCGGTTTTTTGAGTATATCTCGAAAACTGAGGGTGTTAAAAAAATTGATATGAAATAACGATGATTAAATTATGTGACTTTTATTATATCTCATTTTTTTTTTTCTAAAGCTTCTCGACAATTTTCGTGGATGAGGAGCCACAATATGAAAGTTCCAGTGAAGAAGAAGAAGATGAATTTGAGCAAAAATGTAAAGGTCATACATAACAATACAATTATAATACAATTTTTATAACATTTTATTTTTTTATACAATAAATAATACAATTCGTACTACATTTCATCTACATTTACGTTGGTTGTATCTATCGCTTTATTGTCATTCTTAAATTCCCCGTTTTATCAAGTAGAAAGAAAGGAAAAAAAATAATCCAAAAAACCTTTTTCGGTAAGATTAAGAGAACCCACCAACATTTTTGTCAGATTAAGAAAATATGCTTTCAGGATACCGAGATAAATCTCCCCTATGAAAATCTGACGCGCTCGAGTATTTCAAAAAAACTTTTTTTTTTGCGTTTTCAAAAATTCATCGTAATTTATCGTCACGCCGAAATCGTCAGTTTTTTTAAAGGGAGCTTCCTTGGGGCCTACTTAACACCCCTTCCGAAAATCTGACGCGCTCAAATAAATTTTTTTTTTGCATTTTTGACTATTTTATATGCCTACCCCCACCACGCAAACCGGCAGATTAGTATACCGTTGTTATCAGAGGCACTTGGGGCATACGTAGTATGAATATCTGACGCGCTCGAGAATGCCCAAATAACTGTTTTTTTTAACATTTTTGAAAAACCGTACACGCCAAACCCACCGCTAAAATGGTTGTTACCATACGAGCTTTTCTTTTCGAAATTATTTTATCTTTCGATTTTGATAGGTCTCGACGGCGCCGTTGAATTACGCCATTTAGCTACCTCGCCTCCCTAACTATAAGTCAGTTCTTGTTTTTTATTTAGATCACGTCCGTCAGATTACACTTTAGTCAGAAGCAGTTTTTTTTATTATGCAAAAAAAGGTTTTAAAGGAGAAAACAAACGTGGTATTTTATTCCGGGAAAACTCCAACAGGTATGAAATATATTTCAAAAAAAGCTGATTTTATGGGCTACTTGATCATATTATGAATTTTATATTTAAATGAACCTCCGTTTCCGAGAAAAATAATAATAATGTTTCAGGAGAAAAAAATAATGAAACGAACCACATGGGTGTTATTATTGAGTCTATCTAATAAACACACGTAATTAAAATATTTAAGGTTGCTTTAACCAATTATATTTTGAGTTTTTATTCTATTTTATTTCATATGAAAAAAAATATAACGAAAAACTCGTGCAACACTTTGCAATTGAAAAAAAAAAAAAAAACCTTTTCAACCGTCCAACTGCCACTGTCAAATTGACGTTCTATTGCTATTTTGATTAGGGGGAGTATTGTGTAACGAAGTGGTAATCGCTTTCAACTAAGATTTCGCATTACATTGCACCGCATGCTTTAGTTTACTGTCACAAGCAGAAATTATTCAAAACATAAAGCGCAATGTAGGAACTGTAAAATCGGAATCGAAAGCGATTATCAGTTCGTTAGCCAATAAAGAGGCTGTTTCTGTAAATAAAATCGCACACACAACCGTCATCATCAAACAAAATCTTATCCATTTCATTATAAAACATGATTCAAAGTACCTATGTAAATGTAGAGGAGGACATACCTCGCCGCCTTACGGGCACGAAATCAAGCTGATAAAATGATGCTGGGATGGAATGGAAACTGCTCAGAAGATCGATAAAGAATAATACGAAGGCGGATAGCTGTCTGCCCTTTAGTTCGTGTGGCTGTCTGCATGCGCCGGGCGAACGCCTCTTCCTGTCTTCAATCAAACAAATTAACGCTTTCTAATGTCACTGGCAAGCATGAGTGTCAAGTTCGCGTTTTGGTAGTGTTGCAAGCTAAACTCTTTTTAACCGACTTCCCAAAAAGGAGGAGGTTCTCAATTCGGTTGTATTTTTTTTTTATGTTTGTTACCGCATATCTCCGGCATTTATGAATCGATTTGGAAAATCCTTTTTTTTTATTTGAATAGATATACTTCCAGATTGGTCCCATTTTTTTCAGAATCCAGTTCTGATGATGGGATCCATGAGGAATTGAGGGAACTCCTCAAATATTGTAGGCATACATATGGCGATTTTGATATTTTCAGCAAGACACCAAGCATTTGCATTCAGAAAGTATCATAATCCTTTCACCACTATGGTTCTTTCATAAATTTTTTTTCATCCAATATTATTTAGTCGAATACTATGGCGGAAGTCGGTTTTTTAAATGAAAAGTTATTTGCAAAACATATTATTTGATTCACGTTTTAAAAAAAAAATAGCAAAGTTTGAAAAAGGATGTTTTTATGAGAAAAATATTATTTTAGGACAATCTATTACCCGTTCTCCCCAAAATAAGTACAAAACAGGGTTTGCAGGTTTTAAGGAGTTTTAAGGGGTTTCTAGGGGTTTTAGGGGTTTTGTAGTAGTTATTAGGGGTTGTACTTATATACGCATTAACTTGTTCCACGCAGACGAAGTCGTAGACAACAGCTATTTACAATATGTACGGTCACGTATCAGTTTTTAACGCGGACGAAGTCGCGGGTTTCTTGTAATATTACATAAAATTCAATATTGCTTTCACCAATCTAATGCAATAAATTTGCTAAGAATTTCTGCCCTTTCTGTTTCAAGAAATTATTAAATCCCTATTAAGTAAACTAATTAGTGCCCTGGTGTGTCCGACCTGAAAAAAGACCCCTCCGTTTCCTACCGTGGATGTAGTAAAAGCCTTACTGAGGGATAGGCAGCAGCATCCACCTGGCCACTTAAAACCAAACTGCGATCACTAACCCGCCTGCTAGGGGTAGTGATTATGGCAAATCCCCCATTGCATTCAATGGGAGAGGCCTTATGCAGCATTGGACATAAACAGCTGGTGATGATGGGGATAACTAATTTCAACTTCATTTTGAAGAGTTCGTAATTACTTGCACACTGACTGGCCTTCAGTATTTTAGGTGTACCTATCTAATTAGTGATACAAAATCTACGAAAGTTTATCTGGGAAGCTGCAAAGGAAAATGACTTGATGGGTTTCCTCAAGTTGTTTGACTTACATGAGTACTAGGAACACTGGTGGTGGTCGTAGGCCGCCAACACGAGCACGGTTAAATAGGCGATCCACTAGAGAGTCTAGTGGAATAAAAAACATCGGTATCGTTAGCCTACTATACTCTGATTTTTTATATTATGGTGAGTCTCCACGCAGCTACATGCTCGATGAGCATGTTTTATCCGAGCATGGCTATCTACAAACATGCTCGACCCTGTGTCTACACGTAAAAGTTTGCTCGAAGAACATGTTTAGTATGCGTTGAAACTCTTCGAGCAATGGACGATTCGTTGTTGTGTTTGGTGGGCATTGCCTGCTACATTTACTTTTATCTTTTTAATTACTCCGTTCTTGTCAATATTAAGTTCAACAGTTTTGCACAATAAAATTAAACGTTCATAAGCTGCGTTTCTTTTACCCTTATCATTTTATTATTTTAACGTAGTTTTCCACAAGCACTCTTCCTCGTGATACATATTTATAAATTGTTCCACAAAATCTCGAGAAAATTAACGAAAGTCCGACATTTTAACAGCGCACTCGCACCCTCTTCACAAAAATATCAATCAAGACTAACATGCTCGACCTAGCGGCTACATGTACAAACAAGTTTGCATTGAACATCGAGCAAGAATTACGAACGTTTGAATCTTGTTCGAATCGAACATTTTGGTTGGCTTCCGCGCATTTGTCTTGATACTTGCATGGTACACACGTTCGTACTTGCTCGAGATCGAGCAAGTTTATCGAGCATGTACGTACGTGTGTACCCACCATTAGACAGTTTTTGGAAACATAGAAATGTCACTGTGTGTATAAGTGTCATGTAGGTATGTGTATCATACGTGTGTATACATACATAATACACTTACATGACACTTATACACACAGTGGCATATCTTGACATTTCTTTGTTTACAAAAATTGTCTTAGATAAAAAAATCAGGGTATAGACAGTATTAGGCTAATGATACCGATGTTTTTTTATTAGTTTAAATTTTATTTATATTTTCATGTTTCAACATTATCCTGAATAATCTTTTCTGCCTCCATACTTAATTGTATTTAATCTGCCGCCACTTTACAGTATATATACCCATGCACTGCAGAGGTGAGTCTTATCTTCTACTAACGCCCTACTTATCATCCTTCTATATTTATAGAATGATGCGAGTCTATTATTATGTTGACTTGTAAGTTGTTTTGTCCTTCTATAATTCAAAAAGCACTGATCCGATTCAACTGTAGTTAAGTGTGCACGCACATAGATCAAGACACGCTGTACCGTGTCAAGCCAAGAAAATGAAACTGGTGAAGCAGAAGCCGTGTGTATATTAAACGAACCATTTTGAGCCAATTTTGACCCCTTAAACTCAATATTAGATTGTTATATAAGGAGATTATATACGAGGTAGTTTTACTCCTGAGCTTTCCAGGGAGTAAATAGAAACCGAGTTTTAATGGGTTTTTAGCGCCGTGTGTTACACTCTACTTTTCTCTACGATTGCGAGAAAATAAAATAATCCAATACAATATGATATAGTTTATTTTAGTAAAAATTAAATGTACAATATGTACAATTCTGGATATTTATTTCTTCTGTAGCCGCAACGTATTGCATGCATTCTACCAAAGAGATCGCCGACTTTAGTTCCATTTTCAAAAAGAAAATATTGTTAATTTTTTATGAAACAGTAATAAGTCGAGTCTTTATTCATGATTATTCTACTTAATATGACTAAAGACTTTTTAGTTTTTGTAGGTTCATTGTCATTTGACAGAATACCATTAAAAAAACGTTTTCCCCTAGAGGAACAAATGCTATTTTTTCTTCGTTCTGGCACAATGATGGTCTTTTTGAGCAAGAGGAGTGAAAGTTATATTTTTAACATAAGAACATGACATTTGGTTTATTTAGTTAACTAGACTAACCGTTAGTTAACTAGAACCCCAAATTTCATATAGTATAATAGGTCTTTACCTATGAAATTGCCGTTCTTCAGTACTGGTCATTTCAAATAGAAAAAAACTTTGGAATGGCTTTGTATTCTAAATTCAAATTAATTTTGGTTTAAAAACATGACATTCTTTTTACAAACTCAGTCTTTTGGTTACATTTGAACATTTTTCGTCATAATGGATACTTTAAAAATTCGTGTAATTATGGAATATGAGTTCAGTCGTGGCACCAATGCAACACAAACGGCACGTAACATCAAAAACGTTTACGGAGAGAACTGTACAAACGAACGCACAACCCGTTATTGGTTCCCGGTTCCGTTCTGGAAATTTTTACTTGAAAAATGAAGCTCGTGATCGTCCGGAGACTTTGTCAATGATGCATTAAAGGCGATTGTGAAAGCAGACGAAACTCAATCTACAGCTGAGCTAGCAGCAGCTTTTGATGTTAGCATCAAAACAATTTTGATCCATTTGCGACAAATAGGCAAGGTAAAAAAACTTGATAGATGGGTTCCCCACGAACTTAACGATCGCCAGCGCAACGTACGCGTCGAGACCTGCCTCGCGCTGCTCAATAGGCAAAGGAAGGAAATTTGAACCGAATTGTTACGTGCAATGAAAAATGGATTCTGTTCGACAATCGAAAGCGCTCAGAAAGTTGGTTAGATCCTGGTTCAGCACCAAAGCAATGCCCTAAACGAAAAATTACCCCTAAAAAGGTGATGGTCACTGTTTGGTGGTCTAGTGCGGGTGTGATTCAACACAGCTTTTTACAAAATGGCATGAGCATTTCTGCAGATGTGCAATGTAAAGAACTGGAGACAATGATGCACATCGGTCGTCCCCACTGCTCCTTCACGACAACGCGCGACCCCATACTGCACATCAGTCAGTATCCAAGCTGCAAGAGCTGGGGTTGGAAGCTCTCCCTCATCCGCAATACTCACCAGACCTTGCACCTACCGACTATTACTTTTTCCAAAATTTAGACAACTTTTTAGTGGGTAAAAAATTCAATTCCCGAGAGGCAGTACAAAATGCCTTTGAAGAGTTTGTTGCCTCGCGTCCAGCTGATTTTTACAAGAAGGGCATCAATAAACTGCCAATGCGTTGGCAAAGATGCGTCGATTGCATGGGTGATTACTTTGAATAACAGAAATAAAAAAACATAGTACTTTCACTTATTCCATACAAAACGGCAATTTCATAGGTAAAGACCTAATATACAGCTCAAAGGGTTCTTGAGATACTAACATTGAAATAACTTAATTTTTATCATTGACTGATTTTTATCACGTCATTCATATTGTTAAAACCTTAGGTTAAAAACGAGAAACTTGAAAACAAGTGAAAAACCTAAAAGTCTAGCGACGAGGAAGTTTATTTATTTATTATTACTGACTGACATAAAGATCAATAACTTTTCATTTAAAAAACCGACTTCGATGAAAGAACCATAGTGGTGAAAGGATTATGATACTTTCTGAATACAAATGCTTAGCTTGTTGCTGAAAATATCAAATTCGCCATATGTATGCCTACAATATTTGAGGAGTTCCCTCAATTCCTCATGGATTCCATCATCAGAACTGGATTCTGAAAAAAATGGGACCAATCTGGAAGTACCCTCGAGAGCAATGAATCCGGGTCACTTAAAGAATCCTAAAAATCTCGGAAACTAAAAATGCTAGGTTAATGCAATAAATTGTATTTAATAGACAATGTAATACTCCTTAAATGAAGGTATTAAAACTTCTTAGTTATTGTAAAGTTATATCATAAAAAAATCAAATTTGAAAAAGGGCCACTTTCGATCGAAGATGGAACTACGAAATTACAGCATTTGGTTTTGCTTTTGTTTGTAATCTGTCATTTATGTGGGTACATAAACCATGTTGATAGTGCTCTATATTCATTATTCAAGCTGAAATTATGTCGCTTACGCCTGAAGAATGCACCAGAATACTTACAATGCTGGAAACCGGCCGGAGTCAGCGCGATACAGCCAGGACTGTCGGTGTGTCGCTGTCAACAGTACAAAGAGTTCTCCGACGTTACGAAGAAACTGGTTCTAACCTACGCAGACCAGGAACGGGCAGAACCAGGTGTACCACAGCACGAGAAGACCGATACTTGGTGAACACCATGCTTCGAAATCGCTTTCTCACAGGAACTGAACTCACAAATCAGTTTCGACGCCTCGGAGGAAGTAACCCAAGTGCATGGACAGTAAGACGTCGGCTTGCTGAATCTAACTTAAAACCCCTTAGACCTGCAAACGGCCCTAAACTGGAGCGTGGGCATCGTATTTCAAGACTAAGATATGCCCAGAGCCACGTAAATTGGAGTATTGAAGATTGGTCAAAAGTTATGTTCTCCGACGAATCAAAATTTATGCTCTACAAGCACGATGGAAGACACAGAGTGTATCGAAGACCAGGGGAAAGATTCAAGCAAGCATGCATCGAAGAAAAAGTAGCCTACGGTGGTGGGTCTGTACTTGTGTGGGCCGGAATTTCTTCTGAAAGTCGCACAGAGCTGGTGATCATAGAAAACGGCTCTTTAACTAGCGTAAGATATGTGGAAGAAATCCTCAATGATCACGTTGGTCCATTTATGGTCAATTTAGGTGAGGATGCTATATTTATGCATGACAATGCCCGACCTCATACAGGTAGGATTGTGAATGACTACCTTCAAGAGATGAACATTACTCGTATGGAGTGGCCAGCGCGCAGCCCGGATATCAACCCGATCGAGCATGCTTGGGACGAGCTAGGCAGATCCGTAAAACAACGAAACCCTCCCCCAATCACGCTTCGTGAGCTCAAAATTGCTCTCACAGAGGAATGGGAGAATATTCCCCAAAATTGTATAAGGAACTTGGTGTACAGCATGCCAAACTGCGTAAACGCAGTAATGGAAGCACGAGGAGGCAATACGAAGTATTAAAATTCAAGAAAATCGTAATAAAGTTCAAAAATTTCATGTTTCCTATTTTTGTTTTAAGGAGAGATCAGCAGTTTTTTTCTTTATGTAATTTTGTGTTAATAAAATGTATGGTGACTCATATTTTTTTTACCTTCATTTAAGGAGTATTACATTGTCTATTAAATACAATTTATTGCATTAATCTATCATTTTTAGTTTCCGAGATTTTTAACATTCTTTAAGTGACCCGGATTCATTGCTCTCGAGTGTATATCTATTCTTAAAATTATTTTTCCAAATCGGTATTTTTTTATCTTTGTTACCTCATATCTCCGGCGTTTATGAACCGATTTAGAAAATTCTTTTTTTATTTGAATAGATATACTTCCAGATTGGTCCCATTTTTTTCAGAATCCAGCTCTGATGATGGAATCCATGAGGAATTGAGGGAACTCCTTAAATATTGTTGGCATACATATGGCGATTTTGTTTTTTTTAGCAACAAACCAAGCATTTGTATTCAAAAAGTATCGTAATCCTTTTACCACTATGGTTCTATCATCCTTTTTTTTAACCAAATATTTAGTCGAATACAATGGCGGAAGTGGGTTTTTTAAATGAAAAGTTATTAGTAACACCTTTCGAATTTGGCTGAATTCGTCCCGATGACTATCCGCGCCTCGCACGGTGTGGGGTGTGCGGGGCGGGCCACAGATTAATTAAAAATTTATTAGTTAATTGGTGATTGGGTTGCAACTGAAATAGCCCATAATATACACAGCGTGTAAAAGGACGGTTTCGGCCGCGCGAGTTTAACGCTTCTGGTCAGCTGATCGAACCGTAGCGCCAGTATTTCTTTTATAGTTTTAATTGCTTGTTTTGTTTTTATTTATTAACGTGTTTTTAATGATGGAAATTAGGTTTTTGTGTTCTTTTAACGATATTTTATGGATATTTATAAAGAAAACACGAAAAAAGCGGAAAAAGATTACAATAGGCCTATATGGCCGCAGTGATATTAAAGCCGCTAAAAGCTTATAAAAAAAGGTAGCAGGTCGGTGGATGGAGGTGGCTGAAGTCCGTTCGTTGTGGCATTCTATGGGGGAGGCCTTTGTGTCCAGCAGCGGACGTGGCTGATCATCATCATCAACATCAGCCTATAGAAGTCCACTGCTGAACATAGGCCTCCCCCTTAGAATGCCACGACGAACGGTCTTAATCCGCCACCATCCACCGACTTCCTGCGACTTTTATAATGTCTTTAGTCCATCAAGTGGTGGGCCTTCCTCTATCGCATCGTCCGGTTTGTGGTTGCCACTCGAGAACCTTTATTCCCTAACAGTTATCAGTTCTTCGAGCTATATGACCTGCCCATTGTCACTTCAATTTGCTAATTCTGAGAGCTATGTCACGCGTATGTGCGCTTTCGATCTTCACATTATTGTTGACGAGGGACTAGTGGATGAGAAACCCGATACCGTACTGGGACAGCTGATCGCCCGGTATCGGGTTTCTCGTCCACTAGTCCCTCGTCAACAAATTTATACACTTTCTTACTCCATGGTATTCACTGAATTTTCAATGTCTCAGTTGCTTCAATCGCTTGGACCGCGATTTCTTCACAAAATAAGCAAAGAAAATTTATAGACGAAAAACTAAGAACATGTGACAGATAGCAGATAGAAAGTCGGCCATTTTTGTGGCAGTTGTCATGTTATTGCACTGTTATAGTAGGATCATATGAGGGTCATGGAAGAATGAATCTTCTTTCATGGAAGAATGAATCTTCTTCCATGAGTAGGGTCCTTTCTACTCTAACTTAGTGTCAAGATAATGTGAGGATAAAGCACACTTATAGCGCTGAAATACGTTTTCATCCCAGAGTACTTTTGCTCTTCGATATCTGAGTGCAAAAGCCGTTTTTATCCACTACAGGATAAAGTAAATTTAATTAAGAACATCATGTGCATTTAGTTTGTGAATTAAAAACATCATTAAACCTATTTACTTCTACCTCCATGGTGCCGAACTTATCATGCAACCTTTTTTAATTTGTTAAAAACTCTGACTCGGAACCTTCCTGGTGTATTACTTTTTTTTATTTGCTTTACGCGCGCCATTTTCTTTTCACGTCATTCATATTGTTAAACCCTTAGGTTAAAAACGAGAAACTTGAAAACAAGTAAAAAACCTAAAATTAGTGATTCTAGCGACGAGGAAGTTTTTTTTTGCATTTAGTCATTTCCTCGCTGAGGTGGGATGAAAGATACGTGTTGCACTCGAGTGCAAAGATTTTTCACCTCGTGCTCTTTTGATTCCCTCACTAACACTCAGGATTCTAATTTTAGAATCCTTCGCTTGCTCGGTAATCAAAATTGAGCACGCCGTTAAAAAACAACTTTGCACTCTTGTATAACAAATAACTATTATGCAATACCAAAAATTGCCTGTCGATATTATCAAGACATAATACTCTAAGTTTATATGAGACAGACCGATACCTAATTGTATTATAATTATTATTTTTATGTGAGGATTATTATTAATTATTAATAATAATGTTAATTTCTTACGCTATACTAATATACCTAGTGTTTGTATAATATTTTAGCTAATACCATTGGTACTGGTCATGGTACAATATCGTACCTACCATATTGATGTATGAAGAATATCCTTCCTACTTCCTACTCCTACTAATATTATAAACGCGAAAGTTTGTGAGTATGGATGGATGTTTGTTACTCTTTCACGTAAAACTACTGAATGGATTTGAGTGAAATTTGGAATGGAGATACTTTACGCCCTGGATTAACACATAGGCTACTTTTCATCATCATCATCATCATCGATTTTCATCATTATTCACGCGGGTGAAACTGCGGGGCGCAATTAGTTAAGAATAAATGACTATTAATGACTACTACTTCGCACGTTCATTAGAGTTTCGTTAGAACTTAATTAAAAAAAATGTGGATGGAGCTAGAAAAAGCTAGTATATCTTACTATCATAAATATAATATATTGAATAAATAAGATACGTCTATATTGCTTGGATGTTTGTTTGTTACTGAATCACGTTTGTATGTTTGTATATTCCATATTGCACACATAAACAAAAAATAAATGTACAAATGGAGGGCAAAATGCCAATGTAATTTTCTAACTGCCAATCAAGAAGGTGGTAACAATAAGGAGTGCTAACACCAATAATTAGAACTAAGAAAGCACTCTAATAAAAAATAAATAAAAAAAATTCATAGACTCAACCATATCAAACAAAAAGAATACCTACCATAATAGCAACTATATTTATTATAATATATTATATATCATAAAATAAAAAAATATGAACTACTACATAAACTAAACACCTAAACTTAAAGAAAAAAAAATTGCTAAAAACTAGCTAGAACTTTGGTAAACTTATAAAAATAATAATAAAAAAAAAAAAAAAAATGTGGAAAAGTGAAAATTTGTATGAAACTTAGGATAGATATAAATTCGTGCTGCGGAAAATCATAAATAAAGATACTTTTATAGCACGCGAACGAAGCCTCGGGCAGTTGCATAATATTAATAACTGTTTTCTGCTTGTATAACAGGAACATAAAGTTTGTATTGTATTTACAGTGTACAGGTGCTGGGTGCTATGTCGGGGTAAGGTTTAAAATCAAATCAAAATTTTATTCATTGAAATCACAAGGATAATAATTGAATCGACTCATAAAACTAAAATTATTCCTGTTCCAATTACCAACTTACCTGAGGATTATGCTATGATAAGTAATATTCTGTTATCCACCGGGACCCTAGTCACCGCTGACTAAGTAGGTAGAGTCTTTAGCTAATATGTACCACCTTGTGTATTGTAAACCTCCATTTCCGAAGTGTTATTACGTGTTTTGAACGCAAAACTGTATTTTTCTCAAGCAAATAATAAAAAACGAATTGAAAACGAATAAACGAATTTTACTTGTGAAAAAATATTTGACATTACTTCTTTTGAGAAGAAAATTTGATATGTGAAAAAAAAAAACGATTACACTTCAGCCAGTATTAAATCTTATAGGCTTCAAACTTCATGGAGACATTATTTGAGGCCGTAACATAGGCCCGGCCTTGAAAGCACCAGGTTTCAAACGATCCGGTTCAGTTCGCCGCATTGTCATCAGGTGGAATTGGAAGAGCACAGATCTTGGAGAAAGCCCGGCGTATGATGCCTGATGAAGTGAGAATGTCTGCAACTCTTGAGATGCCCTCGCCTCCGGGGTATATGCGTATTATTCTTCCAAGTTTCCATTTGAGGGGAGGCATCTGGTCGTCTTTAATGAGAACGAGCCTGTTGAGCTGGACGTCGCTATAGTTCGTTTTCCATTTTGTGCGTGTTTGTAGTTCTGAAACGTACTCCTTCGACCATCGCTTCCAGAAATTCTGCCTCATCTGCTCGATCACGTCGTAGCGTAGTAGACGGTGACTTGGTGTGGCAGTTAGGTCTCTGCAGGCTGGAGCGGTCAAAGGCCGGCCGATAAGGAAGTGTGCGGGAGTGAGGGGTTGAAGATCATTAGGATCTGCTGAAAGAGCTGTCATGGGACGGGAGTTAAGGATGGCTTCAGTTTGTGCCAAGAACGTACTGTATTCTTTATATGTGAGATTCGCGCACCCAACTACTCTTCGCAGGTGATATTTGCAAGACTTAACTCCTGCCTCCCATAAACCCCCAAAATGAGCTGAATTTAATATGATTATCTGCTGTAAAATCTATAATATCTTGACTGTTGGTATCAATGAATGAAGATATTTCTTTTTTAACTCTTACGAAATTTTTCGCGTTATCTGAAAAGATCTCAGCCGGTTTACCACGGCGAGATATAAAGCGCTTAAGTGCAAGTATATAGTCCTTAGTTGAAAGACTTGTGACCAACTCTAAATGAATAGCACGAGTGCATAAACAGATGAATAAGCAGATGTACCCTTTAATGAGAGCCGCTCCCCTACCTTTGCGATTTAAAATCATCACTGGCCCTGCATAGTCAACGCCGCAGTGCATGAAAGGAATTTTCCTTTAATGCGCGTGCAAGTGACACAATCGTATACCGTTTTCCTAGCAAGATTTCGCCCTCCGATAGGCCACCAAGACTCACGCGCAGTAGCTAGCAAGAGCTGAGGTCCACCATGGAACAATTGCTTATGTTCATGTCTGAATAACAAGATTGTAAATCTATGTTTACTGCACAGTAATACTGGATGTTTTTTATTACGATCAAAATGAGGCGAGTTATTCAATCTTCCACCTACACGCATAAGCTTGTTTTCATCTAGAAAAACATTCAGACCTATTATTCGTTTTGATTTAACGACTGATCCCTTACTTAGATCAGCATATTCGACAGGAAATGACTGCAGTTGTGCAAGTCGTGCAAGCATTATTACTGAGGCGTTCAATTCATCGATAGATAGTGGACCAGTTTTGCGATCTGGTTTTGTCATACGAATATTTCCAAGAAATCGCAGAACATAGGCCGCAGTTCGCCTCAATCGATTGAACGAAGAAAATCGATTGAAATCAATAAGATCAGGTTGGTTATTTGCATTGTTGCATACTATGCTAACATTATGTGCTTTGATTTCGGGCAATTGACTTTCATCAACAGAGAAGTCACTCAGATTGGATAGTTCGTATTCTTGTAAGAATTGTGGCCCGTGCCACCACATGTGACAATCTTTAAGCTCGTTCAGAGTTTGACCTCTTGATACGATATCTGCTGGGTTGTCTTTTCCATGTGCATGTGCAACCATATTGCATCACCGGTGAGCTCGTTTATTTGTGACACACGATTTTGAACAAAGGTTTTCAGCATATGCGGTGACATTCGGATCCAACCCATGACAATTGTGGAGTCGGTCCAAAAGAATACCTTGGTGAAGGTCAACCTAAGTGAGCTAATTATTTTATCATATAACCTAGCACCTAGCAACGCTCCACATAGTTCAAGTCGTGGTACAGTGCAAACAGTTTTGACGGGTGCAACTTTACTTTTGGCGCATAGCAACTTTGTCGTTACAGATGAATTATCATTATATGTACGAACGTAAGCACAGGCACCGTATGCATCCTGCGACGCGTCGGTGAAAACGTGTAATTCACGATTTTGTGTAGAGTCACTCATGACATAACGAGGGATACGTAAATCACCTAAATGCGACGAAGTTTGAATAAATCGATTCCACAAACATTCGATATCATTGGGAACTGCATCATCCCAATCAATCTTACTTAGCCACAATTTTTGCAGAATGATCTTTGCCATAATTATTGTTGGAGCCAATAGACCTAGCGGGTCATAGATTTGTGCGATGACCGACATCATATTGCGCTTCGTGACTTTAGGTTTATTTTCAACTTTAGTGGTGAAATGAAGTTGATCGCTGTCGACTTGCCATCCTAGGCCAAGCGTTTTATTTTGACAAAGTTCTCCTATAGCTAATTCTTTTGATTCTTTTACGTTTACGTCATGATTGAATGTCCATTTTCTCAGAGGAAAACAGGCCGATTTTAGGACCTGAGAAGTTCTTTCGCATATATCTAACAGGGCTTCTGGATCGTCTGTACCAGTAATCAAATCGTCGACGAAAAAATCCTCATTAATTACTCTAGCAACGTCTTTATCGTCTGTTTCGGATGCGAGCTGTCGTAAACAACGTATGCTTAAATATGGAGCCGAAGAGGTTCCATACGTAACAGTATTGAGTCGAAAAATACGCAATTTTTCAGACTTGTTTTCCCGCCACAATATTAATTGCAGATTCCGCTGATCTTGATGTATCCAAATTTGACGGTACATCTTTTCCACGTCAGCACAAGCCACGTATTTATATTGGCGAAAACGAAGCAAGATGGAGATGATGTCATTTTGAAGAGGTGGACCTATCAGCTGAATATCGTTCAGTGACTTGTTTGAGGTAGTAGTTGCACTAGCATCAAACACCACGCGTAATTTCGTAGTCGTGCTATGTTCCCGGAAAACCCCATGATGAGGGAGGAAATAGTACGGCCATGTGTACTCTGATATGGCTGACATGTGCCCTAGATCAGCGTATTCACGCAAAAAATCACTATACATTTTCTTATACGAGGGTGATCGGTCTAACTTACGTTCCAATAAGAAGAAACGTGATTTTGCCTGTTCGTATGAGTCACCGAGCGCATCAGTAGATTCTTTCAGTGGAATTCGTACTGAAAACCGACCACTACTATCCCGTTCAGTTGTGCTGGTAAAAGACTCTTCGCATTTACGTTCTTCTTCAGTGAAAACGGAATCCGACCTTCCAACTTCTTCCAGTTCCCAGAATTTTCGTAACTGTACATCGATGCTAGATGTATGAGCAAAATTACAGTGAATGTCATTGTTTACGCGTGACTTGTTTTTGGATATAATGGGTCCTGACAATAACCACCCTAATTTAGATTTTTGAAGGTATGGACCGTTGGATAATCGGATTCGGTTCTCTTCCAACAAATCCCAGAATACGTCCGCGCCTATCAGTAAGTCGATCTCTGAAGGGACGTTAAAACTAGGATCTGCGAGGCAAATATCGTGTGGAATGTGAAGTGCATCATAGTCAATCGGTGCTGACGGCAGATTAGACGTGATACACGGCAACACGAAGCATCTAAGCTGTGTGTGATAGTCATTCGTTTTTGATCGTATGTTGATGTCGCATAATTGGTTCGATTGTGAGACCGATTGTCCCACTCCCGAGATACGTATAGTGGACTGTATAATTGACACGTTTAAACGTTTACGCAGTTTATCCGTGATAAAACAGTTCTGACTCCCGCTATCTAACAACGCTCGGGCTGTATGAAATTCATTATTGTTATTCATCACTTCCACAAGGGCAGTGGATAACAACACCTGTGATGGTGATGACAATGACGATAGGGAAGTCGAGTTATCGTTTGTTAAGTTTTCGTTCACATGATCTATGGCATTCAAGGCATATGACACGACCGGAACCGACTTCTTGATAGCCGACTGTGAATTATGCGCACTAGTCAATGGCGAAGCCAGAGTATGATCTGTGCTGACATGCCTATCAGTATGCAAAAGACTATTGTGTTTCTCCTGACATTGCTTGCACGGTCCGAAAGTGCATTCAGAAATCGGATGTCCTGCACGTAAGCAGTTACGACATAATTTCTTGTCATCAATGAACGTAGACCTATCTTGAACTGATGAGTTCAGAAACGTCATACAAGAATACAATGCGTGATTGTTTCCGCACATCACGCATACGCGTGTAGATTTATCATATTTCCCGCTACCACGCGTGGACACGAAACTCTGCAATTGTTTTACTTGATACGGTGCGATGTTTGTTTGTTTTTTATTCTCACTCGCATAAATGGGTTTTGGATTTTGTGTGGATCGCGAGTGATTATTGTGGATCATGTCCAACATATCGGCACGATTTCGCAGAAAAGTCAATAAATCATCTAATTTGATCTTACCCCGTTGCGAATTCGAAGTGATCGTGCCTAGAAAATTCTCCCATTCGCGTTCGGTAGACGAGTCCAACTTTGACACTACCATGTAGACGAGTAAAGTGTCCCACAAGTCGGTGGGCTCGTCTAGCGAATTGAGAGCGCGTAGGTTCCGTAGTACGGCATCGATCAGTTTTCGAATTTGTATCGGGGATTCTTTGCTAACTGATTGTGCATTGAACAAAGATTTCACATGATTGTGAATCAGCAGGCGATTATTGTGGTACCTATTTTCTAGCAACTCCCACGCGTGGGTATAGTTGGCGGCTGTGAATTCGAGTGAACTAATAACCTGAAGAGCGGAACCTTTGAGCGAGGACTTCAAATAGTGGAATTTTTGGATCGCGTCAAGATCGCTTCGTCTATGGATCATCGAAATGTAAGAGTTCTTGTACTCGAGCCAGTGATCAAATGTACCGTCAAATGAGGGGAGTTTAATTTCAGGTAACTTAATCGCAATGGGCTTACTTTGATGCACATGTGGGCATTGAGAGTTGTCTTTTTCATCTTTAACTTTACCTCTTTCAGTCAAGCATTTTGCAACCGACATGAGTTTGAAATATTGATCTTCAAAAGCTTCCCTGTACTCAAGATGCACAAGCAAGTCAGTGTCATCGATGAATTCCTCAATTTTATATTGAATATTGTTAAAGGAACCCAAAATTTTCGCGATTGATTCTGTACGTAAGAGCAATTCTGCCTGTTGCATTTCAGACAGCGAAACATTTTGATATTTACTCATATACTTTTCGAACAAAGTTAATCTTAGCTTGAGAGAACCTCTACGTCTAGTAAGCTCGCTTAGACTTTGGCTACTCGTAGCCTCATTAAATTCGTCCTCACTCATTTTGACAGTTATAGAGAAGCATGAGCAAAGTACTTACTGTTACCACCAGTAGCAAAGCAGATGTAGGTAGCACGGATGAAAATGGATGAAGTGTGGGGACACACAGGAAACACAGGAACACAGGAAACGACCGGCCTGAATGTATTCTTGCTGATCCCCGATGGGTAGATACGGCTCGCTAGGACCAAATGTTTTGAACGCAAAACTGTATTTTTCTCAAGCAAATAATAAAAAACGAATTGAAAACGAATAAACGAATTTTACTTGTGAAAAAATATTTGACATTACTTCTTTTGAGAAGAAAATTTGATATGTGAAAAAAAAAACGATTACACTTCAGCCAGTATTAAATCTTATAGGCTTCAAACTTCATGGAGACATTATTTGAGGCCGTAACATTACGTACTAGACAATCTGTGTTTAACGGGTTACATATTATACCTACCTTTGGTACCTACTACTTATGAACTCCTCCCAGATGCGATAATAATAATTTAGAAGTTTGTAACTTAAAAAACATTAACCAATATACATCCATTGTTGACCTCCCATTTCTAGGAATTTGAATGACGTTGGATTTCTGTGGTTTACTTCAAAAGGACGTTATCAATTAATTCGTCAGGTACTTGATTTAATTTCGAAAACTAATAATGGGGATATTAATAGACTTGGAAACGCTATCAGCGTTTCATTCTGAACTCCATACTAACAGTTATTGTAGTATGCACGCCCCGTTGCTTAGCGATGATGTGTAGGAAATTACCTCGAGGTGAAAATTTTATCTCAGTAAATGCTTTCAGTCGAGAATCATTGGTGAGATGAGACTAGACTATCTTACATGTGAGACGTTTTAGTAAGTTTACGAATCCTCCTAAGTAGTAATTACCTACCGTACTATTTATTGAACGAGTGAAGCGAGTTTTCTGAGTCAACTTGGAAGAATCGGCGTTTGTATACACACACTAAAACAGTCACGGAGATCAAGGAAATTGGACTTGGAAGAGTTGCTGTCACTCGTTGTTTGCTGGCTTACAACCTGCATCAAATGCCACTGCTTCCCCTCAACTATCTGAATTGCTCAATGACGAAATACGAGCAGCAATTATACACCTGAAATACACTAAAGCCGTAGGGGTAGATGAGATACCTATAGAAGTGATAAAGGCAAATGGGTGAGGTTGGAGTAGATATGCTGCATACCATCTGCTGTGAAATTTGGGAGACTGGAGAGTAGCCCAAAGACTGGTCTAGCTCTCTCTTTATACCATTACACAAAAAAGGCTCAACAAAGAAGTGCAACAACTACAGGCTAATTTCACTCATATCTCATGCCAGTAAAGTGTTTCTACATGTTATCAAAAACAGGTTGCAGTCATTTTTGTCGCGAGAGATCGCACCCGAGCAAGCGGATTTCGTTAGGGGATGAGGGACGAGAGAACAGATTCTTATATTACGACAAATCGTTGAAAAAACTCGAGAATTTAACATCTCCCTTTTTATATGTTTCGTAGACTTTTGCAAGGCCTTTTACACCGTACAGTGGCAAAAGCTGTGGGAAGTACTGGTAGTAATGGACGCCCAGGGGCGTACCAGATCATCTAACGTACCTCATTAGAAGACTCTAAGAGGACGGCACAGCGGCGGTCCGGGTTGACGGAATAGACTCTGCAAATTTCAAGACACAGGCTGGTGTTAGACAAGGGTGTATTTTGTCCCCGCTACTCTTTAATATATACACTGAGTACATTATGCGGATAGTACTGGATAACTGGGACAAGGGGGTTTCTATTGAGGGTCGAAAGATTATTAACCTGCGATATGCTGATGACACTACTCTTCTGACATCAACTAAAGAAGACATTGAAAGTCTCTTGCAGCGTCTAGAATTACACAGTTTGAGGGTTGGTCTCGCCATTAATCGTAAAAAGACCCAAATGATGATAGTGGACCGGGCTGAGAACAACCAACCGAACATCAAGACTATAGCAAACTGCGATGTAGTCCAGAACTACATCTATTTGGGCTCCAACATTGCAAATGCCGGAGGTTGCGAAGATGAGATTCGGAGACGTTGCGCGGTGACCCGATCAGCTATTGAGAAGTTCGCAAAGATTTGGAAAGATCGCAAAATAACCAAAAACACGAAGGTTCAACTTATGAGAAGTCTCGTCTTTCCAATCTTTTTCTACGGAGCTGAGACGTGGACATTGAGTCTGAAAGATCGGAGAAAGATCGATGCACTGGAAATGTAGTGCTGGAGGCGCCTGCTGAGAATTCCCTGGACAGTGCGCCGTACCAATGTATCGATTTTATAAGAACTTAAGAATAAAGAAAGATTATCGTCGACTGTTCAAATACGAATTTTAAAGTTCTTTGGTCATGTAACACGCAATGAAGGCTCGATGGAGCGTCTTGTAGTGCAAGGCAGGATACAGGGTAAGAGACCACGGGATCGCTCTCCCACACGGTGGTCAGACCTTATAAAGTCCAGCACACAAACTTCCATGACCGAATGTTCTCGCAATGCTGCTAATAGAGCCGAGTGGAGACGCATCGCAAGAGCCGCCACTCAAGCAAGACCTACTTAACCACGACCACTATGTCAAGAGTGTACGACTAAGAAGAAGAGAGATAATAAACATTCTTTATTATGTATCTATGTAATGTTGTTGTATGAAGTATATCAGGTATCTAGTACCCATAACACAAGCTCTGCTTAGCTTGGGGCTAGATAATGTTGTGTGAAATTTCCAGCATTTATTTATTTATTTATATTTATTTATTATTTATACTATAGACTATTTCAGTAAGGCCCCTATCCTGGGTACAGGCCTCCTTAAACTGTCTCCATTTTTCCCTGTAGAAAGCAGAAGGCTTTCTTCATCCAATCTCCTCCCGTTCCTTCTCGTATTTCGTCGCTCCAGCGTTCTCTGTGTCTACCTCTACCTTTTTTTCCACCTGGACCCTTCCACTCAGTAACTCGCTTAGTCTTTCATCCGTAATGCGCGCTAGATGGCCCGCCCATTTCCACTTCAGGCACTGTGCATGTTGGAGAGCATCTTTTACTCTTGTTTTTTCCCTTATATCTTTGCTCTTCTGTTTGTCTTTAAGCTTGATGCCCAAAATGCTTCTTTCCATTGCACGCTTGCATGATTGTATTTTTATTTTTTGTTGTTGTTGAAGATCCAGGTTTGGGCTCCGTATGACAGGCAGGGCAAAAGGCATGAATCCATCACTTTTATCTTTAATGTCAGCGGTAACTTGATTTTAATATTAAATTCTTTATAGCTCCAGTACTTTTTCCAGGTTATATCTACTCTCCTTTCCAGTTCATCTCTATGTCAAGTGTTTTTGAATGAAATTTGCTTACCTAGGTAAATTTAATTCTCTACATAGTCGATAGGAGCTCTGTTTACTATTATGGGATTTTGAATGCTACTTGTTGAAACTTTTGTCTTTGAGGTATTTAGTTTCAAACCTATATTCTCGCTGGCTGTGCTTAGTTCTTTCAAAATGACGTCTAAATTTTTTGATTTTCTTGAAAAAGGATGACATCATCTGCAAATCTGAGATTGCTAAGATATTTTTGATCTATTGTTATACATTTTTTCTCCCAGAGTAGGTCTTTTATAATATTTTGCAGTACTGCTATGAAATTTGTTTGGTGATAATGAGTCCCCTTGTTTCACGCCCATGCGAATATTGATTTTTGGGCCACGTCTGACCAGTTTTACACGGCTTATACTTTTGCTATATATATCTTTAATTATGTTAATGTATACATTTAAAACTCCCTGATGTTCCAGTGCTTGCCATTACTCTCGTGTAAAATTGAGTCAAATGCCTTAGCGTAATCAACATAGGCGAGTTATAGGGGTTCTGGGAATTCTTGGTACTTTTCCACTATTATATAAACGGTGTGGTGTGGGGGGAGACACTTGATCTTGTCAAGTCTACCATTTTCTTAGGGCTTAATATTGATGCAGGGTTGCAGTGGGCACCACAAATTGTGGCTCTTGCTGGTAGACTTAGTTCCGCTGCATATGCAGTTCGTATAATAAGGCAGCTTACTGATGAAGCTACAGCTAGGCTTGTTTATTTTAGCTACTTCCATAGTGTTATGTCATATGGTATCATACTGTGGGGTAAAGGAGCAGATATCCAAGCTATTTTTGTCTTACAAAAACGGGCAATACGTGCCATTTATAAAATGAAGTCGCGCTCCTTGAGGGAGCGTTTCAAAGAAATCAATATTCTTACAGTAATATCGCAATATATCTATGAAATATTATTACATACACATAAACGCTTGGATAGTTTTATGATAAAAAGTGACGTGCATGGTATTAACACGAGAAATAAACACAAACTAAATATACCAAAATTTCGATTAAAGAAAGTAAGTGGGTCTTTTATGGGGAATTCTGTACGGTTCTATAATAAACTTCCAGAAGGTGCATTTAAACTTCCTATTCGAAGATTTAAATCCTACATAAAGATGAATCTAATTAAGAAAGCGTATTACACTGTTGATGACTATATTAATGATAAAGCCGCGTGGCCTGATGTCGCTCTGCCCCTCGACTGCTAAAATGGAGATTTACAATATCTATACTTTCCTATTTACATGTTTGTATTAGATTATTATTTATAAGTATAACAAGCGTAGCGTGTGCTGTCTTGCATGTTTTTGCTGATGTTTATTTACTTTTGACTACCTTCCTAAGGTTTTTAAGTTCTCATTTACTATGTATCAGCAACTTCTTGCTCCGAGGCACCACACAGGCGCTTCTCACCTAGTGGTAAGACGGACCATTTATGTAAGCTAAGCCGAGTTTGTTGCCTGATTCTTCTAGGCTTGGTCGCGTTGGAACAGGAGTAATTTAATTTTATATAAGACGATTCAAAATGATCCTTGTGATTTCAATGAATAAAGTTCTTTTTGACTTTGACTTTGACTTTGACTTTGACTTTGATTAATAGTACAGAACCCTTGATGGAAACTGCCAGTTCCACTGGTTGACTCTTTCCTATATCTGGCTCTATTATTTTTTTCCAAGTATGATGCAAACAGCTTGTACATCGTTGGCAGTCAACTGATAGGACGGTAGTTATTTATATCTGTAGTCTCGTTTTTTTTATAAGAGAGTTATTCTTGATTCTGCCCAGTTTTCAGGAATTTCTTGTTTTTCGAGTATCTTTTTAAACAAAATAAATAATAAGAGGGTGGATCAGTGAATATTTTCCAATTATGAGAGCTTCATTCGGGATATTCTCAGGTCCTGGACTCTTTTATTTTTATGTTTTTGCAGTTTTTCCAAGATTTCCTTGCCATCAAAAGATTTTGCAGCTGTTGAATCTGTTTCACAACTTAGAATATTTTTTCCATGTTTATGTTGCTACTCTACCATACAGAACTTGTCTTCGTAGAGATTCTTGTGAAATTCAGACGCAGTATTAACTATGTCTTTTCATTTTTTTAATTTTCTTATAGTTAAATAAAAAAGTAGGTATTCTTGCAGTTTAATGAAAAACAGATTGTGAACCTCGCTCAGAGTAATTTCTTGCACTCGTGTTTTAAGAGTCGAAGAAAACTGATTCTCGACTTCCCGAAGGTTTTCCGTGACATTAATCCTGGAAAATGAATTCATATTTACCCATTTATATTTACTTCCAGCTCCTTGACACTATGTCACAAAATAGAGAATATGTACGATGTGTAACAAATGTAAGTACTTAGCAACTAACACTAATTCTAATTCTAGGTTGCACCTTACAGTATCCAGTATCTTACATAAGTAGTACTCCAGTATCTTACAGTGGTTTGTTATTCTGTTATGTCCCCTCCACTGATCCGTGGATTTTATTCTCAGTGCTGCCACCATTGCCTCCTGTTGTGTATGTATATGGAGCGGCGTCAGGCCTAGTATGATGTCTAGCGCTGCTGATGGAGTAGATTTTGTGCATCCACTTATGAGCGAGCATGTCAATCTTTGGATCTGTTGTAGCTTGTTTATTGCCGTAACTAGGTTTGTTCTTGGCCACCAAACCACAGTGCCGTAAGTCAACCCCGGTCGAACCATTACTTTGTACATCCATATAGTATGGTTTTAATCCTAATAATTTCATTTTAGCCTTTTAATTTTTAAACCTTTTAATTAACCCTTCAATAATTAGTCTTTACTCACAGCGCGTGTGCACTGCCATAGCACATTTATAGCTTTTGCCATTAAATGGTCTAGTTGCTTGTCCCAAATGAGTTTGCTGTCTAGCCATAATCCAAGGTATTTTACCTTTTTGTTCAGGGTCAGACTCGTTACAAACAAACGTTGGAGTTCCAGTATTGGCATTTTCGTTTTGCGAGTGAAAAGCACCAGTTCTGTTTTGTTCGGATTCACAGAAGGCTGTGCTGTGGCACCATTCTTCCACAACACGGAGTGCTTTTTGCATCTTCTCACATGAAGTTGATTCGAAAAGTCCCCATATCATGATTGCTAGATCATTAGCATATCCAATTGTGTAGATGCCGTCTTTATAGAGAGATTCCAGAAGTTTATTTGCTACCAGAACCCAGAAAAGGGGAGAGCACGCCTCGCTGCGGGCAGCCTTTCGTGACTAGAAGCGAACCTCCTCTGAAATCTCTGAATTCTCTATGCGAGCTGCCCTGTTGGCCAGCATTTGCGTTATCCATTATTTGTCAAAGGGGGTTCTTAAGCCCTTTTCAATGCTTAGAAACGTCATTTTGTCAAAAGCACCCTCAATGTCTATGAATGTGACTAGACATGACTGTTTGTCCTGCAGCGCACCTTCAATCATATGAACAACTTGGAGTGCTGTGTCAGTTGACTTGCCAAATTGAATGGCGTTTTGGTTTTTGCTCACTAGATTTTCGACCAGTGGCCCACTGCGTATGTGCCTGTCGCAAAGTCTTTCCTGAGTTATGAGCTCAGGCTGATTGGTCTGAATGACTTTGACTGTGTTTTTGTGTGTGTGTGTGTCATCCTTGCCTGACTTCGGAAGAAAAACTAACCTTTCGTCCCTCCACGAGTGTTTTATATATTTCCAAGCAATGCTGCCCTGTAGCAGTGCCAGAAAAATTTCATCAATGTCCGCCGCTTTGAATGGCTGAAAGGTACTTTCTGTCCAAACTAAAGATTCCTCTGAGCCTATAGAGTCAACTAGGTCGCAGTCAGCTTTCTGAGGTATGTAACCTTCATTGGTTTCCCAGCTGATGTTATCACTCAGAGTTCTATACGGAAAGTGCGTTTTTAGTATGTAGCAGTTATTCACGCTCTGTCGTTGTGTAGGTTCCATCTGACTTCTTAAGAGTGCCTAGTTTTATTTTCTTGTCTTTTGACAGTATTTAGTTTAGAGGCGCTATTTCACTTCGAGATGCAATGAAGCTGCGTATTTTCTCCAAGAGTTATTGCGACTGCACTTTATTTCACGCTTGAAGTTCTGCCTCACTACCTTGTAGTCTTTCCAGTCTTCATCGTTATTTGTGCTCATCGCTTTGTTAAAGTGATGTCGTGTTTTGTTTCTAAGTTTGGAGGGTTCCTTGTTCCACCATCTGTCTTTGCAATTTGTGATCTGGTTATATTCTTTTGTTAGCGGACAAGATTTTTCGTAACTGGATTTGAGACTGTTGACCCGTCGGTGTCTTTTCTATTTCTGATGGTGACAGCTCCGCTGTGCGTTCTGCACCCAGAAACTCCCTCAATTCAGTGTCAAATGTTTCCACAAACAGTTTTCTGTCTGTTTTCTTCAGATTTTGGTATGTGTGTGGTTGGATTTCACCTGACTGAAGGCCGAATTTTATCCTCCTATGGTCAGCACAGGATGTTTCATGGCAAGCACACGTGCCAGTTGTCTATGTGTTCTTGAATAGTATCCTTAGGTATTGTGATGTCTACTATGGTCTAGGCCGAAGATGTTACAAAAGTGGGTTTTGACCCTCTATTCAGAATGTTCAATATGAATTCCAGTAGGTTCTTCCCACTTTCGTTCGTATTAGGACAACCGCCAGACAGTACAGTGAGCGTTGGCGTCACAGCCCAGTATACATTCCATTATGTTCATTTCACAGTAGTAGCTCCTCCAGTGCTTGAGGAGGTGCTTCCGCTGCGCCGTCCATATATACTTAAGCTAAAAGGCTCCAAGAACCACCCAGAGGCGTAATTTGGTTGTTTTATTTTCAGTGCTATAGTATGAGTTGTATAAGTTCTGTAAGTTACTGTAATTTTCTATGTTTTTACGAGCACGACCCCATTCGTAGAGAATACAGCCCATGTGCGCTGCATCTACAAGTCCCTCCCCCCCTCGCACCCTATACACCGATACTTAGTCCAGTCGGATTGGGCTGCTTGCACACTACGCATCCAAGCAATCAATTTAAACTAAGTAGGTATCAGCCGATTAAAAGTCTGTGCGTGAAAACGGCTTGGAGCCACCTCCATCTACCGACTTCCAACCTACCGACCGACTTTAAAATATCGTCAGTTTACCGAGAGGGCGTGATGGGTATGACCCACGGAAGAATGAATGTCAATCTTCTTCCATGGTATGACCACTGTCAATTGTCATTTTTATTCAACCACTGATTTGCCTACCTATGCCATACGTGCGAGCATAAAATAACATCAAAAAAAGTTGGCGCTTTTCTTTGAATGGAGCCCAGAATAGTTCCTTGTAATAATAACAAAATGTTGAAAATGAAGGCGCAGAGTCTGACATCATGAATAAAAGGGGAATCGAACTTCGTAGTTACGAAGTTCCAATTTTTGATTCGATTGATTGATTCGGTTTCGAGGAGTAATGAAAGAAGTTTCTTTCATTACTCCTAGAATGCTACGTCAGCATGTGCACCGTACCAAAGCCAAAGCAAAACTGCCCGCTTTTTTTTTGAGAGTTTAAGTGCTGTTTGCCTCAAGTGGCCGATGCTGCGTTACCGGACTTTTGGTAAGCGCAAAAGGCGCTCGAAAAACTGCCCGCTGTGGCCGCGCACTCACTTTTGTGAGCGAGAACAAAGAAAAGTAGTTGAAATTAAATGAAATGAAATGAAATGGTTTATTTGCTGGAAACATGGTTAAAAGTTCTTACAAAATAGTTGTTTCACATGTTTCACCAAAACATTGGCATGCAAATTTTAAAAGTTGTAAATTATGAAATTAATATTATACAATTGAATTACTTAGGTATCTATAATTTTAGTCAATTTTATCAAATAAATTAAACAATAATAACATAACATTAACACAATCACAGTTGGTCACTAATTAGTCATTATTTAGAAATTCGTTAACACTGTAAAAGGTTCTGTCAACTAGCCATAATTTTAGCTTCCTTATAAATAACCTTGTTGGCAAGTCTTTAATTTCATTGGGTATTTTGTTAAATATTTTACCACACATAGCATAACAACTTTTGTGATAAAGACTAGTTCTAGGTACTCTGGAAAGAACAATTCTATCTGGGTCTCTTACACATCTATGATAAAGGTCACTTGCTTTTGTAAATAAACTCAATTGCTCTTTAACAAACTTAGCGGCTTCTAAGATGTACATGCTGGGCAATGTCAACAACTTAAGTTTCAAAAAGATCGGCTTACATGACTCCCACGGAGGTATCCCAACAATTGCTCGTACGCATTTCTTTTGTGCGATAAATACTTTTTGCACATTTGTCGAGTTTCCCCACAGAACAAGACCATATTTCAAAACTGAGGTGACATATCCATGATAAGCTGTCAAAATCGTATTACGGTTTGCAGTCTTGCGGAGCTTATAGAGGACATATACGAACTTATTTAATTTTTTAGAGACATGGTCGATTTGTGCCTTCCAGTTACAATTTTGGTCTAGCATGATGCCAAGGAATCTAGTTTCGTTCGCAACATTTAATCTTTGCTCTTTGTAGTAAATACCCAGGTTTTGAGGTCTTTTAGAATTTGTCTTCGACAAGTTAACATGCAAATGGTTTTCATCAAGCCATTTAATAATAGAATTAATTATATTGTTTATGTCAGAATTATATTTGTAAATGTCAGAATTTGATGATATTATAATAGATATGTCATCAGCAAATAATGTACATGGATTTGGGGTCACTTCGGGAAGGTCATTAATGTAGAGTAAAAATAGAAGAGGTCCTAGGACACTACCTTGAGGTACCCCATAGCTATTATGTCTATAACTTGACCTAAATGGCTTGAATTCCTTACTTGCGTCAATGATGTTAATTTCAACACATTGCATTCGATTTGTCAAATAACTATGTAGCCATTTGTGAGCAGGGCCTCTTATTCCGTATTTTTCTAATTTATCTAATAATAGGGTGTGTGAAACAAAGTCAAATGCCTTAGACATGTCAAAAAATACAGCCGTGACCTTTTTACCAGAATCTAAGTCGTCAATTATCTTTTTAATTAAATTAAAACAAGCTAGTGTTGTCGATTTTCCTTTTTGGAATCCATATTGTTCATTTTTAAATATCTTGTGTTTTTCTATAAATGATAAGAGACGCTTCTGCATAGCTCGCCCAAATACCTTTGATATGACCGGTATTAACGTTATAGGTCTGTAGTTTGCTAGTTGATCACACTCGCCTTTTTTGTGAAGCGGTTTAACTATAGCGTATTTTAGTATATTCGGAAAGCAACCCTCCGCAAATGATAAATTAATTAAATGTGTCAACACTGGTACAATTTCATTTGAGCATGCTTTTAAAATGTTTGTCGCGATACCGTCGTACCCTATCGCTTTAGTTTTCCTAAGCGATAATACAAGTTTATGAACTTCGTTGAACCCATATGGTTTAAGAAATATGCTACTGCATATAGAGCTTGTTTGAGTCATTCGGAGTTTGCTGTTATGTTTGTTTGTAATATCAATCCAATATTTATTAAACTCTTCTGCTATTTTAACAGGGTTATTGAATTTTTGGTTGTCTTTTACAATTTCATTAATTATGTTTATCGGTATGAAATTTTCTGACTCCTGTTTTATCAACTGCCATAAAGTTTTACATATATTTTTAGAGCTTTTCAAAGCGTTTTCCTTTGATAACTTCACGGAATATTCAATACATTTTTTCAAAAGTCGAGAGTATGATTTATACTTACCTTTATTAGAGGTTGATTTTTATCTATAATAACTATACCTCAGTAACCTTTTTTTCCTACAACTCACTCTCAATCCTTTTGTTATCCATTTTAGTTTTTTTGATTTATGTGAAATTTTTACTTTTACTATCGGGAAGCATAAATTATAGAATGATAACATTAGGTCTTGGAAAACTTCGTAAGCTGAATTTGTATCAAGCTTATCGTAAACCTCATTGAAGGATAAGTTCTCCAAGCATTCTTTAAATTTTTGTATATTATTTAAATCATAGTCTCGTATGTAGGTGTAATATTCCTGCGGCCGTAAATCTTTGTATTTGATCGGAGCATTTAAAAATTGTGCAGTATTATGGTCAGAAATATCCCAGTGCAGGAGTTCACCAGGAGTGCAGAAGGAATATTGCTAATTAAGTGGTCAATACAATTTTTCTGACGTGTAGGTTCATGTATGTGCAAAAAAAGATTATAGTTCATGAGAATTTCACGAAAATATGTTGTTATTTTGTTAGTAACTAAAGTGTTAATGTTTAAATCACCTGCTAAAATAAGTTTTTTTGAACTCTTGAAACTGATACAGTGGCAAATTTTGGTTAAATTGTCCATAAAAAAGTTTATATCTGAGTCTGGCGTCCTATAAATACAGATGACGTATAAATTATGGGTCATTATGTCTATTCCACAGCATTCGAAATGTGTCTCTCTACAAAGTTCATCAGTGAAAGTAAGACTCTTAAATGACAACCCAGTTCTTACCAAAATACAGGCCCCACCACGTACGCTGCGATTAGATTTTTTTGTTCTACAGTATGAGGCTGCTAGACTGTAACCTGAAATGTTGGTTGCTTGTTTGGCGTGTTGCAGGTGCTGGTTACAACTGATCAAAAAAGAAATCACAAGGATCATTTTGAATCAATATACTCTATTCTTCTTCTATATATTATAAAGCTCAATTACGGTGACTCATTGACATGGTTGTCCTCCTAGAAGGAGTTATTTTAGGGGGAGTGTTTTTGGGGGAAGTGTAGGGGGGGGGAGTGAATTGGACCAGAAGTGTCGGATTCGAATTTTGAATTTTTCAAAATGACAGCTGTCAGATTTGACAGATCCTAAACGGTTATAGGTCGGGTTTTCAAAAGTTGTGCATTCTATAGAGGAGCAGAAAAAAAAAGAAAGAAGATGCTCCAAAATAGCTCTTTGAAATTTTGCTGTTTACAGACTCTACTTTGGCGGGGTGCTTTGTTCTGGCAACATTGGCGTATGGTGATTCTGTTTTGCTTTAATAGTTGCCAGTATGACGCTGTTGGCAACACCCGAGCCGGACCACTTGTATGAGGCGGTTGTGTAGAATGGTGAAGAGTGTTGCTTGGTGGAAAAAAAATCTCCATTTTTTGGGTAATTTCCGAGATTTTCCCCAAAAAGGTGAAAAGTAGAAATAATGACATTTTGAATCAAAATTTGATGTGGTATCGTTGAAAAGGCTCATGCGAATGACTTTTGATCATTTTGGTTGCTGTGAGTCGGCAACACTGGGAGCAAGCGAGTAGTGAAATTTTTGGGTCCGACTCGGCTACGATTCTTTCTTTTTACGAAAGTTGCCATGTGGCAATTCTGTTTATGCAGAAACGTTGCCAGTAAACTGCTCCATCTTTGACATTATATTCCTTTTTTTCGAAATTAAAGATGGCGGACGCTGTGGCGGCCATTTTGTAATAATACGAAATTTTCCAAATTTTCTAACCTGAAAATGACGCTGTTGGCAACACCCGAGCCGGAAGTCTTGTACAGAGAAGTTGTGTAGAATGACAAAATATGTTGTCTGGAGAAAAAAAAAACCCCGTTTTTCGGGTTATTTCGGAGATTTTCCCCAAAAACATGAAAATATTATAAATTATGACAGTATGGATTATAATTTGTTGCGGTACTGCAGAGGAAATCCATACTGAACCGTTACCAGTATCAAGAGCTGTTTCAGGTCAAAATAATTTCCTCTATTTTTAGAGTAATAACAATATAAAAAAGATGGAAAATCAAAATTTTGATCTTACAGAACCATATCCAAAACCCGGAGGTGTAGTATGGACAAAATAATTTTCCCCATTTCTAAGGTAATTTCATAAACATTTGAAAATCAAAATTCTCACCATACGGAACCGTTTACATTTTTTTTTACCACGCGAGCGCACCACTTAACCTCAATGAAAAATATTGACCGAAAAATCAACAGCAACAATAACGACACGCGAGCTGCTTGCAGCTCGCGCACCTCCCGATCTCAATGAAAAATATCGAACGAAAAATCAACAGCAACAAAAAACACGCGAGCTGCTTGCAGCTCGCGCACCACCCAACCGCAATGAAAAATATCGAACAAATATCAACAGCAACAATAACAACACGCGAGCTGCTTGCAGATCGCGCACCACCCAACCTCAATGAAAAATATCGAACGAAAAATCAACAGCAACAACAACGACACGCGAGCTGCTTGCAGCTCGCGCACCTCCAAACTCAATGAAAAATATCGAACGAAAAATCAACAGCAACAAAAAACACGCGAGCTGCTTGCAGCTCGCGCACCACCCAACCGCAATGAAAAATATCTAACAAATATCAACAGCAACAATCAACACGCGAGCTGCTTGCAGTGAAAAACCAACAACCTCAATGAAAAATATTCAAGTGCAACCTCAATGAAAAATATCGAACAAAAAATCAAAAGGAACAATAATAACTCGCGCACCCACCAACCTTAAAAGGACTTAGAGAAATTTATTCGGAAATATTACTTGAAGAAATATATATTTTTTGTTTTATTACCACGCGACCTGCTTGCAGCTCAATAAAAAATATCAAATAAAAAATAAACAAATTACCTACACAAGAAAACTTCTAATCGGCCCTCGGTAGGTTGTTAGGTGTTTTTTAATACTATTTTTTAGTATGTTTTTTTTTTGTTTGTTTGTTTAATAAGGAAACTTCTAATCACATGCCAAAGTATAGTCAGGTCCTTGGTAAGTAAGGTTACGTTAGGTTTGTATTAAAAATAGTTAGGTTTTAGGTTTGTAAAAAAAAGAAATGTTAGGTTAGGTTTCAAGGTAAAATTAAAAAAGGTTTAAAGGGGTTTATAGGGGTGCTAAGTTAGGTTGGGTAAGTATGAAAAAAAAAAAAGTAAGTTTCGGTTAGGTTTGTATTAAAAATAGTTAGGTTAGGTTAGGTTTGTAAAAATAAGTAATGTTAGGTTAGGTTTCTAGGTAAAATTAAAAAAGGTTTAAAGGGTTTTAAAGGGGGCCTAAGTTAGGTAAGGTAAGTATGAAAAAAAAAAGTAATGTTAGGTTAGGTATCTAGGTAAAATAAAAAAAGGTTTTAAAGGGGTTTATAGGGGGCTTAGTAAGGCAAGGTAAAGTATGAAAAAAAAAAAAAAAAAAAATTAGGTTAGGTTAGGTTTGTATTGTTGTTAGGTTTTAATGTTAGGTTTGGTTTGTAGGTAAATTTAAATAAGGTTTAAAGGGGTTAATAAGGGGGCTAAGTAAGGTTAGGTTAAGTATAAAAAAAAGTGTTAAGGTAGGTTAGGTTTATAAGAGTTAGGTTAGCCCTTTTTTTTTTTTTTTTCTTCAAGCCTTACCTTGCGTTATAAGCCCTTCTTTTTTTTTTTTTTTTTTTGAGAGGAGGAAAATGCCGTCGCACTTCCCTTCTACCATGGGGGTGGCAGAAGGGGGTATGTGGGGCTCGAACCCACTAAAAACCCCCTCGTTGTTCAGTCCTCCGCCGAGGTGGGGCAAGATGGGGTCGCGTTAGCATTCTACCATCTCACCCCGGCGGTTGGCCCGAACAGACCGGGCCTCGGCATCTTTTGGAGGTGACCTTCTCACCAAGGCCACCCCCCAGACGTGGGGGGCCATGCGGGCCGGTGGAAAGTCCCCAGACTGTCCATCAGCGACCCCACTACGGAGGATGGAGGAGGCGGGCGAACCGCCTCCTCCGTCCGCCAGTTCGTCTGCGCCGGAGCGGATCAGAATGGATATCATCCTCCCTGACCCGCTCCGCGGTCTCCTTCTGCGTCATAACCGCTTCGCAGAAGGAGACCATCGCCTGCCATGATCTCTCGCTGTTGAGCATGGAGTTTATCACGCTCGGCAGCGAGAGATTACCATCTATTATAGCTGAAAGAGTGTGCCGTTGGGGGCCCCATGCAGCACACTCCTCCAGCGTGTGGAGCGCCGTATCCTCAGGCGCCCCACATTCGTAGCAGGCTGGGGTCACCTCCCGTCTTGCAATTTGGTGCAGGTACTTTCCAAAACATCCGTGTCCAGAAAGCACCTGCACCAACCTGAAGGTGAGCGACCCAAAACGTCGCTTTACCCATTTCTGAAGGACCGGGCGAATAGCCTCCACCGTCCACTGCCCCGGGATCGGTGGAGCCAGATCCTCCGTCCACCGCAGCAAAAGCGCATTCCTTGCCTGCCACCGCAGACGCGCTACATCTTCCCACGCTGGTGGGTCTCCGTCGAATCTCCTCGCTGCCACAAAATGGTAGATTTCGGAGAGGATCCCCGCTTGCAGCTCCCAGGGGGGATCTCCAGCCAGCACACATGCTGCCGTCCAGGACACGGTCCGGTACCCACGAATTGCCCTCGTCGCAATGACCCGCTGTGGACGTCGCAGCAGGGTCTTGTTGCCGCGATTGAGAGCGTCTACCCAGACCGGTGCTCCATACAGGGCCATACTCCGGATAACTCCAGAGTATAGCCGGCGGCAGTTGGCATTTGGTCCACCAACGTTGGGCAGCAGCCTTCCCAAAGCAGCTGCGGCTCCCATGATCCTTGGGGCTAGTTGGACAAAATGGGCCCCAAAAGCCTACCTCCCATCCAGAATGAGACCCAGATACTTCATCTGGGTCCCAACTGGGACCAGAACTCCGTCCAGAGATACTCGAGTTCCTGGTGGGGGTCCTCCCCGAGGCCCATGGAACAATAGGGCCTCGGTCTTTGAGAGGGCAACCTCCAGCCCCAGGGAACGTATGCGGCTGACCACGAGTGTTGTGCCCACCGTGGCCAACCGCAACGTCTCCCCAAGGTCTCTCCCTCTGACTACGACTAGTGTGTCATCCGCATAGCACGCCAACCGCATATTTGCGGGTAACGTGCCGCGGAGCACCCAGTCATAGCCTATGTTCCACAGGAGCGGTCCTAGCACCGATCCCTGTGGAACCCCGCGGGAGACGTGACGGCGTCTCAAACCATCGCGCCCTTCTACCAAAACCTCACGGTCCTGCAGGTAGCTGGCCAACAGCCTCCGCAGATACAAGGGCACTCCGTGGTAACGTAGCGCCTCCTGTATTGTTCCGTGTGGAAGGCTGTTGAAGGCATTCGCTATATCAAGCGAGACAGCCAACACCTTTTCCCCCTCACTGACCGCATCCTGAGCCCACCCTTTGAGCCAAAGCAGAGCGTCTATTGTAGAACGCCCCGCTCTAAAGCCATACTGAGACTCTGAGAGCCCAGGCCCAGTCCCTTCTAGGTGCCGGGTGACACGGGAAGCTACTACTCTCTCCAGCAGCTTACCCGTATCGTCCAGCAGCACTATGGGCCTATAAGCGGAAGGTGCGTCAGCTGCTCGACCTTCCTTCCGCAATAAGCACAATCTGCCGTCTTTCCACAGCTTCGGGAACTGTCCAGTCGTGAGGCATACATCAAACAGTGCGCGAATCCGGTCACCCACCTCCTTTAGGGCAATACTAAGCACCCGACCTGGGATCCCATCTGGACCCGGTGCTGTTTTTTTGCCACGTAGGCATCCAAATATAACCTCCATCTCTATCTCCGATACAGGCGGGATAGAGGCCGGATCCAACTCCTCGAGGAAGGACGGCACCATCATTGGAGTGGTGTGGTGCGGGTCCGTTTCGGGAAAGAGCCCCTCCAGAACCCTATCCAAGAGCTCCGGTTCTAGGGACTCTGCAATCGGGGGCATCTGGCCCCGAAACTTTTTCCGGGCGGCCCTGTAAGGACGCCCCCAAGGGTCCCTTTCAAGGCCCTCCAGAGCCTCACCCCAGGCCTGTGACTTGGCGCGGCTGACAGCAAGCTGCAGCTTCCGCTTGGCATCGCGGTACGCGCTATACAGCTGACGCTCAGCCGCTAGCTCCTGAACCAATAGCTGTTCGTCCGTCCGGCCGTTACGCCGCCTCCTGCAGTGGGTGTATGGCCGCCGCGCTTCCGAACAAGCGACTCGGAGATCTGCAATTTCGGAGCACCACCAATAGACCTCATGGCGGTCGGGGCGGCGTCGACACCTCGGCATTGCCGCGCAGCACACGGCCGTCATGGCTTCGCGGAAGTGGCTTGCCGCGACATCCACTTCTGGGTGCATGGGCATGGCACACCATGACTGGACAATCGCCGCCTCTGCCGCCAGTTCAACGTTAAGGCGACTGATAGCCCAGCGCGGGAAATCCACTTGCACCACCTGTCTAGGCCGTCCTTGGCTATGGGTTAGGATTCCGAACCTTATGTATTTATGGTCCGAGAGAGTTTCCACCTCGGACATCACCCTCCAAGCCTGGACACGTGCCGCGACAGCCGGGGTGGCAAAAGATACGTCTACCACGGATCCCCCGCGCTGTCGCACGCACGTATGGACCGACCCTCTATTCAGCAGGGTAAGTCCTGTGGCAACCGCCCACTCCCTAACAATCTCACCGCGAGAATCAGTGGAGGGGTTGCCCCAATCCCGGGCCTTGGCGTTCAAGTCCCCGAGGAGGAGGACCTGCCGTGGCACCTGCCTTCTTACCGCTGCAGCAAGAAGGTCCACAAATACCTCTAGCTCCGCAGCGGTTCTATTTGGGGAGAAATATGCACCGACTATAGCAAATTCCCCCCACTTGGCCACTACGTATCCTGAACCTCTCTCTTCAACTGAGAGAGGGAGGGCACCACTCAGTCTTCCCACAATGGCCACGGAGCCGTCCAGGTCCCCGGCCCAACAAGGATGCTCGGCAGGAACGTGGTACGGCTCCGCGGCAACAGCCACGTCTATCTGCCACTGCACCAGGGACTGCATAAGCAGATCTTGGGCCCGGGCGCAGTGGTTTAAGTTCGTCTGAAGGATGTTGTGATGTTGGACTTGATCCATCATTCCGACATCACAACCTCCTCACTCATCACCTGGCTTGTTTCCTCAGGGGCAGCCTGGTTTGCCGTCATAGAGGTTGCCAGGGTCCCGACAATCCCCTTTGTTTTTGGGGGCACACAATTGCGTCTTCCCATTACGTGCCCGGAAGGCCTCCCCGACTCAGCACATATAGCGCAGCGTGGGTTGGTCTGCTTACAGCTCGCCGCCCTATGACCTGTGCCTCCACACCGAAAACACAGGTCCCCTCTATCAACTGACGTAGCGGGACATAGGGGACGAGTGTGCCCCAGCCCCATGCACCTAAAGCAGCGCATAGGACGTGACCCCATTGCCACAACTCGTGCTGAGCTCCACCCAACCAACAGCCTGCCCTTTTCCAACAGCACTCTTGCTGCCGAGATCGGACAAGTAACAAGGGTGGAGCCAGTGCCGTTTAAGCCAGGGCGAATTTCTCCAGCCTTCACAAGCCGCACGTCACAGCGTCCCACCTCGGCAACAGCTGCCGCCACTTTCTCCTTTGTGGCCGCATCGTCCAGGCCCGTAACGCTTAAATCAGTTGATTTAACGGGCCTAGTTATGTTGGCCACTTCCGTCAAAACTTCGCGGAGCCTCTCCGCAAGTTTGTCTGCCTTTTCGCAGTTTTGGGAGCCTGGAATCTCCAACATTCTGGCCCCCGTGGCCGTCTGGCGAAAACGGAGCTGGTCAATCCCTAACTCCAGGAGATTTACCTTTTCCTGTGCCATATTAAGAACGGTGCTATATGTCACCCCCTTTTTCACGGCGTCAGGCTGCAAGGACAGCACTATGGCCGCGGACTTCGGGGATTTCAGCACCGTTCTGGGCTTGGGTTTAGCGGCTGAGGCACGTGCCGCTGGGGCAGTCACTGGTGCAGTAGAGGGGGATATCCCCTTACCCTTGCCCTTCTTCTTGCTCTTTTTTGCCACCGTTGCCCAAGTTCCCGACTGAGTAACAGGAACAGTGGTAGAGGCAGCCTCCCTGTGGTAGGGCTGACCTGCCAACGATGCCACCAAGGGGGCAGCAGCAGTCTTCGGGACAGTTTGAACGGCCTGCTTGCCCCTTTTGGGGGCGGACTTGCGAGTCGGCTCAGGCGTAGGCTCGGGTGGCGCAGAAACTACTGCTGCCCTCTTGGCGTCTGCTCTCAGTGGTGGCCGAACTATCGGGGCAGGCAAGAGCCGATCCTCTATCACGGCAAGTCGGGCATCCAGCATTTGCCCAAACGTGTTGGTCAAGGAGCCTTTTAGGTCCTCTATTATTGAGGCTAGGGTGGCCACCTCTGTCACCATGGCAGGGGCTACTTGCGTCTCATTGGGAGCGGCAGCAGCAACAGAGACAGTAGCAGCGGCGACGGTGACAGCAGCGGCTTCCGTCTTTGCTTCGGCGAAACCGCGACGCAGCGCCTTAACCTCTGCCCTTTGCGACTCTACCTCGAGTCTCAATCGGCCGTTCTCTGCCCTTAGCCGCCGTGTTTCTTCCGCCTCACTCCTGGTTGCCAAAGCGTCAACTACCTCCTGCAGGAGGGCAACGGATCTGTTCAGGCGGCCGACATATTCGCCTTTGAGGTTTCCCGACTTCCGGGCAACCTCTAAGATGCAGGTGAACCCAGTCCCTGCTTGCGCCTTGAGTTCTTGGGCATTGAGTGTATTTGGGTCCCCACCCATCGCGGCGACACCGGTTCCGCCCCCGGTTTCAGTTGAAAGGTCAGCAACGGCAACGTTTTGCCCCTTCTTACCCTTTCTACCTCGCAGGACCTCCTTAGTTCCTCTATCTACAGAAGAAGGCTTTAAAAACTCCTGTCTGGAAGGGCCTGCCTTGGCGGACCGACTCCTTCCTCTTCTGGCCGTACTGACCTTAGTGGCCGCCATTTCTTCGGTCTCCGTGTCCGAGCCTGAATACCCGGGCACGAAGAACGAAGAAGACGGCCGCTTTCGGTTGTCTTCACCGACCGTGGTTTTATCACCGCTAGATACCTCCATTTCCAGCCTCCTCTCATCTCCTCGTCCAGAGTCCAACGGCTGACTTTCTTCTACACATTCACTCTCCAACAGAGAGAAGCGATTGGTGCCCCCCCCAGAATACGAGGGGCAGCGTGACGAATCACGGGGGGATTCTCCGACCACTGGGTCGGTACCCCCCTGGGGTAGTTTTTTCCAATTCGCTTGTTCCATGTTTTTGTTTTTTCCTTTTTTTTTAATAAAAGGGGTGAGGTCCCCTTTTAGCGCCCTTGGGGCCGGATTCCCCCCGACCATACTGCGTGTTTGAGCCCGGATCCACACCGCAACCTCCCACCCACAGTCGCTGTGTACGTCCTTGCACACCGCGACTGCAAATGAGACGCGACAGTGTAGATCCAGACTCACACACACAATACTCCCATAGGCAAGCGCCAGACCGTAGGATTTGGCCACCACAACACAAACACACAACACAAACAGATACAAAACACATGTAGATATTTGCAACGACAGTCCGTGCACCCCATCTCCTCATTTACGAATGTAGACAAAAAGAGACGCACACGAACTGTCGCCACCTATACCTCCACAGATCCAAGTGGATCTCCGTCCCAAACGAAGGGAGAATCACCCTATGTGGAGTTTCTTCCGAAAATCCACACAAAGGACACTTCCAACGCTCCGCCAGGGCAATTTACAGCCCAGGCCCTCCGTAGCGAGCTCATTACTGAGCCCAGCATGCCCCCATCACACTGTGCCCTATGCTTCCTTCATAGGGACACGCGGAGGGGCGCCACCGTGACGGGTTATTGGCCCCACACACACACCAACAACACGCCGACCAGGCAAAAATGCCCAGACCCACCAGGCGGAGCTCATCTCTGAGCCCACCCTGCCTCATCCACTGTGTCCTATGCTACCTTCATAGGAACACGCGGAGAGGCCCACCGTGTCGGGTTATTTGCCACTGCTAGCAAGATCCCACAAAAGTGAGAAGTTATTAGCAGTGGGAACCAGGGTGCACCGGCCTACCATGCTTCCGTTCCTCCAGGACTGATCCCAAAGGACTAGAAACACGGCTCCAAGGCTCACTAGGAGGTTACCCGACCACGCCACCCCGCGTTATAAGCCCTCCTTTAATCCCCTATAACCTCTGCAAACCCCTACAACCCCCTTCAAAACCTCTACAAAATCCCTACAAACAAAACCTAACCTAACCCAAACTCATTTTTTTCAAACCTAACCTAACTAGGGGTTTGTAGGGGTTGTAGGGGTTGTAGGGGTTGTAGGGGTTTGTAGGGGTTTGTAGGGGTTTGTAGGGTTTGTAGGGGTTGTCGGAGTTTCTAGGGGTTGTAGGGGTTTCTAGGGGTTGTAGGGTTCGTAGGCGTTTGTAGGGGTTGTAGGGGTTGTAGGTTTGTAGGGGTTTCTAGGGGTTTGTAGTGGTTGTAGGGGTTGTAGGGGTTGTAGGGGTTTGTAGGGGTTTTTAGGGGTTTGTAGAGGTTTGTAGGGTTTGTAGGGGTTGTCAGGGGTTCTAGGGGTTGAAGGGGTTTGTTGGGGTTGTAGGGGTTGTAGGGGTTTGTAGGGGTTTGTAGGGGTTTGTAGGGGCTTGTAGAGGTTTGTAGGGTTTGTAGGGGTTGTCGGGGTTTCTAGGGGTTGTAGGGGTTTCTAGGGGTTGTAGGGTTCGTAGGCGTTTGTAGGGGTTGTAGGGGTTGTAGGTTTGTAGGGGTTTCTAGGGGTTTGTAGGGTTGTAGGGGTTTGTAGGGGTTGTAGGGGTTTGTAGGGGTTTGTAGGGGTTGTAGGGGTTTGTAGGGGTTTGTAGGGTTTGTAGGGAATTGTAGGGGTTGTAGGGGTTGGAAGAAATTTGTAGAGGTATTTATGGGCTTATAACAATTACAACAGCAACGATTACCTCAAGCGAGCTGCATGCAGCTCGCGTACTACAAAAAAACTAGTCGTCTTATATAAAATTATATTACTCCTGGCAACAAACTCGGCTTGGCTTACATAAATGGTCCGTCTTACCACTAGGTGAGAAGCGCCTGTGTGGTGCCTCGGAGCAAGGAGTTGCTGATACATAGTAAATGAGAACTCAAAAACCTTAGGAAGGTAGTCAAAAGTAAATAAACATCAGCAAAAATATGCAAGACAGCACACGCTACGCTTGTTATACTTATAAATAATAATCTAATACAAACATGTAAATAGGTAGGTAAGTACAGATATTGCAAATTTCCGTTTTAGCAGTCGAGGGGCAGAGCGACTTCAGGCCACGCGGCTTTATCATTAATATATTCATCAAGAGTGTAATACGCTTTCTTAATTAGATTCATCTTTATGTAGGATTTAAATCTTCGAATAGGAAGTTTAAATGCACCTTCTGGAAGTTTATTATAGAACCGTACAGAACCCCAGACCCCATAAAAAACCCACTTACTTTCTTTAATCGAAATTTTGGTATATTTAGTTTATGTTTATTTCTCGTGCTAACCATGCACGTCACTTTTTATCATAAAACTATCCAAGTGTTTATGTGTATGGAATAATATTTCATAGATATATTGCGATATTTCAGTAAGAATATTGATTTCTTCGAAACGCTCCCTCAAGGAGTCACGCGACTTTATTCTATAAATGGCACGTATTGCCCGTTTTTGTAAGACAAAAATAGCTTGGATATCTGCTGCTTTACCCCACAGTATGATACCATATGACATAACACTATGAAAGTAGCCAAAATAAACAAGCCTAGCTGTAGCTTCATCAGCTATCATAAGGCAGATTACTTATTATACGAACTGCATATGCAGCGGAACTAAGTCTACCAGCAAGAGCCACAATTTTTGGTACCCACTGCAACCCTGCATCAATATTAAGCACTAAGAAAATGGTAGACTTGACAAGATCAAGTGTCTCCCCATTTATTTTAATATTAGTTGGATAATGTTTTATATTAGGCAATGTGAATTTGATGCATTTGGAGGTGTTAAATAATACACGAGCCCTTGAGCTGCACAATTTATAATATCTTTTCTTCAACCACCAAACGTCATTCCGAGACCTCAAATCCAACATCATTTTTTATCAAAAATATTAAAGAAGTTCGGACATCAAAAAAAGGTCCGTCGCCACATCACCCCCCCACGGAGAAAGGTAACTACTAAAAAGAAAAAGAAAATAGCTTAGCTATAGTTGTAACACCTCCCTAAATTTAACCCTTCTCCCGGATCTGGTAAATACAACTGGCGGTGGCTCCGGTGATAGTTCAGGTGACGACGGTGAAACAGGCGTGGACTCTACTGGCGCAAGAGGCGTTAATGATGTACCATCTGAACATGCCGTATCCACGTGCGCTGGCTTAACACGATCCACACTAACTGTTCGTTCCCTTCCGTTAACGACCAAAGTGAGAGTCTTCTCACCCCTCGATATGACACGATGTGGTCCAGAATAAGGAGGCTGCAGTGAACGCCGCACAGTATCGTCACGCAGAAAAACATGAGACGCTGTTGCCAAGTCTCTGTGAATGAAAATCGATGGCTGGGCGTGTCGTGAAGCAGCAACAGGACGCAAAGCTTCCATACGGCTTCGCAGGCCAGTAACAAAGTCATAAGCATCGCTTGTGCTTCTGGGTGTTACCGGAGGAACTATGAGCTCACCAGGTAATCGCAAAGTTTCTCCATATACCATTTCTGCAGAGGATCCACCAATATCCTCCTTCAATGCCGTCCTCATGCCTAGTAAAACTAAAGGTAACGCCTTGACCCAAGTATCGGTATGGCACATTAAGGCTGCCTTTAACTGCCGATGCATGCGCTCAACCATACCATTGGCGCAGGGATGGTAACTGGTTGTGCGAATACGTTTCGCGGCACAAATATCCATGAGACGACGAAATAAATCAGACTCAAATTGACGACCTTGGTCTGTTGTTACAATATTAGGTACCCCAAAACGTGACACCCAGCCAGACACGAATGCGTCTGCTACGTTCTCAGCCGTAATAGAAGATAAAGGCCATACTTCGGGCCAACGCGAAAACCTATCAATTGCGGTAAGACAGTAATTAAAACCCATCGAATGTGGTAGCGGTCCAATTATGTCGAGATGGACGTGCAAGAATCGATTCGATGGTAACTTAAACTGACCAAGAGGTGAAACAACATGTCTAGACACCTTGCTGCGTTGACAATGTAGACAAGATCGCGCCCACTCGCGGCAATTCACATTGACCCTAGGCCATACGTAACGGTCAGTCACCAAACGAACGGTGGCCCGCGCACCAGGGTGACTGAGATTGTGACATCTATCAAATGCGGCTCGACGAAATGGTGGCGTCAGATACGGACGCGGCCGGCCGGTAGAAGTATCACAAAGAACAGTAATATTTGTGCCAGTAACGACGACAGGCTCTAACTTCAAAGACGAGTCGCTGCGTATACGAGCTAACTCCTCATCAGAGTCCTGAGATTGCGAAAGTGCAGTATAATCCTCTTCCAAAGAAATACTCTCGATACGAGACATAGCATCTGCAACTATGTTGTCGACACCTTTTATGTGGACAATATCCGTTGTAAATTGGCTTATGAAAGATAACTGATTTAACTGAACAGGTGGCAGTTTTTCGCGTCGCTGCTTGAAAGCGTAGACTAATGGCTTGTGATCCGTAAATATAGTCACGTGTTGAACCTCGCATATGTGTCTGAAATGCTGTATGCTTTCATAAACAGCTAAAAGTTCTCTATAATAAGCGGGCCACTGTGCCTGTTTAGAATTCAGTTTTCTACTAAAATAGGCCAGTGGTTGCCAGTCATCCTGTTCGTTGACGCGCTGCTGAAGGCATGCACCCACATGAGTACCAGAAGCATCGGTAAATAGCCCGAGGACAGCACTAGAGTTTGGATGAGCTAAAATCGTAGCTGACGATAAACTCTTTTTGCACTCCTCAAAGCACCCCTCCAATTCAGGTGTCCAAACAAAAGGTTTTGCACCCTTACCTTGAATAGCAGTCACTGCGTCGATCAAAGGTGCTTGAAATTTCGCAGTGTTAGGCAAAAACTGACGGTAATAATTGAGCATACCTATAAATCTACGCATGCCCTGTACCGTCTTAGGCGGTGGATATTCCATCAAGGAAATAATCCTGTCCTCAGGGGGACGTGTTCCTGCCGCATTAATGCGATAACCGAGGAAAGATACCTCCTCTACGCCAAATACAGATTTGGTTGTATTTATTACCACGCCATAATCTTGTAACCTTTTAAATAAGGTTTCCAAGTGCTGGGCATGAGTGTCTTTATCTTTAGAGTAAACTAAAATATCATCGACATAGGCAAAACAGAAGTCTAAGCCACTAACTACCTCATCAATAAAGCGTTGGAATGTCTGTCCAGCGTTGCATAAACCAAATGTCATATAAATGAACTCCCACAAGCCAAACGGAGTAATAATCGCCGTCTTACAAACGTCAGCTGGATTTACAGGAATCTGTTGGTAAGCCTTGACCAGGTCTATTGTGCTAAACACAGTAGATCCAGTCAAATTATGAGCAAAGTCTCCTATGTGACGTACCGGATAACGATCCGGAATAGTGCGCGCGTTCAGTGCGCGGTAATCTCCGCAAGGACGCCACGATGAGTCTTTTTTAGGAGCTAGATGAAGAGGGGATGACCAAGAACTGCTAGATGGTCGGCAAGTACCAGCTAAGACCATATCTTCAAACTCTTTCTTAGCTATGCCTAATTTTGAAGGCGCTAGACGACGGGGACGACACGATACAGGGGGACCATCCGTCGTATTAATAAAATGGACAGTATTTTGTTTGATTTCCCTAGGTGCTCCAGGTGGTCGTGTGATGCTAGGGTATTTATACAAGATTGCAGTGAATGGCGAGTCAGGAAGAGATACAATCTTAACACTTGTCTGCGTGGTTGTACTTAGACTTGCGGAGTAAGATAAACCCGTCTTCGCGTCACGCAGTATGCCTTGAGTGCAATCAGGTAGTAACTCGTAGTGTGATAAAAAATCTACGCCAATAATACCAGTCTCAACATCCGCTACAACAAAATTCCACCTAAAGTCGCGCCTAAGTCCTAAATTTAGACTTAATTCTACTAGCCCATACGTAGGGATGGTACTACCATTTGCAGCAACCAAATTAAAGGTTACAGGTTGCTGTGTACTTTTCATCATAAAACTTTTAGGTATGCAACATATGTCAGAACCAGTGTCCACCAAAAATTTCATGTTGGAAAACCGATCTGTCACATAAAGTCGGCGACTTACTGCTGAGCAACCGGTCATCGCCTCTAACGATTGCTTCTCTCTTCCCCCTGTTTACTTGGCAGAGGACCGGACCATTTGCAGGGAGACACACATCTGTGCGCCTTGGCCGCGAAACGGTCATGGTAAAAACAGAGATCAACATTTCTAGATCGTGATCGACTACGCCTACGAGTACGACTATTACGGCTATTTGTGTTACCGCTGCCGCTTTGAGCTGTTGTCAGTGCCGCTACCATGCGAGTCAGCTCATCAACTTTCTTTGTAAGCTCATGGACATCTGGTTGCGGCATATTTTTAAAAGCCTGCGTAGAACATACCTGTGACGTTGACTGTGAGTTGATTTCTATTAACTTATCACCTAGTTCGCTCAGCTCAACCAAAGATTCAAATCGCTGAGTGGCTAGAACCGTTTGTATAAACTTCGGAAGTCTTCCCATCCAGATTATCTTGAGAAGGTCATCTGGAAATGTGGGTCCTGCTAATGACCTTAAATGTCTCAAGAAAGAAGAGGGCTTCCTCTCACCAATCTGTTCTTGTTCTAATAAGCGTCGCATCTGTTTTTCACAAGAATCAGAAAACCTAGAAATTATCGCATTTTTTAAAATTGTAAGTGGTATATCTTTTGGAGGATTTAAGATAATATCCTCTACCTCACGAGTGCAAGTCGTATCTAAGTGTGCTAAGGCGTAATTATACTTCGTGAGTTCCTGCGATATGTTATTTATCGCAAACTGGGCCTCTAAACTTGCGAACCACAAGGCAGGGCGGTCATTACAAAAGGGTGGAGTGCGGATCGACACCCGGTTTATAAAAACCTTACCTTTTTCGCCAACACCTTCGCCGCCTGCACCGGACGTCGCCAGTTCGAATTCGTTGTCGCTCATTGTGACGCGCTAGCAAAAAGCTTGATATACTAAAATATGAAAAATAATTACAATTTAGACTTAGATTTCAGTTTAGAGGTGTGATGAGGCGACGCCCTTATACAAAAAATAATAATAATAATATTTCCTAAGCCTACATTAATAAAAAGACAAAAAGTGTATAAAAAAATACGGCGTAATAATGTCTATCCACGGCACTCACTTCACGAAAAATAAAAAAAAAATTGTTCACACACAGTTATTGATAAAAATAAAATACGCACACGGCTGCACAAACCACCGAGCGATGCGACGGTGGTGGAACGCGATGTGATTGATGAAACAGTTGGCGTCACCGTTCGGTGACGGCAGCAACGATAGCTCGCCTTGGCCGCACTCCTCGTCAATAGGTCCACAGTATACTTCGTGTCCAATCGCCGTATAGGTACTTTTGCTTAACCGACGATTGGTACGTCGGGGTCACCAATTTGGAGGTGTTAAATAATACACGAGCCCTTGAGCTGCACAATTTATAATATCTTTTCTTCAACCACCAAACGTCATTCCGAGACCTCAAATCCAACATCATTTTTTATCAAAAATATTAAAGAAGTTCGGACATCAAAAAAAGGTCCGTCGCCACAATGCATTTCATTTTTTTAGCATTAAGCAAAAGATTATTTACTGTGAACCACTCAAGAACACGCGATAGTGGATCATTTACATCATTGTAATTAGATTTAGATCTATCATCTTTGAAAATCAAAGAAGTATCGTCAGCAAATAGAACTATGTATACATAGACATATGACATAGGATATAGACATATGTCTTTCACAAAAAAAGGGAGATTGTTAATGTAAACTAGGAATAAAAAAGGGCCTAGTATTGAACCCTGTGGCACCCCCATGACAATAGTCGATCCTGAAGACCTTTCACCACCAACATCAACTTTTTGGACTCTATTGGATAAGTAAGAATTTACAAGATTAATTGCCTGATTTTGTATGTCATAATGTTTTAACTTTGAAATTAAAGTATCATACCTCACGCAGTCAAAAGCTTTGGACAGGTCGCAGAAAACTCCGATCGCGTCCTGCGAGTTCTCCCATGCTTCAAATATGTGTTCTAAGAGCATGGTACCAGCATCGGCTGTCGAACGACCCTTAGTAAATCCAAATAGATGACTATGAAGAAGTCCGTGGAGGTTGAAGTGTGACAATAACTGAGTAAGAATAAGTTTCTCGAAGATTTTACTTAACGCAGGCAATATAAAAATTGGCCTATAATTACATGGATCGTTTTCGTTACCAGACTTAAATTAAAAAATTAAAAAACCAAAGCATAAAAACAAATCTAATAAACAAAGGAATTAATTTACTATGTTTCATAATATCAGGAAACACTCCCTCGTCAACACATCCATGCGATCCAGCACAGCCATGCTGTCGTGCGCACGTCCTCGTACGCGTAGTCTCGTAGGGTTCATAGGATTATTATATCTGATCTGATTAAGAAACTAAAACATTTTTATGTTTTTAAATACTGTGTAACTTTGCAATCTGTAATTAGAGTAAGTACTAAGTACCTACTCCCTGCTAAGAGTTCTCAGAAAAAATGCTTCGACTTTGTTGTTGTGTAACCTTTTTACGTGAAATATCACGTAAAAAGGTTACACAACAACAAAGTCGGTCTCTAGATTCTACAAATAGATGTTGTGTTCGACTAGCCGTAGGTTCTTAAATAAAACAGGGAAGCTCAAGAGAATATGGGTGCCACGTATTCTTATGCTGGCTATCCACTAAAAAAGGGTAATGAGCGGAAACGGACCTAGCGAACTGAACGGAGCGGCGGAAACTAGCTGTGCACTTCCACTAAAAAAGAGTTTCGGCATTTGCCTTCCACTGCCAGCGAGTTTAGCGGAGCGAGCGAGGCCGGAAATGAGGCTGAGCGAGTTTTAAGCTTCCATTAGAAGCGGACTTGGAAGCCAGCTAGCCAGTATACAGACGGCCGTGATAGAAACAAGTCATGTGCACGATGTCGGACGATTCAAGTGATAATGATTTTTATGAAACAATAATGAAATGTTTGCTTCTTTACCACTATAAGAAAAAAAAAGGGAAGCGTAATAAACCCAGATTTTGGATGAGCAACCATATAAGACAAAGAGCTGTCAAAGGCGATCTATTGCGAATGTTTAGCGATCTACAAGATGAACATTTCAAAAATTACTTCACAGTGTCTAGAGAACAATTTGAAGAATTGTTGTCAATTATAAAAGACGATATACAGAGACAAGACACGAACTTTCGAAAAGCTATTTCACCACAAGAAAAACTGGCTATAACTCTGAGGTAAGAAATATTGTTCTACAAATATGTTTAAAAACCGGATATTTACCATGTAAGTATATATTTGAGTTTTTGAGCACCCGATATTATACCGATATAATATTAAAAACTCAGATATACATGGTAAATATCCCGTTTTTAATAATATTTATAGTGTAAATGATCATGTTAGCTTGAAAATAAATATTGTTGTTTTAGTAATTAAGTATTTAGTTTTATTTGAATAATAAAGTACAAAAAAGTTACAAATCAAGTTGTTCAGTCAGTTGTTGTTTAATGTTGGTAGTATTTTTTTTTAAATGTTAAGTATATAATAAAATTAATCAAGTTGTAGAAATGACGACTTCTCCTGGAGATTGTACGGACATGGAATTATTTGAGGTAGAATAGCCGCAATTAGTATAATTTGTAGATGTATAAGCTTCATACTCTTCCTCAGCCTCACATACAATCTGTAGAACTTTTGTTTTAATTCGGTTTTGTAAATAAGAAGGCATACTTTTGGTTGATTGAGCCATACTGTCGAAAAATATTTCAATCGGGTGTCTTTTTCGTTTCTGTTTATTATTTATTTCCTCTTGGCGAGACGACTGCATTTCTCTTATAATTTTAATAACTTCATTATCATCATCATTATTATTCTTTCTTTTTCGCGTGTTTGATGCTTGTGGTGCTGGTGTAGCAGTATCCGACTCTGGTACCGTTAACTCGTTTTCTACATCTTCCGTATCGAGCGTGGACGTATTCACCAGGTCACTGTTTGAACTGGTATCTTCTGTAGATGTCATATTAGTCGAACGCTCGCGATTTTTCATATATGGTAGTAAAAACTCCATTATCTCAGCATACTTCCATTTGTTCGTATTAGTTGCAGCTTGGCCCGTTTTTCCGCTTTTTGCCTTTTCAGGCTGTCACGATGATTGTCCCTCAATTTCTTCCATTCCGATTTTGCTATTTTAACTGTAACAATAATAATATAACTTACATTTATACATATTTCCTCCTGAGGTCCTGGGTTCGAATCCCGGTGCGGGCAAATATTTGTGTGCCTACAAATATTTGTTCCTGAGTCATGGATGTTTATATGTATACAAGTATTTATTTATATGATACCTATTATATATATCGTCGTCTAGTACCCACAACACAAGCCTTAATGTGCTTACCGTGGGACTAGGTCGATTTGTGTAAGATTGTCCTATAATATTTATTTATTTATATTTATGACTTTTTTAAGGTTCTCTATTGAAAGTATGTTTTTTTTTTTCAGATATTTAGCAACGGGAGATTCGTTTAGAAGTCTGGCCTACAATTATCGAATGAGTGACGTGACCGTTTCAAGGGCAGTCAATGATACATGCACAGCTATATGGAATAAATTGCAACCTATTTATATGACAACGCCAAACCGAAGTGATTGGGAAAAAATCGCAAACGATTTTGAAGTGATTTGGCAATTTAAAAATTGCGTTGGAGCTATTGACGGAAAACATGTGGCTATCAAATGTCCCCCTCATTCTGGAACATCCTATTACAACTATAAAAAATTTACTCGGTTGTGTTGTTAGCAGTTGTTGATGCAAACAAAAAGTTTATAGTTATTGATGTGGGATCTATGGGCCGCTTTAGCGATGGCGGCATTCTAAATGACAGTGTCTTTGGTCAAAAATTGAATAATGATTCATTAGATTTACCAAACGATCGACAGTTACATGATAATGGTCCAAGTATGCCGTACGTGTTTATAGGAGATCAAGCCTTCGCACTGCGTAAGAACTTGCTTCGACCGTATCCGACGCCCTCTACTATTGAAGACCAACCAAAGAGGCATTCTGAGGCGTCTGAGTAGGGCACGCAATGTTGTCGAAAATGCATTTGGTATATTGGCTGCTAGATGGCGTTGTTACCGTCGACCATTTGAGTGTAACCTTCAATTGACTGACAAAATAATAAAAGCGACATGTGTACTACACAACTATTTAATGACATCGTCGCCATCTGCATGCACACGTAATGATGAGGAAATAATCTAAAACAACTTTCTTCCGATAAATAATGACAGATTACGAGCAACACGAGCAGCATTCAATATACGAAATACATTCTGTGACTATTTTAATACTTTTGGTGCATTACACAGGCAAGATTGAGGTTATGGAAAAATAAAAATTACTTTCATTTACCTTCTGTTATGTCTAGTATTTTTAATTCCACTATTTTCTTCCATGCCACGTTTTTTTTATCCCCTCGGCGATAATCCTTGTCATTGACATTCCATGAACAAGGATATGCACGAACAGATTCAATAAATAGCTCCATTATTATATAAGGTCACGGCAATTACTAGACCGTTCAGGACGTGAAAGGGGTAGCAGTGGCTGGAGGGGGCGGGGCTGTGAGCGGAGTCCGTTCAAAACTAGCGCGCGAAGCCATGACGCAGCGGACCCATTTTAACTCGCTCAGTCCGCTCCGTTTACTCGCTCGCGGTGGATGTACTTGTATGAAAATCAGTACTGCGAGTCGAGCGGAGTCCGCTCGGAATCCGCTCGACTCTTCGACCACTTTTGTGACTCTTTGAACTAGTTTTGTCCGCTCCGCTCAATTTTAATCAGTGGAAGCACTTATATGCCATTCGCCATTGCGAGTTAAACGGACTCTAAACGGAGTCCGTTCCGCTCGCAGTGGAAGGCGGGCATTAGGGTAGTGGAACCAAATAGGAACATGAACAACTAAGCGACTGTAGTAACTTGGATGGCCTATTCTCCTATTTGGTGACCTCTGTGGTGTGGCGGGCGAAGGTTCGCCTGCGACGAAGGAGGTTGCGGAAATGGTTTGAAAATGCCGTCGCACTTTCCTTCTGCCACCCCCGTGGTAGAAGGGAAGTGGGGCATATGGGGTTCGAACCCTCTAAAAACCCCCCTGGGAAGAAGTCCTCCGGGGAGGTGGGGAAGATGGGGTCGCGCTAGCATTCTACCATCTTGCTTCGGCGGTTGGCCCAAACAGACCGGACCTCGGCATCTTTGAGGAATGACCTTCTCACCAAGGCCACCCCCCTAGACGTGTAGGGCCGTGCAAACCAGTGGAAAGTCCCCCGACTGTTCATCACTATGGAGGATGGAGGAGGCGGGCGAACCGCCTCCTCCGTCCACCAGTTCATCTGCACCAGAGCGGGTCAAAATGGACGTCATCCTCCCTAACCCGCTCCGCGGTCTCCTTCTGCGTCATAACCGCTTCGCAGGAGGAGACCATCGCCTGTCACGATTTCTTGCTTTCGAGCATGGCGTTTATCACGCTCGGCAGCGAGTGATTAGAGTCAATTATAGCTGAAAGAGTGTGCCGCTGGGGGTCCCATGCGGCACACTCCTCCAGCGTGTGGAGCGCCGTATCCTCCGGTGCCCCACATTCGTAGCAGGCTGGGGTCACCTTCCGTCTTGCGATATGGTGCAGGTACTTTCCAAAACATCTGTATCCGGAGAGCACCTGCACCAATCTGAAGGTCAGCCACCCAAATTGCCGCTTAACCCACCTCCGAAGAACCGAGCGAATGGCCTCCACCAGGACTTGATTGCCCACAGGACAGGATTGCCCAGGGACTGGTGGAGTCAGTTCCGCCGTTCAGCGAAGCTAATGTTGTCAAGCAAAAGATTCTGAAATAGTTACGACAAAGATACTTTATTTGGATCGCATTGTGATCATAAGCAGTTTTGGGTTTTTTATTTTGTCATGTGTGGTACTTTTTCCAGTGAAAAGTTAATTAAAATGTAGGTGCGCGTACATGAATTTATAGGAGTAGTAAGAGATTCCATGAATTGAAGGTAGTGGTGGCTTCAATCGGGCCCAAACCAAGAAAAAAAACATATTATGTGCGACACTTGCAGTGGTGTGCAATTGGCAGTATGTTAAACGATAAGCTCTTGTTAGAGTATTATGTTCCATGAACGATAGAGGCTTACAAAAGCGTTATGTTGTCTACTAAAATTACTGATGTGACTCCTCATATGCCACCCAATTTACGTTCTGATGCTTTGGTTGGTCGTGAAAACCAAGGTAGGACGAATGTTATGACGATTGCTTTGGGAAACCATCAGCATTCAGCATTGTCACTTGTTTTTATGCAGCAGTTGGGTATTTGGCTCAACTGTTCCATAGCAACTCTGAGCTAGGAAGTTTACATTTTTATGAAGTACATGTGTTTACATAACAGAATAGTACAGTCAAATTAGGTGATTTTTTGCAAAAGTGTGGAACTAATTAGATGTAGTCATGAAAACTTTTCTAATTGTTTTGTATGGCTTAAAAATCACCTCTAATAATAAGCATCAGTAATTTCACCTTCCGGAACAGGGTGAAATAGGGTGAAAACCTTAAAATATCCGTAACTTAATGGGGGAAATAGAAGTAGTCGGTGCAATTTGGCATAGACTTTGAACCGTTATGATCTACATTTGCAAAAAGTATTTTTTAAATCCGACATACGGAACATACAAAAAAAAATCATTTACAAAAAAAGTTTTTGTGGTTATTACGACTCCGGGAAAATTAAGGTAGTCGGTGCAAATTGATATACTTATCAGAAAAATGTTCTAAATACATTACCAGGTTTGCACCATGGTGCGTCTCACGGAAGGCACTTTTCCATATTTTATTGTCGCTCTACTTCGGGGAAAATTAATGTAGTTCTGGAAATTGACTTAAACTTATTCATTTAATTAGTACTACATCCGCCGGAAGTTTTATACTTGTTTTTTTTTACGGAAGATGCATTTGTTCAACACTGTGTTCCCTACATGCACGTGGTTTTTATTAAAATCATAATGCACTAAGACAGTCTCTCTATACGTAATTTAACTTGCATCAATTAATTTCTTTCTATTTTAAAATTTACGGCTTTTATAAGTTTGTACCTAATATTTAAAAGGGTTCCGTAAGCGCCAGAAACGGTGCAAACCTAGGATAAGCTTCTTTTCGTGTCATCTAACGTTTCCATAAGAATCCACGACTACACGACTTAGGTCCACACTTTTTGCTAATTTGCCTGTATCTACTAGAAGCCAAAATATGAAATGGCGTACCGTGGAAACCAATAGTTTTGTTGATATTAATCGTCTTTTGACAATGAGGACCGATATATGGTAAATTATGAATTTTTCGCCCATTTGTAAAAAACTTGGGACCACAAGAAAACCCAAACCCCCGGTTTCCTGCTTAAGAAAAAACGATTTTTTCTCCTCCCGTGGGCAAAGTAAGAGCCATACTAGGGGATTACACTAGCTAGGGAATGGGCAGCAGCATCCACCGTGGTGGTGCCAAGCATGGTGATTATGGCAAATCCCCTATTGTATTTAATACGTCGTCCACTGTTGGACGAGACCTCCACCAGCCGTGAACGTAAACAGGCTGGTGATAATGATGATTACTGAAATATCACATCACTCTTGTCCCCTTTACCAAGAAATTACGTACTTATTCTGTATAAAATTATTTCTGTAGTCAGCTTGCAGTAAGAAAATGTATTTTGCCGTGAAATTAATAGCTTAGTTGTGTAGCCAATTAACTTTAATGATGTGATAAGAAACTCAGTATTTTGTTAAAGGACATGTTCCAAAATGTCCATCCTATATCGATGTACACCAAGAGAATGGCGAAAAAATCAGTGATTATTGTAAAAATACTCTTACTCTAATTTAAAGCATAATTTACCGCACAGAAATGTTTAATTTTTTTTTTTACAATGGTAACATATTTTCCTGAGCAGCCATGACACGTTTATTGCTCTGAGGTTGCTTGCTTTATTCGTTCGTTTGGAGTAGTGTGTCTACATAGAATGCGTTACCTAAGCTAGCTTTATTACGATGTAATGTCATCAGTACAAGTTCTTCAATTCAACATTTCGATTCTACGCGAAAATATTTTCCTTGCTCCAAGACCTTGGAGCCAACACGCGAACGAAATGCAGTTCTCGTCAACAGCTGTCAAAACATTTTACCACAGAGTAAATTGTATCTGCCCCGCCATATTGTTTTGTCTTGTGTTGCTCTCCGTGAGAAAGATATTTTAGATGACGCGAAATAATCAAAAAATTACAATGGGAAAAGCTTTTACATTTATATCTAACCACGTTTACGCAAGTGTACACCGACAAGGGCTAGGCTCCATACATCTTGGAACAACACCTTTGATGTTTTCGATGACCTTTTACACGAAATCACAGCTCAACCAACCATGTTTAGTGAACTCCGTACGACGACAGGTATGAGTGCAGAATGGCGAACGATCGCGGCGAACTAGTTTTTATAAACTGTCGTACATCGGCAGAGGGGAACGCGTGGCATCTCCCTCTAAATGCTCTAGGGATAAAACGGCTAGAAAAAGAATATAGAAATATTAGTAAGTTTACGGTTACGGGCGTAGCCCGTTTGTTGCACTGGCTGCGTCGCCTCGCCGCCAGTCGGACGTATTCGGTTTCGGTATCAGTACGCGCGCACGGACCACTATTTCCGTCTCGTTCTCGCCTGCGTTTTCTTCGTAAAACGGCAGTCGAGCACGGCCCTTTATGCGTTTAAAGTGAGGGGAACGCCAACCACCTGATCTCCGGACGCCGGGACAGTAGCCCGGGCCGTGAACGGTCGTCCCCGGTCCCCTTAAAAGGGAAGCCCCGGGCTAGACATCACGGTTCCCGGTGAAACGCCCCGGTGTTCTCTGGTCGTGCGAGAGGCATTCGCCCCAGGCCGTCGCGTTCTGTACACGGAGTACACTGGATCGGACTATGTGCAGTGAGAGTGCAAGTGAAAGTGTACAAAGTTTAACAGTGAGCAAGGCTATAAAGCCACCCCAAGGCGTGTCCCGGACATCCTAGATGTCGGAACAGCGCCCCCTCTCGGGGAGTCAAGCTCATGGTGAGCAAGGCTCCAGAAGGGCAGCCACCGCCCAGCAAGCAGCCCAAGCCCTGATGGCCAGCCACAGCCGCGCCGCCAGTCGTGCCGTCAGTCTCGACAAGGCTCGCGCGCGCTCAAACCCCCGCCTTGCCATCACGCCGGCGGACGCCGACCTCCTGACTGAGAGACTCCACCAGTGGGTCAACTCGAAGAACAGGAAGGTGAAAGAAAAAGAAAAGAAGAAGGACCGCCCCCCAACCCCTACCGCGACCCCGCTGGCAAGCGCGCAGTCGCTACTGTCCGCCGGACGGTATGATATGCTTCAGTCCGACGTGGATGTAGAGGACCGCCTGTCTCCGCCGGCTGTGACCCCGGCGCACACCGCAACACAAGCGCAACGTCGTAAGCGCAGCGACAGCGAGGATAAAGAAGAAGATGAGCGCAAACGACAGAGGGCCACTGCTAGCCCGGACCATGCACATTCACGCGCTGCCGGATCCTACGCAGCCGTCACTCGCGCGCCAGTGCCGTCAACCTCGACGGCACCGGCGGTGACTTCAAGCGCCGCCACCGGAGTCTCGCTGACCACCCCGGCCCCTCAGCTGCCGGCTGCTGCAGAGTTAAAAAAGACGAGGTACCCGCCGTTAGTAGTTGAGGTGTTTCCCGATTGGGCGTCCCATTTTAGGGAGCTCAAGGGCCGGTTAGGGCACGCGCCTAACGTGCGCCCTTTCGGCAACGGTGTTAGATTCACGCCCGAGTCCGCGGAGGAATACCGTTTAATCCAGAGCTATCTGGTAGGCCTGGAAAAAACGACAAAACTAGTTTGGTTCCCTGAGGAGAGGAGCCTCAAGGTCGCCATTCGTGGCCTTCCCGCCGTTACAAACACCGATGAGATAATAGAAGATCTGCGCGCCCAAGGCTTCGAACCAGAGGCTGTGCGGAACATACGCGCCAGCAAGGGCCGCCCAGGTTGCATATTTTTCGCCCTCTTTCTCGCCCCTTGGACCCCCAATATCACTCCTGCCATATACGAGGTAGGAGAGCTTCTCTGCATGCCCGGAGTGAAAATAGAGGCCTGGAAGGGCAAAAAGGGCCCCGCGCAGTGTCACCGCTGCCAGGCCTTCCGCCACTCCTCCCATAATTGCCACCGGCCCCTTGCCTGTGTCCGCTGCGGGGGCTCCCACTACGCCGGCGACTGCCTGGTGCCTAGGGACTCGCCACCGACATGCGCAAATTGCCAAGGTGCGCACCCGGCGAATAACAGATCGTGCCCGGCCTTCAAATCCGAGGCTCGCAACAAAAAGGCGGGCACTATAGCCCGTACCGAGGGGCAGCGGGAAACAAGAGGCCAATCGGGCCTTAACAATACCGCTCCCGCCACCGCAACCGCGCCCCCCGCCCCCGCCTCCACTGCCACACAGCCAGTAGTTCAGGCTAATAACATCGACGTTCAGCCGGGCCAACAACTTATGGCCCCGGCAAACGACCCCACCCCCCGCACGGGAAAACTCCCCTCTCAGAAAAAGCTGCGAAAGAACAAAAAAAAGTCTAAGACGGTGGGTGAAATGGGGAAGCCAGAACCCCTTAACACAGCCCCGGCCTACACCCCGGTCCCTCCCAGGACAATGCCCGTGGGGGTCTCACAGACCCCTGCGCCCCAGAAAAAGACGACCATGGCCCCGAGCCAGGAGCGGCCAGCGGGACCAACTCAAGCGTGGGCCACGGTGGGACCACAGCGCCCCGCTCAGACCCAACCCGAACTCGTCGACCTCCATCATCATCATCACCAGCAGCAGCAACCACTGCCGCAACGCCCACAGCGCCCACACCCCCACCAGCAGCAGCAGCAGGACGCGGGCAGGCTGGCGATCCTGGAGACTGCGATTCAAATCATGCAGGAGGTCCTCCAGGCCCTCCGAGCGGGGGAGGACGCGGTCCCGGTAGTCATAGCCGGGATGGGGAAACTCCTGCAATCCTATTAAAGTTCAGAAGCCTGCATTGGAACGCCCAGTCACTCAGGCCCAAAGTAGCACTTCTGAGGCTTCTTCTCCGGCAGCAAGACATAGACGTGGCCCTGATATTGGAGACACTGCTGAAGCCCACGGACCGTCTAAAACTTCCAGGATACCTTGTCTATCGGCAGGATGAGTGCTCTGTAGAGAGCGGCAGAGTGTACAGAGACCTTGCGGTCTGCGTCATGCGGAGAATTATCCATTAGCCGCTTCCCCCCCCTTGAGCTCAAGTCCATGCAGGCACTCGGAATTGAGGTCTCCATAGCAGACCAACCGCTACACATATACGCGGTTTACAAGCCGCCGCTCGAAAAGATAGTCTTCACCGAAGTACACAAGATTCTCGGTTCCGGGCCTGTGCCTTCCATGGCAGCTTCCAGAACTGCAAGCACCCTGCATGGAACTCGATGAGAACCAATACTCAAGGGAGGAGACTCTTCGCTGACGCAGAGGCGAAAGGATACTCGGTTGACGGACCAGAAACTCCGACCCGCTATCCCACGGAGAGCACCGGTACCCCAGATGTCATGGACATCATAGTCCACAGGGGTCTGCACTTCCAGCCCACGCAGGAGGTACTGCTCGACGACCTGGGGTCGGACCATCTGCATGTGCTGGTGGTCTTGGAGCAGCGACCAGCCCAAGCCCGACTATCGCCGCCTCGTAACAAGGTGGACTGGGCCAAGTTTGCAATAGAAGTGGACAAGTTCACCTCACCCCGCACAGCTCAAACCCCGGGGGAGGTAGACTCTCTCGCCAAAGAGTTCACACAAGGCGTAAGAACAGCTCTCGAGGCAGCCCAACGTCCTCCATCGAACGCTACTAGAAGGCTCCCGCCGCTTCCGCACCAGGTCGCCAAGCTCTTGGCTGAAAAGCGGAGAGTGCGTAGAAGATGGCAGCAATGCCGTGACCCTGCAGTAAAGACCCGCCTGAACCGCCTCAGCGAGGAGATAAAGGCAGAGATGCAGACGCACCAAACCACGGAATGGGAAAGGAGGCTAGACGAGGCCGCCGACGACTGGAACTCCATCCACCGCCTGTGTCGGCAGCTGAGTAATACTCCTGCTCCAGTGCGCCCTCTCCTGCATCGGGATGGAACGCCGCGATACCGCGCTGAAGACCGGGCCGAAATATTTGCCGAGGCGTTGCAGGAGTAATTTCGGCCCAACGCTGACCGCCTGCCTGAACACACGGCAGAGATTGAGCTGTTCGTCAAGAACGTCAGCAGAAAGCCAGAAGAACCGAACGGCAACAATCAGGCCATTTTCTTCTCCCCGGGTCAAGTTAGGAAGGCCATTCTCCGCTCCAAGCCACGGAAGGCCCCGGCGCAGACCAAGTATCAAATGCGGTGCTCCGCCATCTCCCGCTCAAGGCGGTGGCGGCAATGGCACGCCTTTTTACCAGCATCCTGCGATGTGGCCACTTCCCCAGGGACTGGAAACTGGGACACGTCATAATGATCCCGAAGGCCGGAAAGAACATCCTCAAGCCCGAGAGCTATAGGCCGATAACCCTGCTGCCCAGCATCTTGAAGGTGTTCGAAAGACTCCTGCTCCAGCCCCTCGTGCCACATATCACCCCTAGACCCGAGCAATTCGGGTTTAGGGCTGAACACAGCACCACCCTGCAACACACGAGGGTATTACATCACCTGGTATTGACCACCAATAGAAGGGAGCAGGCTGTGGCAGTCTCTCTTGACATGGAGAAGGCATTCGACAGAGTCTGGCACGCAGGGCTGCTCTACAAGCTGGCCATGTCATCGGCGCCTATCGAAGTCTTCAGGGTCGTCGAGTCCTTCCTGGAGAACCGGAGTTTCAAAGTGTTGGTGGAGGGCCAGCTTTCAGAAGAACACCAAATAGCGGCAGGGGTGCCACAGGGCAGCTGCCTATCGCCGTCCTGCTATTCACTGTACACCAATGACATCCCGGCGGAGGGGGGAATCATGCTGGCACTATATGCCGACGACGCCGCCTACGTATCCACTTCCATGGCGGCTAAGTACGCCGCCCTGAAGATGCAGCGCGTCTTGGACCTTCTGCCAGAATGGCTAAGCAAGTGGAGGCTAATGGTAAATGTCGCCAAGACGCAGGCCATCTGCGTAACACGAAAAAGAAAACTCCCGCCCGCGTTGACCTTCCAGGGCCAGAAGATCGACTGGGCCAGAACGGCGAAATACTTCGGTGTGACCATCGATCAGGGGCTGCGTATGGGGCAACACTGCTCGAACGTTGTTAATGCAGCCAGAGTAGCCCGAAATCTCCTAAAACTAGTGCTGAACTCCACACTACCCAAGAGAGTGAAGGTCGGAGTGTACAAGACGTACATCCGGCCTCGCATCACCTACGCCGCAGCAGCCTGGTTCGGACTACTCTCGGAGTCCAACAAGAAACACCTCAGAGCGCAGCAGCACTTATCACTTCGCATGGTTACAGCCGCCCCACGCTACGTGAGAAACACGACGATTGAGAGAGACCTCAAAATAGAGGAGCTAGACGTCTTCATTTCCCGCCTCTCCAAGAAGATGTTCGCCCGCACGGAGGAGTCGGGGTACTCGCACCTGAGGGAACTGGCCCCCCTGGCAGATCGGGACCCAAAAGGAAGACCGTACCCTCGAGAATTGGCCGCTGCAGCAGAAGAGGAAGAAGCTTCAACAGACCAGCCTCCCCACAGTGGCCACCGAGCGCAGGCAGACCCCCGGGGGTCCTCCGGGAGGGCCAGAGTAAAGTGGCCCGTAGAGAAAACGGCCCTAGGGCCAACCCAAAGACACTCCCGTAGTAACGGGAGGCGGACCAGATCACCGCAGTCAGGGGCCTAAAGCCCGACACTGCGTCCCCACGCGCCGGCAAGCCGACGCGTGAGACGATATTTCCACAGGGCGTAGCCAGGTTTTAGTTTCGGGGGGGGGGGGGGGGGGAGGTTCAAGAAAATGTTATATATTTTACGGTTACTCAAGACTTTACCGAGGTTTGTGACACTGTGTTGACTCCACATTTTACAGCGCCTCTTATTTGTTTTTTCAGTGTACAACGCACTATTGCCACAGCAAAGTGAGCATTTTATAGAATTCTTCTTGTAAAAAAGAGATTGGAATGCAGTTTTTTCTATTATTTGGATTTATGGAAGTCTTCCACTATGACAAACCAATTTCTAAAAAAATAACAAGCATCATCTTTTTGTAGTGTTATGGTTCGTTGTGCTCTGCTACTGTAAGTATCACATTTTATTTATCTATTATTTAATGTAATATTTGTCTGATTATATACCTCATTCATCATATCCCTAATCATTTTGTTTCCTTTAATTCATAACAGTTCATATAAGTATAACTATATATTATATTAAATACATTTTATTTAATATAATATGTATTTAATATATAAAAAAAAATTATTATCATTTTCAATATAACAAATGGTATACTGAATATAACATTTGTTATATTCTGTATAACATTTCAGTTATACTTATGTATTTGCCTTTTTTTCCGAAGGGGTACCCAAAGTCTCAATGGGCCTCATTTACTACTAATTCTACTCACGCTCATTTATTAAAATCATAGGGACAATTTTAAACACTTGGTTATAGGTCGCACAACGAGTTATGAGCGCTCGGTGACAGTGGTGGGGTTGATTGCGCATGTGTAGGGGAAAGGGGGTATAACGGGGACGCGGGGCATAACGGGGACGCGGGGCATGACGGGGCCACCGACACATACAAGAAACTAGAGATGCTAGCTTTGTGTTGCATTCATTAAAAGGCGGCCATTTCCGATCGGCAATCAGTACGGAAGTGACCGGAGGGAGAGAGCACGCATTAATTTTTTACGTCAAAATTTTTTTTTTCTCTCCGTTTGAACTAATTTTTTGTGATTATTAAAACATTTATAAAAAGGTAAGTATTCACTTATATATTGTTGTTTTTATTAATGTTGATCTAAAGACATCTGTTTTTTATAGGAACTGCTCAAAATCACAGTGTCACAAGAAAGTGTATAAATAAAAAAATAAAAAAACAATACTGGACATGGGGGCATAACGGGGACATGTGTACGGGGCAGTATGGGGTACCCCATACTGCCCCGTACCGCCTGGATACTGACCCCTGGTACCGCCTGACTGAAGCACGTAGAAAAGTGGTAGGTACACCACCACTTATCTACGTGCTTCAGATGGTAGGTACAGTGGTAGGTTTTTATTTGATTAATGAAACAATCGTATTCGTATTGTTTTCGATAAGAAAAATGGTACGAACTTCAAACTTCAGACTTTCTAACTTCAACCCCCTATAAAAATGAGCTGGAGCAACTTAAACAGTTGAAGAAGTGTTCAAAACCAAATGATCCTAGGCTGAAGAATACTACTAAACTAATAAGAAATAAAAACCCAGCAACATAGTTCCAGGATAGAAAATGATGCCGAGGATGCCATAATGCCTGTATTGTGTGGACGTTAACCACACATACTTGAAGTCGTAAAGAGGGTTTGGTGGGCTGCCAGCTATGCAAATGATGGCCTCATACGGGTTGTGCTGGTGTTGATGACAACAACGCTAAAGAAGTACATTTCTGTCTGTACTGCGAAGCAAAATAACATTTTAGTTCGTACCCCATACTGCCCCGTTTTCAGTACCCCATACTGCCCCTACCCCGGGGCATTATGGGGTTTTCTTAGGGTTGCAAATAATTAAAAATACTGATGTTATTTAACTTATATTTTAACCGAAGAATATGCCATTTCGTAGTTTAATATGTAACAAAAGTGTTATGATTTGTAACAATAATTAAAAGTACGTTTTTTATAATATTTTTGTTGGTTTCTCTTAACGTCCCCGTTATGCCCCTCCGTCCCCTACATGTGTGCGCGTCTGTATCTAGGGAGCACGAGACGCTATTGCGCGGCGCGCGGTATGGAAGGTGCCTGATCGACCAATACGCGCCGGCCTCTCTCGTCACACCTCTCTCCCCCCGCTAAACTGACTCATAAAATGACTACTGTGCATTGAAGATCAGCGCTGATAGCTTATTGCGTGCTTACGTACAAAAACGACTTAGGCAGATGGTGACTTGCCGTTCACTAAACGGGCCCCCTAAAGGTGCCACCACAAAAAGCAGCGTAAGCGGCAACGTTGGCGAGGACGGCTAAAGGGTGTTGAGAGGTGTGCTGCTGTTTCACTAAGCACTACTCCCTGATTTATAGCTTTAACACCCTTGGAGCAGAGGTTTCGCTCTTGCGCCTCCACCCTCGGCCAGCCGGCTAAGGCAAGCCGAGGGTCAGGGGTCTCTGTTGACGCCAGGGAGTAATGGGACTATTATTATTATTATTATTATTTCAGTCATTTATTTTCAAACACAGTCTTAACCTGGAACTTTATGAGGTATTACTGGAGCCGTATTACCCAACAGTAAGAGGCCCTTTTACAAATTAGGATAAAAAAAACATCATTGTTATGGTGGATGGAAGACAGATGACTAAACTATTGTGGAAATAAATGACAGTTGGTGCTATTGTAAGGAGAACATGCTAATTGAATGTTTATTGGGCTATTATAATATGAGAAACGGTACCTGCCCATACTAAATTATTGAAAAAGATTTAGGTAGGTGGTGACTTACCGCTCACTAAACGGGCCCCTTAAATGTGTCACTAATGAAGGCAGCGTAACGGGCAACGTTGGCGTGGACGGCTAAAGGGTGTTGAGAGGTCTGCTGCAGTTTCACTAAGCGCTACTCCCGGCTTTATGCCTTTAACACGTCCACCCTTGGAGCATAGGATTCGTTCTTGCGCCTCTACCCTCGGCCAGCCTGCTAAGGCAAACCGAGGGCCAGGGGTAGGTATCTGTTGACCCCAGGGAGTAATGGGGCTCCACGGTATCACCACTCACCGAACGCTCGGCACAAGCGTGCCCTTCGGTTTTTTATTATTATTATTATATTTATCTTGGCTCTGTGAGCCGTAAAAAATGAAACTTCTAACTGGGTTAATGGATTAAAAATTAATGGCAAAGAATGTCTGATTTGTGTATGGAAATCGTTAAAATGAGAAACATTAGGGTTCTTTCAATAACATCACAATTCTGAAGTTTGGACAGCTAATAGGCTTTGTGCTAATAATAGAGGAAAAAGACCCCTGATCTTATGGAATGGTGAAGTTTGTAGGAAAGAGTGGCTGAAATACGAAAAGAACTTTGACGATTTCGAAATAATTTTCGGATTGGAATGCTCCGAGTCTCGCTCGTACATGTCCGTTTATAACAGTTTAATAAATTATTTTTAATGTGTTTTTATTCAGTGTACGGGCCACTATTGTGTTGCAGAGGTACTAATGTTATACTTAATAAGTTTACATTATGTAGATGACATGAGATGTAGTAACTTTACTATTGTATTTTGGTGATCATAGCAATTAGTAGACTAGTAACTGAGGTTCTTTGACCTACCAGATTGGAATGGGGTCCACGGCAGTATTTTATCGATGTTGGTAGAATTTATAGGACTCTTTAAGGAGGTACACTTTTAATAACGAATCTATTGTATTTTCAGTGTTATGGAGTCGGATGTAAGACTTACGTAAGTAGGTTCTTACTCTACAGTTGAATACTTAATTTAAAGTATAAAAGGCCTTAATAGTAGATTATGCACTAAGGGAATAAAGCAGTGTCTTATGTCGCGGGCGGCATATTGAGTGTGTGAGTGGGAGCGAGGGGTTCAAGCTGCCCAAGACGAAGACAGGCTTTATTTCAGAGGAGCATACTTTACTTTTCGCACTTTCTGCGAGACAATAAAAAGCCAGGGCTTGTTTTGATTTTTGCGGTAGTAGATTATCAATAATCTCTAAAGCGTCTGTTTTGATAAACTGTGGAGTAGAATCGCTATTGTTTGTAATTTTTTATCAACATGAGTATTGCAATAAAATTTACTGAAAATCACAGCATCAAACACGCTGTTCACATTCTTTGTAAACGTACCTTTTTCTTTTTTTTTGAGTTCTGCTAATGGTGGCCAGTTCGAATTTCGAACAAACCTCTTTACAATGCCATATGAGCATTTTTTTATTTAGAGTTTTCCAAGAGTCTTCACACGAATTTGACGTTCCAAATTCAAATCATTTTTATCCCTAGGGAGTTTCATACAACTTTATATCCCTAGAGAGACAATGCTTTACTTTACGTTCAGGTTGCATGATTTGTAATTGGACATTGTCGAGCAGGTGGTGTGAAAATAGTTTTTTCCCCACAGTGCTGGGGAAAAAACAGTACTGCAGTAATGCTTATGCACTGAAAAAAATATACAATTAGAGTAACCCGAAAACCAATAAAAGTTATTGTTTTGGAGGTTAAAATGGAGCCAACACATTAAACATGTTAGCATAACTGAAAAAACAGTTTGAGTAAAACGTGTTCAAAGAGTAAAACAGTTAAATTTGCTGGTAAAACAGTGTCATCCATTTTATTGTTGTTACTGTAACTGAGTGAAATCGTTACAATTACTGTCAGGATACGTTGCTATTATTGACCAAAAAGTTCCTGTAACTGTTTATATATCTTTTTACTGTTTTCTTCCTAACTGTTTCTTTTTCTGTTGCCCCAACGGTGTAAAATAGTTAGATCTTACTGAAAAATATGTTGTAACAACTGTGTAAAAGGCAATGCCGGTTTTAGTATGGAAGGTGGCGTCTTTTTTTTTTCTCGCGGCCATCGTTCATACCTTGTTTTTCTAGTACAGAATGGTATAACAAACGAAACTTATTTGACATGCAAACCTCTAAACTCAGTCTGAAATGAGATATAAGAGTTTAAAGTTTGTAGGTATTTATTACTTTTGTAGGCAATTTTTGGCTCCTAGGTGTCAGGTTAGTGTTCAGTTGCCACGAAATATATTATATTATTATTTTATTGCTGTTATATGTTTTTGGACATTTGAATCACCTACCGTGCGTTTTGCACTCCCCACTAATTATACACAGTCAAGAATGGAAAAAATAGGGGCATTTTTCTTATTTTTGCAGATTTTCATTATATCGAAAATATCCAATCAAACTACATAATAATTGATATCATATTTATTACAATACAACCAATAAACTATTACCTATTATTAATTATTACTTATTAAATATTACAATTCTTCATCGCTTGACTCATCAGCTTCGTTCTCCACGTCATGTCGTATTATGATATCATCTAATAACATAGCGGGGGGAGATAAGTTTGCTTGATGTCTACCCCATCCCAAATACCATAATAACGACATGACGTGGGAACAGCAACCTAAGGTACGTTTACCTATAATGCAACTACAGTAATGTGAGTGTATTGCTTGTCTACCTATCGTGTCCCCTCGAACTAAAATATATGTGTAGTATATTCGGGACTGTCTGTGCCGAGACCGTATTCTCCCTCTCAATAGCCACGGATTAGTCACTGTAATATTGTGCTGTCCAAGATCATGTAAGGCCTCTTCTCTACACACCTCTATTTTGTAAGCCCCGTCTTCTTTTATATGTTCCCCATAGTAGCTGCGGGCTTGCTTTATTTGATATGTCCCTAAAGCGTAGACAATTAGCTCATCCATATTGAGTGGCGGGAAATCATCGACTCCAAGATCAACTGCTGTTATAGTTTCAAAAACTGCTCTTCTCGCGTTCATGTTTTTTGCGATTATATATTCACTAAGGTGGTTCTCAGTATTTGATCGCTGATGTATTTCTCTTAGGATATCAGCAACTAATTTATGATTAGTGAAAGGACGTCCATAAGCATGGAGTATTGCCCCTGCTATTATTATTTCTTTAAATAAGTGTCCAAGAGCTCTGTTGTTTACAATGTGTCGCAGCAACTTAAATTGATTTTTCAAGCGGTCGTTAATTGCTTCAACGACCCAACGACACATCGTCACCATTCTAGATTTGTTGGCATCTGTAGTACTTAGCTGAGCTCCTCTTGTAGCGCTTGAGATTGGCACCTTCGCTGAGTAACCTGCTGACTCAAGCTCTTCTAAGGCATTTCTGAAGCCCCGATCCAAAATGAAAACATAATTTGGCCTATAAAACCAATGGAACGGATCTTGACGTCTTTGAAGCATCCCATTTAAAATAATGGCGTCATATGTTGTTGCGTCGTATGGCCCGTATATATCAATGATATGGCCATCGGGACAAACCATTAAGTATGGTTTGTAGAGCTGCCGCCATTTGTGAAGGCTATATGATTTTCTTTGAAAGTAGTATTTGGTACTCCTCTGTAAATATATATATAAGTTCCATCGTGTATTGTTATTGCTCTTTCTTCTACATCTTGCCCACCATACAACATATTGGGTATGGCTAGGCACCGTGAAATCACTTCTTCCCTTATTATATGGTCATATCCCAAGTGCCTTGGTACAAACTCTAGAATTAAAGCTTCTCTGACGCTATTCATTTTTTCTTCCAGTGTAGATCTTCCCATCTTAAATATTTTGCACAGCCTTTGGTTTGGCTCCCCCGTGTGCAGCTTCACTAAGAATATCGCTAAAGCTGTAGCTGGCTTTCGCTGACTTTGTAAAATATTCGGCGTACTTTCCAGGATTTCAGTGAACTGTGGCTTTGAAAGACCAATGTAGTAGTGAAACACGTCATCGGGGATGGATGTTAGTCTTTCGAAGTTCAAAAAACTTTTTTTTTTTGCAAGAGGCTTAACATGTCACGTACTTGTTTTGATGAAAAAAAGTTGTACACATGGCGTACAACGAGCGTTATATCAGTCCATGCAGGATCAAATCTATGTTCTTCACATACTCGTGAACCAAACGGTATGTAAAAACTCTTCTCTAGTAGAATAGTCTCTCTCAAAGTTTTGTCTATTCTGATCAAGTTTACATTATCACAATGTTCAAATATACATAGCCTTGTATTAAAAGGAGCTCTAGAAAATCCTTGTATCGGAAACCTTAAAACGTTGGGAGCAGGTTGTGCGTGTTCCACTGCCTCTATGTGGTCTGGTTCCACTGCTTCTATTTGGTCTGGTTCCACTGCCTCTATTGGTTCTGGTTCCGCATCCGCCTGACGGCGTTGAACGTAGCGCCTTGCTTGTTGAAAACAAGGTCTACAAAGCCGGTCTCCATTAGCAATCTGAATAGTAGAAAGATATAATTATAACAAATGATACGCTAGTAATAGTCGCAACGCGTGAAAATACTAACTGCGTGAAGTTGCAAACACTGCGCATGTGAGCTTTTAGTCCCAGATGAATAAAACGGCGACAGTAGGCCGACAAAGAGTTTTTGCATATAGTTGCATAGTAGTGCGGTGCGAAAATGCACAGAATTCAAAATAGTGCTATACATTCAGAGTTTATGGTCCTTTACGATTGTTTGTGCTCTGAGTTGTGAAGATAACATTTTTTAAGTTAACTACAAATATTCATATATTATAAGGCCTTACATACCTGTCTGATGTTTCTGACTTCTGCCAAATAATCCATTATGAATGGATGCTCTTCCACATATTCCGCAGACAAAACATTAGATCTTCGAATACGGTTGTTACTTCGATTAAGATTTTGTTCACAAGAAATGCACGGTGGTCTTCGATCCATATTTGTATTTCTAGTTATTACACTATAGTCCAGAAATAGGTCAGCAAACAGTCCGTAACACAAACACCGAATAGTTGCACAGGTATGTTATGTACGTTATCAATAATCTGAGTCCATAAAACAAAAGCCGAATCGTTGCACAGGTACGTTATCAATTGTCAGAGTCCATAAAACAAAAGCCGGGTCGTAGTTTTAAGCACAGAAATTAAATATCGCACACTCACACAGCACGAACGAAGAGCGGTGAGTGATCAGCCCGATCCTGTTACAAAGCAAGGGCGTGCGCGGGAGTGGGAGACCTATGCAATACATACCTCGATCGGTATGCTCGGTGGCGGCGGCGGCGGCGGCGGCGGTGCGGTACGCAGAATTAGATAAAAGAACTATTGTTCTTTGCGCGCGGGGCGGCAACGTCGCATATAAGACGGGGAGTGCGAAATGCAAGTGTATGACCAACGATCTTCTTTATTAAAATGTCCAAAAACATCTAACAGCTATCTATTTCGTGACAACTTAATACTTACCTCGCACTTAGTAGACAAAAATTGCCTACTAACCCAATATATACATACAAACTTTTAACTCTTATATCTTATTTCAGACTGAGGTTAGAGATATGCAAGTCAAATAAGATTCGTTTGTTATACCATTCCGTACTAGAAAAATAAGGTTTGGATGAAGGCCGCGAGAAAAAAAAAAGACGCCACTTTCAGGCATTGTCTTTTTAAGTGTGCACTTTTTGCACACATTTTTTTTTCAGTGTTCTGGTTACGGTTGTTCGCACAAAGCTGTTTGGTAACAAATAACGACCCTAATAAAGCAAATTTTATGCATCTGTGTTTGTAACATGTCCTTTTATTTTACGAAACGGACGAGATTTGACCGGGTTTTGTCATACCTACACTGTCTTAGTAATGAGGGGTTTTCACGGCCGTTTCATATCATTCTTTCAGCGTTGAAAATAGATGGCGCTGCTCTGTTACGTAAATGTCAAGTGTCAAAATAAAGTTAAATGTCAACATCAACAACGTAGATATATTTTCGTCTCATGGTATTTATTTTTGCTTACTTCTAAAAACATCACGAAATCACTAGCGCACACTGAAGAAGCAGACACAAACAGAATATCATAACTAATAGCCACAGACTAGTTATATAATAGCTCAGTACACGTAGGTACACCACAGAATACACATTTGACAATCTTGGCATTTATAGTTGAGTCAGCGCCATCTATCAAAACAATTTGAATTACTTTTTTTTAATGGAAGCTGAAATGCCCTCATTATTGTAGACTGCGCTGGTAGGTATATGAAAACTTTTGCCGTAGACATAACAATGTTTGTCTGATGAAAACTTCCCAACCAATCCAATCTTTATGAAATCTGAAACTATATATTTTATACATAATATAAAATGCAAAGTCCTGACTGACTGATATATCAATGCACATATCCTAAACCGCTGGTCCTAGAGACATGCAATTTGCAGGGTGTGTTCCTTTTAGGATGTAGTAGGTGCACCAAGAAAGGAATTTGGAAAGTTCAACTTTTTTTTTGTTCTTTAACGGGGATGAAAACGTTTGTATGAAAAATCTTATTCCTTGGACTTACAAACTTTAAACTTGTCATAAATGTTCTTCAATACAAATGATAAAAATATATTATAAACATTTCCCATCCCTACCCATAAAAGGGGTGCGATAGTGTTTTAAAGTTTGTTTGGGATATTTTTGACGCGTGGTTCGATTTGATTGAAACTTGGCATAAATATTCGTAATATGATCCACTGGTAGCCTAAAGGCTAGTGACGTCACCAAAGATCTTCAATTTCTAATAACATGTCTCTGGAGGATCTTGGCGTATAAAGTATGGCAGCTACCATACCATACCAAAAATAATTGCATCAAAACAATACCCAGTGCATTAAGAGGATAACAAACCGTTATTTCTTTACCAACAAGTCTTTTTAAGATTCATATCCGCAATTTATAGTTTTTGGGACATGAAGATTTGTGGTTAGTTTTAAAAAACATATTTTTTTTATCATTTAGGCTTTGAGCTGATAAAGAATTTTCTGACATAATTATAATAAAATATTAAACTTACCCGTTTGGTTATTAAGTGAGCACGTTCCCATCGTTTGCATATTATTCTTAGTAATTAGGTGGTTACAATAATGGGGACTTACCTAATAATCAAGCCGTCATTCATTATCCAAAATGTGTGCTTACATAAGCGTGGCAGGCGACTGAGACTGTGAGCTCCTCCCCCCCCCCAGCTCTTACCCCCAACTAACAATCCTACAAACATTCTTTGTGATGAATTATGCTTTACATTATACGTAGCATTGGACTCAAACGTGTAATGAACTGGTAATATTTATATTGGCCAGATAGTTTAATGTTACTGTCGTCTCGTGATCGTCTATATGTAATGGTTGAAATCTAGATACAAAGATTAGCGTAACCTTAACACTTGGAATGCAAACTGCCGTCAAACAAATTAACTTATTGTTGGAAGAAAGCGCCGTTCATAATACAAAAGTCACTCACCCTGATCACCTCTCCCTGCTAGTAAGTTGACTCTCTGGATGTCAGGGTCCTGTAGGATTTAATGTAAAAATGAAGATAGAGTCATACCTATTTCCCTACTCTAACAAATGGCTTGAGGGAAAGTAATTAGTGTATCGGGATATACCTAAGTAGTTCATGTTCATTGTCATAAATATGACTATCTTCAGTCAGATCAGTCGGTTTATGTGTTGGAGTAGTAATACTTTAGGTACTTGGTGATACAGCTCGTGGAAACATGTGGAAGGCCTTAAATAATAACTTATGTTTATGCTTATTTAGTACTTAGACAACTAGTTGGTTGCTATGTTAGATTAACCGATACCTTTGTTTACCTATTTATTAATTAGGAGGTTAATTTACTGCGTTATTTTAGGCTTTTGGAAGCATGCGTTCGTGCTAGGCATTGTGTGTGTGGGTGTGTGTGTTTTGTGGCAAGTGTTGTCTGTGAGCTATGGATTACTGACCGCTCGAGTTTACCATATTTCTCTTGGATTCCCACGTTGAGGGAAATTCGAACAAATCCCTTTTTTACTCCCTCGTTGTACGCAGTTGGCGGTTTGTTATTACACAGTTGCTCTCTAGCGTAAGACGTACACCGTCTATTCCCTATCGATGAACGAGATTCTGGCACCGCTCAATTGGTCTTCCAAAGCTCTTCGACATTAAACAATACTAAAATTTAAGACAAATGTCAGATTTCATGATAATATGGGTTACGTAATTATTTTACGTATATTGTTGACCCTATGTACTTTTCTCCAACGTGTCACAAGCCCCAACCAGGGTATCGAAGGTAACAGTTAATTAGGTGAAGTTTCCACATAGTAGTATTGTAATAAAATCCAGCGATGAGTATTTATAATTGTTTTGTAGGTATTTCAGCATCGTCACGTCCTCAATTCCTCTGGTATGGTGACTTGTTCCACCAATAATCATAGCGTTAGTACATAATTATGTTCATAAAGATTCATAATTTGTTCCATTCAAAAAGTGTTTCTCCATTTAGTTCAGCATTTTAAGTACCCCACTCTCTAGAGCTTTGATTCGATATTGTACATATTATAAAAAGATTCGCTGGGAGGTGTAATTATCCCGCTCACTGCGTCCAGAGTAACGAGCTTCAGACACATCCTAACGAGAATACATATATATTATTTTATGGTGTGTCCTTCTTATCACTACACGTGATGAAATGGGATTGAGAGTATGTATGCTTGTGTGTGCGTCTGCATTAAGCGTAAAATAGACCTCCTCAGTACATTCGCATGCGTGCAATAAAATACTTTGTAAGCAAGCGAGTTAAGTTTCCATTCATGATTCCAAGAAGCTTTCAATTTACTTGTAAATTTATAGTTTAATTTAATAATAATGTCCATAAAATGTTTCATAAAAAGTCTAGTTCATTCGTAGTTAATTTCCTGCCACGTTTGAAGTCATTAAATCGGTGATTCATATGCATATGATCAGTTAGGTAGTTCTAGTGCTTTCTCTGAAGTCTAAATAGGTATATGACTGAACATCTCCAATACTAAGATATTACATAACCTTCTCCAGTTACGTCTTATCCTAGGTACTTAGCTTTAGGCCGGGGAAACTCGAAACGCCGCCCGCAGACACAGAATTTACATGCACTTTTCACAACACTTAAACTTGATTTGAATACAGTGAAGAATATATATACGTCTCTACGCCTATTCAATGATTGGTTAAGTTATAGCGTCAATCCTCAGAGAATTACTTGCGTTAGTTACAGCACTGAATTTATAAGCACTTTCTTTAACACTATAAGCAAAGACTGATTTGAATACAGCGGAGTATTATAAAAATATACGTCTACGCTTTGTTCATCGATTGGTTAATTTATCACGACAATTTTGAGATGGTTACTACCGCGCGATCTGTTTAACACTGGTCCTTCCTGCGTTCCACATATGAGTATCAACCCATGGGTAGGTATTTCTGTTCTCACGTTGGTTTTTTACAGCTTTGTAGCAAAAAATATTCAAACCAATTAATAGTTTTGTCGCGCCTGTAAAGTTAGAATTCTCAAGTGTTTTCTGTCACGTTTAAGTGTGAGTTATATTTTGTACTACATAATTCAGAGCATCCACTTGTGATAATACTGTTTTTCTATGTTGAGCCCTAAAAAAAATAAGTTGCGACTCTTGTTAACCGACTGCATTAGCAAAGAGGGCGATGTTTTTAACAATCTATGTATGCAACCATTATAAATTATCGGCAATCTATGAGGATACGGTAATGATCCGTTACAAGACGCAAAGGGCACGGGTACGATTTCCGCGCCGGGACAATGATTGCATGATTTTCAGATATAAGGTCGTGTTAGATTCGTTAGTTTTTCATTTCAATGTGGTAAGTGCCTAACTAAAACCATTTTCTAACAATTTTCTCTAGTAAAACACGGTAATATACAACATTTATTGTTTTTACTGTGTTTTACTAGAGACAATTGTTTTAGTTACCACATCGAAATGAAAAACTAACGAATCCGATCGGAAACGTTTCCGTCGTTTTAGAATCGCATTTTTCCTCGTTACGCTCAGGGTTCAATATGCCGCCCGCGATATAAGATACTGCTTTATTACCTTAGTGCATAATCTACTATTTTTTTCCATACTAAGTTTTTCTTTATCTATTTTCTCTTTATATTTATAATTTTTACTGTTTAATTATGTTCGTGCGTCGCTCTGAGCCTGTTGCTGAAAATCAGCGATGTGAATTAGTTCACAGCACATGCTGAGCTCAGGGCTTTACGTACAATGCGTTTTTTTGTATATGCCTGTAGCGTATGCACTATTATGTTATTATGTTGTTGTGTACAGTTTGTTCGAATAAATGTTTTCTTTCTTTGCTATCTATCAGAATTATAGGTAGTCTATGAAAGAGGAAGTTTTAGAGATGGGAAATAATAGGAGATTGTATCATAAAAGAGCAAAATAATATTTTTACGGCGAGGGCGCTTTTTTGAATCCAGAGCGAAGTGAGGGATTGATTCTTTAGTAGAATCCCGAACGTAGCGAGAGATTCAAAGTACGTCGCCCGAGCCAAAAATATATTTTGCGCCCGAGTGATACACTCTACTTTTCATCACCCACTATGAGAAAATAATAGGCGCCTCATATTTTATTTCAAAACAAAACCATGAATTTCTATCAATCCGTGAAAATTGACAAAAACGGGGGCTGTAGTTCGCGCGTTTTTAATTTTTTTATTCAGCCTGCGGTGCGCCTTTGGGCCGTCGTACCAGCCAGTATTTATTCAAACAATATTTTCGTTCGATTTCTTTGGCACTGAACACTAAGATGTTCCAAATTCAAAAACTGCGCGGCAAAGATAATTGTGGCGCACTTATTCCTTTAGCGCTGAATACTAAGATGTACCAAATAATTGCGGCGTACTTATTTGAGTTCGATATGTTCCAAATTCAAAAAGTGCGCAGCAAAGATGATTACGGCGCACTTATAGAAGTTTCATACCGAAAACACCACCTTTGGGTGCACTTAAAAGCGAACCAAGTCGTCCTTTTCGAATAGATGGGATGAAATATTAGATTGTATCATAATGGAGCAAAATAATATTTTTACGGCGAGGGCGCTTTTTTGAATCCAGATCGAAGTGAGGGATTCTAGAGTAGAATCCCGAACGTAGCGAGAGATTCAAAGTACGTCGCCCGAGCCAAAAATATATTTTGCGCCCGAGTGCTTACACTCTACTTTTCATCACCCACTATGAGAAAATAAAAGGCGCCTCATATTTTATTGTAATATTATTATTTAATAAAACATAGAGTAACAATTAAATTGAAATTAAATAGTAAGTATAATAAAACAACTAAAAACTTATATTTACATTGAGACATTTTCGCAATTATGAAAATTTATTGTTACAGTTTTATTAGGAATAGAGATTGTTGAAGATTTTATAATCTGCGTGTTTGAAATAATGTCCGAATCTGGCTCATGTTGAGGAAAATGTGACGGTGAATCTCGTTGTTTGGATGTAGATGGGCGCGGCGACAGCGGCATGGATGGATTAACTGAAGGTTGCAATTTAATGTTTTCCACGATGCGTTCACACGTTTTCGCCTTGTTCTCAATGGAATCTTCTATATACCCCTCTGCTACAGCGCTTGACTTCCACCCTCCATGTAGCTTGAGAAAAGTTAAGCCCGCTCCAGAATCTGCCAAAAGGGTAACAGATGTACGACGAAAACAATGTCCTGTATACAGCTTGATATCTGGTAACTTTAAATAAATAGCGATTTCTTGTGGCATATTAGAAATTTTACTTTTTCCATAACTTATTTGATGCACTTGCCATTTTGATAACGTATGAAAAACCGATTGGTCTTCATATCAGCAGGACGCAGGTTCAGGTATTTCTGTACAATAGTTTTGTATTCTCCTCGTATTACGAAGGATCGGTAAATTTTTGTTTTTGTCTCTGTCAGCTTTACTAATAGTAAATCATCCGAGTGATTTTCGACATCATCAACAGTTATTTTTAAAAGTTCATTGCCACGACAAGCTCCATGTACTCCGAAAATTAAAGCCACCTGTAACAAAACCGAATGTGAATAAGACAAGTATCTATAGAAGTACAGATTAAAATAAAATGCTCATTTTAAAACACTATGGTTATACTTTACTAATCCACCTTATACATAGTTACTTACTTTTACGACAAGAAAGACATTGTAGGGTGCCTCATTAAGGAAAGTCTGCACGTTTTTGACTGAGAAGACTTTGGATTTTTTAGGTTTAAATCCATCAGACATCCTCTTCAGATACGCTATTAATTTCGAATATGTGTCCAGTTTTACGTCGTTATTAGAACTGACTGTTGATTTTAACATTGAGTAGGTACTCCAAAGATTGGAAGGTTGTTTAGTTTTGGCTAAGTACTGGAAGTAGGCCAAAAACACAGATTCTGAAAAAATCTTGGCGCCTCTTGCTTTTCTCCATTCCATAAAATTTACATGGGCTTTCGTGTATTTTTCCCGGGATTCTTGCGTCAGTTATGATACTTTCAGGAGTTAATCCTACTTTCACTGTCACTTGAACTCATTTTTCAAAACAAAACCATGAATTTCTAACAATTGACGAAAACGCGGGCTGTTTTTTTTCCGGCGGCGGCGGGACTATGGGCCGTCGTACCAGCCAGTAGGTATTTATTCAAACAATATTCACATTCGATTTTTTTGGCGCTGAACACTAAGATGTTCCAAATTCAAAATGGGCGCGGCAAAGATAATTGCAGCGCACTTATTTGAGTTCGATATGTTCCAAATTCAAAAAGTGCACGGCAAAGATAATTGCGGCGCACTTAAAGAAGTTTCATACAGAAAACACCACATTTGGGTGCACTTAAAGGCGAACCAAGTCGTCCTTTTCGAATAGATGCGGGATGAAAAAAATATTGTACACAGATTTATTTATAACCTACCTGTTTTTGTTAATACTTTTATCCCAGACATGGAAAATGTGAGCTACCTAAATTAACTAAATGTAAGAACTTTGTATGACCACATTTATGCAAATAAAAATACCAAAAATAATAAATATAATAATAATAACTATCATTATTTATTTAAAAAACCGTATTGGAACGTTTCATACTTTTGAGCACTTAATTCTGAATGCACATGGACAATACATAAATAATAGTAATAATTATTAATAACAATATCACCCAATGACATTAAGAAAATTGTACCTAGTAGAATAAATGTATTTTTTGTTCTTTTTTTTATACTATACTTGGCAAGCAAACAAGCATACAGCCCATCTGATGGAAAGTAGTTACCGTAGCCTATGGACGCCTGCAACACCAGTGGCATCACATACGTGCTACCGACCTTCAGACAAAGATGTAATGTCTCATGTGCCTGTAATTTCACCGGCACCCGTACCCTTCAAACCGAAACACAGCAATGTGTGCACTACTGCTTGGCGGCAGAAATAGGTATGGTGGTAGTACTTCCTCGGACGAACTCTTTCACAAGAAGTTCTACCACTAACAATCTTCTTCACATTTCTTCTTGGAATATTTTTGTTCAATAAGTTAAAATGGTTGAAGTTATGGTTAAACTTATTAATACTTAGGAATAGGTCTAATACAAGAACGTCTATGTCACCTTCTGTGCATATTTGATAAAAAGTGAAGCTAATTGCTCGTCAAACAAATTTCATCGTTATAAATTCAGACGAAGCGTCTCGCAGGGTGTTCCTTTAATCAGCAGAAACATTAACAGCCTTCGATTAGAAGAGGCACATAGTGGAGAGATGTACACAGTGACAACCTCTATTTCCCAACCTCTAAAGTCAAGCTGGTAATAAGTCGGCTTAAACGCGAGAGGTTCGATTTCTGTTTCTAGACAATTTTTTTGCCAATTATTGTCTTAAATCTGTATTGCACTTGTAAATGTTGGGTGTTATTTTAATATGTAACTTTATATCATAGGTGCTAACTTTATATCATAAATTTAAGCCAACTCGAGTTTAGTCTTGCTAGAATGATTATCAATTCCAAAAGTGTTATGCCATTTTGCTCATACTGTCTATTCCCTTGTCAGCCCTGTCTCGTTTTGGCCCCTGAATTGACCGATCACGCAATGTTTTCATGTAAAACAATAACCGACAATTTTAATTTGTAATAATGTTGTGTCTTTTTATAAAGTGGTTGAATACTGTGGAAGTTTATTTTGTATTAGGGCTGATTTAAAAGTTATAGAAAGTATCGGTAAGAGGGCACTATACTATAATTTAGGCTCCCTCTTTAACGCACGCGATAACCCGCGCGCCGTCTCTCTCGCGCTAGCGAGTGTCGTGCACAAAAATGAAGTTTTTTGTTTATTATGGCGAAAATAAAGTGTTTTTCAAAAAACTGATTTTAGCATAACAATAAATAGTTATTACCTACTTGTTGTAGTAAAATTTATATTTTTTAATTTGTTGTAGTATTAATTTATTTTTATTGTCAAATATTAAATGCGATTTTCAACTTTAAGCAAAGCCGTTTGGATAAAACAAAATGATTTTTGAAGGATGTTTGGATTTTAGGATTATAACACACCGTTACAAAATTTCTACTCTTGAGTGGCAGGCGTTGAAATAGAAAGAGTTGTTTAGAGAATCGTAGCCTGAATTATTTATTGATTAACTTATAATCCAGTTACAGAATGATGTTAAAGCTATTGAAGTACCAATTATACAATGTGAATGTTAATATTATGGTTTCTTATTTCTTTATCAGTTAAGTTTATACATCAGGTTACCAATTTCCTAAGACCCACCAGACAAATGTAAGAAAACCTGGCTAGCTGAGCAGGTGGGTTCATAAATAGAGGTTAGACGAAGATGAGACAAAGATTTTGTTGTATTACTGATTCTAAATGGACTTCCTACCACGTAGGACATGAAAACTACCGAATATTGCTGGGCGCCAGAACGGAGCGCTATAAGAGCGTCAACCCGTTCAAAAGTGTACGATAGACCGAGGGAGACCCGTGGCTCTCGGTTTGGTCACACAGGTAGAAAATGGAGTTACAGTACCGACTATCCAACGTAACGCGTGGCAGGGAAATGGGCCGCCGCGTGCGTCGACTCGAAGACGCGCACTGTACTCTGCTGTGCTCGTTCTCCGGGTATCGGGTTTCGTCTCGGTCTAGTGTAGGCACTGAAGCCTCAGCCGACCACTAGACTAAGACTAGACCTCCTGGAATTTGAGAAAACAAAATGTAAGAAAAAGCTCAAAGCCAGGCGGATAAAATAAAAATAGGGTTATAATACCGAGGGGCACTATGCGAAGGCCGTGAAGGGGAAATAAAATAAAGCAGAGAAAAAGGCTTCGCATAGGCTCCCTGGTTAGGTAGTGAAATCAGGCAGCAGCATGCTAGAGGGCTTGGCCAGCCATGATGCAAAGTATGGGTGCATGATAAAAAAAAGACATGTGGTTGACCGATCTGTATCTCCTAGGGAGTACAGATGGTCGATTCACCACGGCAAGCTAGATGACTTTGCATAGCAGGATGATTCACAAGTGCTTGGTTCATCCTGGTTATGCGGTTTAACGGTTATTTGAAAAGAACATGTGGTAAAAGGCACCTTGAAAAGAATACAGGCAAGCATTAAATGTGCCGGTGGCTGCTAGAGGCAGCATGAGGCTTGCTCTGTTTGCAGCTCAACCGGACGAATAGAAAAACGGAGGTAACCAGGCCGGGCGCACGTTGGCGGTAGGCCATCCTTTGGTTCGATCCGAAGGGATTTCAATCGGCTTGAACAACGAAGGAATGGAACCGTGGGACTGTACCTTATTTGGGGAGGCGTCTCGTGCTTGCTTCAACTCAGCTCGAAGGGAAGATGACCTTGCAGAGGTCACCGGGAATCTTGTGGTCGCCAGCGGGTGGGCTCGAGGCGTGTCCCGAAGTCGTCTCGGCCGCTGTCCTAGGTTATCGCAGGACGATGGTGCAGTTGCGTGGTGTGGGCGAAAGGCTGGAATTAGATTTCACAAGTTGGTTTTCACTGTTGGAATCGCCGACGGGGATCCGCCCCTCGCGGTCTGTGACACTAACCGTACGATCCAAGCTTCCACTGTTTGCGGCACGAGATGGCTCCGAACAAGACTCCCAAAATGCAGACGCGACTTATTTATATGCCGCGTCTGCCGGATATGATTTGTAGAACATTTCTTAATAAGGTAATGAATTCTTTCTCCTCCAAAAGCAATCTCAAATGGCGATGACGTTTCCGGATACGTGGCAGTTTTGTCTTTGACAGCTACTCATAGAGTTGTCTCTGGAAAATTTGTTTACAATAGTTTCCTTAGGAAATACCATAACAAAATACACCTGATTTTTCTACAACCTGAAAAACTAATAAAAGTAGGTATTTCCTGGAAGAAAAGGAGAAATTCCCAAATTAATCAAAAGATGTTAACAGCGCCCTCTTGTGGCGAGGTACGTTCCCGAACGCCCTCTGGAGAGAAGCGGCGGAACCAACAGCGTACCCGTTCGCCATCTTTGGAGGAGTGTCCAAACTAAAATATCAACCGAGACAGATAAATCCGATAGAGGGGCTTGTAACGAAAAAATATTTGTTACAACACCTTATGGAAATTTCAGACAAATCATACTTACACAATTTTCCATGGTACTAACAAAAAAACAGGAATCACATCTCGAGTAGAGTTATTTTAATTTTAAACTATGAAGGTATGGAAATTCTGGGAAACAACTTAAGACAGATAAAGCAAATTAACAAAATTATTTCAGAATATTCACATCATGACGAAAGAATATAAAATAACCCATTTCCAGGGAGGTAGTAGCTAGACCAAAGCTAAGTTCATGCAAATTACGATTGGTTCATTGCTTTCGCTCCAGTTGGGAAACTTCAAGTCATGACTATCGTACTAACATACACAGCATTTCCTACAAGTTTTGCAAATTTACTGAATTTAAGTATGTATGTAAGTTTTTTAGTGAAACTTAAGCTTTAAGTGGAGCTTGAATGCTTTTGAACAAGGTATCTGTCGGTTAATATATTGTGACCAGTTGCTACCGTATCATTTATTTTTTCAACTTGTATTAGTGACGGAACAAGCTGATATCCCAACCCAACTAATGTTAAGCGTTTATACCTCTGCCTTTAATAATGCACTGAGTACCACATATGCCATTTCCACCTAGGATGCGGCCTGCGTGGCACTGCACTGCACCCACCACCCAGATACATAAAGATGCTAAGTCTCATGTGCCTGTAATTTCACCGGTATGAACCACTTGATAGACTTTTTGACTTTTTGCAATCTATGATGCGCTGTGTTCTTTGCGTCTGTACCGTGTATGTTCTCGTTGTTAATTACAGGTTTATTCACTGGTGACAAATCACCATAGGCTTAATTAGGATACTCTCAATTCCTCTGGTCCAGTTCTACCAATAACTTCAGTAGCATTCTGGATGCAAAGAGAAAGGATCGAGTTCAAACTACACCGCACTTGAAAACTGGCATCGCTGATGTAGGTTTCAAGGCTGCAAAGCTGAAGTGGAAGTGGGTAGGTTACGTGATCCGTATGGAGCCTGAAAAGTGGACAAGGGAGGTAACAAGATGGATAGCAACAATTGTAGCAGACGTCGCGGTCGCAAAAAAAACACTGGTGTGACTACCTGGGTTCCTTCAACAGGGAATCAAGAGCTGGCCGAAGATCAGGAAGAAAGAAAGAGACTGGAGAAGACCTTTTGCCAGGCAAAGGGACATATAGGCAGGGGTATTAGTTAAAAAAAATAAGTCCCACTTTTCTAATTCTAATCTAATCTTTGGTTAATAGTTAATAGAAAATGGGTCATTAATTTTGCATACAAAGACAAGCATCTTGCTCATTAAACAGCAAAATAGTGAAGCAGATTATAAATGTCTCCATTTGTTTGCGTCCGTTGGCGTAGTTTGCTAAAGACTTCGAAAGTATCTGTACAGTAGTACAGTTTCCGGCTATCTGCTATGGCGCATCATGAATAGGATACTTGGTAAGTAATTAATGACACCCTCGCCTTCTCTGTTCATTAAGGTGCGACGGAGAAAACACTTCAACCTCGATGCTAGAGTTTGAAATGCAGTATATCTTAGACTAAAGTAATATGTGGCACAGGAAGTATTCTCTTTTGCCTACGATGTGCCACGGTAACAACTGTACCTACCCCGAACTTACTGACAAATGTCTTACTATCAATCCGTGTACTGTGCCACCGTCCAAATCACGCCGAGATGAAAATATTTGCTTAATTTTCTTTATAAAATTTATCAGCGTCTTTTCGACCCATATATTTTGTCAACTGGGAAATATATTTTATATATTATAAAATTTCATTTTTGATTACTATGGAGTAATAAATTAGCTAGAGATGATTATGTGATATTAATCATTGATGAAATATTATGTTCTGAAGGCGACTGAAGAGTATTTTTAGACTTGAGTAATGAGTAGTACAGTTTACACAGTACCTACAACATTTTGTGGTCGCCCATAGAAAAGCAATCACAAGAAATAGTTTGTTTTAGTAATGGTTTTCCCAAAACATCGGATATTTTGAACCACTTAGGCTGCTACAGATTATGGCACATTAACATAACTTTATATGCATCTTAAGCGGGCCAGTAGAAACTGAGGCCCGTATTAATAGACTGAACTCAACTCTGAAAACGATCTTGAGAGCACCAAAAATTTCCTTTTTGTATGGGAATTTTGAAATTGGAATACACTCAAGATCGTTCTCAGAGTCAAGTTCGATTTATGGCAATTTATTTATGGGCAATTATTATAACAATATTAACAATGATACATTCTCTGCACATTTTAAACAGCATTCTTGCTAATGTCAAAAGCAAACGAGTTCGTCTATGTTTTTTCTTCATAGTAAAGCGGCAGCGATCCGCAGAATTAATTCTCTTTAAATCAGAACGCGATGGGCGTGAAATGGGGACTGAGATTTCCAATTCGTAGCGACACAAAGTACAAATTTCAGAACCGAAAATGAGGTTAGCATATTCTTCAGTGTAAATAGTGGAGATTGCTAGTATTTAGATTTGAGTGGCAACCTTTGTGGTGCGGTGGGCGAGTATTCGACTGAGATGCAAGAGGTTTTGGGTTCGATTCCCGCTCCGAGACAAATGTTTAAATAATCTGCAAATATTTGTTCCAGATCTAAGTGTTGAGATACCATGGTACTTGTAGTTCCTGATAATCATTAATCAAACCTTGTGTAGATGAATGATGATTCAATGGAACATGTATGTGACTGTTGGACATTCAAAAAGTCTGAAAAGCCTTAAACATTTTTGTATGAGGTCTGTTGTTACGCACACTGTAGAGAAATTTTATATACGTGGTTTGGTAGTACCTAATTTTTTTGGTTCAATTTAACATTATTGTTTCCTTATACCGTGCATCTAATTAATTTGTAACGAACCTACGACTCCTAAGGCGAGATGTTCTTAGAATACTCGGCTTAACATTTTAAATTATATTTTACTTGTTGGGGAAACCGTTAGAGCGAACGTAATATCACTAAAACGGTTTATTCTGTAGTAAGGTTGGCGAAATAAAATCTTCACATTATTGCTACTTTGTCTATATAACCGTATTTCGTTTTCAGTGATAATTTGCAATGTGTTCTGTTTTTTCTTGTTTGGCGCGACATTTACTTTTGCTAAAGGGTATTTTGTTAAAAGGTTTCTGTCCTTTGATATAAGATGTCTTTTAAAGCAGTATTTTTTGTGTGGAGACACCAAAATTAAGGAAGGAGCGGTGATAAACCAAGCCAATATATTTGGTGAATATTTCTAATTTTGCAGTTGAACATACAGGTAGACTATGCAGCCATTAAATGACGATACATTCTGTTAGCGATAACTCTAGTGTAGTCCAAAAATGTATGAGTTTGATAGATTACATCAATCAAATTGAAATGTTTATTGTTAATGAATCGAAAATTGCTAGATAATGTAAATATCTGTCGATTCAATTGATGGAATCGACAGCGTTGAAGGGCTTCTTCCTTGGGCTTCTTCCAAGATGAGTAGCAAAGTGTTAATTTTGACATTTTGAGAAAACCGTTACCGTTTAATTTTCGACTTTCCTAATGGTGACCCAAGTGTAAGCCTGTAAGAAACTAAACTAATGTTTGTGTGTTTCGGTTATTTAGTAAGTTTTTTTTAGATTTTTTTAATGTTTTTTGTTGATAATGCATATTGATAACGCTGCGTTTACTGTGAGCAGGTCATAATGAAAGTGTTTGGCTCAGGCGCCAGAGAAGATACCGGTCATAGTTATGTCCAGCAACGGAGAATTTTATACGCTAATGATGATAATTATGAAAATAAACAAAGCTATTTAGTAATGAATTTGTCTGAACTAACTTACATTTAATTTTGCTCCTTCCATATGTAGAATGCGTAGTAAGTACAGATAGGTAACAGTAGATACTTACCTACTACCTACCCCACAAGCGGAAAAGTCACGAGCATGTCATCTAGTATATTATAATACATATTATTGACCCTGCGTACCTATGCGTTCCAAAATTGAATCATGCACGCGAACGAAGTTTGTTTCTAATTTGGCTATTATTTCTTCAAACTCCATGAAACTTTGTAAGCATCATCAGTACACTAATATCTAGACATCCGTCTGCTACTTCTTCTAGATCCTAGATTTATTATTTTTCAACACACTTTACACGCCACTTTATGAGCGGCTCTAATTTCACGGCAATTAGGCACATAATGACACCTATAATCAAACTGTGACTTTTTCATTGCTATAACTCACAAGTTTTTTTTTATTTATTGGTTAAGTTGCTTTCCTCAGATCCCAGTTGTCCCGTTTGTTCTTAAAAAGTTTCGATACAAAAAAGATCGGGATCAAATAAATTAATGTACCTATTGCTTGCTCATTTCATGCAACTAAGTATTTTATTAGATAATTTCAACTTCTACGTGTTTAATAAAAAAAAAATAGAACTTTTGTTTTCTCTGTAATAAAGAAAACTTTAAATTCCCCATTTTGTACGTGGCTAAAACGCTAGCCGCGGAAAGCAAAAAAAAAGAAACCTCATTCCTTTAGTCTATGGCCGATCGCCATTGTTAGATGCGCGCATATGGAAAACTGATTAATTTTTCCCGCCATAGCGAAAAATTTCTCACAACTCGTTTTCACTGTTAAAATTATAGTTGTTTTCTTCACAAGTGTGTTGAAAAACGTCGTATGATACACGTGTGTATTAATGATTACCGTCCTCGGGTTTCAATGGCGCCTCTGACGTAATCACTAACTTTACACACTTGTACCATAATGTACTATTATCCCACACTTATTTTCATATTCAGTGTAGCTTCCTAGTAGTAAAAAAGGATCATCAAAAAATAACAAAACCTTGTTAAATTTGTTACATGATTAACTAACTATTAACGGCTTCCAATCTTTGTTCGATAAGATATTACTACCCTCGAGAGTCAAATCCCTTATCTAATTTTATTTGCTCCTTTGTAATGGTTATCTCTGCCTACCTATTGTCCATTATTCTCAAGAGATTCACGCTGGATCTATATCGGAGACTTTCGTGATCACATAATAGCAAAAATATGGGCCTATTTAAGGGAAGTTTCTGCAGATTTTTTATTGATTTGGCAATATTACGAAATCACGACAACGGACTTTAGAGAGAGCTGCATGGAGTTTCAGTACGTAATATTTTTTTTTTTTTTGTTTATGACTAGCATACAAGCATACGGCCCACCTGATGGAAAGCAGTTATTGGACGCCTGCAACACCAAAGGCATCACACGCGCGCTGCCGACCCTGAGCTATGAGATGAAAAGTCTATGTGCCTATAATTTCAACGGCACCAGTACCCTTCAAACCAAACAGAGCAATGCGAACACTACTGCTTGGCGGCTGAAATAGGTATGGTGGTACTACTTCCCTGGACGAATTCTTTCACTACAAGTTCTACTGCTAACAAAAAATCCAAAACAATGTCACCGAGATAGCTCTCAGAATTATCAAGTAGAATGACACCAGGAGACCATAAATTCCTTGCAAACCTGAAAAGCGTAGAATAAATGTTTTCGAGTGGACAAAATGAACTGGTCAACTCTGAGGCCCCCACTTGAGGAGGACTTATACCGTACACACAGCAGAGTGGACTTCAACTTGCTGATGATGACAATGATTAAATCATGTAATTTTTTACAATCTAGTGTAACGTGTAGTATTTCTAAAGTGGGTTTAAAATAAAGATACTGTGGGATGTGTTGTTAATTGGTTACGATACCTATTGGTAGGCAGATGGGTTGAGCTCCAATAACGTAGTCCACACGAGATGTAAATGTAGTAACAATCCGTTTATTTCAATAAGTAGCTGTATCACAACAAAGCCAGCGAAATCACATAGAAAGTTATTTGCAACACAAGCACACAAGAGAATAGTCAGAAGGTAGAAGTACGAGCATAGTTACGAGATAGGTATAGATACAGTTCCCACAGGTTATGGGATTCGAAAAGCGAACGAACAGCTGCGCGAGCGTAGGCGGGGGCGCGCGCGAGTGACACGGGTTTTGTATCCGAAAGGTACGTCTCGACTGCCGCAGCAAACGCGTACGCGCCGCGCCGTGAAGTTCGAGCGGATCAGGTGCAACACTGGAATGCAGTAGGTAGCACAAGCTTCCGCTGCATACTACGGGTTTTACCCGACTATGCTTGTGAATTTATTATTTCTAAACTATTATTAAATGTTTTTATATGTAGGTATATTTAGATAGATTAGTAGGTACAGTAATGGTTTTAATTATTATTATAACAATGTTTAGATACGTAATGTAGTTGCACAGAGTCTCCTACATCACTCCCTCCCAGAGGCCGTGTCTACGGTCGATAATAGTCTGGGAAGTGGACACGTCTTCCCGATCTTGTTGTCCGTGTGGTGTCTTGTGGATGCGGTGTGTTTTGTGGTTGAGGAGGGGGGTCTTTAGGTGTTACTTTTTGTTTATAAGGCGAGGCTGCGTCGTCAGACAGTATGTAGGCTGGCTTTAGGCGATCTACCGATACTGTGACGTCTCTGCCTTTTGCACGGATCTTGAAGAATTTGGTGCCCCGTTTTAAGACTTCGTGAGGCCCAGTGTAAGCGGGCTGAAGTGAACCACGTAGCGCGTCTTCCCTAAGAAATACGTGGCTACATGTGGCAAGATCTTTGAATACGAAGATTTTGTTAGTGGAGTGGTGTTGGGTCGGAATAGGACGAAGGTTTTTAGCGAAGGAATTCAAACGTGCTGTGAAATCGGAGATATCAGTGGTATTGTACGCAACTCTGCTATCGAAAAATTCACCTGGGAGTCGGAGAGGTTCTCCGTACACCAGTTCAGCGGACGAAGCCTGTAAGTCCTCTTTGTAAGCACTTCTTATCCCGAGTAGCACGAGCGGTAACGTCTCGGTCCAGTTTGGATCAGCATGGCAGGTTATAGCCGCCTTCAGTTGCCGGTGAAATCGCTCGACCAAGCCGTTACACTGAGGGTGATAAGCGGTCGTTCTTCGGTGTTGAAAGCCAACAAACTTAGACAACTGCTGGAATAGTGCCGATTCAAATTGTCTGCCTTGGTCGGTAACAATATCGGTAGGACAGCCGAATCGGGATACCCAACATGAAATGAATGCTCTGGCCACGGTTTCTGCTGTGATATCGGTTATAGGGACAGCTTCGGGCCATCTCGTGAAGCGATCGACCGCTGTCAAGCAGTACCGATAGTCGCTTGAAGGAGGCATGGGTCCGATCAGGTCTATATGTACATATTTGAAACGTGCGGACGGTAAGTCAAGCGTACCTAATGGTGATGAGACGTGGCGTGTAACCTTTGTGCGCTGGCATGTCAAACATGCCTTAGACCATTCACGGCACTCATTACGCATGCGAGGCCAAACAAAACGTTGTGCAATGAGTTGGGCGGTAGCATTGGCACCTGGATGGCTTAGTGAGTGTAGACAGTTAAAAATCTGCTGTCGAAGAGGTTTAGGGACGAATGGCCTGGAAGTCGGTGTACTGACGTCGCAATACAATTTAATGCAACTTCCAGGGAGAGTCATTTTAGTCAAGCGGAGTGATTTTTCTTCGCTTCCTTGGAGGTATTCAGTGAGCTCGGGGTCCGTAGCTTGTAATTTGGCCAGGACTTCTAGGTCAACCGGCACCTGAAGTTCTTCGATGCGGGAAAGTGTGTCCGCGACAACATTGCTGCTGCCCGAGATGTGCTGTATGTCGGTTGTAAACTGCGAGATTAGATCGAGGTGTCTGTACTGACGAGGTGAGCAGCTACTTTTCCGTTCGTGGAATGCATAGCAGAGCGGTTTGTGGTCAGTATAGACTGTGAAATGAGTTGCCTCTAACATAAAGCGAAAATACTTAATGCTCTCGTAGATAGCTAACAGCTCGCGATCATACGGAGAGTATTTTATTTGAGATGGGCTTAATTTGCGAGAGAAGAATGCCAGGGGTTGCCATGCTCCGTCCTTGAGCTGCTGTAAGACCGCACCTATCGCCGTATCTGAGGCGTCAGTGACCAGTCCTAATTTAGCTTGGGAGTCGGGATGAGCGAGAAGAGCTGCGGTACAAAGGCTCTTTTTGCAGGCCTCGAAAGCTTCTTGTGATTTTCCTTGTATGTCAATCGGGTGAGAAGCTTTGACAGATCCGGTGAGAAGGGCATTTAAGGGGGCTTGAATTTGGGCTGCGGTGGGTATAAACCGCCTATAGAAGTTTATCATGCCCAGGAAACGTCTGAGTTCCCGAACTGTTTTCGGGACGGGGAAGTCTGAAATTGAAATGGCTTGTACTTTGTCGTCCAGAGGTTTGGTGCCCGTTTCAGAGATGCTGTAACCCAGAAAAGTGACCTCGGGTACTCCAAAAACACACTTTGCAGTGTTGACGAGTACGCCGTAGTCTCTCATACGGGCGAAAATTTGGTGCAAATGGTCTTCGTGCTGTTCTCTGGTCCTGGAAGATACTAAAAAATCGTCCAGGTATGGATAAACAAAGTCTAGGCCTCGAGTCACCTCATCTACAAACCTCTGAAATGTTTGCCCGGCATTGCGCAATCCAAAAGTCATGTTTGGGAATTCGTAGAGCCCGAAAGGAGTCGTTATGGCAGTTTTGGGTATGTCGTCTTCAGCCACAGGGATCTGATTGTACGCCTTGACCAGGTCTATAGTGGAGAAAAATTTACAACCGGACAAGTAGTGCGAAAAGTCATGAATGTGGCGAATCGGGTATTTGTCGGGTATTGTTCTGGCATTGAGCAACCTATAGTCGCCACATGGACGCCAGCTATTGTCCTTTTTGGGTGCGAGATGGAGAGGAGACGACCAAGGGCTGTCAGACGGACGAGCTGTTCCATTGGTTAGCATTGCCTCGAATTCTTGTTTAGCTATTTTGAATTTGTCGGGAGCCAACCTACGGGGTGAACAAGATACCGGGGGGCCTGGTGTGGTTTGGATGTGGTGTTTAGTGTGGTGTTTAACAATACCCGGAGTGCCAGCTGGTCGTGTAATTTCCGGGTATTGGGCTAATATGGCGTGATAACTATCGCTACCACCAGATGAAACCTTCACGCTTAAAACTAGGCTATCAGATTCAACGACAGAGGCTACGGTGCTGATATTGGTAAGGCTATCGATGAGCCTTTGATTGCTGATATCAACGATGAGGCGGTAGTGTGAGAGAAAGTCTACTCCGATGATAGCTTTCGTGACGTCCGCGACAACAAAACGCCAAGGAAAGGCGCGGCGTAAGCCTAAATTTAAGTTAAGGGTTAAGTAGCCATAGGTATCGATAGCGGTACCATTAGCAGCGCTTAGTTGATAAGATGTTTTGCTACGGCGGTGCTCGCGAAACGCGGATACGGGATAAACACAAATATCACTGCCAGTGTCAACTAAAAACTGTTCTTTGGTTTCACGATCGGTGATGAAGAGGCGACCCATTGAGTTTCGGCAATCGTTAGTCGCCATTATTGACTGCCCGGGGCGTTTCCCGCTTTGTAGTCGCACGGCTTCAGGCATTTCCGTGCTTCAGTACCAAAATTGGAGTGGTACCAGCAGACTGGGAATCTGCGGTAGCAGGAGTCAGATCTGTGCGATGGCGATCGGCTACGATTTCCTTGTCCTCGGTCCCGGGATCGTGACCTATGGCCAGCCTGGGCAGTCAGGGCGCTGACTTGTCTAGTTAGTTCGGCGACCTGTCGAGTCAACTCGTCAATCGGTGATGATGATGAGGTTGCGGCGACTTGGCGCGTGGATGGTGCGATGTCGTTGATTCGGTCGGCTAGTTCCGCCAGTGCTCCCATGGTCAGCGAGGTCTGGGACGCGACGATCGGCTGTATTCCTGTAGGTAGGCGGCTGGTCCAGATTGTCTTTATGAAGTCCTCGGGTACTTTTGGTCCCGCCAAATGTTGAAGATGTCGTAGAAATTGTGAGGGCTTGCGGCTTCCTAGCTCCTCATGCATCAGTAGTTGTTTGACTTGATTTTCCCGGGAGGCCGATAATCGCTTAATTAGTTCTGCTTTTAATCGGTTATAATCGGGGGGTCCAACAAGAATGTCCTCAACTTCTGTGGCGTATTGTCGGTCCAGGTTTCCGAGAATGTGGTAGAATTTGGTTGTGTCGTCATTGATTTTGTAATCTTTATTTCAATAAGTAGCTGTATCACAACAAAGCCAGCGAAATCACATAGAAAGTTATTTGCAACACAAGCACACAAGAGAATAGTCAGAAGGTAGAAGTACGAGCATAGTTACGAGATAGGTATAGATACAGTTCCCACAGGTTATGGGATTCGAAAAGCGAACGAACAGCTGCGCGAGCGTAGGCGGGGGCGCGCGCGAGTGACACGGGTTTTGTATCCGAAAGGTACGTCTCGACTGCCGCAGCAAACGCGTACGCGCCGCGCCGTGAAGTTCGAGCGGATCAGGTGCAACACTGGAATGCAGTAGGTAGCACAAGCTTCCGCTGCATACTACGGGTTTTACCCGACTATGCTTGTGAATTTATTATTTCTAAACTATTATTAAATGTTTTTATATGTAGGTATATTTAGATAGATTAGTAGGTACAGTAATGGTTTTAATTATTATTATAACAATGTTTAGATACGTAATGTAGTTGCACAGAGTCTCCTACAATACTTAATAAATAAAGTTTCTAAATAATGTTTACAAAGTACTTGTTATATACTTATTTGTAAAAATAAACAATAGGACCACATTTTTAAATTGATACCTTTCTCGATCCTTTTCATTTTAAGAGCTATAGAACTATACAAAGAAGCTCCATAACCGGCTTAAACCGGTCATAGCCGGGAGGTTCCGGAATATCACCACCATTAACTCTGCCATTACTTGGCAGAATTTGTAAGGAAATCTGCTTTCAGATCGGGGCTGAGTGGCTTGTGCCCATAAAATGGCCTAAAAGCCACATGAATCACCTCATTGTGGTCCGATAAAGTAAGCAAATAATGTAGAAATTGAGCAGGCACTTTCTTTGTGGCTTATTTGTAAATTTTTAAATGGCGAAACGATGTAATAAAAACTACAACACATGACACAGACAGGATGGTCTAAGCAAATAGATGGCATGTAATGCTGCCACTTCACTTGGTGTATATTTGCAAGTGTTTGCGTTATTTTTCCAAGGTAAAATCAACCATGAGGTTATCGATACATAATGTTGTTTTATTTGGCAAAATAGCGCAATCATTTGGAAATATACACCAAGTGAAGTGACTGATGTAAAATATATTATTTTTATCTACTGCCGATTGCATAATTCTCTCATCATCATCATTATCATCAGCCTGTAGAAGTCCACTAATGAACATAGGCTTCCCCCTTAGAATGCCATGACGAATGGTATCAAGCCGCCTCCATCCACCGACTTCCTGCGACGTTTATAGTGTCTTTAGTCCATCGAATAGAGGGCCTTCCTCTACTGCGTCGTCCGGTTTGTGGTCGCCAGTCGAGAACTTTTATTCCCCAACGAAATAATTCCATAATTCTCTACAAAATATTATCACTCATCTACGTAGCCAAGCCAGGATGGCATAGGTACCTAATGTACCTATACTCTGGCCGCCGTCTGGCCTCTACTGTATGACTTAACTTATATTTCACTCAAAACGAGGATTTAAACGTAAGGGGTTTGCTGGTTCTGCTGTAGGAAAATGGTGCTGTTGAAACGGCACAGATTATACCGCGTTAGAGCATTCTAAGTATAAAGCCCACCTGATGTGAAATGGGTTTTATGTCAGCCAATTTATAAATAACATCTCTTTTCCTCTTTTCCGCACTCTTAATGTAGACGTTTTTTTTCGGTACTCACTAAGAGCAATGAGATGTACATTTTTTTCGGAAGACGAATAGGTTTAATAAATTGTACGAACCCATTTAAAAAAAATGTTTGCTGTCTTACACTTTTAGGAGGTTCGTAAATAACTTATAAGCTAACAGTATACGCGATCAAAGTCAACAGCTTTAAAAAAAAATATTTTTCATCCCACCATCTCGGAAAGAGTATTTTTACTCTTCGATATCTGAGTGTAAAAGCCGTTTTTATCCGCTAGAGGATAAAAAAAATTGAATTTAGAACATCGTGTGCACTAAGTTTGTGAATTCAAAACATCAATAAACCTATTTACTTCTACCTCCATGGTGCCGAATTTATCGTGCAACCTTTTATAATTTGTTAAAAACTCAGACTTGGAACCTTCTTGGTGTATAACTTTTTATTTAATTTGCTTTACGCGCGCCGTATTCTTTTCACGTTATGTTGTTAAAACCTGGTTAAAACAAGAAAGTTGAAAATAATTGATAAACTAGTATAAAAAATCCTTGAAAATGAGATTCTAGCGACGAGGAAGCTTATTTGACGCCAACAGAATTGACAGAAACTGTAAAAAATGCGCAAATGAGCTTTATCCCTGAACAATCACGCGAGAAGTATTTAAAACCGTACGATGTGTTTACCGCGTGGCAACTAGCTAAAGGAGCCAAAACTTTCTCAGAAAACATTTTGCTGGCATATTTCATTGAATTATCGGAGACCAAGAAATCAAGCACTCTATGGAGTACGTATTCAATGCTAAAAGCAACAATAAAGATGAAACAAGACATACATATCAACACCTATCCTAAATTAGTGGCATTTTTAAAAAGAGCCTCATCTGGTCACCAACCAAAAAAATCGAAGGTTTTCACAGCATCTGAAATTGAAAAGTTTCTTAACGAAGCACCTGATTCCGTGTATTTGGCGGCAAAAGTAAGTCATTTGCACATTCGGTATCTACTTAAGTATATTAATCAACTACTTAACATAATCTAATACTTACGTACTTAGTAAATATTGATAGGCATAATTATGCATGCATATCAATTTTATTAATTTATCTACTACAATACTCTTTACGTTACAGGTTGTTCTTATTATTGGTATAAACGGAGCATGTCGAACAAATGAACTAACTAAATGTCAAAAACATTGAAAAACATTCAGATGACTTACTATTAATTAATTTACCTAATACAAAGACAAAAAGAGACCGCAACTTCGTCATTCGCAAGCAATACGTAACAATTGTTGAGAAATATCAAGGCTTACGCCCACCTAACACTCCAATCAATCTATTTTTTCTACAATATCGCAACCAAAAGTGTATCAGACAGCCTATGGGTGCTAATAAAATTGGCAGTATCCCACGAGAAATAGCAGCATTTCTTGAACTTCCAGAACCCCTGTTGTACACGGGCATTGTTTCAGACGAACATCAGCCACACTTTTGGCCGATTCAGGGGCTGATCTCCTGTCCCTTAAGCGCCATGGAGGCTGGAAGTCCAATGCGGTTGTAGAGGGATACATAGAGGATTCCATCCAAAATAAGTCTACAATATGTAAAGGTATCGTAGGAGCCATTACACTGAAAGAGCCTCAGTCGGATCCTTGGACTGGCCCTTCTACATCAAAAATGAGCCGTTACGAAACACCTAACCCTCGCCCTCTCTCGCCAACATTTACGCCAAGGGAATCCGATGAATCGGTACAACTATTAAGTATGACAGATAGTTTACCTAAAAATAGTACACAAGTCACTAACACCAACATTACAGTACCTAACAAAAATCTTACACTCAACGTAAGTAACTGTAGCAACGTTACTTTAAATTTTTCTTAATTATACCTAAGTATTATTTGTTATAATTTAAAGATTATTCTGTAATACTTACCTATCATAATGTAGTAGTTAATACCTAAACTGAAATAAAAGTATCTTGTGATTTTAAATGTTTTTTTTTGCATTAAGTCATTTCCTCGCTGAGGTGGGATGAAAAGTTACGTGTTGCACTCGAGTGCAAAGATTTTTCACCTCGTGCTCTTTTGATTCGCTCGCTAACGCTCAAGATTCTAATGTTTTAATCACTCGCTACGCTCGTGATTAAATTTTAGAATCCTTCGCTTGCTCGGTCATCAAAATTGAGCACGCGGTTAAAAAGCAACTTTGCACTCTTGTATAACAAATAACTATTAAAGTCTGTTTGGGTAATGTGTACCGACTACAGATCGCAGGAAGTAGGTTGCTGGCGTCTCGAGACAGTATGATATTCTATGGAAGAGGTTTTTGTGTAAGCAGTGGACATCTACCGGCAGAATGGTGATGCTGATGAACAAATAACAACTCTTCACAAAATCCATGATTTTGACTGGTCTGCAAATAATTGTTAAGGGTCCGGGTAATGTTTGTACTATGGTACTCGTAGTTCCTTGATACCCAAAACACATGGAATCTTAGTGGGATCAGGAATATAGTTGTATGTGACTGTTATTAAAAATAAAAAATAAAATATAGTAGGTACGAGTAATAATGGTTTATAGAACTGAAACTTATTAATATTATTGGCCCTGTTATTCAGTGATATTATGTTATTTTAAGCACTTTAATCTAGGAATAGGTAACCATAGAGAAATTTTATGTAACACACATCCCACATCAGCAGCCTTTTGAATGCTTTACAGTACCTACACTGTTGGACGAGTCCTAACCCATAGGATGCAATGGGGGGGATTGGACATAATCACCACGCTTGGCAGGCGGATTGGTGATCCCAGTATTGGTATATATATTGGTATTGAGTACTCAGATGGATGCTGCTGCACATACCCTGGTGTAATCTCTTCGTCGACAGTAGTTCACAGACTTACCAAATCAGGCAGGCTCACGCACATCTTGGGACCACCTGCCGGAGCATGCTTATAGAATCAAGTAGCCTTACATCGTTCAAGCCTAAATTAAAATTATGAATCGTTGAGAAGCCGTTCTATAATGTCGAAGATTTTGTATATGGACAAATAATTTTTCATCATCATCAGCCTGTAGAAGTCTACTGCTGGACATAGGTCTCCCCTTGGTATACATAGGTCTTGATCCGCCTCCATCCACCGACTTCCTGCGACGTTTATAATGTCTTTAGTCCATCGAGTGGAGGGCCTTCCTCTACCGCGTCGTCTGGTAAAGGAGATGTTTCATCCTGGGCCTGCTCTGAGTACACTACACAGAAAAATACAATAGAAATAGGGGATTTTCATAAAAATACAATTATATTAATTTGATGTTTAATACAGCGGTACAAAAATGATAATTTGTGAGTTTTTTTATATGGTCACCCAAGTTTTAGGGCAGCCATGACAGTCAAGTGTGACTTTTGACAACTGACAGTTTTTTTGAGTGTCATTGACAGTGTTGCCAGAATATTCGATATGGGTCAATTTTGTGTCGCAAAGTTCAAATAAAGTATTTTTCATACCCTCAAAACTGGATTGAGTAGTTTGTTTCGCTAATATCTTCTAAAGAAGCACTGCCATAGATTATTAAACTTAAAACCAAACTACCTACTTATATCTTTACATTGGTTATTTTATAATGCACAATAAGATTTTGGTTCTGACCGTTTATAGTGAAAAGTGACCTTTTTTTAGTTTCCCACTGTCCGAAATTGATAGTAGGGTGCTGGCAGCACTGCTGGTTACCGTAACCACAGACTACTCAAATTTATATTTCACGCATGTTCGACCGCCATATTTGAATATGTTGTGTTGCTCTCCTTGGCGAAGATAATCTCGAAGTACACTAAAACGAAGTAATATTATGGAAAATAAACTATAACAAATAGTTTCTATATTACTTAGCTACATTAATACATACTGTACATAGTGCAGGCCCAGGCTCCGTACATCTATGAAACATCTCCTTTTACATATTTCAAGTTAATTTAACACAATCTATTTAATTAATACTACAGTTATTAGTTAGTTATTTTAGTTAATATGAATGTATTTAATTTGTACCTAGTTTATTTATTTTTACAATTAGAACTACTGATTGTTTTAATTAATCTCTTTATAAATTTTCTGAAGCATTGTGACAATGTGTACTATTATGTGTCTGTTCGATTGTAAATGTTTTATTTACCAATAATAACATATTGATTATTCTGATTATTCGGTTTTTACGACATCCACGGAGACGGACGGGTTTATTCTCAAACCGGTCACACCACAGCACAAGTGGGTAACATCTATGGCTATATAGGTGTTTATGATTTATGCCTCCATTATCACAGTTTCGATGCCGCCACATTGTCTCGTGCGTTCAAGTGCTCTCTGTTCAAATGGCGCGTGAATCGGTGCAGAAAATGTTTTTAAAGAAAACGACCATTAGAAAAGTTGAGTCTGAATGTGGGTTTAATAATTTTTGAAGTCATTTTATTAACATTAGCACCATTTAACGAACTTTTTCGTTTTATTTCTTACTTATGTTTGATACTTAATGTTTTTACGAAGATTATAGCCATTAGTAGAACACAGTCCACTATAAATTCTGCCTGCTGCCTTATTCTAAAAGATAGTTCAAAATGAATTGGTAAATATTACGGTTGGTACTATAAATTTGATTGATTTCCAACAATGGACAATTAAACAAAATAATATCTGTTAGATTGTTATTTATAAGTATATCAAGCGTAGCGTGTGCTGTCTTATAAACTCTTTACTTTTGACTAACTACATATAAGTTCTCTTTATCCATGTATCAGCTTTTCCTTATTCTAGAGGCGCTTCCCAGCTTAATATGAATATGAATGATCATCAAATCAAGCCGAACCGTGTTTGAAGCCCTGGTCTTCAAGGCTTCTTCTAGGATTCTTCTTAGGTTGCTTTAGAACAAGAGTAATTTTAGTTTAAAAGACGATTCAAAATGATGCTAGTGATTTCAATGAAAACTTACTTACTTTTGACTTTGAGCTAGTTTTAGAGCTCCTTGTTAATGAGTTCTTCAAGGGAAGTACTACCACTTTACCTATTTCTGCCACCAAGCAGTAGTGGGCATTGCTGTGTTACGATTTGAAAGGTGAAATTACAGGCAATCCTAGTGTGGGATCATGATGTTTTGTGTCTATTTTGTGACAGTTGGGTGTTATGCTACGGTTTTATTATTTATTTTCAAAGAATATACAAATTCACTTATAGAGAAAATTTAATTGACTTACAAAATCAAAGGTATGTGCCATTAAGCGTAGTTAAGATAATTGTTATTTATACAATATTAGCTTTATAAGGTATAGTTTCACTCGAAAACTTAGGTAAGTATACTATCTTAGGTACCTAAGTATTATGAGAGTGAACTGTTTCTACACAGTAATTAAGAGTATCAAGAGTGAACTGTTTCTACACAGTTAATGCGTACCTAAGTGTTGCATATCCCTAGTGTGCAGGGTTCCGGTCAGCCCTAACAACATTCTGAAGATGTTTGCTGCTATATAATATATAATTATACTATATAGGTTTGATTGGCAGTATCTGAATCATTACTGTATAATACAATCATATCTAGGTAGGCAGGTTTGTACGTTTGTTAGATAAGTAAAATTATTGTGAATTGTTGTTAATAACTGATATTATTTGTTGTGTGTAAACCCTGAATGATCCTATGTTGATTGAATAAATGAAATTATATTATTATTATTGTATTATATGTTATGTTTCCATTGGTACCCCCAAAATGCAACTCGCCCTCGAGGAAGACCAAGGCGGAGATGGCGAGACGACATCATGGGAGTAGCGGGTGCTACTCGGCTAGCGCAACAGAGAGAAAATTGGAAACGGTTGGAGGTGGCCTTTGCCCGTAAATGGGCGCCCCCACAAACATAATACATTGAAAATAAATAATAGTGATAACATAGGTACTTTTATATAATAATAATATAAAAATAATAATGTTATAATAATATATCTACCTACATGTAAATGTTTTTATGGAAATAATGTTCTTAAATAACTGTTTTTAAATATTGGGAAATAAAAAGGCTTAAATAAATAATAATAAATAATGTTATGTTATGTATGAGTATACGGGTACATAGCTAAGTAAAGCGCATCCTAGGTGGACGTGTCCTTAGAGGTATTGCACTTGTAATTGGCTGGGGGGTGACCGCTTAGCATCAGGTGGACCCCATTCCAGTACCGCCATTTATTCAAATAAGAAAATGATGTGAAACCTGCTTGCTATTGCTGTTAGGATATTCCTATGCCGACCTTTGTGGTGCGGCGGGCGAGTAGCCGGCTGAGATGCGAGAGGTTGCGGGTTCGATTTCCGCTGCCGGACAAATGTTTGTATGATCTGCAAATATTTGTTCCGGGTTTAGGTTTTATAGTACAAAACTCGTAATTCCTGATATCCTCGACACAGGGAAGTCTAGTGTGAGTTCAGTGGTACGATAACTTAACTCTATTGATATTGGTTTTAATCGATTTCAATGCTGTTTCTATTCGAAATGACGCTCTTGCGACTACCCAACTTACGCATTTGCAACAAGACTGTGTAAATTAAGTAATCACATTAACGTAATTTCAAATAGAAACAACATTGAAATCGATTAAATCAATAGCAACAGAATTACGTAATCGCCCTCCAGGACTGAGGTATATGTGAGTGTTGCGAACAATAATTTATAAATTCTAGACTGACAAGTAGTGGCGCAGAACGGAGACCTATAACGTCGTTTCGGTCGAACTCAAAAGAAACGAACTCTAAGAACGATCTTAAGAACACCAACATTTTTTTTACGGGAATTTTTTAGTTGGACTCGCTCCAGATCGTTTTCAAAATCAAGTTCAATTTATTAATATGGACCTTATATCCGCTTATCTCTTTACGACGACAATTAACGATGAAAAATGCGTTGCACTTACCTATACCCTGATTTTTAATCTTAGACAATTTTTGTAAACAAAGAAATGTCACTGTGTGTATAAGTGTCATGTATGTATATCATATGTGTATATACGCATATCTGACATTTATACACATAGTGGCATATCTTGACATTTATTTGTCTACAAAAATTGTCTAAGATTAAAAATCAGGGTATAAGATGTTGCCTATAAGTTATGACGTTGTTGATATAAGTGCAGACGGCGTTAGTGTTGGGTCAAGGCTCGCTTCTGAGGTAATAAAGGTATTTGCACCATACTATTCTGATGAAAAAGATCTTAGATGTGGCAGTCAAAAGACCAAGAAGTATTTCATAGTATTAGTAGCACCTTGGCTGTTTACTCCAATGTATACGCAGACGCTGAGTTAAAACTTCCCGGAGTGTTTATCAAGATTCTGTTGACGTGCAAAGTTATCAAAGTTCAAAATTAAATTTCCGGGTATATTAATATTTATATTACCCTGCCACTTGGGCCTCAAGTTCTCCTGGTTAATGGCTTCCGTAGAATTTTAACATTCAACTGCGCTGAATCCTACTAATATTATAAACGCGAAAGTTTGTAAGTATGGATGGATAGATGGATGTTTGTTACTCTTTCACGTAAAAACTACCGAATAGATTTTAATGAAACTTTACAATAATATAGCTTATACATCAGAATAACACATAGGCTACAATTTATAAATATGTTGTGTGTCCATAATATGACGATAAGTGTTAAGTAAGTAGGTAAAAATATACGATCTGGGAGCTATTCTGGCGTGCGCTACCAAAACCGCTAGATTTACACATATGTAACGTATCCTGGAAATGTTTATCTTAAATAGTCCTACAAAAAAGCACGCCACAGTATTATATAGGTTATATTCTTTTCTACGTCACGCTAATATAAGCTACTCGAAATACTAATCCTGCGCAGACGAAGTCGCGGGCACCAGCTAGTATTATTATAATTATAGGTCGTATTTCGTATGCGTAGGTCGTGGTGTGGCCCAAAACATCATTAAACCTATTTACTTCTAACTCCATGGTGCCGAATTTATCATACAACCTTTTTTGATTTGTTAACAACTCATACCTACTCGGAACCTTCTTGGTGTATTATTTTTATTAATTTGCTTTACGCACCCATTTTCTTTTCACGTCATAGGTATTGTTAAAACTTTAGGTTAAAAACAAAAACTTGAAAACAAATGAAAAACCTAAAATGAGTGATTCTAGCGACGAGAAAGTTTATTTGACGCCAACAGAATTGACTGAAACTGTTAAAAATGCGCAATTTTTTTGCATATACTCATTTCCTCGCTGAGGTGAGATGAAAAGTTACGTGTTGCACTCGAGTGCAAAGATTTTTCACCTTGTGCTCTTTTGATTCCCTCGCTTACGCTCAGGATTCTAATTTTAGAATCCTTCGCTAGCTCGGTCATCAAAATTGAGCACGCATTGGTTAAAAAGCAACTTTGCACTCTTTTATAACCAATAACTATTAATTCTTTTAAGTTTTAGCACGAATTTGTTATGCCTAAAAGACTTTAGACGAGGAGGCCTCAACTAATTTGATTATCAATCTAGATACCTCGATACTTAATTAATCTGTTATTTTAATTGAATTCCCACCACTTGAATGAATACAATTTGGAACTAATTGAATAAAATGTTTGCAAACTACTTTGACTTACTGAATAGCATCGAGTTGTAGGTTCTTTAGTTTGGTATAATTAAATAAAGACGAAACATATAGACTTCTGTGGCGCGGTGGGTGAGTTGCTGGCTGAGACGCAAGAGATGATGATGATGATGAGGCTGGGTTTGATTCCAGCTGCGGGACAAATATTTGCATAGATCTGCAAATATTTTGTTCCTAGGCTGAGTGATGTAGTATCTACCATGGTAATCGTTGTTCTTGATAACCACGACACAGGAAATCCTAGTGTGGGATCAGGACTATTTATATGTGACTGTTGGGTGGTAAGTATGTTATGTTATATAATTGCGTACCTATAGTATTTGTGTTTGCATTTATTTATTGCTCAAATGTACATACAATATAGTTAGTAATAGGTCTTATTTTTACTGTTAGTCAGGTAGGTACATGAACCCCGTCAGGGCGCTGCAATTTGTCAAAGTCAAAAAGAACTTTATTAATTGAAATCACAAGGATCATTTTGAATCGTCTTATATAAAATTAAATTACTCCTGTTCCAACGCGACCAAGCCCAGAAGAATCAGGCAACAAACTCGGCTTGGCTTACATAAATGGTCCGTCTTACCACTAGGTGAGAAGCGCCTGTGTGGTGCCTCGGAGCAAGGAGTTGCTGATACATAGTAAATGAGAACTTAAAAACCTTAGGCAGGTAGTCAAAAGTAAATAAACATCAGCAAAAATATGCAAGACAGCACACGCTACGCTTGTTATACTTATAAATAATAATCTAATACAAACATGTAAATAGGTATGTTGCAAATTTCCATTTTAGCAGTCGAGGGGCAGAGCGACATCAGGCCACGCGGCTTTATCATTAATATAGTCATCAAGAGTGTAATACGCTTTCTTAATTAGATTCATCTTTATGTAGGATTTAAATCTTCGAATAGGAAGTTTAAATGCACCTTCTGGAAGTTTATTATAGAACCGTACAGAATTCCCCATAAAAGACACACTTACTTTCTATAATCTTTAATTTGGAGTCAAGATCAAGAATAAAAATTACAGGACAATACTTATGTTAGTATAATTACTCCTGTTCCATGTAACACGACCAAGCCTAGAAGGCTTTCGTCCAACATTGGACGTCTGGCGGCTGATGATGATGATGACTTTACTCAGCAATTACATCAAGTGTCATGTGGGCATGCCACATAAAATTTGAGACACGACTTGGAACGCCTCGGCGGGCGACGGCGCGTCACCCTGGGGCATATGTAGATTGAAACAAAAAATTAAGTATATCAAAAAGGAATATTATACTCAAACATGAAGCTTGACGTCACTGTTATTAGGTTTACATATTCTCTGGTCGCATTCACGTAGAATACAGATTTCCAGCGCCTGTCAACACGAGTACACCTCGTAAATTGATTGTAGGTTACCAAGGGTCACACGCGTAAAATGATCCAAATAGCAAAATTTCAAATCTCATACTGACAAGACCGCTACGTCAGTGTCATGGGCGTAGCCAGGAGGGGTTTCGGGGGTTCAAACCTCCCCCCCCCCTGAAATATTCAAATTGTTACATTATTATATTGAAATAAGGATAGGTGACGAGGAGTTGAATTTATTACATTACAAACGAAATTTTCGCTTCCATACTTTGTCATAATCATAATCATTTAAACATTTGTCTGCTGCTTTTGCTACTAAAATGAAACAACTTTATCTGTTCACACTTCTACAATACAAAATTTTCAAAAATAAAAATATTCCCTACACTGTCCGTGGTCGGTAGTTTTTGTTTACATGAATTTTAATGTAATTTCGTGTACATTTTTATTTTCTTGAACCCCCCCCAGTACTGAAACCTGGCTACGCCTCAGCATTGTCTCTTCCACAAGTTCCAGTTTCAGAACTTTAACTGTTATTTTAGCAACGGTTCTTCATCAGCCGTTAGACGCCCACAGGACGAGGAGTAAATATAACGCGAGCGAAGCCACGGTTGGACACTAGCCGTGGCTCCGCTCGCGTTATACTGGGATAAAAAGTACAAATAAGTACAATACAATTAATAGTACTTAACGATATTAATAGTTAACGTGGCCATGGGTAGGTCATAATAGCTCGAAGAACTGATAACCGTTGGAGAATAAAGATTCTCGAGTGGCGACCGCAAACCGGACGACGCGGTAGAGGAAGAAATATGAAATACTAGTTGCGCCCCGCGGTTTCACCCGCGTGAATAATGATTAAAATTGATGATGATGATGATGATGAAAAGTAGCCTATCTGTTAATCCAGGGCGTAAAGTATCTCCATTCCAAATTTCACTCAAATCCATTCAGTAGTTTTTACGTGAAAGAGTAACAAACATCCATCCATACTCACAAACTTTCGCGTTTATAATATTAGTAGGAAGGATGAAATATGAAATGAAATGAAATATTTATTTATTGTGTAAGACCCTCCACTAGATGGACTAAAAACGTTATAAACGTCGCGTGGAGTCGGTGGATGGAGGCAGCCCAGGACCGTTCGTCGTGGCATTCTAAGGGGGAGGCCTATGTCCAGCAGTGGACTTCTACAGGCTGATGATGATGATGATGATGATATAAATAAACTAGTCAATATAGTCTGTTTTACTAATAATCACTTATTCATATTAATAGTGGCCCTGATGTTCTTGTTCTAGGAATAGGACTCGGCCAACTCCTCCCATGTAGTGGGTGATTAATTATTTCACATGATGACACAAGTTTTTAGGGTTCCGTACCCAAAGGGTAAAACGGACCCTATTACTAAGGCTCTGCTGTCCGTCCGTCCGTCCGTCACCAGGCTGTATCTCATGAACCGTGATAGTTAGAAAGTTGAAATATTCACAGATGATGTATTTCTGTTGCCGCTATAACAACAAGTACTTAATCAAAAAAAGAATAAAATAAATATTTGAGGGGACTCCCATACAATAAACGTGTTTTTTTTTTGCCGTTTTTATTGATAATGGTAAGGAACCCTTCGTGCGCGAGTCTGACTCGCACTTGGCCGGTTATTTTATATTTCTTGTTATCCCCCAAAACCAACCTATAAAATCAGAATTCCAGAATTATTTTACGCTCAACGTCTGTAACTGAGTCACCTTACTCTATATTTATGTACCAAATTTCAGCTTGTTTGGTCCAGTAGATTTGGAGAAAATAATAAAATTAATTCATAAATAGTGCATAAAGTCCACAAGGCTGTTTATATAAATCAGACAATGCGTTAACTTTGCCTGCGTCAAAAAAAAGGAGAGAGATATTGTTTAAGGCATGAGGATCTCGTATTCCGTGAAGTCCAACTCCTGGCTGGCGAAGGAGATGCAGCAGCGTCCTTCTGACTTCTGCACCATTCCGGTGGTGATGCTACCCTCGTGGTGCACTCTGCCGATGAACAGAGGCTCACCATCCTCAGTTATGCCTCCGACGAAGGCGCCAGGTGGGATGTTTGAGCCGCTTGCATCCACCCAGTTGTTGGGACCTCCGACAAGAACCTAGAATTATGATAAATTATAATAATAATAATAATAAAAGTCATTTATTTCAGGCTACATGGGAATTGTACATTAAATGATACCTAAAAAATAAGCCCATAGAAATATATACTTTAAAATACACATAGGTAACACAAGGATAAGATGTATAAGTACATAAAAAAATATTAAATAAAATACCTAGGTATTATTTTTGGTTCTCACGCTGGTGCACAAAGATCTAAAACCTGTACATAGGGCTATATAGGCCTTCAGACATACATTGCAAAATGCCGTTTTTGGAATTCCTGAGCCCACCCCAAAAATACGCTATTCGTGTTCTTATGATCGAGAAGAAATCCGGAACCCGTGCATCAGCGAACATGTCCGACGCACTACAGAATCGTGGCTTTTTCATGAGAATGCGATATGCGTCATTGTATTGCACCTTTATGGTACAGAGACCAGAGCTGACAGGTATACATGCATAAGCAATACACTTTAAACAAGGTAATTATTACCTCATCTCACTACATCTGACAAATCTCCACGCGAGCATGTTGCACCTGATGGACAGGTTCCGTCTTTCACGTTCAATATCCAGATCATCCCTCAGATCTTCCGTGATAGTATGTCCTAGATATTTGAATTGCTTCACAACCCTCACTGCTGACTCTTTCAGGTATACATCAGGCACCCTCTCCGGGACTTTTCCAGCTCTAAATACTAGCATTTCAGTCTTCAACACATTGTTTTTCAGACCGTGGGCTTCAGCATATTCTTCACAAATAGCCAAGAGCTTTCTTAATCCATTAATCGAGGGGCTGAGAAGCACCATGTCATCAGCGTAGCTCAGATTGTTGACACAAACGTCACCAATGTGACAGCCGGTTCTGGTGCTCCTCAGCTCCTCGATCAATCCGTTAACGTATATGTTAAATTATAGATGTAGGTACCAGCTTTAACGTACTCACTCCAATAGCGTTAAACGACATAATTACACCAAAAATAATGTCATCAAAAAATATTAAGTGATGGTTTTAAGGTGATTGCTCTCGCATGTGGCGCGAAATTCAAATTTTATTGTGTTTTTTGTAAATCACAGCTAATCAACACTTCTTGAGATAGAGAAAACAGATTTTGCGAAAATTAGGAGACCTAGCACACATGTTTTAATTGTTAGTATCTCATAAATGTCATTAGTTAAGCTACACATACCTTTAAACCAAAAAAACACTGTAAAAATCTTTGAAGAGTATTCGTAGCTGAAGTAATGATCTATATGTGAAACTATAAACTAAAACATGTGTGTTAGGTCTCCTAGTTTTCGCAAAATCAGTTTTTACTATCTCAAGAAGTGTTGATGAGCTGTAATGAGCAAAAACGCAATAAAATTTGAATTTCGCGCCACATGCGAGAGCAATCACCTTAAGTATATATTTTTCATCCCACCATCTCGGAAAGAGTATTTTTGCTATTCGATATCTGAGTGTAATAGCCGTTTTTATCCTCTAGAGGATAAAGTAAAATTCAATTTAGAACATCGTGTGCACTAAGTTTGTGAATTCAGAACATCATTAAACCTATTTACTTTTACCTCCATGGTGCCGAATTTATCATACTACCTTTTTTAATTTGTTAAAAACTTAGACCCGGAACCTTCTTGGTGTATTACTATTTTATTAATTTGCTTTACGCGCGCCATTTTCTTTCACGTCATATTGTTAAAACCTTAGGTTAATAACTTTTCATTTAAAAAACCGACTTCCGCCATTTTATACGACTAAATATTTGGATGAAAAAAAATGATGAAAGAACCATAGTGGTGAAAGGATTATTATAGTTTTTGAATGCAAATGCTTAGTTTGTTGCTGAAAATAGTAAAATCGCCATATGTATGCCTACAACATTTGAGGAGTTCCCTCAATTCCTCATAGATTCCATCATCAGAACTAGATTTTGAAAAAAATGGGACCAATTTGGAAGTATATCTATTCAAATAAAAAAAGAATTTTCCAAAACGGTTCGTAAACGCCGGAGATATGCGGTAACAAACATTAAAAAAAAAATACAACCGAATTGAGAACCTCCTCCTTTTTTGGGAAGTCGGTTAAAAACAAGAAACTTGAAAACAAGTAAGCCCTAAAATGAGTGATTCTAGCGACGAAGAAGTTTATTTGAAGCCAACAGAATTGACTGAAACTGTTGAAAATGCGCAAAAGTATCATGTGACTGTAAGTGTTTATTTTTTGCATTAAGTCATTTCCTCGCTTAGGTGGGATGAAAAGTTACGTGTTGCACTCGAGTGCAAAGATTTTTCACCTCGTGCTCTTTTGATTCCCTCGCTAACGCTCAGGATTCTAATTATTTAAACACTCGCTACGCTCGTGATTAAATTTTAGAACCCTTCGCTTGCTCGGTCATCAAAACTGAGCACGCGGTTAAAAAACAACTTTGCACTCTTGTATAACAAATAACTATTACACGTTATTATTAAGCCGTTGCGCCATGTTTTGGTGTTTTATGAACAAATAACATTGTTTTCTAACATAAAGGGGGCGTGGTCTAACTGTTTTGTGTTAGCAAAAACACAAACATAATATTTACTTTGGAGAGGATGAGTTCTGACACGAAATGAGTGACGAATGAATGAGTTATTCAGTCATAATTGACTGAATAACTACTTAATTGAATGTAAAAAAAAAGAAGTCTGAAGCCGTTCCTTGAAATTATAGTTCCCTAAATAAACCAAGCATGACGTGTCTTTTCTCGAACCACGCAGTCTTACACTGAGAAAAATGTCATTTTGGCTTCATTATAAAATATCAATACGTCTTTCAAAAATACGATGAATTGTTCTAAAATAAGGTTGTATCATGTATATATAATAAAATAATCTAGTTTAAATAGTAAGTAATACAATATTATGATGACCATTCTCCGTAATAAACGGTGACAGAATATAAGAAGATTAAATCGATACTTTACGATGCTTTCCTCTTAAAATAACACTACGTAATATGAAATGGTCTGCTGGATGTCTGGTTGGCAGAAATTCGATGATACCTAAGATATAACAGTTTTCGTCACTTTATTTTTGTAGTTAGCATCAATTTTCTTGAAGCTTCTATGCATAAAATCCTTATAATATACGACTACGGACTATAGTCCGTAGTCGTATAAAAAAAAACGAAACGAAAAACGAAACGGCGGAAGATATATCTTCCGCCGTTTCGTTACTGCTTCGCTTGTTACTGTCCATCCAAAGGTTGTCTGGAAGAAATCGCTCTCAGCGATAAGGCCGCCCATTGTACTGCTAATTTTAATAAATCCTTTTATGTATTCCTGGTGTACAATAAAGTGTTAATCTATCTATCTATCTATGTAACTACGGGCATACAAAAATTAATTAACAAATGAACAAACATCAAATAATGATTACGGAATCATAATATTTGACACCGCACACCAAAATAATATGACTAGCACACAAAAATACAATTACGTAACAAATTACCATCGAATATGATTACGGAACCATAATATTTGACGCGGCACTCCAAAATACCGTGATCATCACACAAAAATACGTTTATCGTTTTACTAAAGTATGATTACAGGATTCATAATATTGGATGACCGGCATATTAAAATTCTGTGAAATCACCAGTCTACTGCGAACGGCACGCGGGTAGGTCCTAGCCCGGTCATTTTATTCTATTCAGTTAGCAGGGAAGCACATGCGCTCCGCCTTTTGTTTGTAATTTTATTTTAAATATTACGGATTGTCTATAGTTAGTGTTACAAAATGTGAAGTGATTTGAAGCAACAAAGTGCAACAAAGATCAGCTGGGTTTCATAATACCTAACATTTGTTCGTGTACAAAAATAAGTGTTTTAAGATTAGTGCACCAGTTTATGCAAGCTGTTGATGTAAAAGCTTGTGACAGTACATGACCCAGTTTTGCCGACTGATGCCCAGCTGATGTCCATTTAAAATGATGTGGTTGTACATAAAATAATCTCCACCTTTCTACTACGCATCTGCCTGCTGACGCCTACCAAACCATGGCTGGTTGGTGAACGCCTGGAGGGCTCAACGTGCCTATCTTATTACGTTGGGTATCCTGGCAAAGCCCGAGTCTCGATCCCGTTCTCTGTCCAGCACGCCTGAAGTCGCGTCGTGTTCTAGGATCAATCACCAGGGATTTGAATAAGGTATTGATTTTAGTCTCGTATTAAGTAAAATATCTAATGTGAAAGCCCATGTTAATTAGAGATACTCTTTATGGTACCATAAAGTAAACATGTCACAAAATACTGTATTTAGGTAAATTTAGCTAATTTCCTTTCGAGTTTTGTAGGCTGACTTCGGCAGAATTTCCTACCCCAAATTTAAAGCTACTTTCGACCCCCATATATAAAAATCTATTTGACCTAACCACTTGCAATTTTGTACAGGTGACGCGGATAAGGTGCAGTCAGCTTTGGAACAGTGGTCTGGACCCTCAGCTGGTCCGTGACAGGAGGTCGTGCGCCCTCTGGCAAGAGACGGTGCGAGCCCGCCTCCGTTACCCCAAAACTACTACTCCGTTACTCTAAATTATATATTTTGCGTTATTTAATAATATTTTGTAATTTTTAATTAAAATGTTAATCCGTCATATGTTTTTCCATTATAGCAAATAATTCACCAAATCCCAAATCCACTGTTCTAGAATAATACCTAATAAAGTAGGTACTTCTGTCTAGAAGTACCTACTTTATTAGGGTTATTTTCTGTATTGCGTAGGTACTTTTTTCTGAATGTGCTTTCCTCTCATTTCCGAGTATTTCCTGTTATTTCATCCTACTATTTATCCATGCTTTCCTACTATTATTGATGTGCTTTCCTATTGTTTATTCTTACTAATTTTCTACGCCTCCTGTTGTAGCATGGCTCGGGTATTTTTCCTTCTTCTTAAATATGTGTGGGCCAATTTATAAAGATAATTGACACTTAGTAATCTACTCTGACCCATAACCGTGCAAAAGTACGGTTACGGGAGTGATGACGATGAACGACTATACATCATCATCATTCTCTTAACCGTACTCTTGCTTATTCTATGTGTCAATTATCTTTATTAATTGGCCCATACATATTTAAGAAAAAGGAACAATACCCGAGCCATATTACAACAGGAGGCATAGAAAAATAGTAAGAAAAATCAATAGGAAAGCACATCAATAATAGTAGGAAAGCATGGATAAATGGTATAAGATGAAATAACAGGAATTACTCGGAAATAAGAGGAAAGCACATTCAAAATTGTAGTAAAGCATACAATAATAGTAGGAAAGCATGGATAAATAGTAGGATTAAATAACAGGAGTTACTCGGAAATGAGAGGAAAGCACATTAAAAATAGTAGTAAAGCATACAATAATAGTAGGAAAGCATGGATAAATAGTATGATAAAATAATAGGGATTACTCGGAAATTAGAGGAGAGCACATAAAAATAGTAGGAAAGCATACAAAAATATGATGACAGTCATATGTAATGTTATGCTCTCTCTCAAAAAGTAATGGTCCATTACGATTACCGTCACCGTAAGTCCGGACATACGGTGATACGAACTACTAATGCATGGTGACAGCTCATCATAATATATGGTTAGCAGCAGCAACAGTAGTTTCATCGTACTTTATGGTTATTTCCGTATGCTCCCTACTTTACGTGAAATCACCATATTTTTTGATGAACTGTTTTCTCAGTGTAGGGTTCCAAAGTTCATTCAAATCAAGACTAGATGTCACCACTAGTCAGTTAGATCAGGCTATCAGTTTTAGTCCTTGGTTGGAGAACTGTTCTAAGGGGAACCATGGGATTTGTTTTTTTTGGTTTTATTATTTTTTTCGTAAGGTTCATGACTAAACATCTAATAATCAGTGAAAATTATAACTGGTTACCTCTTATGCTGTCAAGATAAACCTAAGTGACAGAATTAGACAGACAGACAAACAAACAGACAGAGGAAAGGACAGCAGCGTAGGCTTAGTAATAGGGACGGTTCCGTATTTAAAGAGCAAATACGGAACCCTAAAAATCAAAGACGAAATCAATATTTCCTGAAAAAAATGGGCAAATAATAAGATTTTACGGTGAGACCAGATTTCAGTGTTTTTAGTTAAAGTCAGTTTGGAAGTCGGTGGATGGAGGCGGCTCAAGAACGTTCGTCGTAGCATTTTAAGGGGGAGGCCTTGTAGTGTACTGGTAAATTATTATTATTATTTACATCTATAGAATAAAATATATATATATCATTTTATTAGTAAGTCTGTCGTCTCGGACATACACACCACGCAAGCACGTGGCAGGGATGGGACAGGCAGTCTAATGTCAACCGCCGTGCAGGGCAGACGTGGTGTGTGCGTTAGCGAGCCGATATAGTGTAGGATAGTGATATAAGGAAATAGTGATTTCTACATGGCGACGAGGTGAAAACCGTAAGTAATGTTTTCATTTTCGAAAAAAAAAAAAAAAAAAATGTTTAGTTTCAGTTAGGGTATGTCATGGAAGTACTATGCACTTCGGGGAAGGTATTTAGTGAAAATCTACGTAACATACGTCAGAACCTTCATTGTCAAAATAAAGATAATAGGAAAGTTATACGAGGCACTTTATTTGTCCGAGGTAAATAATTTGCAATATTTATACACTTTACACTTTGATTGGATAAGTTACTTACCGCAATAAACCTGCCTTTCACTACTACCTACTTATTGACGCAAGAGGTACGGGTACGTTGCCCGCTTCGGGACAAATGTTGGCATGGTCTGCAAATGTTTGTTCTGGATCCGGGCGGTGTGGTACCATGGTACTCATAGTTCCAGCTACCCATGACGTGGGGAGTCCTGGTGTGGGATCGAGACTATGTATGTGGCTGTTGGGTATTGTCACAAATTACTATTTATTTTGTGGTGTTGTGTTATGAAATAAATGTTTTACTTCTATCCAAGCAACGATATGAAAGTGAACAGACTGGTTTTTCGCTATGATCTAAAAGATCCCTTGTCAATAACGTGTGACGTCACCCTTACGATTCAGCAATGATTCGACGCAGATATCGTAACGAGGTTGCGTTATGTTACGTTTGGTCATGGCGAATAAGGGGGCAGCAGTGCTGATCATCAAATTAGTGATTACCAGCCAACTTTTTGCGTTACCTACACCAACCAAATTATATCAAATAAATTAATCATGCATGAATAACTATCTCAGCATAACAGCATTCATTTCATGCCCATTCATGGCCGGGAGGGTTATGACAATATTCTTCTCTTGTTTCGCTAGTGAGTTCAGCCGTGTGGGGTCTAAAACATTATAAACAGTTACGCATACAATAGGTATTAAAGATATATTTTAAATTAATGATAACTTCCTAGCTATGAAGTATCTTTAGGTACCTACCTACGAATTAAATTTTAAGAATAGATGGAATCGGATCACATTTGCATGTGTGATATCCATACTACACCAGATAACAAATACCTACCTATCTGTACGGTACGGACACAATATTCTTGTTCCGTTTGCAAATAATCAAGTAATGATTACTTTACGTAAAAATAGGTGCTTAAATACTTAAATCATTAATAAACTTAGTTTTCTATCTTATCATCTATATTATGATAAAAATTTATTCTATAATTATTTACTTACCTACAGATGCCTAGATGGATTCTATAGAAATGAGTAAGTAAATAAAAAAAAATTCGGTGGGTAGATACATTCATTGACCGAGCCAGCGAAGTCCTTGCAATGACTGGCAAGATTTGCATTCGTGTGTTCGGATGTATGTAGGTATGTATGTTTGTGCGTTGGTACTCGCGTACAGGTCGTGTTTTTGACCTTGGTGAGACTTGATATACAGGTTCTACAAAATTATAGAATTTGTTTGTTGTCAGCGATTTTAGATTGGAGGGGTATTTCCCACCAAAAGGGGAAGGTTTGTTGCGACGCCATTTACCGTTAAATGAAAGGAGTCGTAAGAAAGGGCTATGTCTAAACATTTAAAAACTGTTATAATTTTATTTTAGGATGTGGTTTTTGAGATAAAATTAAAACTTGTAAGAGTTTCAACGACTTAGTGGTTCAGGTAAGATTGGATACGTATATATAAATATATATATATTTAAATATTCTAGATCGCGCTATGGATGCGGTTTATAACGTTTACACGTTTATTTATTTGTAGACTTATATATGCCTTCAAGGCCATCCGACATGTCACAAACTTCAATATGTTTATGCAAACCTTCAATGCTCTCTGCCAATGTATTATTAGCTATGGTATCTGTATATGGGGAAGTGCATGTAAGAGCGCGTGATTGAAGTCGAAAGAGCGCAGCGAGTAGTTTTGAAGGTATTAATGTTTTTACCTTTTCAACATCCCATTATTACCGAGGTAAGTATATCATAAGGCCCAAATCTTAAGCGTGCGGAAACTATTTATATCAATTCTTAAGAAGATATCACAAGGTTTACATTCTTCCAGACCAGAATAAGAGAGTTGACCGCTATCTTGTTTCGCAAACTACATAGGTCAGATCTGGCCGGAAGGAATTATAACTGTATAGCTGTCTTAATTTATATAAATTAAAAATTAGATTAAAAATAAGATTATAGATTGGCTTGAAAATTTGAGTATGGTGAGATAAGAGGATCTATTCGTAGTGCTAAATAAAACAATATTGAACACACTCCACTCGCACACATTATATTTGAAGTATATTTGCAATAAAACAACTACTTTATATTTTTATTATTGATATTACTATGATAAATAACTTGTTTAATAAGTGCATTATCAGTATTATTATAATCTCAATTGTGCCTCAAACTCACTACTACTAGTATAAATAATTTGCGGTATGCATTAAATTGCGGTATGCATTAAATTGCGGTATGCATTAAATTGCGGTATGCATTAAATTCTGGTATGCATTAAATTGCGGTATGCATTAAATTGTGGTATGCATTAAATAGCGGTATGCATTAAATTGTGGTATGCATTAAATTGCGGTATGCATTAAATTGTGGTATGCATTAAATTGCGGTATGCATTAAATTGTGGTATGCATTAAATTGCGGTATGCATTAAATTGTGGTATGCATTAAATTGCGGTATGGACGTGTGATCGCGGACCAAGCATTAAATTGTGTACGATGCATTATAATATTAAATTATGGTTTAGGCGTTCAATTGCGATTTAAGCTTTTAATAGCGATTCCTACATTAGTTAAATTGAGATAATGGCATTCAATTGTGATTGGAGCTTTCAATAGCGATTCATACATTAGTTAAATTGAGATATCAGCATTCAATTGCGATTTGTGCTTTTAATAGCGATTCATACATTAGTTAAATTGAGATATCAGCATTCAATTGCAATTTGTGCTTTTAATAGCGATTCATACATTAGTTAAATTGAGATATCGGCATTCAATTGCAATTTTAGCTACCGTTCAAACCATTTCACTATTTGATAGTGAATTTTGATGATAAATTAACAGGTAATGAAGGGGTTAACAAAGAACAATAAAAGACTGAACCTTGTTCAAGATGTGGAAGTTGGAGCCACTATTCCCTAAATAGAAACTGCCTAGCAAAAGAAAAATAAACTGCAAATGGTCAGGATGCAGGTCAGGAAAAACATACGCAGAAAAAAGAATAAAAATAGAGGAAGACACGACGACATAATATAATGGAAAAGCAAAAAGACCTAGACGTGTTAATGACATTGAATAAACGGATCATCATAATCATCATCATCAGTCTGTAGGAGACACCACTGCTGGACATAGGCCTCCCTCTAAAACGCCACGACGCATAACCTCCACTCGCGAAACTTTATTCCCCATCGGTTATCGGTTCTGCGAGCTATATGACCTGCCCAGCCCATTGCCACTTCAACTTGATAATTCTGAGAGCTATGTCGGTGATCCTGGTTCTTCTACAGATTTCCTCATTTTGGATTTTATCACGCAGTGAAACCTCTAGTACAGCTCTCTCCATAGCCCGCCGCATAACTTTCAGCTGGTCTATACGGCCAATAGTCATCACTTCTCGGTGCGTAGGTCATCAGGGCAACACACTGATCATATAGACTTTCGTCTTGAGGCTTTGAGGTATCTGTGACGGGAAGATATGACGTAGTTTCCCGAACGCTGCTCATCCGAGTTGGATTCGTCGGTTGATCTCTTTGTCGTAGTTGGACCCTCCTAGTTGAATCGTCTCAACCAAATATAAGCGGAGGTAAACGGCTCCAACAATGTCGTTTCCAACGTGCACCGGCATAGGTGCGACAGGGGCATTTGACAAGATGTTTGTCTTGCCCGTGTTCATTTCAGATCCACCTGTTGGGAGACGGTACTGCGGTCTCTGAGCATTGTGCCAAGGTCATCCAGCGATTCTGCCAAGATGACTAAGTCATCGGCATATCGAAGGTGAGTGATGTATTTCGCCATTGATGTTTATGCCTTCTCGGTTGCAGTGCAAAAGCTTGAAAACATCCTCCAATGCTGGGGTGAACCGTTTTGGAGATATACCATCTCCTTGTCTGAACCCTTTCTGCAATTGGATAGGTACAATCCGTGCACCGGTCCTGAAGACGGATTTACATAGTGGCCCTGCTATATAAACACTTCAACACTTCAATGTACAGGAGGTCGATCTGGCACCGCTCTAAAGACACTGCCGGGTCTCGGCTGAATCGAAAGCTTTCTCCTAGTCCACAAAAGCTAGACAGAGCGGCTGATTATACTCTTTGATTTCTGCCGGAGCATGTGGAATAAAATTAGTAATACCTACTAAACTTCGTGAGAGGGTTTAATTAACTCACATGGAGGTCATCCATGGCAATGTATAGCCATGAAGGCAAGATTAAAGTATGGTGGCCTTAGTTACGATAAGGAAGATGAGAATATTTGCAAGGCCTGCAAGATGCACCTTGGTCTCGGCTCCAAACCGCCAAGCCCACTAAAGAGACGTGAATTACCTACCAACCGAACCATGGACAGATGTAGCGATTGATCTCATGGGACCACTGCTCTGAGCAACGACTACATATTGTTATAGTTTATGTATCTTTATAAAGCTGGTTAGAAAAGCACAAATTTTAAGTTAAAAAAAATACAAAAAGGAAGGGATGTAGTGTACTGGTAAATTATTATTATTATTTACATCTATAGAATAAAATATATATATATCATTTTATTAGTAAGTCTGTCGTCTCGGACATACACACCACGCAAGCACGTGGCAGGGATGGGACAGGCAGTCTAATGTCAACCGCCGTGCAGGGCAGACGTGGTGTGTGCGTTAGCGAGCCGATATAGTGTAGGATAGTGATATAAGGAAATAGTGATTTCTACAGGCCTATGTCCAGCAGTGGACTTCTACAGGCTGATGAAGATGATAATGAAAAGTCAGTCAGAGTAATTTTAGGTACCTCGTATGCAGGTTTGCTATGTTCCTCTTTCCTCCAAGCCACGTAAGCGCATCCATGCGAAGAGATCAATTTGCCTGGCACTAAGGCGCCGCCATGTTGTGCTCGGGCAACGTATATGAGTTCTCTGTTGGAGCCCCGGCCGCCAACAACGGCGTCAGTTGGCACCCTGCCGCCATCGGCTTTTTTCCACGTCGCGTAATGTGATGGCACTGTTCAAGAATATTGTATTGAAAGATAAACAATATCCACCATTTAGATTTAATAAAGAAATTGTATTTTTTTTAACTATTAATCATCAGTACGATCCATTTTTTTTAATACAGTGTTCTGTTGCAAATTAAGTTTTTATTAGTACCTAAAATAGTACCTTCATGACCTAAGTACCTGATAGTTTGTGTTTTGCACGAAGGAGTTTTTATTATTTTTTACAGTAAATTAAACTAAAAAGTTCTTAGTTCCTACTTTTTTTAGCAAGCCTAAATTTGCAGTATACAAGAAATTTTTATACTACTTTAATATATCCATACCACAAAAAAAAAAAAGTGATATGTTAAAATTTGGAGTCGCTGCGTTACATGCTCACTCAGTAACGTAACGGATACAAACTTGAAGTCAATATAGTGATTACTTGAGTTTGTAATCTAAGTAAATCAAAATCAGAAACACGATTGGTGAAACTTTTCTCGATATAATATTAAAAGTCTTTAAAAAAAATTGTGACACAATGGGGCATTATGTTACTATTTTTTTTCGCAACCTTTAAAGCTAATCTTCAATCTTCCAAGATCCGGTAGCTCCCCATCCTGTAAGCAGCCCCACGTATTTAATGGAGAATTGCTCGGGATCAGTCCAAGAGAGGAAAGGTTCTTCATTCTGGCGACCCACACTGATGTTGCCGCTTTCCCATTGCACACAGAATCCAAGGAACTCATTGCCGTTCAAAATATTTTTAGTCGTTTTACTCGCTTTTTCTGGCTTCTCTTTGTTTCGCCTTATTACGCTTAGGGTGTTGTCCCAGCCACCGATGATTATCTGCAAGTGTTACCATTAGTGGAAATTACATAAAAAGTCATTTATACGTACTCATTGTTGTCAGATAACAATATAAACAAAACAAAAATGTATTTATTTGGAACACTAGTTAGCAAGTACTATGGAAAACGATGAAGTCTAAATAAATAATAATAATACTCAACAGTCCCATACGTACCGAGGTCTGATCCCACACTATGGGATTCTCTGTGTCGTGGGTATCAGAAACTACAAGTACCATGGCACCACAACACCCAGACTAGGAAAAATTTTTCCAGATCATGCAAACATAATATTGGCTCTTCAGTTTTCTTATTTTATTTATATAATTTGTTTAATATAATTTATTTATAGTTTTATTATGTATAATTTGCATAATTTGACGACCTCTGTGGTGCAGTGGGCTATGTTCAATTCCCGCTGCGGGACAAATGTTTGATCTGTAAATATTTGTTCCGGGTCTGGGTGTTGTGGTACCATGGTACTCGTAGTTCCTGATAGCCACGACACAGGGAATCCTAAGGTGGGATCAAGACTGTATGTGACGTTGGTTGTTATGTTATGGTATGTTAGCATTTTATTGGTTACATAAAACAAAGAGTAATTTTACCATTGATACGAAAGAAGAAGTCAGTTATCTTCTGGCTGACCTAGCGAAGGCCTTCTTTATAAAGTGACATACCTCAATTATTGGCTCTGATGCTTGAGGACTGGAGGTGAGCGCAATATGTGCATCCTTGGAAGCTCTCACCTGGAACTCCAGATATCCGTCTACTGGGTAGAACTTATACTGGAGACTGTCTTCTGTCTCCACATCTTTTGAATAAAATAGTATATTAAATGTTGTTACATGAAGTTCATAATTTAATTAATAAAAAAAAATATTTACCTAAATATAATTTCCTAACCAAGAAACTATGCTTTTTTTAGCATTTAGGTAAAAGTAAATTATTAATTCAAAATATAAGTTTCAAAATAGATCCCACTAAAACTTGATCATGACTTCACACTCACCATAAAACTCAAGTTCAACTTGACGTATTCAAATGCTGTTTTTTACTTAGAATAAAACTTCAGTCCCTATTCTAAGGTTTTTTAGTTAGGTAGGGTATTTTATAGACAGGTTTTGGCAAAGGGTGTATTTAATTTTGTGAAGGAAGTCGTGGAAAAATATTTCGGCGAGGTCAGTGACTGTCGGGCACATAGATAATGTGTGACAGAAGGTTCGAATAGGCAAAGAAATGACGCAAAAGATAAGAATCACTGGTGTATTTTGTACTATTTTCCAAAATCCCTTACAGTCTCACCATCCACCATACAATACTCCCGCTTACTTTCAATTTTATCCTACCTACCTTAATTTTAAGAAATACTTCCGTAGTATTTATGCAAACTCAATCTTTTAACTATAAGATAATTCACTAAATATTTATATTAGAATTATAATGTACCTATTAGTCATATTATTAATTTATATAAAGGTTTATCAATAATAATAGTAATGTTGGCTATGACGTGAATATTACGTATTCTATGCTATGAAGTTAATTTTGGTTATTGCTGACGGCAAAACCACAGAATAAATATTAGTAACAAACGAAACAAATTAATTGAGCAACTTCATAGTTTAAACGAATAACTACTTAACGTTACAACATTTCTAAATAACTTAAAAAATACTTGCTTAAATACTTGATCGTAATCAAACATAAATTAAATCTAACTAAGAGTAGTAACTGCCTATATCACTTTGATACCACCATCATAATATAACGTAGTAAGCCATGTAGTTACTTTTCTATCACAAATGCGAGTTGTTTTTTTTAACTAAAGTTCTGTTAACCTTGTTTTGATTGTGTAGGGAATTTAACTTACCTATTTTAATTGAAATAACCTGAATAATTTTAAAATGACGATGCAACTCTCTGCTTTGAGGCACTACACAGGCGCTTCTCACCTAGTGGTAAGACGGATCATCAAAGTAAGCCAAGCTGTGTTTGTTGCCTGATTCTTCTAGGCTTGGTCGCGTTGGAACAGCAGTAACTTTAGTTTATAAGACACTTCAAAATGATGCTTGTGATTTCAATTAATAAAATTCTATTGATTTTATTTGATTTGATTATTAGCTAAAAATTCATTCATTTGTTTTCCGTGGAAAAAGTATCTTAGGAATGGGATTTACAAATCTCAACCTTATATTACTTACCAATATTTTTGATACCGAAAAAATTCCCCTTCATAGTTTTTGCAGGTAAAAAATCACAGTCATCGTTCATCACTTTTATTTCACTCATTTTGTTAACCACGCCTTGCGCCAAAGATGAATTGTTCTAAACTGCGGTACCGACTATTTTGCGCCATGGCTTAAGCTAGGGTTTCCGAAAATAGCGGAAGCCGTAACAAAATCTGTAATATTACGTAGATGGCGGTCATCATTTATTTATTTGACGCCTGGTTGAACGTTACAGCCCGGGTCTGCTACGCCAAAACATGTTAGTAAAATATGTTTGTAAAACACCAAAACCTGTCGCAGCAGACCCGGCATAAGGTAGACTTCCGAGCAACACGATACATAAATAAACCCGCAGTAGGTTTGCTTATTAGCATCAATTCTCCCACCCTGGATGCTGTTTCGATAGTAGGTATTCAGATCGGTTTTTTTGGTGGATGAAGATTGTTGATTGTTGAATCTACACGGTTTCCCTATAGGACAATTGAATAACTAAACCTCGAGTTTGCATTTGCATAGTATGCTGAGTTTCGTAACTTATATTACTTTTTAAAATACTTAAAGCATACGTGAATCTTTGAATGTTTTTTTCGTCTAATATTAGTCCTAGCAGTTTAAATGAATTAGTTTCTTCTATGTTGAGCAAGTAACTCAATTCATTTAGGTTTAAAAGTCTTCTTCTTGAACTGATTAGTTTCATCACTATAGTATTCTACTTACACATAATTACATAATGTCACTTTCAAGTTATTATGTGAATTCTATGTCGTGTCTTTATTCACGGCAAGGAATTTTAAATACTTTTTCGATATTTAAGTTTATTATGTAACAGGTATATCCAAAGAAAAACCTACTAATTTGGGTGATCGTTCGAAGTTTCCAAGTACCTTCTACAACCATACCTTTTTCTGCCGCTAAGCAGTTGCCCGGACCACCATTTTCTAATTTGAATGCCGGTGAAATTACAGGCACATGAAACTTTAAATTTATATGCCTTAGGGTGACGGGTGCAGTGCAATGTCACAAATGACCTATTGCATTTGTTGTGGGCTTGGGTTACCGCATACCATCAGGTGGGCCACATCATCGATGATTTACTTAAATAAAAAAAGAAGTAGTTCCTCCTTGCTTAGACATTTTAGGTCACTAGTTCTAAAAACGGGCCAGTGACCCAAATTGACGGAGGTTTTGAAAGGTATCGTAGATAACGCACGGTTTCATTAAAAATGGCTGAGGTCAAAGGGAATAAACCTTGTAAATAAAAGGGACCAAGACTTTTGCGCGTTAAGCTGCGCGCCAGTGACGCCCACTATCGCGTTACTCGGAAGTCTATCTTTAGGAAACCCTGGCTTATGTCGAACTATAGCAACAGTAGGTAAAATAAGTAATCAATAGGTTTATAATACTTCAAATTATAATTGACCACATTTGATTATAAATTTGTGATTGGTAATAACTTTTTACTTGTTATTTTGTAAAAAAATATGATAACAAGTTGGTAAAAAGTTATTATTAAAATTTTAATAAAACAAAGAAACCACTGAGGTTATACCGAAGTAATACCTAAAAATGTACATAATAACTTTTCATTTAAAAAACCGACTTTCGCCATTTTATTCGACAAAATATTTGGATGAAAAAAAAATGATGAAAGAACCATAGTGGTGAAAGGATTATTATACTTTTTGAATGCAAATGCTTGGTTTGTTGCTGAAATAACTTTTCATTTAAAAAACTGACTTCCGCCATTGTATACGACTAAATATTTGGATGAAAAAAATGATGAAAGAACCATAGTGTTGAAAGGATTATGATACTTTTTGAATGCAAATGCTTGGTTTGTTGCTGAAAATATCAAAATCGCCATATGTATGCCTACAATATTTGAGGAGTTCCCTCATTCCATCATCAGAACTGGATTCTGAAAAAAATGGGACCAATCTGGAAGTGTATCTATTCAAATAAAAAAAGAATTTTCCAAATTGGTTCATAAACGCCGGAGATATGCGGTAACAAACATAAAAAAAAAAAACATCCGAATTGAGAACCTCCTCCTTTTTTGGGAAGTCGGTTAAAAAGTGGAATGTATGAATGTAAGGTACATGTGGAATGTAGTTGTATAAAAAAAAATACAACCGAATTGAGAACCTCCTCCTTTTTTGGGAAGTCGGTTAAAAAGTGGAATGTATGAATGTAAGGTACATGTGGAATGTAGTTGTATAAAAAAAAATACAACCGAATTGAGAACCTCCTCCTTTTTTGGGAAGTCGGTTAAAAAGTATGTACATTAATATAAATTGTATAAGTAATATTATTTCAATTTGTTTACCTCTCGGTCTAATCCAATTAATGATAAATATTAATAATACTCTACCAATTAGAATATCACGAAAAACAACAGGAAAACAAACCTTTAAAATAGCCGGTTAGTCTAAAAGTCGGCACCAATTAGCATTAGAGGAAAACATCAGAAAAATAATTAACAGTTTAATAGTTGTATATAATATTTTATCCTGGATGTTTTATTTAACATTAGACCACTGTGCACACAAGTGCACAAATCTGTTGTTCATTAAGAGGGGGTAACTTCAGTCACATATCCAAAATAAATACTCACCGAAAAAAACATAGTTTTTTATCCGTGACCAAACCAAAATTTACCTAGACTAATTAGTATTCTCATAATAAATTAAATATATGATTTGAGACTTTACTTCTGTGCAAGATAGGGTCGTGCTATATTCAATCTTATTCCGTTAGTATTTGCGTCTAAAAGACAATTCATACATATTATATTTTCGAAGCGCCCTCTTAACCGGATTTTTTTTCGATCAAAACTTTTTCCAGCGACACTGATCAAGGTCACTGTGCTAGTGGTTCTTATAATAATTCATGCGGCTTATTAGAGATTTGGTTCAGATCAACGCAAGAGGACTTCTTAAAATTTTAAAACAATAACTTGCTGAAACAAGCTACTTTGGCCGCGTTCAAAGCTGATACATGACCGTACACTAGAGTCTACCAAAGATCATACAATTCAAAAGAGCCCAAACACAATCTATTGTTAAGAGCTTGTTATTGTTAGAGAAAGAACAACTGAGGACACCAAAAAATACCTCATTGCGGTGATACCTTACGGTGGCTTTGTGGCAGAAAGAAAGAATGACAGAGGACACCACGGACGGCATACCAAAACTGGCCTAGTTGTGGAACCCCTTACGAGGGCTTTGTGGCAAAGAAAAGGAACGATGGAGGAAACTGCTGGCGGTTAAGCAAAACTGGCCTCGTTGCGGAGCTTTGTGGTATAGAGAAGGAACGATGGGTTCCCCAGCGTATGTCTGTTCTGCGAGCTACGCTCTATGTGATCTGACATTTTAACGTGCTAATTCTGAGACCTCGTTGGTCATTGTTATTGGTTCCCCTATGAATATCCTCGTTTCATATTATCACGTTGTGAATTCCGAGCATAGCTCTTTCTATAGCTCGTCGCTTGACTTTGAGCTTGTGTGTGAGGGCAATTAAAGTAAAGTATAAAGTTAAAGTGACCATATCTCAGAGCCGTCATACGTGCCTTAGTAATATCATGCATGTGTATGATTTGAACGTAAAAAATCAAGTGTGAAATAAAATATGGCTGCCAATTATATCAGAAACTTTCAGTAAAACGAATAAACACAACGTTAAACAAATGTTTGCAATAAATTTGTCTTGCGCCACAGGGGATATAATCCGGTAAAGTTTAACCGGAGATCAAGAACGTTCGACCGATCTTCCCAAGAGAGTTACGCTGTTTGCGGATAAGACTGGAATACAACACGATGCGGATTTCATAAAATATTATGAATAATTATGACCCTGATAAGGCTAAAATACCCACTAAGCAAACCCAGTTTATATAAACAAGTAGTAAATCACTGATAGTAGTACTACGAAATAGAATATGTATTGAGGAGATACGTAGAAGAACCAAGATCACCGACAGCTCTCAGAATTAGAAAATTCAAAGTTGAAATGAAAACCATTGGGGAAATAAGGCTCGCGTTGTCTGGTTTGTGGCGATCAAACAAGATGACGTAGAAGAGTATGGTCCTCTTTTCTATAGATTAAAGATTGCAGGAAGTCGGTGTATATTGGCGACCATGGAACCGTTCGTTGTAGTATTCTATGGGGGAAGGTTTGTCCAGATTGTCCAGCATTGGTCTTCTACGGGCTGATGATGAAGTATGTGACTGTTAGTGTAACCTACCTATACTACATGCACTAAGTACCTGCATAATAATAGTATCGAAATTTCAATACTTGGGTCATGTGGTCATTGCTGGTCTAAATGATAATGACGATATTGAGAGGGAACGTAGGGCGCTGGCGGTCCGTGGGAATATGCTGGCTCGCAGATTTGCGCATTGCACAGGTGAAGTTAAAGTTACCTTGTTTAAATCATTCTGTCAATCATTTTACACTAGCGGTCTGTGGGTTAGCTATACCAAAGCGGCCTACAGCGCCCTACGAGTCCTCTACAATGATATGTTCAGAGTGTTGTTGGCACTGCTGTTTGCTGATGCGCATGTCAATGACTTTTACGCCATGATGTGCAAGAAAATAGCATCAGTCAAATGCAGAATGCTGGGCAGTTCCAATAGTGTACTTGGGGCGCTGGCTGGCAGGTACGACAGTCGTCTGCAAAGGCACTGGGTATCAGCCCTTATCAACCCCAACTCTAAGCAGATGTACTGCATTAATTAGTTATAACTGACTAGTGTAGAAGGTAGTGTGTCTGCTTTCAAGGTACATAATTTTAAGAATTGTAATTGTATTTAATTTTGACATTTATGAATTTTAGTTGTTCGAATAAATAAATATATAAATATACAATAAATAAATATACAATATTTGAACGAGCGAAGCGAGTTCTCTGAGTCAAGTTGGAAGAATCGGCGTTTGTATGTATGTATGTATGTTTGTCCGATGAAAACTTCCAAACCGTTAATCCTATCTTCATGAAATTTGGTATGGGGGTAGATAGTATTGGTACAATTTGTAAGTAAGGTACGAGGTTGAGCTATATCGGTCAGGGGGTTGCTGAGACATTGGGGTCCAAGAGGGGGTAAAAAAAATAAAAGTGAGACAGTCAGATCAAGTGGGGTGTCTAATGAAAGCGCTTTGGTTGGACATTTCAAAACTGTTTTTAATAAGTATTTAAACTTAGTAGTTTTCGAGATATTAGGGAAAATAAAAAACGTAAAAATCAAAAATTTTAGGGTACTTCCAGCAATCCCACAATGCTGAAATTTGGTATGCTTGTGGCTTTTATGTCACAACTACAGGGAAAAGTCTGAAACTGAAGAATTTAGAAACTTGTACTCCATAAAACAGAAACCAATATAACATCCATTGTTGACCTCCCATTTCTAGGAATTTGAATGACGCTGGAGTTCTATGGTTTACGTCAAAAGGACGTTATCAATTAATTCGTCAGGTACTTGATATAGGTACGTACAGGTATATAGTATTACGCCCCGTTGCTTAGCCCTATTCAAAGGTTATTTCGATGATGTGTAGGAAATTAGAGTTGTTACTGATAGATCCTGTACTGTACTGGTAGACCTCGAGGTAAAAATTTTCAAAAATAATAATAGAAAAATGGATATTACTTGGTTAAGTAGTCGGGCTGATAAAGGTGTTATCGCGAGGTCTCAGTTCGGGGCGAACCACTAGTTCTATTGCCAGTCTACATTTTTCGAGATGCTTGTTAATAAATCACGTTGTACGGCTTGTTCTAAGCAAGCAAAGTGTCGGGCGAATGCTAGTCTACCAATTCGCTCTCGGTCCACCTTCTGTAAGTAAATATTGACTAAAGACCGCCCGTTATTCAATTAAAATCCAACAGTACTGCTAAATCATAACATGGCGCTCGTCATAGATCTTTTGTTGGATGAATGAATGCTCCCCAAAATGCCATAACTTTCAACCGTTAAAAGAAACCCCTAATGTGCACTAGGCTCAACGTGGCCAATCTTTTAAGGTGTTGACTCTTTTTATCATTCGCTCGTGTGTTACGGCACTTCGAAAGTTCGCTCCACAGAGCATTGAAGTTGTGGATCGCAGCGCTAGACAGATTTGATCTTAACGAAGTTGATAGGAGGCACTATGTACAAACATCCTGTCGTCGTTGATTGTTGTTTAAGGTAGACTAGTGGTTCGCCCCGAACTGAGACCTCGCGATAACACCTTTATCAGCCCGACTGATTAAATAAGTAGTTTCCATTATTTTCTATTATTATTTTTGAAAATTTTCACCTCGAGGTCTACCAGTACAGTACAGGATCTATCAGTAACTACTCTAATTTCCTACACATCATCAAAATATCCTTTGAATAGGGCTAAGCAACGGGGCGTAATTATACTACATACCTGTTAGTACCTATATCAAGTACCTGACGAATTAATTGATAACGGCCTTTTGATGAAAACCATAGAACTCCAACGTCATTCAAATTCTTACAGATGGGAGGTCAACAATGGATGTTATATTGGTTTCTGTTTTATGGAGTACATGTTTCTAAATTCTTCAATTTCAGACTTTTCCCTGTAGTTGTGACACAAAAGCCACAAGCATATCAAATTTCAGTATTGTGGGATTGCTGGAAGTACCCTAGAATTTTGGGTTTTTACGTTTTTTATTTTCCCTTATATCTCGAAAACCACTAAGGCAAAGTAATTATTAAAAACAGTTTTGAAATGTCCAACCAAAGCGCTTTTATTAGACACCCCACTTGATCTGACTGTCTCACTTTTATTTTTTTTACCCCCTCTTGGACCCCGATATCTCAGCAACCCCCAGATCGATATAGCTCAAAACCTTACCTACAAATTGTACCAATACTATCTACCCCCATACCAAATTTCATGAAGATCGGATTAACGGTTTAGAAGTTTTCATCGGACAAACATACATACATACATACACACATACATACAAACGCCGATTCTTCCAACTTGACTCAGAGAACTCGCTTCGCTCGTTCAATAATGCCTGTATTGAACTTTTCATTAAAAAACCGACACCCACATTGTATTTCTAAGATCCAGATAAATAGAACGTAGGTAGTTCACGGTGACTAAGTCTAAGCCTTGCTTAAAAATCGTCCCTGTCTCTCTCTAATACGCGTGTTTTAACATTTGTGTGACAGTGAGGAACGATTTCAAAATAAGGATTAGACTTTGTCACCGTGAAATCCTACTAATATTATAAACGCGAAAGTTTGTGAGTATGGATGTTTGTTACTCTTTCACGTAAAAACTACTGAATAGATTTGAGTGAAATTTGGAATGGAGATACTTTACGCCCTGAATTAACACATAGGCTACTTTTCATCGTCATCATAATCATCATCATCAATTTTCATCATTATTCACGTGGGTAAAACCGCGGGGCGCAACTAGTACGTTATATTTATCTAGACCTAAGTATCTGGATGATATTTTGATGGATAAAGAACCGGTGTGGCAAAAAGATTCAAACAAGGCCACACATAAAATACAATTTAAGTAGCGCAAATTGAACGCGGGATATTAACATTAAAACAATTTATAGCTAGAGTGCATCTCATGGCGATTCCAATAAGCCCAAACAAGACTAAGATACATTGCTCTATGATAGTGTTCAGATGACTTCCTTCCGGCTTCATCTTCAGATTTTTATCGTTGAACGACTATCGTACGTAGCTGTTCCCATTATCTCGACAGTCTGTTGTCATAGCAAAATAAAGTCATGGGCGACAGTGAATCATGCCGTCCTCAATATGAACACCTCCATTTAGATATATACAATAGTCACTACCTGTCGTCACGACAAAGTCGGAACGCGGTCTTAAGTGCATCCCACACGTAGCAGATGCGGTAATATTTTATATGCGTTAAAAACTTATCGCATCTGAAGGTGTCACACACGTAGCAGATACGATAATATACGAAAATGATATATTCACGCGGAAACCTTCAAACTATATTGTATTTCAATTTGTATACACAGATATCATCTGTCCATCTTTTGATATTATTATGTCGGTGCCTACAGATGCTTGACGGTAAAATATAAATTATCTGCTACATGTGTGTTGCTCCTTGAGTTTAGTATTGAGAGCGATATGGACAGATACGCGCTCAGATACAGATATCTTACCGCATCTGCTACGTGTGTGACACACTTTACTCGTGTCATATGCAGACATAATTTTTCTTTACTTTTATTAATAAAAAGGTATTATTTTATATTATTATAAATATGTATATAATTATATATGAAAAAGTATATATTGTGAAAGAATAATTGTGTAAGGTTGACATTCTGCAGGGTGGTTGAGCTCAACTCATGTCTTGCCTAGTCCTACTGCCAAGACAAATACTATTAAGGCCACAGTTCACCAACACATAAACAAATCGTTAAACGACTGTTCAGCCTAACCAATTGTTTTTGACAGATGCTTTCATACATTATCTCTCACCTTGACCAATTGTTAGGGTAAACGCCCGTTTATTTGTTCGTGAACATGAGCCTAATATAGTCGTCATACAAATAAGGAAACTTAGCACACAAATATATACAATCTACTGTTATTTGCATGAAATTGAAACCTCACTTTTTTATCCAACCCTTTTCAATGTAACAGAGCTTAAATAAAGCCAACTGGAGGGTAAATGCTTTTTTGCTATCTGATACCAATTACGATTGCAGGGCTATTCTAAAACGTTCGGAAGGGTTTCCGATCGGATTCGTTAGTTTTTAATTTGAATGTGGTAAGAACCTAAAACAATTTTCTAACAATTTTCTTTAGTAAAACACAAGTATCTCATTAGTATACAATATTTATTGTTCTTTGCTGTGTTTTACTAGAGAAAATTGTACTACATCGAAATGAAAAACTAACGAATACAATCGGAAACCCGAATGTTTTAGAATAGCCCTGCTGTTTATCCTTTCAGTACGTAGTTTGATACTTCTTTAGCTATTAGTATCAAACTACGTTCGTTACGGTACTTTGTTCTATTTTATGGTAAGTATAAAGTAAAGAGTTTGTATGAAAAGTGCATAACAATATTTTGTATAGGCATTGAGCAAACGTAGGCGTTTGAATTAAACGAGGCCGATGCAAAAGCATTCATCATCATCATCAGCCTGTAGAAGTCCACATAGGCTTCCCCTTTAGAATGCCACGACGAACGGTCTTATGCCGCCTCCATCCACCGAATTACTGCTACTTTTATAATGTCTTTAGTCCATCGAGTGAAAGGCCTTCCTCTGAGTCGTCCGGTTTGTGGTCGCCAGTCGAGAACCTTTATTTCCCAACGGTTATCAGTTCTTCGAGCTATATGACCTGACCATTGCCACTTCAAGTTGCTAACTCTGAGAGCTATGTCAGTGACCTTGGTTCTTCTATACGGATTTCCTCATTTCGGATTCTATCATGCAGATACATGCATTATGCAGTCTCAATTGTAAATACAGCCAGCACTACAAATGGAACATTGTGTCAATGTTATTGTATCCAATGTGTTGTTAAGAGGAAACGCAGACGGCAAGATATTTGGAGAATATTTTTTTAACAAATCAATAGATTATGGAAACATTCAGTAGAAGGATTCTACTTTAGAATCCTGAGCGTAGCGAGGAATTCAATATACGCCGCCCAAGAACAAAATAATTTATCCCCGAGTGATACACACTATATTGTTCAATTGTTCATCACACCTATGAGAAAAAGAAAAAGCTACGAGTACCTACTTACTTGAAACTCGTACCTATGCATAGACATTGGATTGTAAGTGTAAATAATTAAAACACAAATAATTATGAAAAATTAAACATTTCTGATTATACGTTCGACCTCTTTGGTTAACTTCACATAGCAACATCAACAAAGAGTTAAAAAAACTCCTGGCTAACCAATCACAAAAATTAATTTATCACCATAGAGAATTGAATGTTAGTGCTTTTTTTTTTACATTAAACCTTCACGCGGTCACCTCCAACCTAACTACGCAAATCTATCAGAAGCACGGAACGGACTAAGCAGAAGAGAGAAAGCTCAAACTCCTATGGGAGCAAAATTGAATTTGGCTCCCGCTCTATAGGCAATTGTCGTTTTTCGAATAGGTGTGATGAAAATCAAATTTACGGAGCAGTTTAAGAGTTAACTATCACTTACTTTCAGAGCATGAGTGATGAAAATAAACATTTGCTCTAGTGTCATTAGAGACAAAACAGAGGAATACGTTTGTCTGGACTACTAAACACCGCTTGCATTTTCGCTTCAGGCTTTGTTGTGGAAATAGTTAGCTAGGTATTATTAAAAAAAATTAAGTACTTTGCTTAAATAACTCTCATAGGAACACTAAAGTTTAATCACTCTATATCTCTGCTATCGGGTAGGGTAAGTTCACTAGTTTCAAGTTAATACAGTATTCGTAAAGGAGAAGGTCAACCACAACTTACATGGTAAGTGACGCGTCTGCCCCATTAACATCACTTGCCAAGCAGGTGTAGACTTTTATTGAGATGAATAGCTGTAAGACGACGTTAAAAGTATGCCACGAGCAACTATTTTAAGAGTGTTTAAAAGCTTGGGAAAACTTATCGATAACTTATAAGTTAATAGACCTTAATGTAAAGAGTGAGTCTATATCAAAGGCATGTGTATGTTTGAGGCATTTTTAAAGATATTATTATTAAATACAACCTAAAATAAAATTATAAACGTCGCAGGGAGTCGGTGGATGGAGGCAGCTCAGGAACGTTTGTCGTGGCATTCTAAGGAGGAGGCCTATGTCCAACAGTGGACTTCTACAGGCTGATGATGAGTGTGAAAATCAAATTTAACTAGTGGTTCGCCCCGAACTGAGACCTCGCGTAACACCTTTATCAGCCCGACTACTTAACTAAGTAATTTCCATATTTTCTATTATTATTTTTGAAAATTTTCCCCTCGAGGTCTACCAGTACAGTACAGGATCTATCAGTAACTACTCTAATTTCCTACACATCATCAAAATAACCTTTGAATAGGGCTAAGCAACGGGGCGTAGTTATACTACATACCTGTTAGTACCTATATCAAGTACCTGACGAATTAATTGATAACGTCCTTTTGATGAACCCATAGAACTCCAACGTCATTCAAATTCTTAGAAATGGGAGGTCAACAATGGATGTTATATTGGTTATGGTTTTATGGAGTACATATTTCTAAATTCTTCAATTTCAGACTTTTCCCTGTAGTTGTGACACAAAAGCCACAAGCATACCAAATTTCAGCATTGTGGGATTGCTGAAAGTACCCTAGAATTTTGGGTTTTACGTTTTTTATTTTCCCTAATATCTCGAAAACTACTAAGGCTAAATTATTAATAAAAACAGTTTTGAAATGTCCAACCAAAGCGCTTTCATTAGACACCCTACTTGATCTGACTGTCTCACTTTTATTTTTTTTACTCCCTCTTGGACCCCAATATCTCAGCAACCCCCTGATCGATATAGCTCATAACCTTACCTACAAATTGTACCAATACTATCTACCCCCATACCAAATTTCATGAAGATCGGATTAACGGTTTGGAAGTTTTCATCGGACAAACATACATACATACATACAAACGCCGATTCTTCAAACTTGACTCAGACAACTCGCTTCGCTCGTTCAATTATTAAAACTTATTGTAGAAAGGTGCAAGACACAAAATAAGGATTAGATTTATAAATCGAATCTGAGTGCCATCTTGAATCAAAGCCAAAGGTAATTACTTAATTGAAATCATTAGGATCATTTTGAATTGTCTTACATAACAGTGCAAACTGTCCGATTGTGGGATCCGTTGCCTAATATCAGAAAGGCCATGCCATCTTTAAAAACATGGTCACTAGTGGTTCGCCCCGAACTGAGACCTCGCGATAACAACTTTATCGGCCCGACTACTTAATTTCCATTTTTCTATTATTATTTTTTTAAATTTTCACCTCGAGGTCTAAAGAAGGCCAGTACAGTACAGGATCTATCAGTAACAACTCTAATTTCCTACGCATCATTGAAATAACCTTTGAATAGGGCTAAGCAACGGGGCGTAATACCACATACCTGTTAGTACCTATATCAAGTACCTGACGAATTCATTGATAACGTCCTTTTTACGAAAACCATAGAACTCCAGCGTCATTCAAATTCCTAGAAATGGGAGGTCAACAATGGATGTTATATTGGTTTTTGTTTTATGAAGTACAAGTTTCTAAATTCTTCAGTTTCAGACTTTTCCCTGTAGTTGTGACACAAAAGCCACAAGCAAACCAAATTTCAGCATTGTGGGACTGCTGGAAGTACCCTAGAATTTTTGATTTTTGCGTTTTTTATTTTCCCTGATATCTTGGAAACTACTAAGTTTAAATACTTATTAAAAACAGTTTTGAAATGTCCAACTAAAGCGCTTTCATTAAATACCCCACTTGATCTGACTGTCTCACTTTTATTTTTTTTACCCCCTCTTGGACCCCAATATCTCAGCAACCCCCTGACCGATATAGCTCATAACCTTACCTACAAATTGTACCATTACTATCTACCCCCATACCAAATTTCATGAAGATCGGATTAACGGTTTGAAAGTTTTCATCGGACAAACATACATACATACATACATACACACATACATACAAACGCCGATTCTTCCAACTTGACTCAGAGAACTCGCTTCGCTCGTTCAAAAATACACATGTAACAGTTGAGCTATCTGAAGACCATTGCAAACTATCTAAAGATAGCTTTATTGATCCATATCACTACCAGACTACACTCACTCACTTCACTAATTAGGAAGCGTCCATAAGATGCTAACTGTATGCCACGCTGAATGGCAATACTAATGCGTTGAGCCAGATATTATAAATTAAATGTAAAAATTACATATCACTAATATAAAATACCAACCACTCATTCATTGACTCATCGCGATTTTCAAGTGGATACCTTTAGCAGTTCCTGAGAAAAATTATCTTAACAGTTTTGGTAAAAACATCTAAATTAGTTGGTGATGTAACTAAAGTTATACGGTTTTCTGATTTTTTGCTTGACTTGTTCTAAAAGATGATTAGAGATCAGATAGAAGTACCATATAGCGGGAATATCCTATATGTATATATAGGTTTTGATTGCCTTGCAAGTGCAAGTAAATAAATAAATGCTGGATATTAACAACTGACAGACAGGCAGACCTATAAGGGTCCTTTTTTTCTGTTGAGGTAAGAAACTTCACTACGACCGACTAAGTCGTTAGTCCATCGAAACTAACGACTTCGATACGACCCTTCTTACAATACGTCGTCCGGTTCGTGGTCGCCACTCGAGGCTATTCAAAAATTACAAAATGAATAAGTAATACTAAAAAAGGTTAGATATGAAAAACACTTTATTTGTACGCAGAAAATAAACAACTTAAGAATAAAAATACTTACTAAGTACGGAAGTACAATGGGCGGTCTTAACGCTATGAGTGATCTCTGTCAGACAACCAAAACAGTTTATCCAGCAAGGATGTTTAATGTTGTTTACCCAACTCCCGGGGCCATGAGGTAAGCACATTTTTTCAGCACGCTTACCCGGCTTACCCCGGAACGTCTGTTACAGATAGGGCTTAAACTCGACTCTGATTAGAAATCCGGGTCATGGCCGGATAACCGGCTTTTCGCCGCTTGTTGGTTATCAATAGGATTAGCGGTGGTAAAGATGGGGTTTTATTTAAAATCCATGAATTATGGAGTCAAGCCAGGCTATCTTATGTTACGTCTTGACATCTCTACTTTTAAGGTTCCGTACCTCAATAAGAAAAAAAGGATCCTTATGGGTTCATTTCGTTGTCCGTCTGTCTGTCTGTCAAGACTTTTTTTCTCAGGAACGTGGAGGTATCAAGTTTAAATTAATATCAAATACTCAACTCTGCAACGCTCTAGCCGTGCTGTGTCCTCCGGTATAAGTAGCGGCACGGAACTCTAGCGCTGACCGTTATTGCGCAGAAGTCAAAAGTATGGGCGTAAGTATCTTGGGCGGGGTTTCTATCTCTATATCTATCTATCTTATATAATTGTATTGCGTGTGCGACCAGTATTCATGCGCATCTAGCCTCTCGACGTTTCGCTCAGCGCTATATAGACTTACGTGTAATGCCGCTACTTATAGACGTGGAGTGTCCGGCCTAAGAATAGACCCCTCGACCTCCTCCTGTGGTTGTAGTTAGTCTTATTAAAGGATTAAGCCTGGGGATGGGCAGCAGCAGCTACCTGAGCAGGGGAACCTATTGAACCTTGGACCCATTATACCTTGGCCAAACGGGCTTTTTTCGTAATACTCTTTTTTTTTATATTATCTATGTCATTTCAAAAGTTGTTTATTAACTCTAACGTTTAGCTGCGAAACATCGACGTCGAGTGAGTGCAGAGAAAATTTAAAAAATTATTTAAACCTTAAAAAGTAAGTTTTTTCGACTTAACTTGATGTCTGTTTATTCAAAATGTTATGCCTCTGTCAGAAAGCTAAATTGTGCAATTTAATATATTATAAAAGGTAGACAGATAGAAGATAGAAAATACTTTATTGCACACCATAATATACAAAAAAATATACAATTTCACATACTAAAACTAATGATAACTACTATAACTAAGCATAGATGGGTAACAAACTGTGTTTAGTGTTTCGTCCTAACCGCAATGCGAAGTGTGTCAAAACTGCTCAGCAAAAAAAAATTGAGCAATTTTGTAACTTGGTCACAAAAATAATTTGTACCTTGGACAGTGCTTGGATACTGACCATTGGTATAATATAGGTGTGCTGACAAAGTCCCAGTATTTTTCTATGTCCTAATAATGTGATTTTAATATTACTATGTTCTAGACGTAACAAAGTTTGATCAAAGAGACTGAAATTCATAATAGCTGAAGCATAAAAGTTGATTTATTAAAAAAAAATAAGATTGTTAAAAATATTGGAACATATATATAAATTTTAGGGTCTCATGATAAATACAAATGGTTTAATATTATAATATTGAAAAATAAACCAATATAAAACAAACAACGGTGTTTTTTATTATTTAAGACTAGTATGGCCAAGGTTCAACAGAGGGATGTCCAAGATAAATCCTTGGTTGTACTTTGGACACTTTGTTTGAAATGGCCTTATTTTCTAAATACTTAAAAAAAACTCATAACTTAATAACGCATTATGAAGCTAAATGGTGTATCTTTGCTTGTTTACTTAGTAAACTAATCTGGATGGTTCCATTTAAAAAAAACCAGAATAACAAAATATGACCTAGGTAGAACAGGTTCCCTGGGTACAGTGCAGTGCTGCTTTTCAAACAGGGATTAGGTAAACTATCTCGTCACTATAAGAATATGCATGTATGCAAATTCTATTTGACGTTTTAGGAAAATACTGGTTGTTGGCTTTCATGTGGTCCAACCGAAAGCTATCGGAAAAGCCAGATACAAAAAAAGGAAAAGTAACTGAATTACAATGGCCTTTTCCCTTTAAAATGTCATGGTTTTTGTCTCACCAACCACAATAATTTCCCCACTTTATCAACTAAATTCTGAAAACATTTGGATTTATTGTTGTACACAATCGTTGTACACGAGCATACTTATAGTCCCTATTTGAATTTTAAGTAGTACTAAATGCTTAAATTACTGTTTATGACGTTTCTAACTCATAAACGCTTTGCTTCAGTCTTTATTCTAAGTAAACGCTATTCACTGTTATTCGTGCTAAATCACTGCTATAAACGATTCATAAGTAGCAGTCAAACATTTCATCTATGGCATCACGGACCATTATTTTTGGTCAAGTCACAGTGGCCAGCCCCTAAAAATCCACTGCTGGACATAGGCTTCTCCCCGAGAAAGCCACGACAAATTATATTGAGCAACCTCTATCCACTGACTTCTTGTGACCAAAAAAAAGTATAAGTTGCGCTCAGGTACGCCGTTTAGGCCAATTCTTGGGGCGACTCTTCAGGGTGGATTATCTTACCGCAATAACTTTCTGATGCGTTGGTTTACTCGTTTGAAGGTCTTGTTTCTTGGTAGGTCTTGTAGATTTTCCAGGTTCTGTACATTAACAGTAAGAAACGGGACCCCTCAGACTCCCTAGAGGAACACTTTCTTATCCATCTGTCTGTTTGTCTGTCAATACCCTTTTTCTCGGGAAAGGCTTAAGACGAGAGAAGAACGAAACGAAGGCGAGCGCACGCTCTGATACCTTGATGTTGTGTATAAAAAAATGATGTAAAAATTCCCTTTAAAGTTTTGATAGATTTTGTTGATGAACTCACTAACCCAATTTATAGTTTATAAGTTACCGAATGTTCCAAAGATTAAAACGTGTTAGAAGTTAATCTAAAATTAGATTTCAATTTAAAAAAGTCTAAAAAGGAGGTATCTTTGTTTATGTTTATTTATCGAGTGGATTAATTCATATTGTGTACTGAATTTATGATTTCACTAGATAAAAAGCTTAAAAATCCTACTAATATTATAAACGCGAAAGTTTGTGAGTATGGATGGATGTTTGTTACTCTTTCACGTAAAAACTACTGAATGGATTTGAGTGAAATTTGGAATGGAGATACTTTACGCCCTGGATTAACTATGTGTTACTTTTCATCATCATCATCATCATCATCAATTTTCATCATTATTCACGCGGTGAAACCGCGCGGCGCAACTAGTACAAATATAATTTTGTAAACTATAAGAACTCATATCAAAAACTTAAATATCCTAGAGCTCATTGAAGGCAATGGTATAAATTCAAATTGATATCTTAAAACGCTATAGGTTCACAAAATGTTTCTATTTAGAAAGGTACCGTAGGTAGCGCGTAAGGTACCGTCAAAAAATCAAATTTCTAACTACATTGATATAATAATAAATTGGCTTTTATTCATTTTATTATTATTGATATTTTATTAATAAACCTCTTTAGTGGTTAAATTTACCTCCATTGTTAAATGCTCAGGATTTTAGATAAGTTAACAATTTAGGATCTATACGCCAATTCACGATTAGTTATTGAGGCTAAGGTTACTACCGAAGCCTGAACCAGACATCTAAAGGGTACCCCAATCAATCAGAGCCTGATTGAATGTTTCAAGGCCGCCCTTGAATTGGTTTCTGGAAATCTTCGTAGCAGCTGATCACATAGTAGATAACTTACATAATAACAACCCTACAGTCACATACGTAGTCTTGATCCCACACTATGATTCCCTGTGTCGTGGGTATCAGGAGCTACGAGTGGATAAAAGCTGATAGACCAATTTATATGAGTATTTTGGAATAAAGATTCTTATTTAATCAATTGTACTTTTGTTCATCGATCAAATCTCATAAATTACCAGCCAAATATATCCGTTCGAAAACCTTAAACAGCAAGTAATCAATTAAAAAAAAACTGTAAAACCTGACAATATTTTAGATTTAATTTTAGTTGTATGTTCATCAGCCGGTAAACATCCACTGCTAAATGAAGCCTCCCCCATAGCATGCATATGATAGAAACCATAGCGTGCAATGATGGGCTTGGCAGGCAAATTGGTAATCGCAGTATTGGTGTAGAGTACTCAGGTAGATGCTGCTGCCTATACCCTGGTGCAATCCATTAGTCGGCTCTTTCTACATCCACGGGAGGAGCCAATTTGACCCATTGAATTTATAAGTCCAGATTTCATGGTTTTCTTTTCATTTAATTTATCAAGTTTGTTAGAGAGATTTAATCCTAATAATTGTCCCAAAAAGATCAATGCAATAAAAGTACAGGTGTAATTTTTACAGATTTTAGTCGATTTGATGCCCGGGTGTGGCAAGCAAATTTTCTAAAATCTTTAAATGCAGTTTTTTTTTCTTTAAAAAATAAAGAAATGTTTTCTTTGAGTTAAACTTTCGAGTACTTTCCCTTCAGGTGGCATTACAAAATTCCACCCTGTAGATTTATTATAAGTGCCGCCGTCTTTATTTGTTAAATATATCCTGTTCATCCAACGGTTGTCTGGAAGAGATCGCTCTCAAGCGGTAAGATCTCTCATTGTACCTCTGATTTGAAACTTTGTACCTCTTTTTTTGTGTTTATGGTGTACAATAAAGTTACAGCCGTTACTCTGTTGGTGAACTTAAGCCCAAAAAATATCAGCTGTAAATAACCCAATTGCAGATTCAAGTACCTTAATCTGTATAACGTTTGAGGCTTCAATAGACCTGGATGGATTAACCTGCGATTTATAAGATTTACGAGTCGGTAATGACCGCCTGCCCGGAATACTGATTAATTTATGTACGGGGCCTTTTGTCACTTCAAATCAGATAGCAATACAAATTGAGCTGTATGTCACTAACTTTAGAATACATATAGCAATGACTGCGAAAATTTCTGATCTCGAAAATTGTGCGAGGGATGAAGTAACTCTGTCTGAAAGAACAAAATGTACTCTAGGTAACGATATTGACTATATAATGGTGTTGGAGTCAGTGGATGGAGGTGGCTCAAGACCGTTTGTCGTAGCATTCTTGAAAAGTGACCTACGTCTAGCAGTACACACAACACAACACACACAGACAGACTTGACTTCTATAGAATGATGATGACAGTGAGACTTCTGTAGGTCCTAGTTATTCATCTGTGTCCTTGGTTTATCAGTTATTTACGACAGCGGTGGTTTGTGACTTTATTACGTATAACCTAAAATACAATATTACCACCCGCCCCTCCACTCAAGTCCGATCGAACTTATCCTTTAAGTTGAGATTGAACTGTCAGTTACTATGACAGTGGGAAAAGGTTTTATACCTTAAAACTTATTATACCAAGGAACTTATATCCAACCTGGAATGAGCACAGGCTGCCGATACGCGGTCCGAGCGAGATAGCTTCGCGAGAGCTCTCTGTCCCTTTCATTAGGGGGACCAAACAATATGATGTAGGTAGATACTAATATAATAGGTACCAATAATTTGATTTCATAAAAGAACAATAATTATGCTTTAAGGATTGATTAAAGTAAAACACATTATGAAGTTATGATAATATTATTTTTTCCTACCATTCCGACTAAATTCGGGAATTACCTCCTGGCACCACTTTAGAAAGGGACACAGGGCTTTCGAAGCGCTTTCTCTATAAGACCGGATTTATCTTTGACCAAGTGATAGTCTGTAATAGAACTTAGCTTCATATACATAAGGTTTATTTTATATTGGTGTCAAATTGACAATGCACATTCCAGGTTGGATATAAGTTCCTTGGTAAAACCTTTGTAAAACATGGTTAAATATATTATGTTTAGCAACGTTTATACAAGTGAACACCGACAAGGGCTATATAGGTTCCATACATTGTGAAACAACTCCTTTGTCTTGCGTCTCCATCCACTGACTTACGACTTTTATAATTTTTTGATAAAAACTTTCGTAAGTGGTTTTCATAATTAGATAGATTATAACCGGTTTAACTTACGTAGATTATTTTCGAGTATACGACCCAAGGTTTCAAGCAATTTAGATGCTCTTAATCATGTATGAGTGTTATTCTCGCTGCGCGACGCGGAGGGCACTGCGTCTCTCAGCTCTTGCGGCCCGGCTGGTTATCGCCGGCGGCGGTGGGAGTTGCGACGCGGATGACTCATCCTCGTCCTCCGAGCTACTTGGACATGTCGATTGAAGAGCGACGCACACTGAACTAATCGTATCCGGACTATCGTTGGTCATGGAGACGTGAAGTTTCGCCGACGCAGCATCCAGTAGAGGTTTCCAAGTCTGCGGAAGCATCCAACCCCTGTCCCTGTTAAAAGTGGCATGTCGACCGATTTCTATAGCCTCTCGTATCTTCCGTGGGGCCCAAAATTTCTCCCTTGAAAGTACGGTGGCTTTATCAAACCGAATAAAATGGGTCGCATAGACTTTTATAATGTCTTAACCTAGGTAAATATGCAATTCTGTATGACATTTTTAAATGTGGTAGTTTTTGAGTCTGGTTTATATTCCAAACACCTAAATAAATAAAAAAACTCCTTAAATTTCAAATTTGTATGGGTTTTTTTTGATATCATGCATGTTTTCACAATTCTAAGCATGGGATAAGTTCATCAAAAATTACAATTTTGTTTTGCATGCTAGACACGGCAAAAACGAAAAATCTCATTAAATCCTACAAACCCGCAGATTCTGATTAATTGAGGAAAGTCAACTCCACATCATCAATCATGCCAATATATATTATATTAAAACAACGGGAAATGTCACGAAAATAACCCAAAAACAATCATTCATAGAAGCTCCATTGACCGACCTTTTTGATCCATGGACACCTAGTTAGTGAAGTTATGAACTAATTACATTTTTCAGTAGACGAAGGTGTCTCGTAAAAATTCTAGCTCATGAAAGAAATAGCATGTTAACTTCTTATAAACGAGTAAAAACTTCTCTATAACATTTTGGGCGAGCGAGTTGTAGAGAAGCGTTCCACTAAGAGCACCGATTTGAAGAGCACTGATCCTATTCCACTTTGAGCACCGATTCATATTTTCGATCGGTGCTCTTATTGGAATAGTAGTACAATGTACATAGTAAATGTCAGAAAACAACACGGTAATATGATTATATCGAAATGTAACTGAAACTTAAACGATTCAAAGTTTTATCGATAATTTTAGCTTAAGTAGAGGGAGTCTCTCTTTACTCTCTCTAAATATATATATATCTCTCCTACTCAATTGGTAGTCACCGTGAATTGAAAGTAGACTAAATTGTAATTTATAAGGAAGCAGAATACCAACTTTCTATCAATTCACAATTCAGTCTCGATTCGGTTAACTTTCAGTGTAGTTTTAAAATAATTAAGAGAATTGGGCCTCTGATCACTGACCTAAAGCAGGGCGAATCAATAAAATGAAATCAAAATAATTTTATTCATTGTAATCACAATGATGATTTTGAATTGTCTTATAAACTAAAATTACTCCTGTTCCAACGCGAAGAATCAGGCAACAAACACGGATTGGCTTACATAAATGGTCCATCTTACCATCATAGGTGAAAAGCGCCTGTGTGGTGCCTCGGAGCAAGGAGTTGCTGATACAAAGTAAATGTGAACTTAAAATCTTTAGGAAGGTAGTCAAAAGTAAATAAACAAGACAAGAATCAAGATAAAATAAATGACACAACCTAGAAGAAGAGTGAAGAAGAATTGACATAATGCTCAATTGCACGAACCAGCCAAATGAACCAGCTGTTCCTACATAAGCTGTCCCAGAGACGAGTTTTGATAAAAATTCTCGTCGTTACGCCGAAATATCATTTGTCATTCTTTTCTGAGCCCACGGTAGATAGAAAGATGTTTTTATAAATTTTATCTGCGTGCATAGAATAATCGAGCTGATGTTATGAATCTTTTATGTCTCGTCCCTAGGGCTGTCTGGGCATAAAGTTGAAGGGCTCAAAGTATGAGACAGCTCACTTACAAACATAAAGTCACGCCTATTTCCCAGAAGGGTAGGCAGAGATCATGGATTTCCACATGCTATATGATCTTGACCTACCTCATTTGCTTCATTCACTCTCATCACATTCTGCATAGTTGCCAGTCGGTTTAGGGCACTCTTAAATCAAATTAAATCAAAAGTATCACAATTAATGTATTTAATATATTATTTAATCACTCAATGGCTCTCAATTAATGGTTGGATCAAGGGTCAGATTCAGAAGGCTGTACTTCTGGACTCGGCAGGCATAGTCAGGAGGTTCCTCTCTCTGCAGCCCTAGCCTCCGACCACTTGGGCCTTGCTCCGCGGCCGAAGGTTTCCGTTTTTGATATATCTTTGAAACTATAATGTTTTTTACTTTATATTTTTGTGGATAGTATTTATTTATAGAAAAAAATATATTTTTTTACGAGATTTAAAATAAATTAGTAAAATATTAATAATAAAAACATTTATTTCAGGCTTAATGGGCAATGTCAAAAAATTATACCTAAATAAATATACCATAGAAATATACCTTATAGACTCGCATGCATATGCATATTCTTTATACCTAAAAACTTATTTAATGATTACACGTGAAGACGGTGTCGTGACCTCGTGTCAGGCGTCCAATGAACTTCCTGAACTTCATCTCACTCCTCACTCATGAAAGTCGATAAACGGTCAGCCGGCACTCTCCATAAAATAAATATATCGCCATCTAGAGTGTAATACGCTGTCTTAATTAAATTATTCTTTATGTTGGATTTAAATCTTCGAATAGGAAGTTTATATGCACCTTCTGGAAGTTTATTACAGAACCATACGGAATTCCTCATAAAAGACCCACTTACTTTCGAAATTTTGGAATATTTAGTATGTGTTTATTTCACGTGTGACCTGGCTTTTATCCAGAACATCTCCGAGCTGGTTTGTAACCAACCGCCGTATCTGATCTTCCTATTTCTCTAGAAATTAAATTAAGTCAGCAGTAACCATTAGTGTAATTTTTTAATTAGTCATGAAGACGCTATAAGTTCTCAAAATGTCTTTAATGAGCTCTAGAATATTTAAGTTTTTGATATGAGTTCGTAAAGTTTACAAAAAAAAAATCGTATTCTTAAGCTTTTAATCTAGTGAAATCATAAATTCAGTACCTACACAATTTTAATTACTCGATAAAAAAATAAACAAAGATACATCGCTTTTAACATTTTAAAATTGATATATAATTTTAGACTAACATCTAACACGTTTTAATTTTTGGAACAATTGGTAACTTATAAGTTATTAGTAAGTGAATTCATCAACAAAATCTAACAAAACTTTAAAGGCAAAATTTTATATCATTATTTTAAATACAAAACCAAGGTATCAGAGCGTGCGCTCGCCTTCTTTAATTCCTAAATTTTCGTTGAATCTATATATAGCGTCTTAAAACAGTGAAATACCATCACTCAAACTGTCTCACTACGTTACCCAGCGTTTATCAACTATTAGGTATTCTGTGGTGAAACACCTGTGAACGGGTGATTCGAGAAAAACATTTGTCTTGAATAAATATTACTGTCAGTAAAATAACAGGAAGCTTAGCTACCTTCATGATTGATATTTGCCATTAAATGAAGAACCAAGAACGCCTTATTTTATCAATGTGTATTGAATATGATCCTATATAATTATTTTTTAGAAAAATATGCAAAAACTGACACTTTCAAAAAGCTCTGATTCAATTTCAATGCTTACATAATAGATACTACTATAACTTACTTATATAATATGTATGCATGTATAATATAATTATGTAATATAAATTAATAGGAAACGGCTCTAACGTTTTTGATTAAATTTGCTTTTTTCTTGTGACTGTGATTATTACTAATATATACGCCTTCATCTAAATGAGAAGAGAAGAGATCGCTCTTAAGCGATAAGGCCGCTCACTATACCTCTGATTTGAATGTATGTTTTTTGTGTCTATTTTAATTGTGATGTAAAACATAATTTTAATCTAATCTAATATGGGTATTTCTGTGGTTTCGAACTCCTGTATTTTCCAACTTCCCGCAGAGTGTACATCAGCCAATGGATGGTTTTAAGGACGATTAATAAAACGAATTATCGTATCCTACCTTTCTTGGGTATTCTACCAATTCCTTCTTCCTTTCTTCTTTTTTCTTTCTTTCTATTCTTTCTTTGTTAGTAGTAGAACTTTTTGTGAAAGAGTTCGTCCGGGGAAGTACTACCACCGTACCTATTTCTGCCGCCAAGCAGTAGTGTTCGCATTGCTGTGTTTCGGTTTGAAGGGTACGGGTGCCGGTGAAATGTCAGGCACATATGAGACTTTTCATCTTTGTCTCAGGGTCAGCAGCGCGCGTGTGATGCCTTTGGTGTTGCAGGCATCCATAGGCTACGGTAACTGCTTTCCATCAGGTGGGCCGTATGCATGTTGGCTGGACAAGTAGTATAAAAAAAAACTAATCATGGTTACTACGAAATAAAAGGAATAATTTTACTGACTTGATTATCTGTTTGCGATTTGTTTAAACCCATCTCTGTTATTGGCACATCGCTCTTATACTTTTATGAATCCCAACGCCAACAAACTTTTATCAGACCAATAAAATTATACTTTATAAACCTAATAAACCATAAAAAGACCCTTTGAATAGGTATTTATAGATGATTTGATGGCAATGACACCATCACCCAAGCGTATAAAAGCAGGCCACAATGTCACAAAAGAATGGCCACTATTTTACATTGGCCCTACTTATGGATCAGATCAGTATTCAGATATTTAAGTGTTGTTTTAGGGTTCCCTGGTAAGTATTTGAAACCATTTCAATCTTGTACTTATTTTTATAATGACTTTGGTATCGATTGTTGTGACCTTTTCTGTTTTTTGTTTTTTATATTTTTTATATTTTTGACACCAATAAAAATATAGAATTCCGTAAGAATTTTAGATTATAGTTATTTTTTTAAAATTCTCCTTTAGAATAGTGCATTCTAAACCAATTTTTTTTTTTTGAGACGGTTAAGTTGACCATTAATTATTTTTATTTATTATTTATTTCGTTCCAGTATATTGAACTGCGTAGCAAACGTGCTACGAGTTCAATGGGCTACACCGTAGAATGACGTAGCATTGATATTTTAGCTACACGCGTACAAATCTTGGTTTACAATTTGATATTGGTATTCAGTATTTGGTATTGGTTAGTAGTAGAATTTCTTGTGAAAGAGTTCGTCCGGGGAAGTACTACCACCGTACCTATTTCTGCCGCCAAGCAGTAGTCGCATTGCTGTGTTTCGGTTTGAAGGATACGGGTGCGTGTGTTGCCTCTGGTGTTGCAGGCGTCCATCATAGGCTACGGTAGCTACTTTTAATTTCTTACGGAACTCATACCACATTTATTTTCTTTTGCCTCTGATGGACTCTTACAGTTTATTGAGTTGATTCGTAAAAAAACACTAGTAATATTTTCTGAATACACATTTATTTTATCCTAACATAAATCATTGTAATAAATGAACGAGTGGTGTGGCAATTTATGTCTACGTATGATAATGCGGAGATAAATAAAAAATGTGTTTTATGACGTGTGATGTAGGTATTACAAAGTGATGTATCATAACATATATAACATAACACCTAACTATCCCACACTAGGATTCCCTGTATCGTGGGTATCAAGGAACTACGAGTACCATGGTACCATACCACCCAGAACAAATATTTGCAGGTCGTACAAACATTTGTCCCGCAACGGGAATCTCGCATCTCAGCCGGCTACTCGCCCACCACGCCACAAAGGTCGCTTCCATGAATTTTTGATTGATTTTCCTCGTTGTCTTATAATTATTCAAATGAATATAATTCTCACATGGCTTTGGAAAGGCAAATGGTATAAAAACTAACGGTTATTTGAGTAAAGCTTTTCCAAGCAGGAAACAGTTCTCTGTTTGCTTTATTCAGCTGAGGTATGCTTTTCATGTTTGACCAGACGAGCTCGTATTTGGTTTTTCTGTTTGTACCCAAGGTAATCTATGTTAAATACATAAAATGCTGGCTTTTTCAGTTTTTCAGCATGTTTTGTCTGTACGTAGATTGGCTTTATTTTAAGAGGAAGTCACTGGTAGCTAGCAAAACGGTGCTTACGCTCTTTTGCATGCGAACAAGGTTGCTCCTAATTTGGCTATTATTTCTTCAAAAATATTTAACTTTGTACACATGATTTTTAAACTACCAGGCTTGACAGGCTTAGCCTAGTGAGGAAGCCAATAACTCCTTCCTGATATTGTTGTCTCAGCATAACAAATTGTGTATCCATTAATTAATCTTAAAATGTGTTGTTATATTTTGTTTTGCTGTAATGAATACTTTTTATTTATTTTTTCAAACTCACGCGTCACGTGTCTAAATATTAGTATACTGATCCTGTTTTTTTACTACTTGGCAAGTAAACAAGCTTACGGCCCACCTAATGGTAGCCTATGGACACCTGCAACACCAGAGGCATCACAAGCACGCTGCCGACCCTGAGACATAAAGATGAAAAGTCTCATGTCGTTTAGCTTGTTCATATCGTATATTTGATTTTAATGTATTAACCCACGCTTAAAATAATAGCTACAGTATTCCTTTTTGTTCACTTAAATTTTTTCCCATGAGACTTTTCATCTTTATGCCTCAGGGTCGGCAGCGCGCGTGTGATGCCTTTGTTGTTGCAGGCGTCCATAGGCTATGGTAACTGCTTTCAATCAGGTGGGCCGTAAACTTGTTTGCTTGCCAAGTAGTATAAAAAAAAACTCACCAACAAACCCACCTGGATTCTTTCAACTATATCATCATCATCATCATCATCATCAGCCTATAGATCTGAAGCTGGACATAGGCTTTCCCGATAGAATGCTACGAGGAACAGTTTCGAGCCACCTCTATCCACCGACTTCCTGCGACCATTAAGTACTTGGAGTTCTGAGGAAGGCCTTCTTTTACTGGCGTCATCTGGTTTGTGGTCACCACTAAGATAACCTTTATACCCCAATGCTTGTCAGTTCTGCGAGCTATATAACCTTACATAAATAATACATACAATGTTATATTCTACTATATAGCTTTCGATTAAACTGCAGCAGGAAAATAAGCTTCTAATTGAGGCTGAATACGTGATCTAATGGCTTCCCTAAGCTATGTTGCAGGAGGCTTTAAATTTACTGGTTACTAAACAAGGTAAATTGCAGGAGAGGGTTCATAAAGTAAGGAATAGTGGGTTTCTTGAAATGTTATGTAGCTACTGTACAACATTTCTTCAAGTCAAGTAAAACCAATACACCTTTTTCGCCGAAGGGGTAGGCGGTGCTTCAATGTGCCTCTTTTCACTGTGGGTTGGACAATCGTTGGAACATGACCAGTGGTGCATTTCTACGACTAACACAGCCAAGACCTTCATTCAGAATATCACATTGGCTTTGCCAAGACCAGAAAATTGTTTTTCTTTTGTTTTCTGACTGAATTCGGACACTTGATCTCTGACTTGCTAATAAGCCATCAGCCAAGACAATCTCTTACCACCGAGTATTGCCAAACTAGTCCGTACACGCTAAAAAAATACACATAAATTAGTCTAAAAGTAGCTTAAAACAAAATAGCGATAAGGCCAGTTTTACTATGTTAATTTTACGTACCTAGTACTTAACGTCCCGCAATGTGCCCAAAAGCCCCTATTAGAAAAACGATTCTTTGGCCTTCTGCCATTACTGATACAACTGCTCTCCAAATTAGTGTTTGTTTTTTGGAGTTTTCTTTCTCCTAGATGGGTTACAGACCAGTAAAATCAAAAAAAGACAGACCGATAAGGCCCTTTTCTCTGTTAAGTTGCTTGAAGCTTATGACTTAAGTCTTAACACCGCTAGACGACGAAGCTATCAAACGTTTCAACTGTTTACTTAGCTCTGTACTGTGAGAAATTTATGTAATTCCTGCCTTAATTAACGACACTTTCAAGTTACGATACCGGTTTTAGGTACTTTATAGAACCTATTCTAGGCAGGCTTTCTTGGTTGCTATTTCTAATTATTCTTACTCAAAGTAATTACAGGTAAAGATACTCAGGTAGGTTTATTAAATTGATCAAGCGTGGTTTAGACTGATGGTTTAGATCTTTTTAAATAGAATGCTTTCAAAATAAGTCCTGTGTTAAAATATCTTATTCAAAACAAGCTTTTACGAAATTGTTAATTGAGACAGTAAGTTGATCAAAATGAGCTGGGCAAGACGTCGTTTTTTAAAAAACGACAATGTGTTAAGCGTCACGGTGATTATGTTATTTGAATTTCTTAGAGCCACGTGTCCTGATGCTGACCTACTTTTAAGTGTTAAACTTTTGACCTTTTATATAGTTGTGCACTTACAACTTATGGAAAATAAGTTCTATTTGCCTTAAGTCAACTTATGAAGATACTAATTAAGTTTTTACAAAAATCTTAATTAATTTTATATCAAAAGACACAAGAGCGGGGAATAATAATATATAATGAACTTTCATAATATAATATTCCTGCACTGTTTTTAAAGAGAAATTACTATCAATTGCTTAAAATTATCATTAAGAATTATCTAATGGTAACTTTACTTGTCAAACGTTAGTTACCGAGTGACTTTTAGTTAGGGAATAAGGGAGCAGATCTATCAGAGTACGAGGGTGTTTTGAACACATTATATCTGTGGCTACCCTTTTCTGTTAACATCAACAGTCAGAAAATGTTTAATCACAAGAGGCTCTACTTTTCCTATAGAATAGATATTTGTTATACAAGAGTGCAAAGTTGTTTTTTAACCGCGTGCTCAGTTTTGATGACCGAGCAAGCGAAGGATTCTAAAATTTAATCACGAGCGTAGCGAGTGATTAAGAAATTAGAATCCTGAGCGTTAGCGAGGGATTCAAAAGAGCACGAGGTGAAAAATCTTTGCACTCGAGTGCAACACGTAACTTTTCATCCCACCTCAGCGAGGAAATGACTAATTGCAAAAAAAAAAAATTTACAATCACAAGATACTTTTGCGCATTTTTAACAGTTTCAGTCAATTCTGTTTGTCAAATAAACTTCCTCGTCGCTAGAATCACTCATTTTATATTTTTTACTTGTTTTCAAGTTTCTTGTTTTTAACAATATGTCGTGAAAAATGGCGTAAAGCGTAAAGCAAATTAAATAAAAAGTAATACACCAAGAAGGTCCAGAGTCTGAGTTTTTAACAAATAAAAAAATGTTGTATGATAAATTCGGCACCATGGAGGTAGAAGTAAATAGGTTTAATGATGTTTCGAATTCACAAACTTAGTGCACACGACGTTCTAAATTCAATTTTACTTTATCCTCTAGCGGATAAAAACGGCTTTTGCACTCAGATATCGAATAGCAAAAATACTCTTACCGAGATGGTGGGATGAAAAAATACTTTTCTGTAAAGAAAAGTTGATGTTTATTGAAAGTTCTCGGGTAGATTTTCTCGTGAATATGCCTAATAATGTCTCTTGTTGATTTTTTCTGAATTTTAACTATAAAACCTTCTTAAGTACATACTTAATAACTCGATCGGTTCGTCATAAAGCGTCGACAAGCGAATTAATAAAATTACCAACAAGAACCATTTGTAAACTCACTTTTACATTACTTTGCAGATAAGAAAAATAATACCAGCATAAAACGGCTCTTACAGCATAAACATAAGGTTCAACACAAAGTTAACAAGTTGTTTAAACTTTGTCATAAAGTTTGTTTATTTTGTTTAGAATGAGACAGGGTGGTTATACAGGAAAGTACCTTGAATCTTGTAGATGTAACATTTTACTGAAAGAAGAAATTATTTGAATTTAAAAAACAATTTAAACTGCATTCATAGATATTTAAATAATTACATGGTTGAACCGGGAATCAAACCCGTTACACGAGAAAAATAATCACCTGTAGTTTTATCATACCGATCGAAAGGCTTCATCATAAGGATTATTTTTTGCTGATTAACATAGTGTCAGAAATGAAAGGAAGAACATGAATTTTACTTTCTCTCCATGTGGCATATCCGTGGGACGCCCTGTATACCTAAGACATAAAGTATCAATTATTTATACGTATAATAATAGTCATTATTTTCAGTGAAAACTGATTAACAGAATGTTACTGGTAGCTAGAACGAAGTAACGAAAACGGTAACGAAATTTGCTTTTAATTAGGCTATATTTTCTTCATACTCCATGAAACTTTGTACACATAACCAGGACACTAATATCCAGAAACGTGGTGCGCTTTAGTTTTTTTTTATAAAATTGTATGATTACCAAATCAACAGGAATTATTTATACTGTACCTAAGTCAGGTAAGTACATGAACCTAGTTACGGCGCTGCAATTTGGAGTCAATGTATCAATCAAATTAAAAATTACAGCACAATTACTAACCCCCTGTTTCATAATCATTCTCTTAGACCTATTTTAGTTAAAATAGCTTTTGTCTTGTTTTGACGTATGGCATTTTACATCAGAGAGAAAAAAACAAAAGCTATTTTAACTAAAATAGGTTAAGATAATGATTATGAGACAGACTGTTAGTATTATGTTAGTACATATGTTATACTACTTCTTATATCCATTGATAACCAATCAGTCATAATTAGATCAGCTCACTGTCTGCATAATACTCCATTTGTCATTGGTAGGTATTGGAATCGCTCTAAGAGCTCATGGTAAGGCCTCTGGTCTTAGACAAAGCATGTTCAATAACTCACAATGCAGACGATAAAAATAAGCCGGTTAGATATTTTATTCAGATTTCAGATCGTTTTACGGCCAGTCACAAAAAAATCTTCCTAACTTATTTTATGATACCAATTCGATATTTTGACGGTTCTCGTAAACTGATACCAGTAAATGTTTTAGCGTGTTGGTTTTGAACAACCGCAATACTAACCTTTGGTTTTGAGGCCTCCCATAAATTGTTAGGCCCACGCCCATTTGCCATAATCACCACTCTTGCTGGCAGGCAGATTGGTGTTGAGCACTCAGGTGGATGCTGCCCATCCCTTATATAATAAGCACTAACGACATCCATACGAAAAGCAACGGAGTGGTATATTCTTAGACTAAATTGTTATAGATTGGGTAAGAAAGTGGTAAGAGAAACAGGTATCCTTTCAATTAAAAGTCTAGAGAGCCACTCAAGGTAACACAAGTATCATTTTGAATGTTTAATAGCCTGTAGTGTGTCCAACACTAACCACTACTTACAGCTTCAGATTTTTCTCAGTATAGGCTACCACGTAACCATCAATTGAACTTGATACTTGTCAGTTGATACATTTTGTGTGGTTTGATTTTGTTGTAGTATTTTTTTAATATCTTTTAAAATGTTAATTTTAAAATTATGATCATAAACGTTTGTAATTATTCTTCTAACGAGGCCATTCATTTTTGTCTTATGAAACTTTTGACGATTTAATTTATTTATGCTGTAAGTACGTGTTTGAGACAGACTCCTAACACTGTTTAAGGGTATCGCATCCCCAATCGCGCATGCAGGGGGAGAAGCCCCGGTGCCAAACAGGGATAGCTGATTTTGACACTCGCTTCAAATTGAATTTGCTTGCGACCTTTGCAGGCCCCTTAAGTATGGAATCAAAAATTCGTCCTTCGACGAATCTTCGATTCCATACTTTTCTTTCTTTCTTCGTACGTTCGGAGAAAATAAGCTATGACAGACAGACAATGACATGACAACATGAGAATTATCCTGTAATGGTTCAGTTGGTACCTTTTGAGGTATGGAAACCTAAGTATTTTCCAGAAGCATTTATTATCATCATCATCATCAGCTCGAAGGTCAACTGTGGACAGCTACATAACTATGTCATTCTAACTGCGCCCCGCGGTTTCACCCGCGTGAACAATGATGAATATTGATGATGATGATGTTAAAAAGTAACCTATGTGTTAATTATACTACTTTTTAAACTTTTATTTTGTAAAACTATATCGTATCTTTGGTTCTACGGATCTCCCAATCGGTCGGAATTCCAAACGTGAAACTTTCAAAAGATCCTTAACAACCTAGTACCTACTTTACACAAGTTGTTTAACCACTTAAAATGGAACTTGTCGCTCTCGACTCCAGAGAGTTTTGTGGGAGTGCGGAGTGACAGCAGCGTGCCAAATACTAATTGCGTAACTTGTACGTACTGAGATAAACTTATTATTTTACATGCAATGACTATATGTTATAGAACCTTGGCATAGGTTACAGAAACACAGACTTATTAAGACAGCGTTGATGAAAACAGAACTGTCTAAAACTAGTATGCCAGAACTACGAAGCTTCAGAATCAAGCAGTAGTTGTAGAGCTTGCTAGGTAGAGTTCTTTCTAAAAGAGTTCATCCAGGTAAGTACTACCACCATACCATGAAACAAGGAATATTTCTGATCTGTCCTACCTCTTAGGCATAGCGAATTGCTCGGTGGACTGTCCTGAACTATTGGAATTGTTGGGATTACGCACTAGCGCACTAAGCTTTGAAAAGGCTTAGTTAAGTATGGTTATCTGCTGGGTTACCATAACCTCTTATTAGCTATTCAGTTCAAAACTATTCAGTACAATATATCGGTTCTGTTATGCCCGCAACTATATTTAAAGGCACAGTCGTAGAAGGTCTATAGACCTTCTGCTATTACCTAAAGCTATTCAACGATGAGGAATGTCAACGAGTTTTTGAACTGAACTGAATGGCAATAAGAGATCATGGTAACTACCCCAACCCCCCAGGATAGTTTTGCCAGCCAGTAACTTTGTTTTCTTTTGACTGGGTGGAGCAGAAATTATTCTAATTACAACTCAAAATTTCATTCAATAAGAAAAGTGGTTCAGTTGAGATCTATCTCAACTGAACCTCTAGGCCTCACTGCCTGTCTATCATCCAGATTATCTGAGTATTAGCTTGTACGTAGTACTTTCACAACGTGTGGTCCGACGCAACACACCCCCTTTGATAACTACTGATAACCTAAGTGTTCTCGGATTGCTCAGGTTTAAATGTGCAGCCAGTATTATGTAGTTACCTAGGTATCAGGCCGTGGTGTAACTGTCCGGCCTAAGATGGGCCCCTCCGTTTCATCACTTGGATTTCATAAAATCCAACTGTTCTAAGGGATTACACCAGGGGATGGGCAGCAGCATCTACCTGAGTACATAGCACATTGGTGCTATGTACTCACCATATATATATATATCATATATGTATGTATCGCTGTATTGACAGCGATTACCAATCCGCCCGCCAAGCGTGGTGATTATGGCGAATACCACCATTGCAATCGATAGGGGAGGCCTCATCCAGCAGTGGACTGACTGATGATGACTCAGGACTTTGTAAGGAAGTTGACGTGGATCTGAAATTTTGGCTATCTAATTGTTCGTGCAGGCTGGGAATATCTCCAATTGCAACCAGTGCCATGTTGTACATAGAGTATAGTCTATTTTAAGAACATGGTTATAGAATAATTATCACTAGAAACGGGATATTTACCATGATTTTTGAGTTTTGTTGATTCCCGATATCGTTAGTGTGGTGTGTCGAGATGGAGTTAAGTGTGACAATGAAACTGATGGTAGGGATGTTCGTAATAAAAGAGTGAGAAAGAGGGTAGATCGTTACGGCTACCTATAACAATAAAAATCTACTCGCAAAGACTTCAGTTTACCCGTGATCATGGCGCATGAAATTGTGCCGAAATATCGGGAATCAACAAAACTCAAAAATCATGGTAAATATCCCGTTTCTAGTGATAATTATGTTAATAACCATGATAGTTTCAAAAGTTATATGGTTATAGAAGCTAAGTCTTGCAGTGGAACGAACACACGAGAACCACTAGTAGTGATGGGAGAACATAGCAAGCCACTGACCTCTCAGGTAAAACGGTGTAAAAGGCAATAATTGAGTCATGTGGCTTGTGACGGGGCTTATTTGCATATTATTATATTTCATCAATGCTTATTTCTATATTCTTAAGAGCTTTCACTGGGATGTTATTTTTATTATTCATAAAATAAACTCTGCCAAGCTCAAAAAACTTTTTCCAATTTGACTTCATAAATCGAAATCAATATTTACAACCACGGAAGTCACAAACTTTTTACGCCGCCAATCCGAAGTAATAAAACATCGAAATATACAATGAAATTTTATTTCCAATAACTATTCATAATAATGCATAATAGTATTTACAACCTATACATTTGTATATCACGTAGGCAACAATAGCATAAAACGTTCGTAAGTTGGCCCTTGGGCCAGGACTACGTGAGCTAGTGCTGTGACGACAATCACAGGTATGAGTAACGGTTGCTCCGTTAGCAGAATAACTGCTATTAGTGATGTGATCATGAGCGTTGGTGGATGAGTTGAGATGGCGGCAGCGTGGAGCTCTGCGAGACTTTCTTCTGGAACAAGGGGATAGTGTTATTTTTTTTATAAAACAATTTTATTTATGGTCAATACAGTTATTCGTTAGTTGGAAATGTTTTTAATCCAAGTGTCGATGGTCATAAAATCCTGTAGCTACCACTTTTACTCTTAAAGTATGAAACTTCAAGAAAAATGCCAGGTAAAACATTTCTTCAGGGTATCGCATCGAAAATGCCCTCGGTGTGTTGCCAGTGTCTGTAAGCGATGGTGACCACTTTGCATCAGGTAACAGAACAGGTAAGCTAGAATATCTATCTTTTTCAAAAAAAGTACCTAAACAATCATACTTTGTTATTTAAAAACCTAGGGTGTTTTTACAAAACATGGACTTAGTCTGACCTTAAACCAGGACTACATGCCTAATATCGATATTTAAGCCTAGACTAGAACGCCTGGACTAAATTCCGATTTAGACCTTGTTCTGTAATAAGGCCGCTAGTTATCCTGCTGTTTAGTACATCAAGTTAATAGTTCCCTAAACCCTAAAAGTGTATCACGGTAAAATAATATACTGAGGCAGCACTTTATTTACAATATGTACGTAAATTCACCAACTCTAGTGCCCTTGGGTGACATTAGGGAAGTTTCCACAAAACAAAAGCAAATGAACAATGTGTTCTTATTTGAACGGCCGGTGCATAAATCAAAAGATTTTGTTTGGGTTTCGGTGGTCTAGAGATTTGGGCTATATTCTAAACATCGAATAAAATTTGGAAACTGCTGTGGAAAAAAGAGAAAAATAAACGAAGTGTGCATTGGCGTTGGTTAATTCTACTGGACGTCGGAAATAGAGTCAAACAGAGTTTAATTAACTACGATTTTGAAGTGTTATGATCTTTTTTTTGCTTTCAAATTATAACCTACCTTAAAGAGCAAAACAATAAAAATAATTCCAAAAATCGATTTAAAAAAATATTCAACGGAAACTTTGAATGTAATTTTGTTAAGCATTTAGCATGTTTGATGAAAACATCGGAACGTCTAATATTTTGAAACTATGCTTGAATTCCAAGCAACAACTCATTAAGCTCAGTTAAGAGCCGTATTCAAATAAAAAACCGTTTTTCGGCGTCTGTTTTCCGGCTGGTACTACAAACTCGGGCACAATGAGTAGCTTAGTGCCGGTAAGCGCCAATAGATAGTTGGAGCTACTATTTTTTGTAATATCATAATCATCTTCATTTCAGGTCGGAATCACCCACTGCTGGGTGTAGGCCTTGTGAAGAAGTTCCAGCCTTGCTTCTGTTTTTCTGCTCTGTATTTTATTTCAATTTCTAGTGTTTTTTTTTTGTATTTTAACGTGTAATTTTGGTGCAATTTTAACCGGTGTAGCATATAAAGAGCACATGGTAGTGAATTTAAATAAAACAAGTGTATTGCGTGTCTTTTCGAAGGAGTGGAAATTGTCCAGGAACATTCTAGTAAAAAACTGCTATTGCTTTGCTAGAACATGACTAGACCCAGGACTTTACTACTTGATTTTATTTGAAATAATCTATCTCTACTTGATAATGGCAAAATTGAGTTTTAATCAGAGGTTATAATTAAAAAACAAAAAAAAATCGTTTCGCTTTTCGTTAACGCTTTTTATGTAAGTGCAGCTAAATTTTCAAACATAAAGTTTAGAGCCTTTGTAGTAACTCATTTGGTTACACAGCTATTTAAACTAACATGTGAGTTTGTACCCCACAATGTTACACCAATCTATTGAAATAAAACAAAGCGTTACTCGAGGGCTTCTGTTTGTATGTTTCATTGAATAAGAATCTCATTTATTCATTTATTCTTTGCTTTTATCTCAACTCAACAATAACTTAATTAGTGTAGTAAGCGAAGCTATAGCGGCAAAAAAAGTAACTATATATTTTTTTAATTCATTTATCACTAGGAAATCCAACAAAGGAGACGCATATAAAATCATGTGTACTGTTTGAAACGATGATGCCTGTAGAAGAATGAAAACTGTGTTATAGACACCAACACCCTCCTCCTTTAAAGCAATGAGTTCCAACCAGGTAAAAGGCATACGAAAACTAATCTAAAAATAAAAGTTTTGTTCCAACAGAGCAGAAGGTTCGGGGTGTTTGTGTGTGTGTGTATGTTTGTATGTGTGTGTGTGTATATATGTGTGCGAGTGTGTGTGTGTATGTGTGCGTGGGTGGGTGGGTGTGTGTATATGTGTGTGTTGTGTGTGTGTGTGTGTGTAGATACTATTTGGTAATCTTCAGGAGGTCCTCAGTATCTTCGTAATTTAAAGATTTAAGCCACTCTTAAGCTGGTCTAACTACGGCTTATAGGTACAAATAGATAGATTATGGAGGGGTACAAAAAGGGGGTCTAAAACAGTTTTATACGAATAATAATAAAACAATAAATGTAACTTCAATAAAAGTGATTTAAACTTATCGAAAACAGCATATTTTATTCTAAATACTACTTCACAAGACAAGTTTTAGCAACGCAAAACTTTGTCTCATTTATTAATAAAAGTTACTCAGCTAACTTTAAACAACTTAAGTTATAACGAAGTTAAAAGTGACGACGACGGTGAGAGCTGTCATTTAGATAAGTTATTGCTAGATTATTTATTCAGTATAGTACTGAAAACGTTATTGTTGGAGTAAAAGAAAAAGTTGTTAAAAATGTACTAAAATAATATAATATAAGTATGCTGGAATAAGGCCACTCATATAAAAGTTGGATAAATGATGTCATGAATGTAAAAAATATATGTATGTATTTTACATCATGCTATTACGATTCCAAAACGACGCTTACACGCTACCTCAAATTCAAAGTGTTGATTGCTTTCATGTTGTACAAAAACATTCATAAGCGGTAGGTATAGCTTCAACATGAACTCTGGTAGGGTAAATCACTTTATCGCTAGGTCTCGTATTAGAATAAAATAAATGGTAAAAATACTTCAATTAGAAATCAATAAGCATGAGATTATAATCAGACTAAATAAAACAGTATCGATTTAATGTAATAAGATTCGTTTCCGCAAAAAAGTATAATTCATTTGATTTAATACTATCATGTGGCTCGTTTTGTATAACTTTAGTAACAACATTAATTTACAAAAGAAAATTCCGAGCATTAATATACAAACAAAGGGACGAAACAGGCACTTCTCGCCATTCCGGTTTTTAAAAATCGTATTTATTCTACAAGTAGAAACGCCAAAGAATACTCTTAATAAAGAATTGTGAGACGAACATAAATATTTATTTGTATATAATTAAGTGAGAAATTCTTGTGAATTGCTTGAGATGTTTGAGAGATATTATTTGCTGAAATTGAGTGCGACTTTAGACAAAGGGGAATAAACTACTAAATTTGTTGTTGTTTATTGCTCTGTGCAGTCAAGGCTTTATGAGAAGTTCCATAACATTATATTACAAGCGGCTAACTAAGCAAAGCCAGTCAATTATTCTCAATTCTCAACGTTGATACCACACTCAAAATACCTAGTTGAAACAGTTTTACAGGTAAAGCAAAAATAGCGTTACAAGTATAGTATTAGTACACGTAAACGTAGTATTGTTGTCTTTGGAAGTGTATGGTAGTTAGCAAAACAGTGGTAAAAGTATTTTTCTTTCATCCAACAGTTATATTCATAGTCCTGATCCCATACTAGGATTCCATGTATCGTGGGTATCAGTAACTACGAGTACAATGGTATCAATAACACCCAGACCCGGAACAAATATTTTTGCAGAATATGCAAACATTTGTTTCGCATTGGGAATCGAACCCAATATGGCAATATGCTCAATAATATTTTAAAATAAAACATACTACTCTCTTACAGTATAATAAAATCATAACCCGTTGAAGATTAAAAGGGAATACCGTAGACAAAATTTTATTCAATGTTTCTAATCACAATCGAATGAAACTGCTTTTTCCCTAGATGGACTTAATAAAAATGAAGATTTTGAGGCAAATTTGCGTTTTATTTAATCAAGCCGTCTTTATTATTTCGGACCCCAAATTTCACAAACTGCCAAATCCAACGTTAGTATCATTAGAAAAAGCAATTGAATATGGAAGTTTATAATAAGGGCTTTTCATATTCAGTTTTAAAAACAAAAAGTAATTTCAACTGACTCGATAGATGGCGCTGACATAACATCGACTATCAAAAATTCTTAGACGATTCACTTGTCAAAATCACCATTTCACAAAGTCAAACTTTCTTTTGACAGTTTAATCAGAGTTCAGCGCCATCTATTTCCAACGCTGAAAGCAAGATTCGAGAAGGCCGTAAAAATCCCTTATTGATTTAGCGTGTTATCAGAACCCGTCCAAACTACAAGTTTGGGTCCCTCTTCACAAAACGTACCGTTGAGCACGTGGACAGAGACGGTGTGAGACCTTGCGCCGCGAACAGCACATGTGTAATTCCCCGCATCACTGCTGTTGACCCGCGCCAGTCGCAGCAGGCTGTCAGCTCCACCAGGTACTTGTTCTGTCTTCACGCTAAAAGGAGATGATAAAATTATTGGTGACTTCGACATTAACTTTGACATTACGGCGGAATTACAGGCACATAAGAGTTTTCGTGCCATGGTGTTTCCGGCCTAAGAATAGACCTCTCCTTCTCTTCCCGTGGATGTAGTAAAAGCCTTACTAAGGGATCGCACCAGAGGATTAGCAGCAGCATCCACCTGAGTACTTAACACCAAACTGCGATCACCAATCCAACAGCCAAGCGTGGCTATTATGGCAAATCCCCCCATTGCATTCTATAGGGGAGGCTTCGACCAACAGTGGACTTTGTCTCAGGGAGGCGCAGTTCAATACCAAGTAGGACGCGTCCTAGGTGGACGTGACCTTAGGGCATTTGTTATGGGCTGGGGTTATTGTTGAATATCAGGTGGGCCACAGACCAGCAGGGCTACTCTTGAAAACAGTTCTAATCCAGTTTCAATCCTAATAACGTTTGTTTGGCACTCTTGAACCAAATCGAATTTGAAATTGAAATAGAGCACGCGTGTTGACTCGTGAAAAACATCAGAGACAGAAAGTCGATTTCACTTAGTTCCATGAAATTCCACCAATCTCCATTCCAAATTGTGAGCTAGTATTGAATTCAAGAGTACCAAATGACCAAGGAATCTAGTACACTCTGAAAAATGACACTAAATCCTTAATTAGGGTTGGAGTAGAGCGTCAAGAGTAGCCCCACCACAGGTCCACCAATTATTCAATAAAAAAAACGGGACTTTCCCGCTGAGGGTTGGCTATATCAGCGTAGAGCGTCGACGGGGGCGTAGAGTATCTATAATGAGAGCTGTTCCTGATATAATTAAGATTGACAATGTACTTAAAGCATCTAAAGTAGCTGATTCCGCTATACAATTGTTTACTGATTCAGAATATTCATCTTACACAATGCAAAGTGCCACGTTACAGTATTTTAATAAAATCTCTTTAATTTTCATATTCAGCTGAGAATCTAACGTTAATAGTGCTAAATTGAAAAGAAGGATGGTATAACTGTGCTTTAACTAAAAAATGCAACAAAATTGAGAACATTCTTTTTTTTGAAGTTGGTTAATAAGCTATGTTCAGTATTTTCACGATGTTTTTGTCAGCGGACGGGAGAGAGTGTAACTCTGCTTAGGCTGGGAGTACAAATTAGGTACAAAAGATTGAACACTTAGCTAATTCTTGTCTAGCTGTGCGGTGAACTAAAATCAGTAACTTAGACAAGTAATTCACTTAACTAACCCATCAATTTATCAGAATGTTGTTTGCTGCAGAGCGGCTAAGATTTTACAGCATGAAACTATTACTACTAAGCCATTTGTCTGAGGGCATACAAAAATAACCTTCAAATTTCTAAGAAATAATAAAGCCAGTTCTTTTTGGCAGCCAACAAAAACCTTTATATATCCACATTACGAAAAGGATATAGGATACTTACTTCAAAAGAGATAAATCGAAAAGGTCTCTGAGCTCAATACGAAAATCTAGATTAATACGGGTAGTATAAATTTAGATCAATAAACGGAGAATTAAGTGTACCAAAGTATTATAATATATTATTGAAGTACCTATAACTCTTAGTTGTACCACTGGTTCTTTCAAAATTGTAGTATCACATATTTACTTATGAAAAAAATCGTGACAAATTAAAATTTTAGTCACTTAGATAGTTGGCATAGATATACACAACAGGTTAATTTTATTTTATAATTGTTTAGTAAAGTTCTGAAAAACCATGTTATCTCAGCTTACGTAGAATTTACCGACCCATGACAACGGATCTCTATGCTAAAGTATGCAGGCTCATACAAAATGCATGCTAAGATGTTTACAGTTCCGTTGGTCCCGTTCACAGAATACCTACTCGTACTAGTTAAAGAGAAGTGAAACTCGGGTGCCACTGTCGCTGTATACCGTAGAGCGTCTACGGAAACGTAGAGGTCTACGCAGATCACTATCGCTCTTCGTCTAGCCTAGCTGAAAAAAAAGGCATCACATTCTTCGTCACATCATACCCATAATGATAGTTTAATTTATGCGGGTTTTGATCATCTGCAGTTAATTCATGACAGCTTGTGTGATAGTATTTTATTAGTTGTCACAGAAAATTTAGTTGCATGATTTTGACCTTTCAACTAGTTAAACTACCCATACCCTGATTTTTAATTTCAGACAACTTTTGTAAACAAACAAATGTAATGTAATGATATGCCACTGTGAGTATAAGTGTCATGATTGTGTAGCATACGTGTAAATTCACATATGACACACATACATGACACTTATGCTCACAGTGACATATCTTGACATTAGTTTGTTTACAAAAATTGTCTAAAATTAAAAATCAGAGTATAGTTAATTAGTTAGTTTTGATTTCAATGCGCATCCCAAACTACTTAATAAAAATACTTTAATGTTTAATTACTACTATTATAATGACATGGTAATGGATGTATCTACCTAGTACCTACTTATGGGAACTAATTTATTTGTATCTCATTATATAACTACCGTAGCGTGTGCTGTCTTGCTTATTTTTGCTGATCTTTATTTACTTTTGACTACCTTCCTAAGGTTTTTAAGTTCTCATTTACTATGTATCAGCAACTCCTTGCTCCGAGGCACCACACAGGCGCTTCTCACCTAGTTGTAAGACGGACCATTTATGTAAGCCAAGCCGTGTTTGTGATTCTTCTAGGCTTGGTCGCGTTGGAACAGGAGTAATTTTAGTTTATAAGACGATTCAAAATGATCCTTGTGATTTCAATGAATAAAGTTATTTTTGACTTTGACTTTGTATGACTGAGTATGTTGGAAGTGTGAATTATGACCATCAATGTAAAATAACGATATTCAAAACAAATAAATTATCTTATCTTATCTCTTTAAAATTTGTAGTAAATTTAGTACTTCTGAATCAATTTTACCAGTACCTTTTGCAATACGCTAACGATTTATTACAAGTGGCATAACAGGACTACTTATAATGCCAGCACGCGGAGTTTGAAAGAGTTTCGCTTCTGTGCACTAATATTACCTACTTAAGGGTCCTGTCCTTGGCCGACCTTGCGTGGATTATGTAAATTAATTGTGCGTTAGCACGTGTTAAATGTATTTATAGGATTGTGTCCTTTGGATTTTGTCCCGTAGTTTACGGAAATGGATGTTTAAGGAATTTGGTGATTAGTTGAAAGGGGCTTAATGTGCCCATACTCTACATAAGCTTTTGCAAAACGCAAAAGCTTATGGGTTTGAATTATAGCCTTATTTGTAGAAAAATTTGTCGAAACAGCTGTGCGTGTTTACTACTTGTTTATCTTTTTTATTTGTCGACGTATAAGTTTAATAATCAATATTTTTATGCTTTCGATTAATTGATTACGACTGCTCTATAACACTTAACATGAGTAATTTAAGACATAAGTCATCTCCATCAATAGGAACAATATTTTGCTAAATTTAATTTAAAAACCTCAAAAGAGATTCTTATTTATTCCTTTCAATGTTTCGTAAGCACCTTCCAAAATGGTTTTTGAAAATACATGAACAAAAATACAACATAAAAAAATCCTTTGTAAAAAATCCCGCAGTCAATATACACAAGTACCGAGACAAAGTAGTTGGGACTCAATATAATCCACATAAACCAGCGATGAGTTCTCAATATCAAACATTGCTCTTATTTCCACTCTAATAGGATAAGAGAGCATGCATGAATATATCAAATCTGTTTTATTTCAATAACCTTAATTCAAAGTGGTTCTATTAAAATTATGTCCATTTTAAAAACTGTTTCCATTTAATTAGGAATATGATTCTTATAGATACAGATTATATACCTATTCTTTATTGCGCAGAATGAAAAACATAGGTAAACTTAATGCTATTTAGCATCTTCTCTCAGCTAACCTTTGTGTAATGTAGTCTTTCTTAGCTGTATGCGTTTATTCATATTTAGGTCCATTCTATGTATATATGACTTGTTTTCCGCGTGATGTAGATCACGTAAGCAAATCTCTCTCTCTAAGCACACAGATAGGCCGTTATGCTTAACAGCTAGGTGCATGCCTGGTCCTGAATTTGAACTCACCGTTTGCTAATAAATGCTATAGATTACAACCGCTTTAAGCCACATTTATATCATTGTAGGGTGCAAGTTATTCCCTTTTAAAAGTAGCTTTTTGCAGTGAAAGCATAAACTACTGAGGCACTTTACTTTGAACAAAAACCAAGAAAAAGCTAAAGTAGTTCTAAGGAATCTAAACTTAAGTAACTTGAAGAATAATAAAGTTATTCAAGTCTATAATTTTTCTTAGATACATATGAAAGAATTGAGCAACCTATCTAAAGTAGGTAGTTTTTGAAACTCGATGTCAACATTCGCATTTGTGAGGTTGTTTAAAATTTCACAAGTGTCTGGTCGACTTGGTTCTTGCGTAGGTAGGAAGGCAACGAATCATTGTTTATTTATAAGCAATTCCATGCCTCGCTATAGGAAAGTAAAATCATGAAATATTTCAATAATAATGTGAATACCCTGTTATTAGATACAGTGCCAGTTAGGCACCTGCTACACGGTTGACAGCAAGCTCTCGACAAAGGTGACCTTTGACTCACTCGGCTGAAGGTCAAGTTGATTTAAACAACACTGTTGCAAACAAGACATTTCATATGAATGTTTGAGGGGTCAGACGTGACATGGCGCCATGTTTGTCAAAATTTCAAAGAGTTGGAGTGGATTTGACATTATTGTGCACATAGTTGTGTAAGAAATGAATAATAATATTTAAAATATTTTTTTTCTAATATTCCTCGCAGCTTAGATCCCAGAGACATGAAAAATATTTGAATAAAAATTATATTTAAGTAATAACTTCCTTCTCTGTAATTCGCACCGCCATCTTGCACGTGCGCGAATTCGACGATGGTTGACAACGAATTTACCCCGCCGGCTACACGGTTGGACTCCAACTAAATGCCGTCTATACGCCCTTTGTCACTTTAACAGCTCATGAAACAGAGGTTGTTGAAAGGTCACTAGGAAACTGCTGTCAACACGGTCCAAGCCGACCAAAGTAACCTTTATAGAGAGACCGTCGCCAACTGTGTAGAAGGCACTTTAGTAACGTCTGAATAATATAGCTGTTCTAAAAAGAGCGCCGTAAGTAAAGTATACAGGGTGTCGCAGAACATGTAATGTTATCACAAAATGAGGTGATTGAACGTACATAGGAGAACAATTCATTTTGTTCTACGATTTCTACTTTTTACCAGGTTTTTTTTAGAATTATATAATTTGCACAATGATAGTATGCTTACAGTTTACACCAAAATGCTAAACTATCTTATTTTTAACATAAAAATACTCTTAATGGGTTGAATATAAAACACAAGCTGTCATTAAAAATATCAATATGTTGGAATTCGTGTACGAGCTCGTTTAAAAGAGTTAGTGCCCAGTGTTGGCGCATTGTTCACGTGTTTAGTTTGTGGCATGTGATTGGTGACGATGCAGCCACAGGCCACATAATTATTAATAAATAAATAATTTGTTAATAATCATTTGGCCTGTGGCTGTCATCATTAATAAAATATTAGGGATATTATAGTGTGATTTTGCTCAATATGGTGGGATTGTTAAATCTGTTTTGCAGTATCAGATAGACTAATAATAGAACCTTATATTCAAAAACATGTAACAATTAACTAACAACTATTTGAGGTTTCAAAACATGTATACATAATTTTATTACAGAGATTAAAGACAGATTTCAAAGCACAACTTTTTTCTTCTTTTGTTTGTAAAACTACCCTCTTTTTACATTTTGGGGCACCTTGTACGTTGGGTTTATGTTACAGCTAACTATATATTGGTGCTTACTAATATCTAATGAGGGGTCAAGCTAAATTGATGTCAAGCCTGGCGTACTTGTAAATAATTCATAGCTTGCTTTCTACAGGAACACTAATGTCACTTTGTATTTGAGTTCAATTTGAGACCATTTTTAATTTACCTACTTTCGGCTTTTATGTCGAAACGTCCATGGAAGAAGGCAGTGTGCTTTGTTTTTAGAGACATGGCGCACCATGGCAGTGGTTTTATAAATAATCTTACTTTTTAAACAACTTCAAAAAAAGGAGGAGGTTCTCAATTAAGTTTCAAATTCAATTTTTTTAATGTTTGTTACCGCAAATCTGCGTCATTTATAAACCGATTTGGTTTTTTTTGATAGGAATTCTTCAAGATTAGTCCCATTTTAAAAAAAAACCCAGTTCTGATGATGGAATCCATGAAAAATTGAGGGAAGTCCACAAATATTATGGGTATACGCGATTTTGGTATTTTCAGCAACAAGTTATTGTTTTGTATACCTTTAGCAAATAAAAACATGCAGATAGCCGAATTCAATGGCGGAAGTCGGTTTTTTAATGAAAAGTTATTTATTAAAATGTTAGGCCTACCTGATCCCTCCTCTCGTGGTATCAGCATTCAGAGCCCTGCCTTCATGCAGCCACGTCAGCACCGTAGGCATTTCGACGTATCTGGCGCGGCAGACCAGAGCAAGGGTTGACTCCGCTTCGTAGTACTTCTCTAGCAGAGGTGCGCCGGCCTCATCAACGACCCATACTTGAGGAGCTGATGGAAAAAAGTATGTTTGTGTAATACCAGAAATAAACTATATACATTTTACAATATAAAATAGACGAACAAATATATAGTACACACGCTTTGTGGTTCTAGCGTGAAGTGAGTCAACTGTTTTCTGAGGATGCTTTGTTGAGAGGCGAAACACGTGTTGAATTCTTTTAGAGTTTTCTTTGGAGAGGAGCGGAATTGTTACTATGTATTAAATTTGTTCATCTATTTTATATTTTAGAATGGATTTCTGCAAAGTCACGCTTGAATCAATGAATTATATACATTTTTGAAAATGTACCAATTTTGCGCCTGTATATAAAAACATACAAATAATATACTTGACTTCCGCCGCACAACCGAAACAGAAACACATCTCATCGCACAGTAGGCCATCGTTATCTTAAACATAGGAAATTGGCCACATGATAAAGATTTTACTACCTATTTAATGGTTTGTCGTGGTCATTTATGTATCTTATTGCTAGACGTAAGCATACGAATGCCTACTATTACCAGAAGGTATTCAATTTATGAGTTTCCGCTCTCACGCAACATAAAAGCCTGCCTTTTCTAGGACCCTGCAACTTTCGTCCTCACAGGAAGTTGTTTCGAGATCCACCCACGCGTTAAGTTACAAAATTTCCATACCAAGGTTTTCGTATCAAAAATTCTTTAGCTTTCAAAACCTTTTAGGGTCACGAACTTTGTTTTTTAAGAGTTGTTATGCCAATGTTGTTTGAAAGTATAAAATACTTAAATAAACGAAAAATATCGTTTGATAACTGAAAATTTATGTGAAATAATAAGTTTTTTGTTGAAAATAATATTCTCAAAACAAGCTTTTATTTTATCTCATTTCATTTATTACCACCGTAGGATCACAAGAAACACTTGGTTACGTTAAACACTAATCATTGAACAAATAGATAGGTACCTACTCAAAATAATAAATTAAGGTGGATCGTCTCGCATGTATCGTGAAATTTAAATTGTATTGTGTTTTTTGCTCGTCACAGCCCAACAACACTTTCTGGTATAGCGAAAACAAGCTTTGCGAAAACTAGGAGACCCAACATTACTGATCAGACCCGTGAGCTGATGCAAAATAATAGTTACTACATAATAAAAAGTAAACCTACAAAAAACATTTAAACCCTTGAGCCAGTTTTTTTTTTATAAACAGATTACCTATTCTAGCTGTTGACACCAATTGGTTTTGTTATGGCTTAGTAAAGGCAAAAAGTCTTCTCACGAAACGCATAAATAAATGCAATAAAATAAATACATATTATTGTCTCTCACGAGCTGCAATCAACATAATTAAAATACTACATATATACATAAAATATATAGTAATATTATGTAAAAACAAGTTTAATTATGACAATAACATTGATTAACTAAATACTTTTTTCACAAAGATCGCGGCAGTATACTGAACTATTAATGAAAAACAGCAAGATGAATTGAGAGAAAAACAAATTTCCAAATCCTTTCAAGTTTCAAAGAGAATTTTACCACTTGAAATGTACAAATAAAAGCTCCATTGACCTTGACTTTTGAGTAGACCCTAAACGATAAAAACTACGGACAAACTGCTGAACCGCGCGGAACCGAGATTTCAAACTTTTTGCCACCCTACTAAGGTCACGGAAAAGCTTCATATTCTGCTAGAAAGACATTAGAATTCCTTCCACGTCCCTAGATTGGAAGATAAGTGATTTATTTTACTGATATTTTCCTAAAACACATTTTTCCTTTTTGTATATTCAGTAGGAAATCAGCAGTTTTGTCAACCAAAGCGACACGATGCCCAGTGTGACATATTGCCGCTTTCCCAGTAAAAATGGCACTAAGGGATTTTGTTTCATAATGTTTTATTTATGAACATGTGGACGGATGATGAAACGACCAAATGGGACGCGATTAGCGTTGTAATATTATATTCAGCTGTTTCCTTGATGAGGTCTTTAGGTTTTGAAAACAAATAATAGAAGGTGATAGTAGAAAATATAAATTAGATACTAGACGAGTCATTCATCAAGTAAGACTGATTGTTTGGCATATATCACTGTTAATGCACCTATTAGGCTATGGGGTGTATTACCAGCTATTAATTTATATGTTCGCATCTTGTATCCATTAGTGATGCGTGCGGGGTGAATAAGAAAACAGTCTTTGACTTTTACAAATGATGAACTTTATTTTAGGATCACATTGACATTGATTTAATTATACAGCTATGCCCACCAGTGGGACTTGGGTTCCGAGCGAGATTGACGGAGTGACTGCCTACCGAATGTTGAGTATTTAACTTGGCTGTCTAACTACTGGCTTTTGGCGTACTACATATTTAATCAATTGTGTCACCATATAGGTACATAATATTCATTAGTGCCTCAAAAATACAAAGTATATCACATTTTTTAAATTCAATAAACCTATATTTTCTTGTTTTGCTTTCTAATTTATACAGGTAATAGTTTGAAACTATGGAGCTACGAGTATAACAGGCCAATATTGATGGACGAGGTGTCATACAGACACATTCTTCTTACGTTATCAACACGTTCGTAGGTTTTTATGCGTCGAATACAGTTGCATGGATAATGTTTTGAGAGGAATAGAAAATAATAGTAGATTATGCACTAAGGGAATAAAGCAGTGTCTTATGTCGCGGGCGGCATATTGAACCCTGAGCGTAACGAGGGACTCTAAAGTTAACTCCCGAGTGTAGCGAGGGAGTTATATAGAGTCCTGAGTGAAGTGAGGGGTTCAAGCTGCCCAAGACGAAGACAGGCTTTATTCCAGAGGAGCATACTCTACTTTTCACACCTACTGCGAGGCAATAAAAGGCCAGGGCTCCAATAAATAAGTATCGTCTGTTTTGGTAAACTCTGGGGTAGAATCATTATCGCTCGACATTTTTTGTTAAAACTAATATTATATTACAAAAATATTGCAATAAAGTTCACTGAAAATCACAGCACCAAACATCTCTTTTGTTTCACATTCTTTAAAATCGCGCCTTTTTCTTTTTTTTTTCGAGTTTTGCTATAGTGGCCAATTCGATTTTCGAACAAACCTCTTTACAATGCCATATGGACTTTTTTTACTCAGAGTTTTCCATGAGTTTCCAACACGAATTTGACGTTCTAAATTCAAATCACTTTAATCCCTAGGGAGTTTCATACAACTTTATATCCCTAGAGAGACAATGCTGTACTTTACGTTGAGGTTGCATGATTTGTAATTGGACATTGTCGAGCAGGTGGTGTGAAAAGACTTAAAACGCTTTAATGTAAGATTCGATATTCGATTTCGATGTAATAAATAGACCACAGGTAAGAAATTATATGATTGATTGATACTCCACACATCTGGTAGATAATGATGGATGAAGACTGAATACGAAATACCCAATAAAATATCTACACCACACACACTTCAGTTAGTCTAAAGTTGGTCTTCACTCTTTGACCGTGTCGTTAGTCGGTTGGACATAGCTGAAAGCATACATTGCAGAACTCGTTAATCCCAACGTTATTGGTGCTTCGACAAATATGACCCTTACATTAATACCACTAACGGTACTTTTACAAGTAGATCATAGCTTTTAGTACCAGTTCAATTTATAAAATTGTTATATAAATATAATGGTCAGTTAAAGTATCTGTATATAAATTAACTTTTACCATTGTGTTCACTGAATGTACTAAATACTAAATTAAAGTAAAAGATACTTAAAACACACAAATTTATTTTTTTACCTATTTAGTAGTATTAGGTGGAGAAGTAATTACCCACAAAAGAATACAAAATTCTTTATTTTGCTTAGAAAATCGTGAGTTACATGGGTTGGGATCTCCTCGTTTAAGTTGTTATAACATGCATTGTCCGCTCTTTTATTATGGTGGTCTATAACTTAAAACTGCGCTACTTTTATGAGGGTATTTCAACTTTGATAAAAAAAGTAGTTCAAATTGGTTCTATAGATGGCGCTGACTCAATTGTAGCTGACAAGATTGTCAAATGTATTATCTGTGGTGTACATGCACTAAGCTATTATCTAACTAATCTGTGGCTATTAGTCATGATATTCTGTATGTGTCTGCTTCTTGAGAGTGCGCTAGTGATTTCGTGGTGTTTTTTATAGGTAAGCAAAAATAAATACCACGTAACGAAAATATATCCACGTTGTTGATGTTGACATTTAACTTTATTTTGACACTTGACAGCTTCGTAACAGAGCAGCGCTATCTATTTTCATCGCTGAAAGCATGATTTGAAACGCCCATGAAAACCCCTCATTACATGAAGTATTTAAGTAAATACCTGTTTCTGTCACCAATGCATGAAAGTAAATCTCACAACTGTGTTCCGGTGTAGCAAGTTAGGGACCATAGCGGTAAAATTCGCCCTCAAACAATTGAAAAACTAAAGTCTACATTTTCTAGTCTTGAAAAGATTAAATGAGGTTGGTGCGCCGGTGAAATTGAGATATTTCATCTTTATTATGTCTGAGGGAGGCGGGTGCAATGCAATGCCACGAAGGCAAGGGTTTGGCCTAGGTGGATATGACTTTAATGGTATTACGGGTTAGCTGTTACGGGGAGAGGCTGATTTCGTTTCTCACTCAAATAAATAAACAAAGCACACACTAGAAATACCGAAATATCGTATATGTCAAACTGTTTGATATAACATACTCGTAACATGACACCCGGACTTTTTCTGTTTTTTCGAAAGGAGACGTTGTCCGTTTTTATTTTATTTCTAGTATTTTACAGTGTTATATTCTGTTATTTTGGTGGCATTTTAACCGGTGTAGCTTATAAAGAGCACATATTAGTGAATTTAAATAAAATAAGTGTATTGCGTGTCTTTTCGAAGGGGTAGAAATTGACCAGGAACATTCTAGTAAACTGCCATCGCTTTACTAGAATATGACTTGACAGAGAACTTGACACCTTGACATTATTTGAATAAATTTAAGCTACTTTACATTGGTACCACACTACCCACACTAAGATTCCCTGTGTCATAAGTATTAAGAAACTAATAGAAATACCATGGTACTACATTACCCAGACCTGGAACAAGTATTTGCAGATCATGCAAACATTTGCCCCGCAGCGGGAATCGAATCTGCACCCTCTTACGTCTCAGCCGGTATCTGCTACGATTGTGCTCAAACTTCTATTAAAACTAAAGTTACTAATAACTTACTATTGACATGTAGATAAGTCTTGCTGACTCTTGGTGGGTGGGTCGAGATCTGGCATCCGTAGACCCCCTCATCGTCAGGTTTCACCTCTCTGATAAGCAGCTTCCAGTTCCCAGGGTACCTCCTAGCGACTGTAACTCTGCTGTCAGCTGCATAGGTGACGGCCCCCACTGTTAGTAGCTCTGGCATCTCGTCTTTGCCTCTTCGACGAACCCACGAGACCTGTGGAACAACGTTACTTAGAAAAATATGAATCACAAAGTATCAGCGGGCCTAGCCAAATGGCATTCGCTTCGAAGCGATGCCATTTCTACAGTCGTAATACAATACAATAAACCACGTGACATATCTATAGCTAACGTCAATCCCATACATTTTGGACTATTCTACTAGCGTCATCGCTATTAGAATGTTACTTTGTCTAAGGCCTCTGGTATATTTTCCGCATAGCTTCGTATCATTCCATTATCAGTGGAATAAGCATAACAAAATTATAGAATTTAAACTTTTGTGGTTGAGAATCATTTCAAATAAAAAATAAAACGGGTACTTTCCACTGTTTTTTGTCATTTTTGCTGACGTTTTGAGACTGAGTTCTGCCGGCAAACGGTATTCGATTCGAAGCGATTCTATGTAGAAATAGAATCGCTTCGAATCGAATACCGTTTGCCGTAAAGTAAAGTAAATTTTATTGTTCAAAAAACAGATTAAATACAATTCGAAAACGCTATGGATCCCGCACTATTGCTAGCCTGTATCGCGGGCATCCGTACTAAGTTTACCAAATAAACAAATAATGGAGAAAACATGCGAGAAAATAAATAAAAATTTAAGTAAGTTAATAGGGTATTTCACAACAATAGAAACTACCAGCCAAAAAGATGCTAATAAACTAACCACATAATATAAAATATAAACTAACAGGGGGTGTGTATGTGTATGTGTAGATTAAACCAAAGCCGTATTTTGTGTCGTAATACAATACAAAATACCACGTGACATATCGAAAGCTTACGTCAATCTCATAGATTTTGAACTTAGAATCTTAGAATAATGACTAGAGTTATTTTGAGGTTAGAATGTTTCTTTGTCTACGGCCCCAGAAACCTCTTCATCATGAGCACCGCCTGCGACCGCGTTGGACGGTATATCGGTGTATACTGCGTGCGGATGATGAAGATGGTTCTGAACTCAATCTCGAAGCGTCAGCAAAAATGACGGAAAACAGTGGTAATTAGCCATACCACAATTGTTTACCTAGCCATTATTATCTGTATATTTCTATAAGATTTATAAACATTTGCCGGTTAAAATATATTATTCAACCTTAATTCAGTTATAAATTTGCATCTTTACCTCTTACAATTTAAAAAGACAGCCATTATCAGAATGGTAAGGCTCGAGACAAAATGCTATACCATTGACACGAAGGCTCTAAAGCTAAGTGGAGACAAATTACTTTCACAGCTATTCTTAGTTTTCAGTCATTGCGGTAACCACTTAGCTCAGAAAACGTTGAATAGTCTAGCCATGTCTAGGCTATTGTTGTCTTTTTAGGGTTCTGTACAGTTTTATAGGAAAAAACAGGACCCTTATAAAATCATTTTGTTGTCCGTCTGTCTGTCTGTTAAGACACATTTTTGTCGTTTACTGACTTTTGTTTAATTTATCTTTTTAGTAGCATATTAGCGGAGACTTGTAATTGGCCTTCAGCATTGTCCTTGGCATGTTATTTTTATATATAATTGTTATCGTTCATACCTGTAAGTTTTCCTAAAATTGTTAAAATAAAATAAAATAAATAAAGACCCTTTTTCTCAGGAACGCATGCAGATATCAAGTTGAAATTTATATCAAATACTCAAGTCTGACAAGTGTCTTTTATTTTTACCCCAACAGTTGCCACTTCTGCGAACTATTACCTGCCCATTGCCACTTCAACTTGCTAATTCTGAGAGCTATGTCTGTGACCTTGGTTCTTCTGCTTGGTTCTTGTTTAATCTTGTACATAATATATACATCATCAGCCATTTAAACGTCCACTGCTGGACGACTGCCTTCCACATAGAATGCTATGGTGGGATTTGCCATAATCACTACGCTTGGCAGACGGTGGTCTGGTTGGTGGTCGCAGAATTGGTGTTGAGTACTCAGTTGGGCACTGCTGGGCCATCCCCTGGTGTAATCACATATTTTACCAAATCCACGGGAGGAGACGAAGGAGTTTATTCTTATGTCGGACACACCTAGACATTAATAATACGACTTTAAAGCAGACATGAAAATTAAAAGCTAATAATGGAAACCTAGGAAAAGGTTACTGTCCTACCATGGGAAATGGCACCTGGTTTCAGACTAAAGTAGATTTCCTTAAATCTACTGTAATAAAGTTCAATTTGAAGAACTCTGTATCAGCAAAAAAATATGATTAGAGTGGATAAATAAAACTGATGAGAATGCAAACGGAAGGTATTCATTGTAGATATTCGTAATTGGTAGCTTTTAAGTAATACTATATTAAGTACCTGGATGACCGGGTATTGCTCGGAAAACATAATATATATATCATCACCATCATCAGCCTGTAGAAGTCCACTGCTGGACATAGCCCTTAGAATGCCACGACGAACGGTCTTGAGCCGCCTCCATCCACCGACTCCCCGCAACGTTTATAATGTCTTTGGTCCATCGAGTGGAGGGCCTTCCTCTAACGCGTCGTCTCGTCCAGTGTGGGGTCGCCACTCGAGAACCTTTATTCCCCAACGGTTATCCCTTCACGGTTATCAGTTCTTCGAGCTATATGACCTGCCCATTGCCACTTCAACTTTGAGAGGTATGTCGGTGACCTTGGTTCTTTTCCGAATTTCCTCATTTCGGATTATTTCACGTAGTGAAACTCCTAGCATAGCTCTCTCCATAGCCCGCTGCGTGACTTTGAGCTTGTCTTTACGGCTAATAGTTAGCGACCACGTCTCAGTGCCGTAAGTCATAACTGGCAACACGCACTGATTAGGTTAGACATTCGCCTTGAGGCGTCCCATTATAATATAATATATGCCTTCATATAGTATACTAAATATTAATATATAATATAACTTTTTCTATATACATGACCGGTATTTTTCTACAATCAATTTAGCATAGAATATTTTTTTCCTTCATAACGTGGTGTCTCCGGCCTAAAAATAGACCCCTCCGTGTCCTCTCATGGATGTTGTATAAGCCGACTATGGGATTACACCAGGGGACGGGGAGTAGCATCCACCTGAGTAAGCACTTAACACCAATTCTGTGATCACGAATCCGCTTAACAAGCATGGTTATTATGGCAAACCCCCTATTGCGTTTGATGGGAGAGACCTCGTCCAGAACAGTGGACATCAAGTGATTGGTGATGTTGAAAATGATCCACTACAGCTTCACAATACACTTCTAAAGGGTATATTCCAAGAATTTGTTCTTTTTTACAGGATAAAGAAGCGAAAAAAGATTTCTAAATAAAAGCATTTGATCAGAAGCAATTGAATGCTTGGATGAAATACGGGAAACGCTCTCTGTATTTCAATCGAGAGGCTTCGAATTCAGAGTGGAAATAAACAAGCTGTGAAACGTGAACGTATGCAATTATCTCAATTTACGTATGGGCATGATCAGATATCCGCAGACGTTTCAGGAAGTACTGTGCATTGACCGACCAGCGTAAAATCTTTGATACGGTGACACCAACTAATGTATCATGGTTTACTATGGTCAAAAATATGTCAATAATAAACATTATATTTTCTATACTTAACAACTTTCGTGACATTCACGTACAAATACGGGAATTTTTGCCGATCAGCACACGGGAAACTCGACAAAGTCGTGCTTGACGGGACGCGAATGGAGTGCGCTGTGCTCACTGATCGAAATTTGAGTTGAAACTTTGTCGGTGCCTACACCGATACGTGTAAAATTACCGTTTTTACAAAACGAACGATAATTATTCTATGTGTAAATGGTAACAAGCGTAAAAATTTATTTACAAAGACAGATCTAACAATTTTTTGAAATGGTCTTTGTTTTCAGCGTCATCATTAGCTAATAAATAATAAAAATAATAATTTTCAGGGATAGAAAGAAGGAAATAAAATTAATTTATTTGACACGAAAACAAAACAATAACACACTTGTCCATTTTATTATTTCAGTTTACACCATATTCTGTACGTAAGCTCAACCTAAGTGCAAAGTAGTTAGACACAAACTACTTAGCGCAGTGCTTTGAGTTGGCTAGTAACACATGTGTCTTGGTCCAGACTTAGCATTTCCAAGTGTCCCAGGTGATAATAGATATGAATAGTACGTAAGTAGAAATCGCTAATTTATTCTGCTTGGACAAAACCTAACGCCAAGTTCATACGACAAGCACGTTCCATAACATGCTTAGTATAACTCCAAGATTGTAAAGCATTTCTGTAAGAGAAAAGAAAAACAATACCGGATTTTGTTTAGCCTCTCTGGTAATTGGTTGGATACCATTTTAAGCTCATTATTTATGAGAAGCTTGCCTAACCCTAACTTTTACAAAATAAATACGGATAATACAATAGTAGATGACAACTGGGTGTTTTATCGAGAAACAAGATCAAGAGAGATGGGATCTCGTACAAAGCAGGCACTAGATAGATGGATAGATTAACACTTTATCGTTCACCAAAAATACAAAATAGAATTCATCAAAATTAGCAGTACAATGGGCGGCCTTATCGATGAAAGCGATGTCTTTCAGACAACCTTTGGATGGGCAGTAACAAGCAAAGCAGTTAGGTCGACGGTGCAAAGAGTAAAAATAATAATGATAGATGGATAAAATACAACTTTACAACTAGCTTACTGGCCCGTTCTTACTAAGGCCTTACAACAAAATGCTAGGGTAAATACTAGGTGGCGTTACAGTTGTAAAGGTGTGTAGGTGGGAATGTACAGTATATTTTGGGGAATATGCCCAAAACCTACACAATCTATCATACTAAGTATGGAAGATCGAAAAGCATGCAACATTAGGGTAGATTGTGGCAATTTTAGATCGGGTCGATTTTTTGTAAGTAATTTTGTTAGTAGTTGGTTTTGAACTTTTGACTCACCGTTTTATCCTGCAAAAGACTGATCCTACAATTCAAATGAGCATCCTCCCCCAACTGCACAGTGATTTTCGTCACATTTCCATCGGATGAGTCTTCAAACGTCGGTCCATACTTCCTGTCATGGTCAAAGTACGTGTTCTTCACTGACACTACATGCGGCACCATTTTGACCTGTCAAAACAGAGAAAAATTTATTACAATATAGAACAAGTGGAAATGTTGGCATCTTGTCCATTTCATGGTTACACTGACTGGTATTTTTATTTTATTTTATTGTGTGTTTGTCATTAAGAGAAAGAATGAGATTGGCAAATGAGTTAACCATTTATTTAATTGTGACATCTTCCAATTTATTATTAATATCTTTTTCATCCCATCTATTCAAAAAGGACGACTTGGTTCGCTTTTAAGTGCACCCAAAGGTGGTGTTTTCTGTATGAAGCTTCTATAAGTGCGCCGCAATAATCTTTGCCGCGCACTTTTTAAATTTGGAACATATCGAACTCAAATAAGTGCGTCGCAATTATCTTTTACGCGCACTTTTTGAATTTGGAACATCTTGAAAAGAATCAAACACAAATAAGTGCGCCGCAATTATCTTTACCGCGCCCTTTTTAAATTTGGAACATCTTAGTGTTCAGCGCCAAAGAAGTCGTACGCAAATATTGTTTAAATAAATACTGGCTGGTACGACGCGACGGCCCATAGTCGCGCCACCGGCTGAATAAAAAAAACAAATTAGAAACGCGCGAACTACAGCCCGAGATTTCGTCATTTCTAACCGACTTTACAAAAAGGAGGAGGTTCTCAATTCGGTTGTATTTTTTTTATATTTGTTACCTCATATCTCCGGCGTTTATGAACCGATTTGGAAAATTCTTTTTTTAATTTGAATAGATATACTTACAGGTTGGTCCCATTTTTTTCAGAATCCAGTTCTGATGATGGAATCCATGAGGAATTGAGGGAACTCCTCAAATATTGTAGGCATATATATGGCGATTTTGATATTTTCAGCAACAAACCAAGCATTTGCATTCAGAAAGTATCATAATCCTTTCACCACTATGGTTCTTTCATAATTTTTTTTTCATCCAAATATTTAGTCGAATACAATGGCGGAAGTCTGTTTTTTAAATGAAAAGTTATTTACGGATTGTTAGAAATTCATGGTTTTGTTTTGAAATAAAATATAAGGCGCCTTTTATTTTCTCATAGAGAAAAGTAGAGTGTAACACTCGGGCGCAAAATATATTTTTGGCTCGGGCGACGTACTTTGAATCCCTCGCTACGTTCGGGAGTCTACTAAAGAATCCCTCATTTCGCTCTGGATTCAAAAAAGCGCCCTCGCCGTAAAAATATTATTTTGCTCCCTTATGATACAATCTACTATTTTTCAGGCTTATTGACAACAATTATAAAACTTATCAATAAGCCCATGGAAATATATACCTTATAGACTAACATACATATAAAATACAACTTATTTAATGATCACACGTGAAGATGGCGACGTGTAGCACACTTGAGCACTACACGTCTATTTAGGACATGCCGGTTTCTTCGCGATGTTTTTCTGTGGTCTGTAGTGCAATTCAGAGATCATAATGAGTTTTGTTTTTCACTGAATCGCTTTAAAGAAACAGCTAAGAAGAGCGTAGACGAATGTGAACCCTCTTACTTTATAAGAGAGCAGACGTTCTAATTACCTTTGGAACTGAAATGCCATTTGCTGCACCGGATGCTCCTCTTTGCGGTGGTTCTTGGGAAGGCTGAGGTACTTTGAAGGATTTAGTGCTGTCGATGGTGGAGTTTCCAAGTCGCAGCATGATAGGAGCAGGAGCAATGTGGGTGCTAAGCGCGTAGAATGACGTCACAGTTTGGTCTTCATCCATATTTGAGGTTGGTGTACTCTCTGTTGGAACATGGACAAGAACTTTGTGAATTTTATCGCAAGTAAAAAGATACCAGTCTATCGGTCTGTATAATGACAAATTTTGACCCAAATTTGAGGGGTAGTGCTAAACGGACGCAGAAGGAGTATCGCATTCCCAACCCTATAGAATACTCTTGGTTGAGTCGTAACATGTTGGTGCCTACTTTTATAGACAGGTGAGTGAAAATTACCGATTTAAAAAGTTAATAATGTTTTTTTAAGGAAAAAAGAATAACGTGATTTTAAATATGAGATTGTAAAATTCATTCTCATATTTCTCATTTGTCATTCTACATAGTATTTTTCTTATTAAATAACATAGAAACGTTTTTTTTCACATTTTGACATGTAAAGTCATCTAAACGAATGCCTACAGAACCAAGAATACTGAACAAAACAGTATATTTCTATATTTTTATGCATTTATGAAATAAATTTCAAAGCTACAAAACGTTGAGTTCCAATTGAATGCTCGTAAAAGTGCAACTTTTGTAGTTTACTCAACGTTGCTGGACAACAAAGCTTGCAACCAAGTAAGCTTCCGCATTTATGTGCGGTTGATGTTGAATTCCTTACTGTAGAGTTAGGATAGATCATTGGATCAATTTTATCGGATTTTAGTTGAACTTGCAGACACATAAGTTTATTTTCGCAAACTAGACAACTTCTATAGGTCGCAACGTAAAAATATTTCTGACCGTACCGTAGTTAAGTCTTTATTTTAAAGAGCCCTCGCCAAAAGCAGCATCAATGTAAAGCTGTGATCTGTAGCAAATCGCTTTTTTTTCAAGACTGCAAATATTTGAAGGACTCGATTTTGATACAATTCTTGTGTAGATTAATAGTATGGCTAATTACTCTTTTTTTAAATTAAGAAGTTGTACACTTGACAGCACCGTCATGTTATTTAATTATAAAGGTTCTTAAAATAAATATGTATAAAAAAACCGAGACCTACAAAGACCTCCTAAAGCAAGAAAATTATTTAACTCAGTAACTCACGCAGTAAGTTATAACATCCATAACTTGACACGATATTTATGCAGATTCCGAACGACTAAACTTAATAAAATTAGGCAAAAGGCTTGGTTATTTTCTTGATGATTTCCTACAGAATGTTGACTGCACTCCGGCTGTATTTATGTGATGAATCTGGTTATACTAGTGAAGAGTCAATGTCTATTGCAAGGAGGAGATTTAAATGATGTAACTTAATTGGAGTTTGATTGGAGAGTCTTGAATTCAGTCAATTGAATGGTACGAGGTAGGTAACTAACAGTAGAAATAGATTTACTTGATTGGAATTGCAGTTACTATCTGAAGTGCTAGTAAGCTTTGATAAAACATGGTGTCAATTGGTCTCTTTAAAGATGTAAAATCCATAATCACATCAAGTAATATTTTTTCGCTGTTTTTGTATTTTCTACATGCAACTATCAAGAATGATAATTAGAGAAAGCCTCAATCAACTTATTTATTTATTTATTTATAATCAGATCACAAAACTTACAGCCGAAGCTAAAACGTTCTACAATCTAAATGACTTAAAAAACAAATACTCATAATATGTATAAATTTAGGTATTTTTGTGTGAAAAATATCTACCTCTTGCAACCTTACCTCTTCTCAAGTTATCCATGTGTTTCCAGTGACTATCCAAGTTTTATTAGACTGTATTTTATACAAATTCAAGTTGCGTACCCATCCAGGAGGCTGTAACCAGGAGGTGCCGTGGTATGTCCAGCCCAAGAATCTCCGTCTCCTTCCGTAGATATCTCAAAAGCCAACTAAGTGGATGGGCATGATCATCCTCCTGAATACTCAACGCCAATACTGCGATTACCAATCCGCCTGCCAAGCGTGGTGATGGTGGTTTATTCCTCCATTGCATTCTACGGGGGAGGCCTTGTCTTATAGTGGATTTCGAACCGCTATGATGATTTAGGAGGTTACATGGTTGCAGACATTGTCTCGAGTCAAGGCAAAAATTAACACCTCGATTTTGACGGTTTTTGTCGTGCTCAAAAGTCCCTAAATCAACTTGGACTGATGTATTTCTGAGCACAGTGTACATTATCTCCAGTGTAAATAGTAAACTAGCTCTAGATGCCATGCCGCGACCCTGAGGCAGATATCGGTGTATCTGCCTAAGGGTTAGCTCACCTTGCGGCTTCTCAAATATATATGCAGTTTAAAAATGTAGACTTACCAGTAGCAAACTGACAGACGACTATCTGTGTTATGAAGAACACCCCCGCCCTCCACATATCGCCAGGACGAGGCAGCGCCCCGAACAGGGAATCATCTAAAACAAACGAAAACCAACTGTAAGTCACTTAGAATAAGAACAAAATGCAGTGATATGAAACCAAACTTCTCTCTAAATTACAATCCACAGATAGAACCAAATTAACAAAAACCAACGAATGAAAAAAGCTTTGAATCTCAAAGTTCGGATTTCAGTTCACTTCTTTAATGAGAAAAGTGAGTTCACTTAATTAATCTTTCAGATAAAGTCTTTCGATCTTTTTTCTTTTACAAGATCATTATGCCCGAAACAAGATAGGAAGTACTTAATTAGTGACATGAAAATATTGCGTATTTCTTTTATTTAACCAAAAGGAAAGTTTTTGTAGATTCGATAATGTTAAGCTATTTATTGGCGTTGAAGGAAGTGAGACCTAAAATGTAGCCCTGTGTAAACCTTGTTGGATCTATAATTATAATACTATGGATAGGCACTACAATGCCTATACATCACAACGGATGTAGCTTCTTTGATTTCACTAGCCCAGTGCCAATTTAGCTTGTTAATACTCTGGGCTATGTCAATTATTTTATGGGGTAACCTCGTTGCGGATACCTATACCAAACCTTCAGAGAAACTACGAGTATAGCTTGTTCATAGATAGTTGATCAAATTTTAACTATTGGATTAGCTCCATATACTGGATGTCCCTTTTTAGGCACCGGCACCGTAAGAAATTAAATGAAAATGTTTTATTCAATATAAGATGAACACACATTATTTTTATTTAAAATTAAATCAATAACATTAATCATAACAATAATTATGCGTTGCAAAATTCAGAATAAGTAGTTAGGACATATATATAAATCAATTTAATAGGTAACTACCAGGAGGTATCAGATTTTTCGTTTACCTATTCACAGATTATTTTGTTCTTGTAAAGTAATAAAATTTATCAAACAAGTTTAAAAACTATACCTGAAGTTAAATAAACAACCAGAAAACGCCTTCATAATTATTCTAAAATGTTGAATAATTTGCGAGCAATTTTGTGCGAAATTTAAATTAACCCATTTCAGCAATGTCTGTACCAAATGCTTTAATACATACATAAATTTACTTTAATAACAATAAATAACTCATTTGACAGCTCCTAAATCTTAACACGGAAAATTACACATAAGATGTTTGCAAATCTCATACACAGCCCAAAGAAGACAATTATAAGCCAACTCGCTGGGACACACATGGTCGAGGTTAATCTCGTAAAGCTGCTAGCAAGCTTTAATACGAACTATAGGCTTATAACTTAGGCTTACGTCTAATCCATCAGAATCATTACTGAGCTGAAGTCAGTCCAAGTCTACAAATGTAACAAGCAACTACACGGGCGTGTGGTGTAAACTGCACAAATTTTTGTATGGAAACAACGGAAAGCGCCCCAACGGATACCACGAGGACCTCAATTTCCACACATAAATCCGTTTATTGTACACTAAACGCGCTTGTAGTTGCTTGTTAAATTTGGAGACTGGGCCCTCTAGTGGTGTTTAATGTTTGGTCACATCAGTTGGTCATAATGTAGTTGGGACAAGCTTTCAATAAGTTACGAGTGCTAGTCAGTAAAACAGTCTGGTCTAGCTGTTTACTATCATCTATGGCTCTTCACTGTAGTCCAATTAGCTCAAAATTACTCCTTTAATAAATGAAAATCCTAGAGAGGTTTAATTCTAACGGACCGCATGAAATGCTGCTATGTTAAATAATTCAAACGCACAGTACGATACAAATGTACCTACAAATTCAGCTTTCAGAAGTGGCTTAGCAACTTTGAAGACTTAATAATACCTTCGCGCTCAAAAACACTTCAAGCACCTAAGCATCTTATCAGTACCTAAATATATTGTATAAAATTGTTGCGTGGCACAGCCTAAATCGTTAGTCCAAGAGACCCAAAATTAAGAGGGGTGCATTCCTTTTGTGGTTTATAGGGATACTCTAAGAATTGAATTTTACAAAATTTAACCCCTAAGGCGAAGTGTAGTGAAGTGGGGTGTTGAAATTTGTATGAAAAATAAATATCCGTGTAGAGCACGGATGAAGTAACAGGCGTTTCACTATCTTAAAAACACTCTAAGCCCTAACAAAGCAATTTTAAACTCACTGTAAATTTTTCAATGCAGGGTTGGTTAGTCGCGCCGTCTATTGTCTTAGACGACAGAACTCTTTGAACACGAGGTTTATTTGGATAACTGAATTGATCAGCTGATTTTGATGACGACTATACATAGAGTGGAGGATGAAAGTGATAGTTTTAGGTATAAAGTATGTATGTTAGTCTATAAGGCGTATACTTCTAATAGGCTTATTTTTTAGGCATAACTTATTGTGTATTTCCCTTGTAGCCTGAAATAAATATACTATTATTACTATTATAAATGTATAGTATCTCCCATGAACTCTATGTTAAGCGTAGATTAATTTTGGATCAACGCCAAAATTGCATTTCGTTTTTGGTAGTCATCAGCAGTCCACTACTGGACGAGGCCTCCCCCATACAATAATGGCGGGAATTGCCATTGCAGGCGGATTGGTGGTTATTTGTGTTAAGAACTCAGGTGGATGCTGCTGCCCATCCCCTGGTATAATCCCTTAGTTGGCATTCACGAAAACCACGGAACATGGAGGGCGGGTTGTCAGTTATTTTAATTATATTTACCTACATAGCCTAATCTAAAATATATTTGATGTTATGATAGCATTTAAAAAAAAAAGAATGATTAGAGTGTTTTGATAAATAGCAAATCTGAATATACAAACAGCCTTTATATCATCGTTAGGTAATAACTATATTGATATTATTTCACAAACAGAACCTATTAGTGAATTGTGGCCAAGCTTCATTGAGGAGTCTATACGAGGTACACTTCAACGATTTCAATAAAACGGGGCTTAATAAGCCCACTTTACTTAATAAAAGCGATGAGTCTGGTTCGTTGATCGATTTATATCGTTCTTAGCTTTGTAACAGCTTGACAATAAAACGGCGTCTTATATAGGTATAGTATTTCACAATATCTACTAGGAAACTCGGACTTGTTGGGTAATTTTCGGTGGTATAAGATTTGGTTTCTGGCTTAGTTAGGAGTGAGAGAAGAACCATTATTTGGATGGGGTATAATAATGGTTCTTGAGTAGTTCTCAGTGGGCAAGTCATATAGCTCGCAGAACTGATAACCCTTTCCCAACAGTTATTCGTAAACAGTTAAAGGCTATATATATGAACTGCCCATTGCCACTTCCACTTGCTAATTCTGAGAGCTGTGGGCATTCTAGGGGTGAGGCCTATGTGCATCAGTGGACTTCTTAGGCTGGTGATGAATGATGAATGAGTATGACGGTGTGTCGGAGGGCACCCTCATTATGGACTGACCATATTTTAAAGGTCGTAGGAAGTCGGTGGGCGGAGATGGCTCAAGACCATTTGTCGTGGCATTTAATGGGGGAGGCTAAGTCATGGCTGATGCTCATAAAGTTGAAGTTGTTTTTAAACCTCACTAACTGAAGAACATCCTCACGAAAACTGTTTTTTTTTTAATAATTCTTTAATATCCATAAAATGCCTTAATAGAGCAGATCATAAAAATGAAGGATATTACGTATATTACAATTCATTGTTGGTAATATAGTTTTGTTTATGAGATGCCATGGTTTATGCCCATGGGTTTCGCATATATCATATTCAGCCCCTCTAGATAAATGAACATTGAAAACAAAAAACGCTAAGAAAGCGTTCCTCAAATGTATAACATTACCTTATCTTGACAGTGGTTATCGATACAGATAGAAAAAGAGACTCAAAAACTAAACTTCTACATAATATGTCAAACCTAAAATTTTGCAAAACGAAGCAATCAAATTTTACAAGCAACCTAATAAAGATCTTAGGCAAATATGAAACATGGGAGGCACCTGTCAAATTAGAAATAAATTCAAAATATACTTATTATGCACTTAGTGCTTTTTCAAATAAAGATATCCAAGTTTCTCAGAGCCTTTACCAGAATGCAGATAAAGATAAAGATAATTTTATTTGTTTTGACTATGGTAATTTTACATTGGTGGTCATAATAATCACACGTCCAACATACTCGTTCATACATTATGACACACAAATAATTTAGTTCCCGTAAGTAGGTACTAAGTAAGTACATCCATTCTATGTCATAAACCAGTCAAAGAATCAATGAAACCATAAAACGAAGACCCAATATTTTTTTAGTAAATTCTAGTATTCAATTATTTCTGCCACATTTTGAGAGAGGCGAGGTAAACACTTATAGCACACGTTTACTTACTCACGCACACTCATGCAGAAAGTTGACGTCTCTATACACGCACACGCAAATAAAAGCTGTCACGCAAACAAGTTGTATATAACGCGTATGGCCAAAATTGCCATACCACTTTGGCAGAGGGGTTTGCCCACCTTTGCCATCTCCATCCGGTAAATCCAAGCCTAGTTTACATCTTTCTGAAAGAAATTTCAAACTGTTTGCTTTCGTGTCGCTATTCGTATTTGTATGTCTATTGTCTAAAGAGACTGAGGGTTGTGGCCGGAATATTTTATCTCTGCAGATAATATTATTGCCGTTAAACATATAGGTCCTTATAATGAAAAGGAAAATTGTATTTAGACTTTCCACAACTGTTCGTTTTGTACCGAAAAGTAAATGTTTTGAAAAGTGTCAGTACAATGGAATAGCTAAAAATATAAAGTTAAAAATATAAGGCATTTGTAAATAAATCCTCAAATACAATAACACTGACTGCGAAAATAAAAGCAATGAAACTAAAAATATTAAAAAAAACAACTGTATCTCAAAATACGATTTGTTATCTTAGCGCAGCAGCGATTGAAACTTACAATGGGGTTACTATCAACTAATATGTGCGCGCGCTAGATAGAAATGGCTAGAAATACTACGTAATATTATGTTATACTACGTAATATTACGTAATACTACGTACAACTTCGAAATACTACGTAATAATACGTAATACTACGTAATACGACGTAATACACGGGCGATCTTCGTACTCATCATCGTTACGTCGTTGGTTGCAGCAAAACCCAGACTAAGGTAGGTAGGTAGGTTCTCTACTCTGTAATGAATTTGGGGTATTCCCCTTCAAATTTAAGTTATCTCAGGCAATCTATATAATAATCTACCGCAGCGCTCCCTAGTGACATTAGGTGATAAATAACACCTATCTAATAACCTTTCTTCCAGTAATTCAAAATAGATCAGCCTTTTTGAAATCTTTAATTTATTGCAGATTTCTCTTACTCCTTCTCAGACTTAACTAGTGATTTTGCAAAAAAATACTATTGAAGACAAAATATGATAATAGACGAAAATCATTTGAATGTTGTTGTAGGAACTTTGTAGGAATGTTTCTTAAGGATAGAATTAAATTTTGGATAAAGATAACAGAATACTGCCGTAATAAATTTGACACATGGTTATTATCAGAAGGTCATGATACTGCTCTACATTATACTATCATATATTTGGCCTCTTGCCATAACGGTCAAGAGCTAAATTGTCGTATGATATATAAACTTATGCCCCATTTATTTTACTAAATTTGCTATACAAACGCCCTTGTCCCAATTTCATGTTTCTAGCAAAAATCGTTTTAACCAAATATAAAATTATATTTTCAAGAAGCTTTATCGAACCGAATAATATACTCCTTACTTCCTCCTTCCTTCCTTTCTTTTCCTTCCTTCTTTTTGTTAGAAGTAGAACTTCTTGTGAAAGTGTTCGTCCGAGGAAGTACTACCACCGTACCTATTTCTGCCGCAAAGTAGTAGTGCTCGCATTGCTGTGATTCGGTTTGAAGGGTACGGGTGCCGGTGAAATTACCGGCACATGAGACTTTTCATCTTTATATCTCAGGGTCAGGGGACACAGGGAACCTTTGTGTGGGATCATGACCACGTATGTTGCTTTTTGTTATGTTATTCAATCTGGTCACTGAAACAAATCAGTGATCAAGAAGGAACCAGTCACACAAACGTACTGTTAATTTTTACCAACAATCATTATGGGACTCACGTGTAACAAAAAAATCCTCTCCATCTATTGTCAGTGCGTACCCAATGTCCATTAAGACAGGACAGTCCGATGGAGTGCATATGGACAATAGAACGCTTTGTACTGTACCTATTTTACTATGTGGCTGCGGAACGTTGGTCTGAATTCTGTAGATCTATTATGTGGTTTTCTAGTGAGGTTCTACTCAAACATAGTATAGTAGGTATACATTCATGATGGGTTGTTTAAAATACAAAAAGGCAAAATAAAACTCTTTTTTTTTATAATATCGGTTTAACTATGTACTTTATACTTACGTGCGTTTCCGAATAAATAAATTGTAATTGGGTTCTGCTAGAAGACTCGTTTAACACCCTTTGGCTTCTTAAGCCGGGTCCGCTGTATTAATTTTTCTAACAAAAACATGTTATCATTTTTAAGACACCAAAAGCGCAGTGGACCCGGCTATGTTGTGGTTTTGCAAAGAAAACAGTTTGGCCGCGTACTGTATCTGTTAGGAAACAATGTTAAGTATATGTTTGTAAAACACCAAAACATGACCTTAGGCTTAAGAGCTTTTTGAAGCTCGCGTGACCGGCAAAACGCGCGACTGCATGTGGACGGAATGTATAAAGCTTTAGTATTTCACAATCGCGCGACTGGAATCGCGCGAGTTGAATCGCGCGTAAATCGCCTCATCTGGACAAGCTCTTAGGCTCCTTAACGGCTTTAGGCTCGTTTCGCTGCAAGACCTCCCACAATGCACTTCTCAATTAATGCTTATAATATAATTTCAAATTAAATATTTCCTAAACGGTATTTTCAATTGCAAGCTAATCAGACAAACATTGATTTTACGAGACCATTAACGGTAAACGTGCTGTAGTATGTCCGGCTTAAGCATTGATCTCTCCTCCTGTGGATGTAGTAATAGCCTTATTAAGGGATTACATCAGGGGATGGCCAGCATCCACCTGATGCTTAACACCAAACTGCGATCACCAATCCGCCTGCCAAGCGTCTGGCAAATGCTCCCCTTGTATTCAATGGGAGAGGCTTCATCCAGCAATGGACGTAAACAGGTTGTTGTTAACGATATAATTAAAATGCCATTACGATATAATACTATATATATATATATTGTTAGTAGTAGAACTTCTTGTGAAAGAGTTCGTCCGGGGAAGTACTACTACCGTACCTATTTCTGCCGCCAAGCAGTAGTGTTCGCATTGCTGTGTTTCGGTTTGAAGGGTACGGGTGCCGGTGAAATTACAGGCACATGAGACTTTTCATCTTTATGTCTCAGGGTCGGCAGCGCGCGTGTGATGCCTTTGGTGCTGCAGGCTACGGCAACGGTAACTGCTTTCCATCAGGTGGGCCGTATGCTTGTCAGCTTGCCAAATAGCATTAAAAAAAAAAAAAAAAAAATACGAGCTATATTCACTTAAGTTCAGTGTTTGTTGCCTGATTCTTCTAGGCTTGGTCACATTGGAACAGGAGTAATTTTAGTTTATAAGACGATTCAAAATGATCCTTGTGATTTCAATGAATAAAATTTGTTTTGATTTGATTTAAAATATCTCTGTCACCAACATCACTCAATTAACTAGGTACGAGATAAACCATCTGTGCCACCACGTTTTATCTAGCACGCTATCAAAGCAAAACTTCACCTTTGTGTGCTTACTAATTACTAGAACTAGATTCCACCTTGATCACCTACCTACCAGGTCTATTTATCCCATCTTTCACCTCTAATTTATTGACTTTCTCGAATCCGAGGCGAATGGGAACGACGTAATTGAAAGGAGTTTTTGAAGCTCCCGGTGTACAAATGCAATCACTTATACTGTCTGCCTTTTACATTTAATGGAATAAGATGTTTGAGCTCGTTACGTATTGGTTCTCCTTTGAAAATATATTTATGTTTTTAATAAATTTATTTTTATATGATATTTAGAGTGGATTTACTTTTTATGACGACATCTTGATCTATCTAATATTTGTAATTACTTTTAAAATGTTATTAAAACTTGATATAAATGTTCTACAAAATCATATATTTTTTTGGTTATTAGAGGTATTTCCTTCAAAAAGGGTGGATGTTTGCTGCGGCGTCATTAATCATCAGGTGGGGTTTTATAAATAAGGGCTGTCTAAACATTTTAAACTACTTAAGCCAGTAAGTAATCATTGATTAGATGGAAGATAAAGTAATACTTGTGTCATAAAGAATTTGTTAAATAAAACAGCTGTTTGACTTCCTCAAGCCTTACCATGAGCTCTTATAGCAATTCAGTTCAAAAAACAAAATATTGGTTCCGTGATGTCCGCAGCTATATTTAAAGGTACAGTGTAGCAGAAGGTCTATAGACTTCTGCGATTAAAGTTATTCAAAGATGACGGATGTCAACGACAAACCGATATTCTGTACTAAATAGTTTTTTAACTGAGTCGCTATAAGAGCTCATGGTAAACCCCTGGTTTAAACAAACACGAATTAATCTTAAAGTTTTCTCCAGTAACATCGTTGTTGCCGATCGATCTTTCAGAAAATAACCTGTTATCGTTGCGATCAGTCTCAATTAATATCGGAGCAAGACAGATGGAGTGACAAGAAGTATGAGAAGGAAAAAGTTTGCTTAACAGAGTGTACATTCTGGTTAATCATTCATATCATCTGTTTCCCGTTGATTAATGTTTCGGTATAATACTTTTCCTAGTAATCATCATCTTTGTCATAATTTTTCATCATGCCTTTATGTCCTGTTATGTGTTTTTATTTTATTTAAATTCCTAGTGTTTTTTAGAGTTATATCGTGTAATTTTGCTGGCATTTTAACTGGTGTAGCTTATAAAGAGCACATGGTAGTGAAATTAAATTAAAATTAGTGTATTGCGTGTCTTTTCGAAGGAGTGGAAATTGTGCAGGAACATTCTAGTAAACTGCCATCGATTTACTAGAACATAACTTTGACAGAGGACTTGACGACTGGACATTGTTTGTTTATCTATGCTACTTGACATTGTCAATAATGAGTATATCATCAGATGCAATTAAAAAAAACAAAAAAATCAACAAAAAATCTGTTGTGGTAAACTAACCTTTTCTTTGATAAATCCTTAGAACGTACGGCTTTAGAAATTAAATTAAAACAAGCAATTCTCACGTAGGACAAAGATAGCTCCGCAACGCAATACAATCATTTTGGTAACTTTCGAATAATTGAAAACATTGTTCAAAGTTTCAAATTCAACGTTAATAAGTAAAACAATCTCTTGAACTGTAAAAGTGCTTACTGGAGCAATGATTTTCTGAATGGTATAACTTTAACTTGTTAACGAATATCAGGGATCGTTTTTGTTATTTCCTGTGGAATAACAAATGTATCAAGAGATCTCCTACTCAGTAATTCTTCATTTACATAAACAATAATGCAACGCATCATTATCAGTAACCTTTAGAAACTTACTGCTGGACATAGGCCCTGTAATGCCACGACAAATGGTCTTAAGCCGCCTCCATCCACTGACTTTAAAGATAGCAGATTTGTTCATCAATACAAGTTATACGACTAATAAAAGTATATACAACATTTTAAACACACACATTTTGTGTGATTGATTTATCGTTTGACGTAATGTACGACACTGAATGTCATGAACGTTGAATTAAGGCATGCTGCCTTATCTCAAGTGCAGACTCATTGGCGCGGTAACTGTTAATTTAGTTACTTAAGGGGGCGTACTATGTGATTTTGCCAAACAAAATCGATCTAGAACTCAGTATCTACAGGTTCTATGAGTTAAATATTTTGGAATATGAAAATTTTCTGTTTCTACATTTATTGTATAAAGTTGAAAACACGATATATGTAATGTAAAAAATGTGTATATGATATGTAAAAAAACCTCGATAGTTTTATTTAATGAAAAATCCTTGTTTCGCTCACGTTTTGAAAAAAATATCAGGAACCCTACGGTGTTTGAAGATAAATTTTACTACAATAAGTAGGTAATAACTATTTATTCTTATGCTAAAATCATTTTTTTGATAAAGACTTTATTTTTCGCCATAAACAAAAAACTTCATTTTTGTGCACGACACTCGCTAGCGCGAGCGAGATGGCGCGCGGGTTATAGCGTGCGTTAAAGATTGAGCCTAAATTGTAGCATAGTGCCCTCTTAAGCAATATATACCTACATCAATGTCTTGTATTTATATGTTTGTGTCAAATCCTTCAAACTGGTTTTGAACCATTTGGAATATTTGACAATACTTAATTTATATTTTGATCATGAGTTGATCTGATGATGTATAACGGGGTTACTCTTCGATGGATAAAGTAGATTGAACATGGGGATATTAGTTAATTTATTTCATTTAAGATACTTCAAAAAATATCTATGTCACTTTACATTGATTAAAAAAACCACACCTTCAGACGAAAATTGTAGAATTTTGCTACGAAGTGAAATTTAAATCCAAGTCAATTCAAAATGAAATAATTAAAATCCATTAAAACGCGTATTTTCATTTAGGTTTTTTCATTTTATTTTATATATTATTGACAATTCAGTATCCTGAAAGCAAAAATCCTACCTGTGTACCCAATCACCGTTTCATACCCGACCCTACAATTAATATGGCACTTATTCCACGAAATGAGCTTTTGTTGACCCATCTCTATCTCTCATATGCAATTAGAAAGGAACAAAAACAAAATAACCTGCATTACACTTGGTAAATACGGGGTTAATCTGCATAAATCAATGATTAAAATCAACTTTATTTTGTTACAGTGTAGGGTTGAAAATAGCTGAGCCGTTTTTTTCAGCTGACCGTACTTTAGCAACAATAAAAGGTTTTATTTGATTCCTTTATTGCTATTACTATTTGGGTATGATATGAGGTTTTATGGAAAAGATAAAATATACAAGTAACTCGCTCATAATTGTAGATAAAATATTATAATGGTTGGTGAAATAAATGGCTATAGAGCAAAAAGTAGAGCAGTTTCTGTGGTTGTGGGTTTGAAACTGTAGGCGAGAAAGAATCAATAAACTTTTAGAGCATTACCATCTAACCAACGCGCACAGAGGAAATATTGTTAAAAATAATCAATAGTTATTTTTAAACTTTCGCGATCAGAACACATATTTATTAATATTGTCACGGCTATTTATCGCGTGTTACCTTATTATTGATTATCGATGTTTCGAATGCATTACAGCAATCGTGGTCAGCAGTACAAAGGAAACCTAACGCATACTAAGTTACTACGCATAGAGCATTAGCATTAATACCACCTAAATATATGTATACTCTTCTGCGACGATGTTTCTTCATCTCGATTCCAACTCCACGGGAATGACGTCAAATAGGGCTGTCGATTGCTGTAACGCGACATATATATAATGTTATACAAATATAAAAACATATTGTATAAATAATACTAGAGTCAAATACATAACGAATCGGAGAAGGGCAATAAGATAACATTGCAATACTGGTTTATGTATCAGTGTCACGCAATTTGCTCATTTTCTGTTCTCTATTGTCTTTTCCGACATGATTAATCCTCGTGTTTTGTGTGTTATATATGTATTGATGTATGTATTATGATACATTTACTTATACTATAAAGACATTTTTCATCCCACCATCTCGGAAAGAGTATTTTTGCTATTCGATATCTGAGTGCAAAAGCCGTTTTTATCCGCTAGAGGATAAAGTAAAATTGAATTTAGAACATCGTGTGCACTAAGTTTGTGAATTCAAAAGATCATTGAACGAGCGAAGCGAGTTCTCTGAGTCAAGTTGGAAGAATCGGCGTTTGTATGTATGTATGTATGTATGTATGTATGTATGTATGTTTGTCCGATGAAAACTTCCAAACCGTTTATCCGATCTTCATGAAATTTGGTAGGGGGGTAGATAGTATTGGTACAATTTGTAGGTAAGGTTATGAGCTATATCGGTCAAGAGGTTGCTGAGATATTGGGGTCCAAGAGGGGGTAAAAAAAATAAAAGTGAGACAATCAGATCAAGTGGGGTGTCTAATGAAAGCGCTTTGGTTGGAAATTTCAAAACTGTTTTTAATAAGTATTTAGCCTCGGTAGTTTTTGAGATATTAGGGAAAATAAAAAACGTAAAAATCAAAAATTCTAGGGTACTTCCAGCAATCCCACAATGCTGAAATTTGGTATGCTTGTGGCTTTTGTGTCACAACTACAGGGAAAAGTCTGAAACTGAAGAATTTAGAAACTTGTACTCCATAAAATAGAAACCAATATAACATCCAATGTTGACCTCCCATTTCTAGGAATTTGAATGACGCTGGAGTTCTATGGTTTTTGTCAAAAGGACGTTATCAATTAGTTACTCGTCGCAATCGCCACATAGAACTTTATATTCGTATTCGACTCACGTTAAGACCATCCCTCTATGTTAGTTAGATACTTGCAGTTGAAGACACTTGCCTTAATTTGGGAGGACCGATTCCCTGATTGAATTGGGCTATTGGTTCTAAGTTGGTAACCATACCATTCTGATTAATTATTTAAATTTAACTTAAACCCATTTTGAAACAGAGCCAACAAATTCAACCAAATATATTATTAACACTAAGTGCTCGCGTCTTGAAAAGGGGGACAAGTGTGGCTAATAATACCTATAATTTTGTTTTTACTATAATGACTAGTGGAACTCGTGCGACTTCGTCCGCTTGTAACTTTTTCCATTGAAACTTGAACACCAGAGGGTGAATTTTAGAAATTCACTTCTTAGTGCAGTTCTAGACCATAAAATAAATGTACCTACCCTTCAAATCATAAAAAAAGCTTTTATACTTCAGAAAAAGATGTGCGAGTGTAGTTGCAATCGGTGCTCATGAGGAAGGACCACTAAATGGTCAACGAAACGTCAGCAGGAGAATAGTAAAAGTACTTGGTGTATAGTCGTAATTTTTCTACAATTATACAAAGCCACGATAATTTCTATTTTATGAAAGTTTATACTAATATACATAAAGTAGAACAAAATAAAAAGAACAGCATGGTTCTAGTAATAATCTTCAAAATTACCCCAAAGACAGGCCCAAATAGGTATAATATTACACCCCAAAATACGGCACTCAAAGATTACTCATACTACCAGCTAGAGTGTCAGTTGGCACTTGAACCAGGTGCATGAAATTGCCTGCCAGAGAGGCTTTTAACTAAAGAGCTTGTAGATGCTTAAAACATACTGCGTTTTATATACCTCTTGGTGTTTTTCTGCGTAGGGTTTATGAGTTATCATCATCATTTTTAGCAGGATTTAGACGTCCACTCCTAGACAAAGCCTCCCGAAATACAATGGGGGAACTGGCAAAATCACCACCCTAAGCGCATCCATATCAGTAGTACTACAAAGAAGTACAACTGGTAGTACAAAAGACACATCTTTGCATCTCTAGTACAACTACGAAAACAACAAGTAAATGCACTCGACTTCACTCGAATTTTTGAATTCTAATTAAAAACATGGGCCACAAACATGACCAACAATGGTGTTCCCACCATTTTCGTGATTGTTTACCTTCTATTCTTTTTTTATACTTGAGATACAAGTTTTCTGTTATTTTTTTATAAGAGATACAAGTGTTTTGTTGTTTTTTTACACTAGAGATACAAGTTCGTATCATTTGTTAGTACAAATGATTCATCCAGTTAAACTTACGTTTTCATTAGAATACTTGTATTTTTTTTCGTTGTACTAGAGATACAAAGGTGTGTCATTTGTACTACCAGTTGTACTTCTTGGTAGTACTACTGACACGGAGGCCCCTAAGCAGGTGGATTGATGATCACAGTATTCGTGTTGAGTACTCAGATGGATGGCTGCTGCCCACCCATCCTCTTGGGTAATCTCTTAGTTAACTTTTACGAAATCTACGGGAGGAGATGGAGGGGTCTATTCTAAGGCCGGACGGACACACCATGGCAACGCCTCGGGGTTTATGAGTATTCAAATTAAATTTAAAAATAAAATGAATTCAACAAAACCATTTTTCCGGATAAAATGGTTCGTAAAGTCCACTCTTACATCTGTTTTTAATCAAATTTAAATTCATACAAACAAAAACTCAACGCGAAAACCTTCGGTAAATAGAAACGCTCAACCCTTCTACCATAGTATGGTCTGACACTCCACAGTCCAATGTCAGCCTTAAATCAAAGATATCAAATCTGAGTTTAATTTGTTATTTGTCCTGAGGCCCAATTCTCTAATTTAAAAACATTCAATTCGCAGTATAATCTCGTCTCAGTCGCACTGTCACGTATAGTGACTATTACTTAATCTTCGCGTTTCTTGCGAAGAATATATAATAGTTGCTATACGAAACAGTGCGACTGACACGAGACTGGAATGTTTTTAAATTAGAGAATTGGGCCTCTGATATTGTGCGGAGGGTAAGGGTTATTGTAGAAAGTCTCACCGAGTGTTTGTGACTCGTGAAATTGTTTTCAAAACAAATCTCTGGAATTTAGGAAGCGGTATTGTCTCTGTAAAGCCCTCTCATTAATATGAAGAATTTGAAACGAAAAATGGTCCTGCTAATTAAAATTCCTCAAAATTGTTGACGGGTCGGAAATGTTTTAGAATAGCTCTTGCGTTAAAGAAGAGTACAATGTACTTCAAAAGTTACAAATCTTCAGCAGCGTTTAATGTTGGACGAGGCCTCCTCCAATGTTAAAGTTAATGTTAATGTTAAAGAACTCCCTTTTCCGCATTCGAACTCTATGATGGTCCATTATATGTGAGAGTTAAATAGCTAGATAGTTAGCCAGCCTAACTCCGTCCAGAAGCACAGAAGCTTCCTGGGGTCTTCTCAGCCTTCGCGAAGTGACCTCGGGTTGTTGAGGATTTGTTCACGTTGAGCTGCTACTTCCACGCATTCCAGGACTACGTGGGCAGCGGATTATTCAACTGAGGCCTCCCCCATAGAATGCAATGGTGAGATTTGTAATCGCAGTATTGGTGTCAAGTACTGCTGCCCTAGTATGATCCATTACTTGGCTTTTACGATATCCACGGGAGGAGGGTCTATTTTTAGGCCGAACGACATAGTTACAAGTTTATATGCAGAAAATTCTATAAACATAATAAGTTTAACGAACTCCTGGCAAACGCATGTCGAATCCCACTTATATCCATTGTCGTCAATTTAGACTGCGATTTGTTTGCGGATGAATGAAAGAAACTCCTTTTAGTATACCAAAGGTACTGTGAGTATGACGAATGGAACTATACCCACGACAAATGGAACCCTAGTGTGGGATCAGGACTATGTATATAACTGTTGCGTGTTGTGTTGTGATATGTTATGTTTGTAATGTATTTACTATTTTTTGCTTGCGACTATTTTCCAATTTGTCATCCCAGGATACTGTCTAGATTTTTATACCAACCTCACTTCTCAATCAATCTACTTGGGGCGGATTATTTGAGTAATTCAATCGTCACGCTTCATCACAATTTCTCATAGCAAATCCCCACTAATGACGTCATTTGCGTCTTCTCGTGTTCAGCTCAAATTATCTTGTAATTGAAATACGTAGCGTATTTCTTGAACCACTAAATTACGCAAAGTTTCTTATCGGTAAGAGCTCCGTAATATCCTATGGTGTGCACGAGCCAAAGATTGACAAAGCTGTGAGAGATTGATTAGACCTTAAGATTTATGTAGAGCGATATTATTCCTATTTCTCACCTGCCGGGGTCAATTAGGTACTTATCAAAGTTTGGAGAGCGATATTTCTTCTATCCCACGTACCATGGTCAATTAGTTTGATATCACATGCTACTTTTCTTCTTTTTTTTTTGTTAGTAGTAGAACTTCTTGCGAATGAGTTTATCCGGGGAAGTACTACCATCGTACCTATTTCTGCCGCCAAGCACTAGTGTTTGAATTGCTGTGTTTCGGTTTGAAGGGTACGGGTACCGGTGAAATTACAGGCACTTGAGACTTTTCATCTTGTCTCAGGGTCAGCAGCGCACGTGTGATGCCTCTGGTGGTGCAGGCGTCCATAGGCTATGGTAACTGCTTTCCATCAGGTGGGTCGTATGCTTTATTGCTTACAAAGTAGTATAAAAAATAAAACTTTGTAAAATACCAATTAGTTACTTGGACCTGTATCAGATAAACTTGACAATTCGAGAAATTGTCGGAAAACTAAGATGTTATATAAATTTAACATCGACACTACCCAATCATCGAAATAGTTGGGACTAGTTCGATTATGAAAGAAAGTAAACAATTATTTGTCTGTTTTAGTATTATTTTGTTCATATTAAGAGCTCAAATTACCTTGCAGTATTTTTCAAAGCAGTAGACTATGGAGAACTGCTCGGGTGATGGAGTGTGCTATGCTCGGCGTTACTTGATTTGAGATGAGGAGATCCGTAGAATAACACGAATCTCCAACAAAACATGTTAGAAGGATCTAACTAGGATAAAGGAATAAACTCTGCAAAAAAAATATGCAAGCAAAAACAATACAATATTTAGTTGCCAACATATTATTTCTAGTAAATTCAGCTGTCGAATTGCCAACATTCGTAAAACGAGATCGATCCATCTAAATGTAGAGTCGTAGGACGCACGCAACCTACAGTGAATCTGGATTATAGGTGTAACTTTTTGTCAAGTAAATATTTGTTGAAGGCTTTCGGCTACCACTTAATAAGATGAAAAAATAAGCGTATGAAGTTTAAACTAGTTGATAGATAGTACACAATACCTAAACTATGGTCAAGTGCGAGTCAGACTCGCGCGGAGAGAGTTTTGTACGAGTGTAAACCTAGACCAATTAATTTATTAGTCAATCAACACGCATTTGATACGCATTTTCTCTTAACGAAAATTTTCAGTTTCTCGTGTGAATTTAAAGACTTCGGATTTTTATGCAATCAGACAGACGGACAACCATACAGACAGACGGTCAAACATTCAGAGAGACAGACAAATATACAGACAGACACGAGAATTATCCTACAATGGTTCCATTCTTTAGTCCAAGCATGTCAAACATGCGGCCCGCGGGCCGCATGCGGCCCATTACAACTTTGACTGCGGCCCGATTCAATTTTAAGAACAAAACATACATTACATTTTTCTGTCATTTTATTTTATTTTATTTTACAAATTTTGGGAAAACTTACAGCTAGTACACATACGAATTATAAACTAAAATACATGAAGAACTACCTACATGTATCTAGAGGGCCATTTAAAAGTTTCCACATATAGGTCACAAACGAGTTAACATAAAAACAGTAATCGTAGACGACGAAAAGAGAAAAAAAAGAAGATATTATTATATATCATTTTACTATTAAGTAATGATTCAATAAACGATTAGCGTCTTGCCTGCCTATTCCCTAACTGAAAGTTACTCGGTGACTTAACATTTGACAAGTAAGAATATGACCCTTAATTGATCAACTATATCATAAAGAATTGTCAATTGATAGTCATTTTACTTGTTTTTTTACATTTTCACAAATAATGCCAAAAATTAAAGAAATGGGTGGCCTAGTAATTAATCAGCCCAGATTCACCCACTGTTTGGTATATTTTTATACAATCTAGCACGTCCAACCCCATATCAATGCAATCCATGTAAGTTCCTACCGCCTTGAGCCATGTCTTTCACCTTTAATTCAATTTCATTTTAATTATTTCCTAATACCAAATCAGATTCCGGGACTGGGATACCACAGCTCAATCAAAAACTATAATACTTTTCCGGGTCGGAACTCCCCGGAGAAGTCGAAACAATCAAGCATAAAACGGGTTCTCTGTTCCCACTATTCAATTTCATGTGAAAACATGTTTCTCCGAGAAAAAATATCCAGGTTTACTGATGAGGAATTACATTTGACGAAGGTACTCAGGTAACGATGGATTTTCGAAGATTATCCGTCTTGTTCAGCTTTTTATGGGGATTACAAAATATAGAAACGAATAACATAATTAATTTACTGCACAAAGCACGTTCTGAAATGTAATGATTATTTTGTATTTTGGGATTAAATGGCTTATTATTATTATTAATTTTATTTACTACCGTGTATAATGTGTATACTATAGAAAGGAGTACGATCGGAGTCAAGAGGAAAGATAAAGTTAAATTAAAAGAAATAAAAAGTATAACTAAATTTAAAAATGCAGGAACAGTCTGTAGAACACAAAAATGGCGATGGACAGGACATATGTTAAGAGAGAGACAAAAAATGGTCCAAAATAGTAACAGAGTGGTACCCGAGGGATGACAAAAGAAGCAAAGGACGGCAAACAAAACGTTGGGAAGACGATATCAAAAGAGTTGCTGGTCCTGAGTGGAGCCGGATGGCAAAAGATAGAGACGCATGGAAATCTTTTGAGGAGGCCTTTGTCGAAAGACGAGCTATTTTTAAATGATTAGATTTAATTTAATTAAGAATAACATGTTTCACAAAATTCTAACCAGCAATAAAGGCTTATTTTTAACCGACTTCCCAAAAAAGGAGGAGGTTCTCAATTCGGGTGTATTTTTTTTTTTTTTTTTTTTTTTTTTTTTTTATGTTTGTTACCGCATATCTCCGGCGTTTATGAACCGATTTGGAAAATTCTTTTTTTATTTGTATAGATATACTTCCAGATTGGTCCCATTTTTTTCAAAATCCAGTTCTGATGATGGGATCCATGAGGAATTGAGGGAACTCCTCAAATATTGTAGGCATACATATGGCGATTTTGATGTTTTCAGCAACAAACCAAGCATTTGCATTCAAAAAGTATAATAATCCTTTCACTTCTATGGTTCTTTCATCATTTTTTTTTCATCCAAATATTTTGTCAAATACTATGGGGGAAGTCGGTTTTTTAAATGAAAAGTTATTATTTTTTTATTTTTATAATGTGTATATCCTCTTCCTGTAACACGACTGACAAGGTTCTTATCTAATTTTTCCGTGTCACTTACTGTCTTTACTTCAAAATTCCTTAAACGGCATTCATGAATTATTCAGAAACGTCAATCTAAACTGTGCAGATGTCAATTTGAATTTGATGTGATTTTCACGCCCGGACGGTAAAGACATAAAGCCAATAATATCTGACCCGGCAATTGCTTTTGTTAGGAAGGATGTTGGCTAGATAGATTTACGGTTTGAATTACAAATAAGCGGTTATTGATTCACAAAGTGTCACGTTATTATCATCATCACCAGCCATCAGACGTCCACTACTGGACGAGGCCTACTTCAGCATGCAATGGGGGCATGTGCATGTGTGTGGTGACTTGCCATAATCACCACTCTCAACAGGTGGATTTGTAATCGCAGTATTGGTTTTGAGTACTTAGGTGGAGGTCTTGGTGTGTCTGGCCAAAGAATGGACCCCTCTGTTTCCTCCCGTGGATGTCATAAGAGCCGATTAAGTGATTATGCCAGGGGTTGGGCAGCAGCATCCTGCAAACTGCAACGACATCGTGGTGCATCCCACATTCGACGTGGAGGAAGTACTCACTGAGATTGTACATCTCGCGGTTTTTTTTACTATAAAGCAGACAAGAATACGGCCCATTTGATGAAAAACACTTACTGTAGCATATGGACGCCTACAACACCTGAGGCATCACACGCGCACTGCCGACCCTGAGACATAAAGTTGAAAAGTCTCATGTGCCTGTAATTTCACCGGCACCCGTACCCTTTAAACCAGAACACAGCAATGCGAGCACTTACTGCTTGACAACAGAAATAGGTACGATGGTAGTGCTTCCCCGGACGAACTCTTACACATGAAGTTCTACTACTAACAATGGAGTTAACAAATGTTGTAGAGGTTCTTGGTATTTAAAAAACTCCTACCTCCACACTTCCGCGGGATGTACATTCTCATACCGAATAGCGCGGGTGTCGCGTACGGTGGGTTTATTATTATGATTATTTGATTATTATTATTACAATACCCACACACTTATGATGAATTCATTGGTACATAAGTTGTAGTTTTTAAATTAAAAAAAAACTAGATCCAGCCTGTATGAAAAAACGTAGCTTCTCATTCATTTAAAAACTAAAAGTCGGATCTTAAAAATCAATAAAAAAATTCAATAATCTACCAGATGATCTTAAAAATCTATCTGGAAGTTTGTTTAATATTAAATTTTAAAAATGGCTGATGGGTAGATGCTATTACTCTTTAAATCGATACTTACAATACAGAGATTTTCAATTATAATTTTTATAGATTTACCAAATTATTGACATTTTTATTTTACTTTGTTGTTTCTAATTTTACTGTTTTTATATTAATAATCCTACTATCCCACTAATATTATAAACGCGAAAGTTTGTGAGTATGGATGGATGTTTGTTACTCTTTCACGTAAAAACTACTCAACGGATTTGAGTGAAATTTGGAATGGAGATACTTTACGCCCTGGATTAACACACAGGCTACTTTTCATCATCATCATCATCATCATCATCAATTTTCATCATTATTCACGCGGGTGAAACCGCGGGGCGCAACTAGTAATTTTATTTATATAAGTGAAAATTTGCATGCCTAGTTATAAGGTAGAACATATTGGACTTTTTCTAGTTTAAGACCTTGTTGTATTTACAATGTTCTGGCAAATAAACTTATCTTATCTTTATTATAATTTCGTAGATACAATCGTTTGATTTATCAACGTTTGATTTATCAAGGTGGGTTCTAGATTTTTGAAACAATTAACCAGAAATAAAATAACAGAGAGGTGAAGTATATTTCAACTGAAAATTTCGACTACGTGTACCTTAAATGTTTGCGTCACATCCGAGGCTCTTAGATCCGCTTTTAAACTTCTTAACAACCAGTAACAGTGAAACTGTCATTAACGGCACATTGAAAAATGTCCAAGTTACGGTAAAAGTACGTGAGTACCGCCGTTATCTGCGGATATAAATGGAGGCCGCGTGCGTCCGACACCTCATGACAAAGATGGGAGAGCCGCAATATATTCTCATCCGTATCTCTTAGGTAGATTTATTTGCTCAGAATACGGATGATAAATGCTTTATGATGGTATTATTTGAATTTTTCACAGGGGTTCAAGATTTATTGGTCAACATTATCTGGAGGCAATTGTTCATAATTAAACCACGTACTGGGAGGGATAGGAAATCTGAATTTTGCTTTGATTTTGAGTGGTTTTGATAAAATCCATAGAGTAGGTCACCGGTAGGTAGCAAAAGGGCCCTTTTGCACGCGAAAGAAGTTAGTTTCGAATTTGGCATTTGTTTCTTCAAGCTCCACTTCCACTTTATCTAGACCCCTACCCCCTTGGTACGTTAGTTTCTTACAAAATTATATACCTATATAAAAAAATTTAATTATATTATAATAGTAACCAAATCATAAATAAAAAATAGTATTTTTTTTAAAACTGACACTTAGGCCAGACTTGTTAGGTATATAATAAATAAATAAAATAAATGCTGGTCATTTCACACAACATTATCTAGCCAAGAGCTAAGCAGAGCTTGTATTATGGGTACTAGATAACTGATATACTTAATACAATACATTACACAGATAGATAATTTTTTTTTTTGTTATATATAGAAAAATACCCAGAATACCCTGAAGAATTATCTGCAGATCGTACAAATATTTGTTCAGAGGCGGGAATCGAACCCGCAACCTCCTGCGTCGCAGGCAAACCTTCGCCCGCCGCACCACAGAGGTCGTCAAATGTACATTTTGTACAAAATTTAATGCAGTTTTATGAAATAATAGCCAAGATAGAAACATACTGCGTTCGCGTACAAAAGGGCGTAATCGCCCAACCGGTAACATTCTCTTAAGAGGAAAATTACTTAAAATCTCAACTTTTTAGGTTACGTGTAAGTAACAAGTAAGTTAAGACCTACTGAAATGTTTGAAGAAAAATGTGGAATTTCTTATTTAACTATTACAGGAATTTAGCTATTTCAGGTTCAAGCCCAAAGTTCGAGTTTCTTCGAAATTCGGGAACCCCTTGAATTTTAGAAACAAAATACCTCTTATACCAAAACCGTACCAATATTTCGGATTAAAAGTTGTAAATCTTCGGCCAAAAGCTTTTACGACTCAATTCCCTCACTCACAAAGTTACAAAGTACTTTTTACACTTCACCAATTCCTTGGTATTTTACGCTACCAATTCGAAAAGTTAGTACTGAACCGTTGGATAGTGCATGCCAAAAACGCTGTTTAAATTCAGTGGTGCTTTTATTTGGTCATATTTTATAATGACGTTCTAAGACTTTTGATCTGCTTGGCTTGTATCCAGTGTTTGCTTGCCAAGTTGACTTATTATGCTAAATCAGTGATCCGGGTTCGGCTATATATGTAAATTATAATGTAAAATGTAATGACGACGTCTGTGGTGCAGCGGGTGAGTAGCCGGCTTAGTCGCAAGAGGCGCGGGTTCGATTTCCGCTGCGGGACAAAGGTTTTATCTGCATTCATTTGTTCCGGATCTGAGTGTTGTGGTACCATGGTACTCGTAATTCCTGATACCCACGACACAGGGAATCCAAGGTCATGGTGACTATTGGGTGTTATTTTGGTTAATTGGTGCACCACAGTAGTTCTTTTTAACAACGGCTAAAATCAAAGCTCAATAAAATCAATGAAAAAAAGAGAAGATTGCAATGAGGGCTTTTCAAATTCGATAAAAAAAAAGTAGTTCAAACTGGTTCGATAGATGGCGCTGACTCAACTGTAAATGCCAAGATTGTACAAATTTATTATCTGTGGTATACGCGTACTAAGCTATTATCTAACTAGTCTGTGGCTATTAGTCATGATATTCTGTTTGTTTCTGCTTCTTGAGTGTGCGCTAGTGATTTCGTGATGTTTTTAGAAGTAAGCAAAAATAAATACCACGAAACGAAAATATATCTACGTTGTTGATGTTGACATTTAACTTTATTTTGACACTTGACAGTTACGTAACAGAGCAGCGCCATCTATTTTCAACGCTGAAAGCATGATATGAAACGGCCGTGAAAACCCCTCATTGAAATAAAACAGACAAGTGTGAGTGAGACTCGCGGCTTGAGGGTTCCAATCAGTAAATCATTTCGAAATCGTCAGAGCCTGTTTTAAGTTACGGCCACTTTTTTCTACAAACTTCACTTTCCCATTTGATGGGTAAAAAAGTTGAAATTCCTCAATTTTATACTTTTTCTTTTATTTGCCTCTAAGCATTCAAAATTTCCGAATTGTGAGGTCACTAAAGGTTTTTCATTTTCGCAATTTTTTATGCAGAAATTAAATATTCATTGAGAATATCTAGTCAGAGATTTCATATCTTCTGATTCCATTAACTTAGAAAATTAATTTTTGAACAACACTATAAGCTCAAAGACCTTTGAACTTGGTATAAATTTTAAGTTGATATACCCATTTTCTCTGAAACAGAAAGAAAATGGGTAGATATTAGTGTACTGATGATGTGTACAAAATTTTATGTATTTTGATGAAATAATAGCCAAAATAGGTAAATATAGACAAAAGGATGTAAACACCCAGCCGGTAAACTCCTCTTAGGAAATTCAAGTTTCCCTATCACTCGAATCACATAACTAAATCACTTAGTCCACCCTAACAAGCAAAGTAATAGTTACCTAAGTAATACTTCAGGAAAGTAACAAACCGTTCAAGCCGCACATAATCTTGACATCACCTGAATCCCACGTCTCTTTCACGGCACATTGAGCAAAGTAGGTATCTGATAGTGTGGAGAAAGTATCGATAAAGTTATAGTCTCAATATCGATAACTTTTCTCGCTCGAAACCGCAAAAACTAAACACGTAACAGAAATAGCTCTCAAACAAATTAATTTAGTATTGTGCACACAGTGATTTTCAAAGCAAAACTTTTTATGAAACAGTGATATAACCTACAAACACAGCCTGGAATACAGTTTTTGTGGCACTACAAAAGAATAATTTGGCACCCAAAAGTCCGGGACGCTTTTTTCCAATAAGCACAACCACTTAGTCACCGTTTCGATACAACTTTTATTGTTTACGAATACAACTGCCAAATAAAGCAGTCAAATATCAGCGCTGATCGCTTTATATTTCAAGAGTGCCAACGTAATAATAACAAGTTTCGTCCAAAAACAGTAACATCTTCGGTTGATTTCTACCACGGAATAGGGTTGCCAACTTCAGTAAAAACTACCGTTACAGTAGAAGCTCTAATAATGTTGACTAGAAAACTGAGAAAAAACGAAGTATCAAACTAAACTTCTTACTTATCATTTGTGGAAAGTTGCTGCATAAATTTTGTCCAAGATTATTATGTAAATGATACAATTTTGAATTTCATGAATAAATCAAGAATAACCCCTACCAAAAAACTCTTCCCTCCATCTTCTTTCGTGTATGTTGCCTCAGGGATTACACCAGGGATGGGCAGCTGTATTCGCCTGCCATGAGTACTCAACACTAATACTGCTACCACCAATCCGCCTGCCAAGCGTGGTGATTCCGGTAAATCCCCCATTACTATGGGGGTTCCCTTGTCCAGAAGTGGATATCTACCGGCTGATGATCTATTTGATATTCAGACATGTGCTGGTGAAAATAAATCAACTTGCAAAAAATTACTTAAAAAATGTTTCGAAAAACGTTTTCGGATAAATGTTTTATCGATGTTAAAAATTGGTAGCTTTTAACCCTCGAAAGGATACTTTTAAAGAGATAGATCTAACGCCTCTTATGTCGTCTTAACGTCAAGATAGAGATAAGTCACGGATTTTACTGTTCAAGTATTCAAGGGAACGTTTTCTGCATATTGGGTGTCTACAAAACAGTGGGGTTAATATTGTCTGTAGGCAACACAGAGATATAAGGCCAAAACCCAAGCTGGGTTACAAGGTTACGCCTTACCACATATTACCTTTTTATGGAACAAAAGTGCTTAACTTTACTTTTTTAGGTCTTTAATGTTTTGGTTTGAAGATCAAACTTTGATTTAATTTTAACGATTGTATTTACCGAACTTGATGGGATTTTTTTGTTGATTTGTCCTGGCTGCTATACCTATGTGAATAATTATGGCAAAAAAAGCAATTATAGCGATGATTTGACCACTGGTCACGTCTAGGTATATTCCCACGATTGTGTGACCTACAGTGAAAAGAGGCTCTTTGAGGACCGGCCTACCCTTTTGTGAAAACTACGTGTGTTTATTTGTAATAACCCGTAATTTTTGGAAATTGTTGTTGGTGTAAGATTTTTCCTAGCCGCTAGGTTATTAAGGAATGTGTAACTGGAAGAGAGCATTATAAACAAGCAATGGCAGCGATGAGCTCACCACCATTCACGTCTATATTCTCACAATTGTGCGACCTACATAAAAGGAGGTCGTTCTGCCTACCCCTTCTGGGAAAAAGGCACAAATATCATGTAAACTATTCTATATGAAGCCTAGATACCATGAGGTTGGTGGCGTTGGCCCAAAACTAGTATTAGTTTAATCTACATTTACACATTGAGAGCCATTAGTTAGCTTTGTAGCTTATCTAACGATCCCAGTTATAAACCAAACAACATTATTCAAATATAGCAACATGTAAATATAGCTGATTGTACCCATAACAGAGATACTTCTCTGGGTACAATCAGCGATACAACACAATCAGCCGTTAACTCACATACGATTGCATATTCCAAAGCGATTCGCATTAATTGCCTCTCGATCTAATGTTTTGTATTAATTTGGATTGCGAACGATTTGGGATTGCCACAGCTTGATTCAAAATAGCTCGCTCACTTTACACCTAAGCGGGCTATGGAAAGGGATTGGAGTTTAACTACGTGAATAATCCGTAATAATCTTACCTCCTGTTGAAGTGGCAATGAACAGTGGCGCGATTACTTAATTATGTTGCTATTGGTTTCAATCGATTTCAATGCTGTTTCTATTCGAAATTACGCTCTTGCAACTACCCAATTCCCGCATTTTGCTTACAAAGGTTGATTTCAACAAGACTGCGTTGATTAGGTAATCGCATAAACTTTATTTCAAATAGAAAACAACATTGAAATCGATTGAAATCAATAGCAACAGAATTACGAAATCGCCCCCCAGGTCATATAGCTCACAGAACTGACAACCGTTGAGGATTAAAGGTTCTCGAGGGGGGGCCACGAACCAGAGAATGCAGTGTAGTAATTAATGCCACCCTCTCTCGATAAACCAAACACATTTTAAAGGAAATATTTGGGTGGAGGCATAACAAGACTGTTCGTCGTGGCATAGTAGTGACATAGTAATGTGGGACGCCTACCAACCTTAACGCTGTTACGAATCTTTACTAAATCAAACGTAAGGCTGCGTAAAAAGAAAAATGACAATCTTTGATTTCAATTTAACCAGAGTAAATCATTTTAAATTAAGTAATTATATTATGCTCATGTTTTATAAGTGATTCAGCTGTTTCCTTTATGATCTGTGATATGGGTCCTCGAACAGACGGTATAGCAAAAACAACAGATGCGTGCAAGTGATATTAGATATATTTGCACCTAAATTACGAATTAAATGTACTCGTACCTATTTCATTATTGTTTTCATATTTCTGAATAATATTTTGACTGTTGTTGTATAATTAAAATGTTTGCCCAAGTGTAAGCATTTTAAACCTTTGCTAATGTTGGAGCAATACAACATGGTTGGGGAGTACAGTTAGCTCTTAGTTAATTATGCCAACATTTGTTGGCGCAATTGGGCCTTGGGTCGGTAGCGCCTGTTTTCACCAACAAATACGGATCAAGTAAGTTATTTTTTTTATAATTTTTTTATTTGATTTATTGGTGGAATTTGCACTCGTGTATATGGCCTATCTGATGTTAATCGGTAACCTCAGACCATTAAAAATGCAACGCACCTCTTAAGTCACGTTCATCTAGGACGCGCCCTACATATTATTGCACTATTGATACTTTGTATCATCATTTTTTTTTCTATACTTCTACGTAAGCAAACAAGCATGCGGCCCACCTGATGGAAAGAGGTTACCGTAGCCTAGCGATGCGCGACTATAACTAAATTTTACTATCGAATAATACGCCACTACTGAATTTCTCAGTCGACTTGAAAAATAGTGCTAAACTAGAAAAGTTATTCGAATAAACGAATACTATTTTCAGTACTTGTACGATCCGCAGCGGAAAACCCCGAATGGATACGAATTCACTCGCGCGCGACGACTGGTGCCGACGATGCCCGACACGACTTCCGCTAGGCGGCGGAACACTGTGATTGGTGAATTGGTGATCAAAGTATCTACCTAAGATCTACCTACAACGCCAATAACCAGACTTCCCTTTTTAAAAAAGTTAATCTCTATGGCACTTTTTTTTTTGTATTTGGCGTCGCACAAGGGCATTATACCTTGGAGCAAGTTATACTTACTACTATAAAGCATGGACTTGAGTGATGGCATCATTGTTGACGTGATGGAGTGAAAGAAGGAACGAACAGGTACTATTACAATCATATTCGGTCCTGCTCTTTTCTATTCAAAACACACCATGAAAGACAAGGATAGCAGTGAATTTTCTTGACCCTGACTTCACACCAAAAATTTTCGCACCGATGTGTAATTTTTTCAAAATACACTTTACCTAGGTAAAATTTTCTTAATATTTTTTTTGCCACATTGGCATAGGCTTAAAATAAAGAAGAAAAGCTGCAAGTGGCACGAAAAGTGAATTATTATTGTCTTGAAAAAGATTCAAGTGTATTTTGGTCTGCTTGGAGTATTTTATTTTGGTGGAGGTGAAAATGCCTCGACCGACTTTTAAAAAATCTATTGTTTGGCATTTTTTTGACTTATCAACCAACAAAAAAGAGGCGGTTTGCAAACTTTGCAAAAAAACTTACCTGAACCACGGCAACACCTCAAATCTTAAAGATCACCTAAAAAGAAAGCACCCAATATAAAATATCCAATTAGAAATAGAAGAAAACGAACGTGCCGGAGTAGAGGGACCACCTGCCACATACAATGCCAAATTCAAATAGTTAACCAATTAAAAAGTGGAGTTCCAGCAATGACCGGGCCGAATTGCAGCGGAAAACCCCGAGTCGGTCATAAAACGAATGAAAAAGTGTTATAATGCTAGGATGAATGAATTAATTCGGTGACGTTAGCGAATAGCTAGCGATGAAAGTCAGTCGCTTCAGTCGTCAATCGTCAGTTGGATGGATGAATGAATTCATTCGGTGTTCGCGACTTCAGTCGCACTAGTTGGATGAATTTATTAGTCGACTAGTTCGAATACTTTTATTCATAGTCGCGCATCGCTACCGTAGCCTATGGACAACTGCAACACCAGAGGCATCACACGCGCGTTGCCGACTCTTTCAGAACTTTAAAACGCCCTTTTTGAAGCACCATACTGTAGTCACTAGAGAAAACCTCGGCAGGGGGGGAGATCATTCCACAACATAAGCGATCGCGGGAGAAAATTCCTGAAAGACAAAGATAAAAAGTCCCAAGTGCCTGTAATTTCACCGGTACTCATACCCTTTATATGCCCTTTATACTGCTTGGCAGCAAATATAGGTATAGTGGTAGTACTTCTCGGGATGAACTCTTTCACAAAAAGCTCTACTACTAGCCAGTTCCCTATTTTGTAAGTTTCCTGTCAATACAAGTTTGTACGAAAAATTTACAATTATGTGTCTTGTTTGCGAAGTAGGACTGGGACCGCATAACAATAAAAATAACGAATACGTAATTACTCATTTGGATAATAAATGAGTCTTCGTTTTAAATGGAATAAATATCATTCACAGCACTTTAGGTAATTATTACCCGACTACGGCCAATAGAAAGGAGGGTTATGATCTAAGCAATCTGTGTATGTATGTCATGGAAGTTATAAGTACAACAGTACTTATTGCTTCCATGATGTATGTAAGTTCATTCATCTGTTCCATCGTAGCTCCAAAACTACTTGATGTTTTTTGACAAATATGAGGTACCACGGTTGATGAGGTTATGAATAAGATTAGTTTAAATAATGGTGTCAAATAAAAGGGCTTGTCAAACGAAAAACCTACTCAAACCTTACTTCAACTATGGGTTTAGTAGGTTTTTCGTTATTTAAATAGGTACATATGTGTAAAAGTCGTTCGTCACGTCGACTGTGGAACATTTTCCGCGATTCAAGTGTAAATACGCTTTGTAGAGTCGAAATACAGACGCGTGTAGTAGCGCCACGTCAAACACACGCCTGCATATCGCCGCAACGCTGAAGGAAAAAAATCACTCGATAAAAAACATTGCAGAAAAAAGAAAAAAAAAGACAAAACCAAAATACAGTCTGTATTTTCAGCAGTTGTATCGCAATAGAAAAACTCGCATTGTGTATTCTGAATTAACGAATTGAATAAATTGAATTATTTTCGTTCCCAACTCATGATACTTTCTAATATATAAAAAGGCAACAAAGTGAATCCACCATCATCATCATCAGCTAGCATCTTAGAATGCCACGATGAACGGTCTTGAGCCGCCTTCATCCACCGTCTTCCTGCTACCTGTATAATGTCCATCAAGAGAAGGGCCTTCCTCTACTGCGTCGTCCAATTTGTGATTGCCACTCGAGAACCTCAGGCCCGTACGATTGTCAATTCTGCGAGCTATATTGACCTGCCCATTGCCACTTCAACTTGCTCAATTGAATTCAGCTTGCTTAATTCTGACATCTATGCCGGTGATCTTGTTTCTGCTACGACTTTTCTGATTTCATTTTCTGGTCGGACTACTTCGGATTTTTGAACGAGCGAAGCGAGTTCTCTGATTCAAGTTGGAAGAATCAGCGTTTGTATGTATGTATGTATGTTTGTCCGATGAAAACTTCCAAACCGTTTATCCGATCTTTATGAAATTTAGTATGGGGGTAGATAGTATTGGTACAATTTGTAGGTAAGGTTATGAGCTATATCGGTTGAGGGGTTGATGAGATATTGGGGTCCAAGAGGGGGTAAAAAAAAAAAAGTGAGATAATCGGATCAAGTGGGGTGTCTAATGTAAGCGCTTTGGCTGGACATTTCAAAACTGTTCTTAATTAGTATTTAGACTGAGTAGTTTCTGAGATATTAGGGAAAATCTAAAACGTAAAAATCAAAAATTCTAGGGTACTTCCAGCAATCCCACAAAGCTGAAATTTCGTATGCTTGTACCTTTTGTGTCACAACTACAGGGAAAATCTGAAATTGAAGAAATTAGAAACTTGTGCTTTCAAAAAAATTAACCAACATAACATCAATTGTTGACCCCCCATTCCTAGGAATTTGAATGACATTAGAGTTCTATGATTTCGTCAAAGGGACGTTATCAATTAATTCGTCAATTACTTTATAATGGGTATATAATATTTACGCCTTGTTGCTTAGTCCTATTCAAAGGTTGTTTCGATGATGTGTGGGAAATTACCTCGAGGTTAATTTTTTTTCCTCATATATGTTTTTAGAAATCGGTTAGAAGGGTAAAGAAAGAAAAACATGCAAAAAATATCTCGAAGATACTTCAAATTCTCTGGCAATGCTGAAATTTATTATTAAAGTATATATTGTTCTACAGCGAGAAGTCGAACATTTAGGATTTTTCTTTGTGATATCCATTTTTAGCGTAGAAAACGTAAATCTTTAAAAATAAGGTAGCAATACTACTAGATGGCACTACATATTTAAAAAATATTTTTTTTGCTTTACAAAATCTCTGTCATAGAGAAATTGACTCGGTAGTTTTAGATTTCTGATGCATCATCCATACAAACATTTACATAGCCGTTAAATACAAAACCCTTTCTTCCCCTCTAAGTAGTCGGCTGATAAAGGTGTCATCGCGAGGTCTCAGTTCGGGGCGAACCACTAGTTAGTATGTGATACATCATCATCATCAGCATTGCAGGCTTTAAATTTCCATGCTGGACAAGGCCTCCTCCATAACATACAATGAATTACCATAATCACCACGCTTGGCAGGCGGATTAGTAACTGCAGTATTCATTTTTAGTACTCAGGTGGATGCTGCTGCCCATCCACTGGTGAACCTAAGTCAGCGTTAATGACATCCACGTGAGATGAAGGGGTAATAAGATTTCTGGAACGAGGTTGTTATCATCTTCAACAGCCTTTAGACGTCCACTGTTGGACAAAGCCTACCCCATATAATGCAATAGGAGGATTTACCATAGTCACTAAGCTTGGCAGGCGGGTTGGTAAATGATAAATGAATTGTTAAATGAATTTATTGTTGACTAGTGGCACCCCGCGGTTTCACCCGCGTGAATAATGATGAAAATGGATGATAATGGTGATGATGATGATGATGAAAAGTAGCCTATGTGTCTGTCTACGCGGAACAGCAGGATAGCCAAGGGGAAAGCACGGAGGCGAGGGGTGCGACCAAGCGCCCCGGCGCCGGACCTTGCGGCCACGGACACCGCTATCAACTAGCTCGGACGGAAGACGCACTGGTCTATTTTATCTTGTGAATTGAAAACCAAAATACCTAACTGTTGTAAAATCCTATTAAATGTGGAATACTAGACTATGTTGTTTTGTTTATGAACAAAAAGTGGCGACCGTGACAGGACCAGTGCTCTAAAATCGTACCTAATTGATTTCTAACCGTCGCGTCAACGAGTGCAAAATTGCGGCGTCATTTTGAACAGACTTTGGACTTCTATGCACTTCTATAAACTTATTGCAAATTATTGGAGCTGGAGCCCAGGAGAGAGAGGATTCGTGCTGTTGGAGCCTGTGGGGACATCGTCGTGATCCAAAGGTCTAGACCAAAGAAAGTAAGCCTTATTCCTAATTTACCTACTCTATAATCTTTCCTAAAAAGTTCCATAAATTCAATTGCTTTATTTGTGCGCAGCAGCTGGCTTGCCTTGCTACCTTGGAGTAACGCTCCTTGAGTAACTCAAGCGTTAGGTATCCACCTAATCTAGCTTAAATTGAGACTTTATCGGCACGCTAGCGTTAAAAAGTTCAAGTCCCTATTAAGTAGGAACGAAATTTCTTCCAAAAAATACATCTAAGATAATCATCTTATTTTGCTAAAATAAATAAATCTGCTAAATCTATTCTTTCTTCTATTACTGTTTATAATATTTTTTGCCTAGTTTTTACTTAAGTATATGATTATGTAAATAATCATTACCTACATACAAGCTAAATCAGACCTCAAGATCAAAATCGAGAGTTGAGTTTGATTATTTATGTGACGTCCAGGATATGCCTAGGTCACACAGGGTCAATTCCTCCTTCAAGTCGGATAGTAATCGCCGTGTAGTTATATGTATGATACAAGATATCCTCCAGGTAACAGAATAATGCGCACGTACCTGGAAAACCAACTGCTGACCACCTTCACTGCGCGCTTGCTGTTCTATGCTGGGCGATGACGGGCACTTTAACGACGCACACACCGGCCGGTTAACTATTTTATATTTATTAGGGTTCTGCACAATACCACAGTCTAGATATATAAACACACACACGCTATATACGGTTTAAATTGATGTAGTCCGATTATTAAGTTCGTTGGGAAGGACTAGATTCGTTACGCTGCTAATCGTATGGAGTCCCACAATCGAGTGCCGTCATTTCTTTTTTATTGCAGCAACTACCCGCTTCTTCTCAGTGGTTACTCGAGGGTAGGTTTGTGAGCGAGTACCGTACGCATAGGACAAATGAAATGTTGTCCGTGTTACAGGAAAAACAATCTTAGTATCAAAACACCAAAGCTACATTTGGCAAAAACTATGCGAACGAAACATCCCGCCCACCAAAATACAGCTGGTATTTTCTGATCAATGTAAAGAGAGATGAATATAATGATGAAATTTAAATATATATGATACGTAAACATATTAAAGTTTTATGGCTACAATAGAATAAGGGACAGTAAACATGTACATAGAGTTCGGGAAGTGAAGCTATTCGGTTGGTAGAGGACAGAGTTTCACGAGCGGTCTCTTAATCAAAGTGTTATTTGCCGTTTTTATGGTAGCTACACGGACTTCTCCGTCGGGGCCAGGGTGTAGTTCGACAACTCGGCCAAGTGGCCAATGCAGCGGTGTTCGTATATCATCTTTGATTAGGACCAGGGCATTGACCAGTAGTGGTTTAGATAGTTTTGTCCATTTTGCCCTTTCAGTCAGAGTGTGAAGATATTCATTCTTCCAACGACTCCAGAAATGCTGTTGAAACGACTGTATAAGTTGCCATCGATTGAGTTTGTATAATTTAATTTCAGACAAATCGGTGTCAGGGACAGCAGTCAGCGGCTCCAAAGTCAAGAAGTGACCTGGAGTTAGAGCTGAGAGGTCATTCGGGTCTGAACTCACTGGGCATAGGGGACGGGAATTTAGAACCGCCTCAATTTGAACGAAAAGTGTAGCCAGTTCTTCAAAGGTTAGTACCTGATCACCAACGATACGATAAAGGTGTGATTTCGCGGCTTTTATTTGGATTTCCCACACTCCCCCAAAATGGGGCGCGGATGGGGGGTTGAATCTAAATGCAATGCCTTCTGTGCCAGCTGCATTCTCCATCAAGGTTGAAAACTGATTTCGTGCCCCGACAAAATTTGTTCCGCAATCTGCGTGGATAACACTACATCTACCGCGCCTTCCCACCAATCGACGTAGAGCTGCAATAAAACCATCAGATGATAAGGTGGAGACAACTTCTAGGTGCACAGCTTTAGTTGCAAGACACACAAATAAGCAAAGGTATGCCTTGTCTATCTTAGCTCCGCGATTTTGACCAAGTTTAATGCGAAATGGGCCACCGAAGTCAACTCCCACGATCGAGAATGGTTTGACTTGGTTAACGCGGTAAGTTGGCATGTCACTCATAAGTGGTTGTAAGGGTTGGGGTCTTGTACGGTAGCAACGAGTGCATTTTGCAAGACACCGTCTGACAGCTCGTTTTGCTGATATTATCCAAAACTGCTGTAATAACAAGAACTGTGTGGTGTTGACTCCAGTATGGCAGTGGGTACGATGTATTGACTCGATCAATTTCGTGGTAAGAATAGAATCAGTGGGGAGCAGCGCTGGGTGTTTTTGTTCGAACTCAAGACCTGCATGGCAAATACGTCCGCCCACCCTGAGAATTCCACGGTCATCGATGAAAGGGTTTAGTTTGCGAAATGGTTTTGGTAAGGAAGTTGCGTTGCTTAACTGTGAAATTTCTTCCTTGAACGATTCGGATTGGACGTGTTTGACTACAAGCATCAAGGAACTGTGGCGTTCATGATTAGTTAAGAATAAATTAATGGGCATGGAACTGCTCAATCTTCGGGAGGCGTTGATAAACCGAAGGCAATACGCAATGATGCGGATGACTTTATCGATGGATGAGAATTTTAATAATAGTCTATCAAAAAATGACTGATTACCGTCTTCGTCAAGTGGTGAAGTCGTCTGTTGCAGGACTAGTGAGACTGGAGATGTAGTTTTAGACTCTACAAGAGCTACTGGGTCCTCACTCAGTGCCGTGAATGCATCTGGCTGTGGGTTCTGTGACAACGAAAGCCAAGAGGGTCCGCTCCACCATAACGTGTTATTCAACAACTCGTGAGGAAGTTGACCTCGGGAACAGACATCCGCAGGATTATCGATTGATGAAACATGATGCCACCATTCTGTAGGGGTGATATCGTGGATATGACTGACACGATTGGCTACAAACGTGGCCCACCGAGATGAGTGTGATTGCAGCCAAGATAATGCAACAGTTGAGTCAGACCATAAATGGACGTTTATTGTACGTGATTTAATTGTTATGTACGTTGTTTTGAAAAACTCGTATAAGTTTGCTAGTAGAACAGCTGCACACAACTCCAAACGAGGCAAGGATACCTTTTTAATAGGCGCTACGCGTGCTTTCGAACACACAGGAAATATTAGTGTATTACCCCGCTGGTCAACCACCTTCATATAAAGAATAGCTCCGTAAGCAGCTTCGGAACTATCACAGAAGCCGTGTAGGTCATAAGACTTAGCATCGTCAACGGTAAGACGTCTAGGAATTCTTAAGTCCTTCAGTTGGTGGAGTTGCTGTTGATACTCATTCCACAAAGTAACGATATCAGTAGGGGGGGTATCGTCCCACCCACCACCGATAACCCACAGTTTCTGAATCAAACATTTTGCCTTTATCGTCAGAGGAGATAAAAAGCCTAATGGATCAAAGATCTTGGCAACCTCACTAAGAATTGTCCGTTTAGTACAGGGGCGATTGCTGGGTGCTACGTCAAAGAGAAATGTATCAGAACTAGGGTCCCATTTTAACCCAAGAACCTTGAGAGTGAGAGGTTCCGCTTCATCGAAAGAAATGGCATCCAATAGGCAATCCTCAGGTGGTAAATCTGCTAACATCCTCGGGTCGTTACTTGCCCATTTTCGTAAATGAAGCTTTCCTAGGTTGAATAAACCGATTATTTGCGCTTTGGCTGAAAGTGCTTCTTTCAAAGAATCTCTACCGGTAACTATATCATCTACGTAGATCCCCATACCTGATGATAAAACTTCCTTCGCAATGGGAAAAGCGTCCCCCTCATCATGAACTAACTGCTGAATGACTCGACACGCAAGAAAAGGAGCAGATGCTACTCCGTATGTCACAGTATTTAAACGGTATTCTTGAATAGGATCATCTCTGCTGAATCTCCAGAATATCCTTTGGTAATCGCGATGACAGGGATCGATTAGGGTCTGTCTATACATTTGTTGAATATCAGCCATGAAAACGATGGAGGCCTCGCGAAACCGCAGAAGAATTTCATTTATGTTCGACTGAAGCTTAGCCCCCTTTAGCAGTGAATCGTTCAAAGACATGTTGTTGGCATCCCTTGCGGAAGCATCGAAAACAACTCGCAGTTTAGTAGTGTGGCTTCCAGGGTTAGTGACACAGTGGTGGGGAATATAATATTTGCCCATACTTAACTCTTTTGTAGGCACTAACGACATGTGGCCACTTGCAAGGTAGTCTTCCATGAACTCCGAATATTGACGGTTCAGCTCAGGATCACGCGCTAGACGACCCTCAATTGCATGAAAACGACGCAGAGCAATATCACGGATGCCATTGAAAACAGGTTCAATATCATTCTTGAAGGGAAGCTTGACGATATACCGACCTGATCCGTCGCGTGAATGCTCTGCTTGAAACTTTTGTTCACAAAGTAGTTCCTGGGGTGTCAATTTTGAGGCTGGTGGAAGCGTATCAAGTTCCCAAAATCGTTGTATGATGTTTGTAAGCTCGTTGTCCCCTCTAGATTGCCAAGTTAGTAACGAATGACTGGCTATAGGTGATTTACCTAATAACAGCCAACCAAAGATGGAATTGAATGCCGGCGGGTGAGTTGCGATACCTTTGATGCGTTCACTAAGGAGGCATTCGGCGAAAACATCTGCACCGAGTAAAACATCAACTGGACCGGGAATATCGAATCCAGGATCGGCTAAGTCTAAGTCCTTGATGTGCGTCCAACCAGTTTTGTTCAGTTTGGCTATTGGCTGATCACCGCAAATTGTTTGTATTACGTGTAAGTCTAAGTCGAATGAAGGCTTCTCGTTCACCCCTACCGTACAAAAGACATGGCCTTTAACGGCGGCCAGTGCACCTCCTAACCCGTTGATGTGAACGCTTGTTTTCAAAGGGTTCAACTTCAAAAGCTTCACAGCTTCTTCAGTTATGAAGTTGTTTTGGCTGCCAGTATCCAACAAGGCACGGAAGGTCATGAAGCAACCATCGGCGGTCTTTAACTGTATTAAAGCTGTGGCCAGTAACACAGTCATGTTCGCAGGTGCAAGCGAGGTACCGTTCGTTACTAACGCAGAAGTAGGTTGCACCGGTTTAGTATCATCGTTATGCAATAGTGTATGATGTTTACGTCTACACTTCTGGCAGGAGAATATTGACATGCAGTCTTTCAAATGGTGTGATGCTTTTAAACAATTGAAACACCATTGCTTCGATGAGGCTATATCCATGCGTTCCGACACGGATTTTTGCAGGAAGTCTTTACAATGCGATATACTATGGGTCTCTCCACAAAACGTACACTTGTAGCCAAACTTCGATGCGTTTTGATAGGGCAAATGTTTCGTTGTGTCTTCTTCAGAAGAAGACGCGATAAGAGAGTAGTTCACGTTATGGTAAGGACGTTTCGATGTTGTTTGGGGCAGGTTGGCTTTAAGAGAGTCCTTAGCTGCAGAATGAGCCTGCTTTGTTGGTTCAGCAAAGTGAGCATCTCGTAAAAGCGCATCACATTTCAAATGTAAGAACCTTTTAAGTTCGATAAATTTAGTGATCTTGTTGTCGTGTTGTAGTTCCTCGAATTCGCAACGTATTTTCGATTCTAATTTCGAGAGAACATGATAGTTCAATATAAAATCCCAGTGATCAATTGGTAAATTCAATCGTTTTAGTATGCATAAATTTTCATCGATGGAGTCCAAAGAACGTCGGAACTCTTGAACGTTCGTTAGTTTCAAAGTAACATTTAAAATGTCCCGCCAACACGTGAAGGCCAGTTCACGTTCATCCTGATAGCGCGCCACAAGAAAGTTATACGCGTCCAGGTAATGGTCCCCTACTACAGGAAAAATCCGAATGACACTCGCTGCGTCATCACGCAACGACGATACCAAATAATGAAACCGTTCAGTATCGCTCAACGAGGAGCACTTATGAATGAGAGTGTTATACTTATCGATAAACTCAGGCCATTGCTTTATATCCCCAGAGAAAACGGGTAAAGAAATCTTGGGTAATTTTATTTGAGAAGTAACATCCTTTTGCAATGGCGATGATGATGATGATGATTTAGATTCACTTTTTGTAAGTTGACGATACGTAGATTTGATTTCGAAATACATTTCATCAAATCTTTCCTGTGTATTTTGGTCCTCCTCAAGCCGGTCGGAGAGGTCGATGATGACAAAATGGAGCTCTTCGAACTTATTGACATTAATTTTTACATCATCGTAATAAGAGAAAAACAAGTCATGCTTGGTAAGCTTGGACAAAGCTTCCAAACCCAGTTCCAACGTTTTCGCCATGCGATTAAAAATAATAGTTCGTTTTCTCCGCAAGGTAGGTAAATCACTTACCGAATAACCCTCATCTGATGACTTGGACTGTAATGTTTTAGATTTACTTAGTTTACGTTTGCCTTTTGTACAGAACGACATTGTTCGTTAGGTAGGTAGGTATGTTAGGGGTCTAGGAAGTAAGAAACTACTGCAAAGGTATACAAATTTAACCAAAAGACCCAATGTGAATACCTACTTACCTAAGATAGGGACTAAAAAGATATCCTAGGCTACCTATATACCTTTTTTATGTATTTGCGCTTTGCCAACCAACAACCATAAAACTAAAAATTAATGGTATCTACCTGTAATTAACATGTAGGTACAGCCAAAACACGATAAATATTGTTACTCTGTTCACTAAAAGAGAAATAAAAAACAATACTTGATAATAAACAATACTTGACTCGATGTTATTTACAAAAGTTAGGATTATCAAGGTATATATAACGGGACCACTTGAACTCGATCGCTCACGCACGAAAAAGGTTCACCTTAAACTGTAACTTTTGTACCGTGAAAATGATCATAACGAGAAACGGATAATGGTTCAGTAAATATAACAAGCCGAACATACACATAAACACCGGTAAAAGTTGATTGTTTATTGCTCTTGTTATAAATACTTAATCAAATGATAGGATATGATAGGTACGAGTTAGTAAATTATGATTGATTTGACGAATGAATTGTATACTGGACTAAATCGAACAAACCACTATAGCTTACACGAAAATAAAAACTCGCGCACCAAATGCCGAGTAGTCGAGTTACACCAATGCCACCGAGCTCCTTTGTTCTATTACTCGGTAAAGTTTTACGACGGCGTGAACCCGACGAAATAAATGAACTACACTTACACAATCAATTGAAGTTTATTCATATTTTGTTTCCGATTGATGAGATAAACAAAATGAAAAACGCAATTAAGTATTAAGTTTAGAAATGCAGTTACGGAACAGTTACCTACCATACAAATAACTATTCAGTACGTAGGTAAGTATTCCTATGACGTAACGTAACACAAACTCTGCACAAAATAAAGTAATGGAAAAGTGTACTGTACTTACTATAGGTATAATTACAGTAATATATAATACCTAGGTACAATTAGTTCACAAATTTTACTTAATCAGAAAATACCAGACTGTAAATATGCATATAAATATCAGTTGTTTGACGTAATAAAGGTAAGTCCCTGGTTTCGGCACCATAAATATGTGACGTCCAGGATATGCCTAGGTCACACAGGGTCAATTCCTCCTTCAAGTCGGATAGTAATCGCCGTGTAGTTATATGTATGATACAAGATATCCTCCAGGTAACAGAATAATGCGCACGTACCTGGAAAACCAACTGCTGACCACCTTCACTGCGCGCTTGCTGTTCTATGCTGGGCGATGACGGGCACTTTAACGACGCACACACCGGCCGGTTAACTATTTTATATTTATTAGGGTTCTGCACAATACCACAGTCTAGATATATAAACACACACACGCTATATACGGTTTAAATTGATGTAGTCCGATTATTAAGTTCGTTGGGAAGGACTAGATTCGTTACGCTGCTAATCGTATGGAGTCCCACAATCGAGTGCCGTCATTTCTTTTTTATTGCAGCAACTACCCGCTTCTTCTCAGTGGTTACTCGAGGGTAGGTTTGTGAGCGAGTACCGTACGCATAGGACAAATGAAATGTTGTCCGTGTTACAGGAAAAACAATCTTAGTATCAAAACACCAAAGCTACATTTGGCAAAAACTATGCGAACGAAACAATTTATATTTTATAAAGCCTAAAATCAGCTGCTAAAAAGGTTCCTTTTATACCTATTTAAAAGGTTTTATTCACTTGTTATACCTACTTGTTATTCAATAGTATTTGCCGATTTATTCCAGCTCACAAAGAGCGCTTTCGCAAGCATTGCGCCTGCACCGTTGCGCCCAAGCGCAGCTAGTCTCGCGCGGTCACTTGCTGTGAGTTGTGACAGCTTGCTGGCTCAAGCTGTGTGCTCGACTGGAGCAATCACGAACTCGGGCAAGTGTGACAGTGGCGACTGGATCTGGAGCTACTCATCTTTTAAACAGGTTTGAGTGCACATTTTACTTATTTATTGTTTGTTTGCCCAAATTAATATCAAGTGATTTTATCTGGTAAAATGAGTGTTACTGAGCCTAAGTCGGATAACCAGGACAAGATTGAATTGTCTAACCTAATTAAACAAAGAGGCATTGTTAAGGGACGATTAACTAAGTTTTCTGATTATGTTAATAATACACAAAGTTTGAAGGAAATTTCTTCTGTCAAATACAAAGAATTAGAGTTAAAGTCAAATAAATGTCAATTATTAATGAATGATTACGAGGCTATACAAGATAAAATAGATTTATTGCATAATGATTCAGATGAACAAATCAAAGAAAGAGATACGTTGGAAAATCTGTTTTTGAATCTGATATCCAACTGTCAAGAAATTTTAGATAATCGCCCAAATAAAAATCAAAGGGAAGGGAATTCCGGGGATGATTTTAGTGCTTGTCCTACCTATGCAGCCAATGCTATTAGATTACCAACTATAAAATTACCGACATTTGATGGCAGTTATTTGCTCTGGTTAGAGTTCAAGGACACATTCGAATCAGTAATAAATAGCAATGAAGGGATCCCCCCTATAAATAAGTTCCATTATTTACGTTCCTCCTTAGAAGGAGGTGCATCGGTTGTGATAAAATCAATAGAATTTAGTGCCAAGAACTATAAGATAGCATGGGATCTATTATGCCAGAGGTTCGATAACAAAAATATACTAATTAATAATCATTTAAAAGCTTTGTTTAGTATCGAGCCTTTGCGTACTGAATCCTTTAAAGCATTGCGGTTTGTTGTCGATCATGTTTCAAAGCATTTACGTGCCCTTGATTCTCTTGGCCAGCCTACTGACAAGTGGGATGCCTTAATAATATTCATGGTCTCAACAAAATTAGATATAAACACGAGCAGAAATTGGGAAGAGTTAAAATGCAACCTAAGTGAATTACCATTATTGAGTGAGCTCAATTCATTCCTGCGTGATCGTGCTGACATACTTGAAACGTCTTATAGTAATACCAGCCGTTTTGAAAAACCAGCTGATAGCAAGCCAAAGCCTTACGCTCAATCTAAGAGTTTCGTGGTATCTAACGATAAGAAAGGTCATAAAACCTGTTGTGTTTTGTGCAGTGAGGATCATCCTTTGTATGGGTGTCCTAAGTTTAAGAATTTGAGTACCGATGATCGCGTCAATGAAGTTTCTAGATTGAAGTTATGCAAAAATTGTTTACGCAGTGGTCACAATGTGTATCAATGCCAACTCAAAGGTTTGTGTCTCACATGTAAAAAGAAACATAACACGCTTATTCATAAAACTGACACGGCATATGCACAAGCACAACCCTCAACTTCTTCTTCTTCGCTGCCGGTCTCTCTCACGTTATCTTCATCAGCCGGTCAAGTGCTGTTGTGTACAGCATTAGTAAAGGTAATAGTAAATAATAAAACTTACACAGCTCGTGCAATGCTGGACACAGGAAGTCAATCTTCATTTGTTACCGCTAACTTAAAAGAAAGAATAGGGTTGCCTATTGATCGCTCCTGTACGGTAAATGTGAGGGGAATTAATAATGTAGGCTGCAAAATATCTGAAATATGTAGTATTAAAATAAAGTCAAGAGTGATGCCTTTCGAAAAGAATGTTAAATGTTTGGTAGTGCCACGCATCACAGGTATTTTACCAAACTCAGTGATTGATACTGAATATTTGAAGTTACCCCACAATATTCAACTTGCTGACCCTAAATATTTTTCCCCTGCTGAGGTAGACATTCTCTTAGGAGCAGATGTTTATTGGGAAATAGTCGGATCTAATCTAATAAAACTCGGTTCAAATAAACCGGTTCTTCAAGAGTCTAAGCTCGGATGGCTTGTTGGTGGCCCCATAGTAATGAGTCAGTCAATCCCGGAAGTTCAGTGTAACTTCTCTCAAGAAATAAAGGATTCGTTAGAAAACTTTTGGAAAATTGATGACTTGCCACAAACAAAAACATATTCCATTGAAGAGCAACTTTGTGAAAATCATTTCACCCAGAACATTTCACGCCTGCCAAGTGGCCGATTTTCTGTTAAAATACCTATTAAGGAAGCGCCTGAGGACGCACTTGGTGATTCTTACTTTATTGCAAAAAAATGTTTGGAAAGTTTAGAGAGAAAATTTATTAAATTTCCTAATTTAAAAGTAATTTATAAAGAGTTTATTAATGAATATGCCAATTTAGGCCACCTAACCAAAATAAGTAGGCCAGAATTTGGATACTATATGCCTCATCATGCAGTGATCCGTGAGAAGAGTGAAACCACTAAGCTTAGAGTGGTATTTAATGCTTCTTCTAAAACTCACTCGGGAAAATCACTCAATGATATACAAATGGTCGGCCCAGTTATACAAAGTGATTTAATATCAATATTGTTACGTTTTCGTGAGCATAAGTATATTCTTACGGGAGATGTAGAGAAAATGTATCGTCAAATTGAAGTGTCCCCTTCCCAGCGCCATCTGCAGCTTATACTATGGCGTGAGGAAAAGCATCAACCGATTGATGTTCTTCAACTCAACACAATTACCTATGGCACGGCCTCGGCGCCGTTTCTGAGTTTTCGATGCCTCTTACAGCTTGCTAATGAATGTGAGGATAAATCTATAGCTCGCATTATTCAAAGTGATTTTTACGCTGATGATCTAAATACAGGTAGTGACACCGTAGATGGCTTAAAATACATTTATAAAAATGTCGTTGATGTACTAAACTCGGCATGTCTACCTCTTAGAAAGTTTCGGACAAACTGTCCCGAATTATTTGATACTGAAATAGATTCGTCAAAACCTATGGATTTCCATAAAGAATCCAGTGTTTTGGGTCTTAACTGGTCACCTACAGCTGACTCGCTACAATTCTCCACAGACCTGGAACCTTCCTCTCATATTACTAAAAGATCAGTGATATCGACTACCTCGAAAGTTTTTGACCCATTAGGGTTGTTATGTCCTTGCATAATAATAGCAAAAATTTTACTACAAGAGTTGTGGTTATCTAAGCTTGAATGGGATGATCCTGTTCCCGCCGAGTTCAGCAAAAACTGGTCAAGTTTAGTCAAAGAATTTTCAAGTTTGTCTCTAATACAGATCCCTCGACGGGCGCTGTGTAAAACCCAGGGAAACATAGAATTGCATTGTTTCGTAGACGCCTCCCAACAAGCCTACGCGGCTTGCGTGTATTTGCGTTCTGAGAATCAGGACCAAAGTATCGCCGTAAGGTTGTTGTGCGCTAAAGCACGAGTTGCGCCTCTGAACCCAACTACTATACCTCGGTTGGAATTATGTGGTGCTCTGTTAGGTGCTCGCCTATGCTCAAAAGTTTTACAGTCATTACGTGCTGACATCAGTAAAAAATACTTATGGACCGATTCAACTGTGGTGTTGGGGTGGGTTAAGACTCCGCCTAAGGATCTCAAAATGTTTGTGTGCAATCGTGTAAATGAGATTAATGAACTTACCAGTGGGTTTACATTTTGTCATGTGCCTACAGATCTTAACCCAGCGGATATAGCATCTAGAGGAGTGAGTCCTAAGCAGCTTCAATCTTCTTGCCTTTGGTGGGAAGGGCCTTCGTTCCTCGCAGGTGACCCATCTGGCTGGCCTAAGCAAACACACGCATATAACCCTAGTAACCTACCTGAAGTTAAAAACCCAATTGAATGTCATGTTTCAAGTACCAATAGCACGGAAACTCTTCAGTTTGTTAAATATTCTAGCTTAAATAATTTAAAACGAATTTATGGCTATGTGTTACGTTTTATAACCAACTGCAAAAACAAACAATCAAAGTTTATAGGACCGTTAGATACGAATGAATTAAATAAGTCTTTATTATTGTTAATCAAATTTAGTCAAAATGAAAGCTTCAAGGAAGAGATTCAAATAATTACAAACAAAACAGCTCTCTACCGCAAATCTAAATTATTATCCTTGAACTGCTTTGTAGATTCAAACGGTTTATTGAGAACTTGGGGTCGAATTCAAAACTCAGATTTCGACTATGATAAAAAACACCCCCTGATTTTAGAATCGAAGCATCACTTCACGAAATTGTTATTTAAATGTGAACATGAACGGTTGTTTCATGCTGGTCCACAGCATCTTCTAGCGTCTATAAGAGAGAGATTCTGGCCTTTAGGTGGCAGGCATTTGGCACGTAGCACGACCAAGCAGTGCATGATTTGTATTCGCTTACGCGGACAAACATTGCAACCTTTAATGGGCAATTTACCTGCCGAAAGGAGCTACTCGTCGTTCCCTTTCTACTCGTGTGGTGTCGATTTTGCCGGACCTTTTATGATTTCAAGTCGCAAAGGAAAAGGAAACCGTATATCCAAATGTTATTTATGTTTATTTATATGCCTATCGTCCAAAGCGATTCATTTAGAATTGGTTAGCGATTTGAGTACTGAAGCATTTATTTTATCATTACGAAGATTTGTCTCTAGGAGAGGCAAACCTAATTCAATATTCTGTGATAATGGTTCCAACTTCAAGGGCGCAAACAATGAAATAAGTAGAATACTCAGATCTAGTCGTGAGTCTGTTACCAATTTTGCCTCTAATGAAGGGTTTAGATTTGTATTTAGCCCTGCGTATTCACCTCATTTTGGGGGAATATGGGAAGCGGGAGTAAAGTCGACAAAATATCATTTACGGCGTGTAGCTGGAAATGCTTCCCTTACCTTCGAGGAGCTAGCCACGTTGTTTACACAAATTGAAGCAATATTGAATTCTCGTCCTTTAACCCCCCTTTCTTCTGACCCAACTGATCCTTCTCCCTTGACTCCAGGGCATTTTCTGATTGGGCGACCTCTAGCTGCAGTTCCGTCACTACCAATCTCTTCAAAGCACCCAAACCGATACCAGCTCATCGAAAAACTAAGGCAACACTTCTGGGAGAGGTGGCGCCGGGAGTTCATAGCGGAGCTTCAGCAGCGGACTAAATGGAGAACGAAGCAGCGAGAGCTTCAGGTTGGAGACCTCGTAATACTTAAAGAAGACAATCTTCCTCCACTACAATGGCGGCTAGCACGCATCAGCCAATTATACCCTGGAACTGATGGGATCAGCAGGGTAGCCGATGTCCTAACAACAAAGGGCACAATAAGAAGGGCAATTAATAAGATGTGCGTATTACCTGCCAATGATGACGTGAAGGCTGATAGCAATCAAAACGAAGAGCAAACTGACGACATAGAGTCTCCAGAGCATCCTAATGATTTGAATGATAATGATTCCTTGAAAGCAACTCTTTCAAGGCCCCGGAGGATGTCTACGCGGAACAGCAGGATAGCCAAGGGGAAAGCACGGAGGCGAGGGGTGCGACCAAGCGCCCCGGCGCCGGACCTTGCGGCCACGGACACCGCTATCAACTAGCTCGGACGGAAGACGCACTGGTCTATTTATCTTGTGAATTGAAAACCAAAATACCTAACTGTTGTAAAATCCTATTAAATGTTGAATACTAGACTATGTTGTTTTGTTTATGAACAGTGTCAAACCAGGACTTAAAGTATCTCCATTTTAAATATCACTCAAATCCATTCAGTAGTTTTTACGTGAAAGAGTAACAAACATCCATCCATACTCACAAACTTTCGCGTTTGATGATGATGATGATAATGAAAAGTAGCCTATGTATTAATCCAGGGCGTAAAGTATCTCCATTCCAAATAGTGATGAGTCCCTCACTCGTGAGTTACCTCGTTTGAGGCCCTCAAAATTTAAAATGAAAGAGTTACTCGTTTTTCAACTTTGAACCACCTCAATTTAACTCCTCACTTTTCTGTGCCTAGAGTCTGTCCGACTGATTGAGTGACTGATGCAAACTATGCAAAACTGATAAACGAGTCAACTTATGAATTGACTGATGCTTGATTTGATGTGATGAGTGGGTGAACGTAACATGGAGGAATAAGTAAACGTATTATGGGATTTTTCAATCTACCATTTTTGAAAGAAACGTCTTTATATTAATTTAATTCCATTTTAATGTTTTGTTGTTTTCCATTTTATGTTAATGTAATTTTGGTGGCATTTTATCCAGTGTAACTTGGATAAATAGCACACATTAATGGTTATCAAATAGTACCTACCTAATTTACAAAGACTAGGCACCTACTTACTTCCTAAGTAGGTACTTCTTCTTCTTTTCGTGTCGATGCTTAGTTAAAAGGTAGCCCCCTCAATGACTTACCTAGTTAGTACCTAGGTACTTACTTACACACTTTAGTAGTAGGTAAATAAAAAAAATATACACTGGCCAGAGTAAGACTATGTAAAAATTAGAGAGAGCGAGTAAATTTCCCGAAGTTGCAAAACCGTGCGCGTGAGAGTTGTAAATAAAAGCTTCATTCAAGTTTTAGCACGCTCGGATCGGATGGTGCGGGGCGACGAGTGCTTTGGGCGGCGCTCACACAACTCAATTTACTCCCTTCCTCATCCAAATCCAACGAAACGATAACGCGCCACCCCGGACGCTCGTCTCGTTCGCGCTCACGCCTCACTCGCTACGCTAGACGGTACTCTGTCACAATCACCACAACACCTCACCTCAAATGAGGGGTCCTCACGAGTAACTCACAATGCAAAATGAGGTCTTCTCTCATCCTCGTTTAAAATAGACGAGTTACCCAACACTAATTCCAAATTGCACTCAAATCCATTCAGTAGTTTTTACGTGAAAGAGTAACAAACATCCTGACAAACTTTCGCGTTTATAATATTAGTAGGAAGGATGGAACTAGGTGGTAACATTACATTGGTGTTAAAATCATATTGTGTATCTCTAGTCTGCCATAACAGGCCTCCAACATTTGTATATTTATACAATAAATAGCTAAGATAAGATCAAATTCCAAACTTAAATAAGTCAAAAAATTAAAAAATATAAAACAATGCACATAATAAATTTTACAATATAAAATAGACTGGCTAGTATTGTAATTGCATTAAATCTATAAAGATTTGCGACTTCTTGATAAAACGGAACGCATCTTTTTTCCCTGTCATTTTGGGTAGCTCTCCGCCACGGCACTGCGATGGCAACACTGTAAAAAAGAAAAAAGAAAAAAAAAAACCCATTATTCTGTGCGACACCACTAAACTTGCTTACATTTTATGTGCGGTTAAAAAATATCTTCTTAACCATTCATCACCGCTGAAACACCATTTTTGCCAATACCTAAGAGCCGAAGACAAGAAGAAACCAACTAGCAAAACTATATTACGGATCCCTGGGCCCAGAGGAGAAAATCGAGGACGCCAAAGGCATACGTGAGTTTTCCCATTTTTGACAGGGTTAGGGATATATTAAGGTAAAACCATAATACAGTACATAATCTGGTCCTTCGTCCGATCTTTTTGAATTCGTGCAATTTCAATTTCATTACATACTTTACTAATCTCGCTTGGTCGGCGGCAATACGCCACCACACCAAGTTGCAAATCGCCATTTTGTTGTTTTGCAAAAGATATTTACTGTAATAATATTTTGCAACTTTACAACTTCCACGAGTTATTACTAACTGCGTATTATACATTTCGCGATCAAATTATATTGTACGAACTTAATAACAAAATACATTGTTAATTTCGTACTTACAAAAAAAAAACACATTCTGATATTTTCCGGCTTCGTTCCGAGGGTGGTTCGAGCGATTTACAACCGATCGAGGACTAGGCCTGGTCTGTTACACAGCCAACAATCTCGGGCACGGAAGATATCATCAATTTTACACATAAAATACACTCATAAGTATACAAGAAGTTCCACATGGCTTTGCTTTGTGGACACAAAAACATAAAAGTTATTTAGTGGTGTCGTCGTATATACATTCCTTATACAATCGTTTACATTCATTTTACAATCGTTTACTTTATTATACAATCGTTTACATGGTTGTAGGCTTTACAGTTTTCCATACAATGTTGTACATTTGAAGAAAAAACATACAAAACAATTTAACTTCTGTGTAGGTAGAAAAGTGTTGTGAAAAAAGTTTAATTTGTGTTGCTTCCACACTTGTGTTACAGGGTTAAGTTGTGTTGTGATACATAAGTAAGAAAAGTGGAAATATTTCAAGTATTTACAACGTCTTTGATATAAGTAAAGAACTTTCAAGTTCATTGTGATGGCCGATGATTCGGTTCAATTGGATTTTGAACGTGATGTCTTGTTCAGTGAATTACAGAAGATGTTGGACTTTGCAAAGACAGACATAAAGCAATTTAAATGTAGAATTTCTGATGTGGCTGCACAAAAGAAAGATTTTACTCGCGTTCAAAATAAAATTGAAAAATTTCAAATCAAAAAAGGGTCTTTTGATGCTGAAAAGGAAAAGCAAAGTAGGGAGCGTTTCAATCTACTTTTCTATGATATCAAGGTCATTGTTGACGATTTAAAGCAAAAGGAAAATGTTGCAAAACTTTCAAAAAATTCCACATTCAACCAAAGCTTTGAACCGCATCCAAAGATTAAATTACCGGCTCTTGCACTACCAGATTTTCATGGTGATCCCGTTACATGGAATTCATTTCATGATGTTTTCACATCTATTGTTCATAGTAATGCAATGCTAACAGACATTGAAAAGTTTCGGTATCTTTTGGTATCGGTGCACGGTGAACCATTGAATCTCATTCGGTCAATTCCACTAACTGCTGATAATTATATAACTGCTTATGAAAGCTTGCAACATCGTTATAGTAATAAAAGAATAATAGCTACAAAACACTTAGACAAAATATTAGATATGGAAAATATGTCCGACAGGCCCTTCCTGTGTGAAAGGGGCATTCGCAACATTGTAAACACTGTTCAGGAAAATCTTTCTGCACTCCGGGTAATGAAATTTCCTATTGAGGAGTGGAGTTTTATTTTGCTGAATGTTCTTTTGCGGAAATTGTCTTCATATGTGAGAAAACGATTTGAACAATCGCTAGAGATGGCATCTGACATTCCAAAACTAAGTGATCTTCTTGATTTTCTGGAGAAGGAGCTCGCTACAAATGAAATCATGTCCAGCTCAGCGGGTCTTACCACTGAGCGCCACCAGTCTCAAAATAGTTGGCGTGGGAATCCACGACCCCACACTTCAATGCAGATGGGCCAACCAAAACAATATGCAGGCACTGCACGCACCCAGGCAGCGGTAGCAAGCAATACACCACGTTCTTTACACACATTTTGTACTTCCAATAGCAAAGAAGAGAGTAAACGGGTTATGAAATGTTTCTATTGCAAATCAGCTGTTCATCTGCTGAGTGGGTGTGAGGATTTCATAAAACTAAATGAGTTAGACCGCAGCAACTTCATACACATAAATAAAATATGTAAAAATTGTCTAATAAGTGGGCATACTGTTGCCACTTGCAGATCACGCTTCAATTGTAAACATTGTGCAGAAAGACATCATTCAATTTTACATAATGATAAAGTTCAATCTAAAATTAGTGAGAAAATTATTCAATCCGATGCGCCTGCATTTGCGCCCACTCCCGCAGCGCTAAGCTGCGCCGCGGCGTCGAGTGCGCCGCTGCAGGCCGGCAACTGCAGCGAGCCGTACTGCGTGTTGCTTGCTACTGCCCTTGTTGACGTGCGACAGGTAGGTAGCACATGTGTTCAGGCATCTACTATTAGAGCGCTTATAGATCCTGGTTCTCAAACGTCGCTTATGACAGAGGCATGCGCCCAGCGTTTAGGACTAACTCGTCATCATTCCGGTGCAAGTATTTCCATCTCGGGTGTCGGCAATGGCGAACCGCTGCGTACTCGCGGTACTGTATACTGTGATGTATTCCCACACAACAAGTTGCAACCAAAATTAAATATAAAATGTTATGTGATTCCAAATATTACAAATTATGAACCAAACTTTGCCAGCTTAGATTACAGTATTCTACCTCACATTCATAACCTTTCACTTGCGGATCACGAATATTATAAATCAACGAGATCAGTCGAGCTATTAATGGGGACTGATTACAGTGACGGTATCCTTCTTCAAGACAACATCGTTGGTCCTCGGGGAACTCCTGTGGCTATTAATAGCATCTTCGGATATCTTCTTTCAGGGAGAGTATCCAGTAAAATTTCTCCTCAATCACCAAACGTGTGCCTTACTTCGTTTCATAATGAAACAGACCTTCAAAAGTTCTGGGAACTTGAATCGGTTCCAGAAACCAAACTACTTTCACCGGATGAATTATTATGTGAATCAATCTTCGTTGAGACCCATACACGAGATCCATCCGGTAGGTACACCGTTGCGTTGCCATTTAAACCTGACGCAGAGCGTCTAGGAGACTCGCGTGAAATAGCGCTTAGTCGTTTCCATAAATTAGAAGGTCGTCTTATGCGTAACCCCAGCTTACGGCTGGATTACCAGAAATGCCTGCAAGAGTATTTGGACTTGGGGCATATGGAACTTGTACCTTCGGAAGAAGTCTTACCGACCTCCGATCTCCCGAATCTGCCTCAGCCCTACGGGATGCAGCACGATACAACTTCAATTCCGCGTCCTTCAGATGAAATCGTACCGACTTCTGAAGTACCACATTCACCGCAACACTACGTGGAGCGGCCGGTGACCTCTGCTTCTTCGGATGAAGTCTTACAGACCTCCGAAAATTACTACCTCCCTCATCACTGCGTGGTGCGGAGAGACGCAACTACTACAAAAACACGAGTTGTTTTCGACGCTTCGTGTAAAACTACAAATGGGCGGTCGTTAAACGACAACTTACTAACAGGTCAAAAACTCCAACAGGACATTGTCCTTGTCCTTCTTAAATTTCGAATACATGAAGTTGTCTTCACAGCCGACATAAAAATGATGTATAGATTTATTTCAGTCCGTGAATGTGATCGGGACTACCAATTAATTCTCTGGCGACCCAGTCAAGATCAACCAATAAGTACATATCGCCTCACTACGGTTACTTTTGGAGTAAGCGCGGCACCGTACCTTGCATTAAGGACGTTACGGCAACTCGCTTACGACGAAGGTGAGAAATACCCACTAGCACGTCGTGCTATCCTCTCCGACGTCTTCGTCGACGATGCAGTCACTGGAGCTAACAGCGTGCACGATGCTCTCGCTCTGCAGCGAGAGTTGATACAGCTGTGCCAAGCTGGAGGCTTTCAGCTTTGTAAATGGAGTAGCAACCATCCGGCTCTGCTCTCTTCCGTAATCGCAGAAGAGGGCACTAGCCAACAGGAAGCTCTTGTCCTTTCTTCACTTGAGGATGACACGACAGTCAAGGTTCTAGGATTAAAATGGACACCAAAGTCAGACAATTTTACCTACGATATTCACGTTGGTGACCGTAAAGAATGCACAAAACGCTTTATCTTAAGCGAGATCTCAAAGATATTCGATCCTCTGGGATTTCTGTCTCCTATCACAATCTTCGCAAAAATAATGATCCAATCTCTTTGGCTCGCCCACACCGGGTGGGATGAGCGTCCTCCACAACATATAATCAATACGTGGGAACGATTTGTGTCTGAACTGCCTTGTCTTTCAAGCATCTCATTGCCTCGCCATATTTTACAAAAAAACAAATCAGTTCAAATTCATGGCTTCTCGGATGCTTCAGAGAAGGCCTATTCGGCCTGCGTCTACATTCGTCTTATCACAGACGACGGACAAGTCCAGACACATCTTGTGATTGCAAAAACAAAGGTTGCTCCTGTCAAACGGCTTTCTGTTCCACGCCTCGAATTGCTGGGTGCCCATATACTATCAAAGCTTATTCAACTCGTTTTCGACACCTATAAGGAATACGTCGAATTTGAAGAGGTTTACGCGTGGTGTGATTCGTCAATCGTGATTGCGTGGTTGAGATCTTCCTCGCACGAATGGCGAACATTTGTCTCGAACCGCATCACTTTAATTCTGAGTCATGTCCCCGCTTCGCGGTGGCGTCACGTGCGCTCCGCAGATAATCCTGCTGACGCTGCGTCTCGTGGCGTGCTGCCGTCGGAACTCAACGCTGCACTCTGGTTTGATGGCCCTCCATGGTTAAAATTGCCTGAAACCGAATGGCCGCAGTTGCTTCCCGACTACAGCACAAAGGAAGAACGACGCTCAAACACTCAAGTTCTAATCGCCAGTAAAAAGGAGAACGTGTCTATTCAATTTCTCTGTAAGTTTTCGCAATTGGGTAAACTTCTACGGATCGTATCCTACATGTTCCGGTTTTTCAACAAATGTAAGAAAATTAAGAAAACCTCATACAATACAAACTTCATTTCATGCGAAGAGTCTAATTTCGCACTCGAGCGTTTAATTCTTCTCACACAACAAGAGGTGTTTCAAAAGGACATAAAACACCTAAACTCGAATATGCCATGTTCTACGAACATACAAAAATTAAAACCTTTTCTTGATCCAGTAGGATTACTTAGGGTCGGCGGCCGTATAGAACGGGCTAACCTTGATTTCAACGCAAAACATCAAATCATCCTTCCTAAGGATAATTTCCTTACGGATTTAGTCATTGATCATTACCATGTGATAAATTTACATGTAGGTCCACAAACTTTGCAGTACGCTTTATCTCAACGGTATTGGATCCTGTCTGCCCGCAACGCAGTGCGTAAACGAACACGTCGCTGTGTGCGATGTTTTCGCGCTCGTCCTACCAACACAACTCCTCCGATGGCAGCGTTACCCAAAGTTCGTGTGAGACCGGCACGCCCATTCTTGCAAGTTGGTGTTGACTATGCAGGGTACTTTCAAACGCGGACAAATAGACTTCGTAATTCAAAAATTTACAAGACATACGTTTGCGTATTTGTTTGTCTGTCCTCGAAGGCAATTCATTTAGAGCTAGTTCCTGATTTAACTACGCAAGCCTTTCTAGCGGCTCTACGCCGCATGGTAGCAAGACGAGGTATTTGCTCCGACATTTATTCGGACTGCGGAAGGAATTTCGTAGGATGCAACAAATACTTGAAGGAACTTATTTCCTTTCTGAATGATCACAAAACTGAAATTCAAGCCTCAAGTGCCACTGCTAATATTCGTTGGCACTTCCTGCCCCCTTATAGCCCCCATATGGGAGGAATATGGGAAACAAACGTTAAAAGTTTCAAACAACACTTACACCGCGTTGTAGGATCTCAAATCCTTACGTACGATGAATTCAACACTTTGCTGTGTCAAATCGAAGCCGTGTTAAACTCGCGACCTCTTTCCTCTATTAGCAATGATTCTTCGGATCCTTTACCGATCACACCCGCGCATTTCCTCATTGGTGAGCCACTTACTTCGCTGCCGGAGTATGACTTCGCAGAAGAGAATCCTAACCGTCTACAAAGATGGCAGTTGCTGCAACAAATGGTTCAACATTATTGGAAGCGTTGGAGTCGCGAATATCTTCATCAACTCCAGCAGCGTGGTAAATGGTTCCACAATACAACCACCCCTCTTGCGGAGGGTTCAATAGTTCTTATCCATAGTGATTCTTTACCACCGACACAGTGGCAATATGGTCGTGTAATTCGGTTGCATAAAGGTATCGACAATGAAATTAGAGTCGTTACTCTTCGCGTTGGTAACTCTACTACACAAAGAGCTGTAGCAAAGGTATATCCTTTACCTATTGAACAATAAACCTAACTTTTACCCAATACACATATTCAGATATACTATATTATATATATATTATTTTCCTATTATTTATTAACAAATAATAATATTGTATGTACGGTGGAATTGTAGAGTTGTAAAGGTCTTGTTTTAAAATACTACGTATTTCAAGATCGGCGGCATGGCTAGTATTGTAATTGCATTAAATCTATAAAGATTTGCGACTTCTTGATAAAACGGAACGCATCTTTTTTCCCTGTCATTTTGGGTAGCTCTCCGCCACGGCACTGCGATGGCAACACTGTAAAAAAGAAAAAAGAAAAAAAAAAAACCATTATTCTGTGCGACACCACTAAACTTGCTTACATTTTATGTGCGGTTAAAAAATATCTTCTTAACCATTCATCACCGCTGAAACACCATTTTTGCCAATACCTAAGAGCCGAAGACAAGAAGAAACCAACTAGCAAAACTATATTACGGATCCCTGGGCCCAGAGGAGAAAATCGAGGACGCCAAGGCATACGTGAGTTTTCCCATTTTTGACAGGGTTAGGGATATATTAAGGTAAAACCATAATACAGTACATAGACTAACAAATATATAGTTACAATTTCGCTCCTCTCCAACGAAAACTCTGAAAGAATTCGACACGTGTTTCTCCTCTCAACGAAGCATCCTCAGGAAACGGTAGGCGCACTGCGTGCTAGAACAACAAAGACACACTACTGCAAAAACTCCGCAGCCATGTTGCCTCGCCGAACGCCGAACAGTCTGTTCTGCGTTTTTGTAGTAGTGTGTCTTTGTTGTTCTAGCACGCAGTGAGCCTAATGTTTCCTGAGGATGCTTCGTTGAGAGGCGAAACACGTGTCGAATTCTTTCAGAGTTTTCGTTGGAGAGGAGCGGAATTGTTACTATGTATTTGTTCGTCTATTTTATATTGTAGAATGGATTTCCGCAAAGTCACGCTTGAATCAATTAATTATAATAAATTTCATTAAATGTCAAATAATATAAGAAGGTAATTGTAAACAATGAAATAGCACATAAATAATATTTCCTAGCATTAAAATTTGTCATTTAAAAATTCATTAATGGAGTAACACCTTATTTTCTAAAAACCTTAGTTTATCTTTAAATGCATCAAAACTATTTTCGGTACGTATTGAGAAAGGGACCTTATTGTAATGAATGGGCGCCATCCAGAACATGGTGATAGCAGTTTTTGGTTTTAAGAACTCAGGTGGATCCTGCTGCCCATCCCCTGAGCTCCAATTCTCTAAATTATTTTAAAACTACACTGATAGTTAACCGAATCGAGATTGAATTGTGAATTGACTGAAAGTTGGTATTCTGCTCCCTCATAAATATTTATTATTATAAAAGAAAGGAAGAAAAAAAATAAAAAAGGAAAGAGTAAAGAGATACTCCATCTACATAAGCTAAAATTATCGAAAAAACTTTGAATCGTTCAAGTTTCGGTCACATTTCGATATAATCAAATTACAGTGTTTTAGTTTAAATTTATAGAATACCATTTCTGACATTTAAGACATCGATACAAGATCGAAACATGATCCGAACTCTATTTTAACTATTTTTTAGTTAAAGAAATAAATAAAATAAATGAGGCAACGGAGGTTGATATAAGATTGCTTAAATCAAACCCTCTATTTGATGGCCATAGTCGGGCAACGAGATAAGAATATATGTTACAGTATGCCCGCAGGCAATGTGACACTACATCCAGTTTGATTTCCCAAGTTGGAAATGATTAATCCCATTGAGAATTGGGAGTTTATTTTATGGACGCCGAATTTTGTTGCTATGTGCCAACTATAAAGTTTTCGAGTAAATCACGGTGGTTTGCCACAATGAATGGGCTTCAGCCACCTCCATCCACTGACTTCCTGCTGTCCTTAAAATATTAAACTAGATTTTAAATTCGTAACCAACCGTTAGACATCTACCGCCAGACAAGGCCATCCTCTTAGAATGAAAGGGGAAGTTTGTCATAAGGAATATAGTACAGTCAAATTAGGTGATTTTTTGCAAAAGTGTGGAACTGATTAGATGTAGTCATGAAAACTTTTCTAATTGTTTTGTATGGCTTAAAAATCACCTCTAATAATAAGCATCAGTAATTTCACCCTCCGGAACAGGGTGAAATAGGGTGAAAACCTTAAGATATCCGTAACTTAATGGGGGAAATAGAAGTAGTCGGTGCAATTTGGCATAGACTTTGAACCGTTATGATCTACATTTGCACCAAGTATTTTTTAAATCCGACATACGGAACATACAAAAAAAATCATTTACAAAAAAAACTTTTTGTGGTTATTACGGCTCCGGGAAAATTAAGGTAGTCGGTGCAAATTGATATACTTATCAGAAAAATGTTCGAAATACATTACCAGGTTTGCACCATGGTGCGTCTCACGGAAGGCACTTTTCCATATTTTATTGTCGCTCTACTTCGGGGAAAATTAATGTAGTTCTGGAAATCGACTTAAACTTATTCATTTAATTAGTACTACATCCCCCGGAAGTTTTATACTGGTTTTTTTTTACGGAATATGCATTTGTTCAACACTGAGTTCCCTACATGCATGTGGTTTTAATTGAAATCATAATGCACTAAGACAGTCTCTCAATACATAATTTAACTTGCATCAAGTAATTTCTTTCTATTTTAAAATTTACGGCATTTTTAAGTTTGTACCTAATATTTAAAAGGAGTCAGTATGCGCCAGAAACGGTGCAAACTTAGGATAAGCTTCTTTTCGTGTCATCTAACGTTTCCATAAGAATCCACGACTACACGACTTAGGTCCACACGTTTTGCTAATTTGCCTGTACTAATACGCTTGGTATGCGGATCGATGTTCGCAGTATAGGTGTTAATTACGCTGGTGGATGCTGCTGCAACTTACCTTACCTTTTACTTGTACCTTGCACTTTATCTTACCTTATTTTGTTGTAATCCCTCAGTCGGATTTTATGATATCTACGGGAAAAAACAGAGGGGTACAGATATAGATAATCCTATCCTACTAATATTATAAACGCGAAAGTTTGTGAGTATGGATGGATGTTTGTTACTCTTTCACGTAAAAACTACTGAATGGATTTGAGTGAAAGGAATGGAGATACTTTACGCCCTGGATTAACACATAGGCTACTTTTCATCATCATCATCATCATCAAACGTGAAAGTTTGTGAGCATGGATGGATGTTTGTTACTCTTTCACGTAAAAACTACTGAATGGGTTTGAGTGAAATTTGGAATGGAGATACTTTACGCCCTGGATTAACACATAGGCTACTTTTCATCATCATCATCATCATCATCAACCGTGAAAGTTTGTGAGCATGGATGGATGTTTGTTACTCTTTCACGTAAAAACTAATGAATGGATTTGAGTGAAATTTGGAATGGAGATACTTTACTCCCTGGATTAACACATAGGCTACTTTTCATCATCATCATCATCATCATCATCGTCATCAATTTTCATCATTATTCACGCGGGTGAAACCGCGGGGCGCAACTAGTAACAGATAAAACTGGGTTTGAACCGTTTTGATAGAACATTACCATTCAATTCACATAACTTGATATTTGATTTGTGATTTTACCATCATCATTATCATCAGCTGCAAGACGTCAATTGCTGACCATAACCCTGTCCTATAGAATGCCACGATGAACGGTCTTGAGCTCCTCTATCGATCGACTTTCTGCGACCCTCAAATGTGTTAGTCGTTGGTTCCACACTGCGTCGATAAGATGTCTATATTTGTGTCATTATTTCTAAAATTGGAGCATTCAATAAACTTCTCCGAACTATGAATAATTATTTAAATTTACTACATAAATGTGGAACACGTTACCTAGGATCTTATAACGTTTTAGTACTATACTTATAAATCTGTGAACGTTTCTGTATTCCTTGATGTAAACCCTGACACTTTGACATAAGCAAGTGCATGGCTTGAATTCAAATTATTATTCGAGACTAAGTTGTTTGCTATAAGGTCTAGACTAAGTATACCTAGTAGGATGGTGTCGCCCACACAATGTTATAGATATATGGGCTACAAGCATTGATATAAATAGAAAATATGTATGTCAATGGCAACAAGTACCGATTACTACAAATACATCCAAGAAAATACGTTCCTATGATTTCTGAGGTTTTTCTCAATTTTGCCAATGTCAAGTTATTGATATAATCAAACAATGTCCAGTCGTCAAAGTCTTCTGTCAAGTCATGTTCTAGTAAATTGATGGCAGTTTACTAGAATGTTCCTGGACAATTTCCACCCCTTCGAAAAGACACGCAATACACTTATTTTATTTAAATTCACTACTATGTGCTCTTTATAAGCTACACCGGTTAAAATGCCACCAAAATTACACGATATAACTCAAAAAACACTAGAAATTGAAATAAAATAAAAAAGGACGACGTCTCCCTTCGAAAGAGCAGAAAAAGTCCAATGATTTTTATTTTATTCGTTGATTTAACAATGTCACTCAAAGTCAAAGTTAAGGTTAAAATTATATCATTCACAATTAAAAGAAGATGAAAAAATCACAAGGATCACATTGAATCATCTTACCGTGCGTCTTACATAAAACAAAATGCTATACAAACGCGACCAAGCCAAAAAAATAAGGGCAGCAAAAACGGTGTATTTTAAAGGTTCCGTACTTCCGTACTTATTATGTATAAAAACGGCTAAAACACGTTTGTTGTATGGGAGCCCCCTTAAATATTTATTTAATTCTATTTTTTAGATTGTACTTGTTTTGTATTTATTGTTATAGCGGCAACAGAAATACATAATCTGAGAAAATTTCAACTATCTAACTATCACGGTTCATGAGATACAGCCTGGTGACAGACAGCTGGACGGATGGACGGACGGACAGCGGAGCCTTAGTAATAGGGTCCGTTTTACCCTGTAGGTACGGAACCCTAAAAAGGGACGATTTCGAAATATCATCAGTAAGGTAACCTAATAGGATCCCTCACGAGTGCGAGTCTCACTCTTTCCCGTTTTATATTTATAAGTAAGTAATAAAAATGTCATGCTAGAGCTTTCAGAAAATAGTCGAAGGATTCTCCAATCAATCTCATCATAAATATCTCCACAATCTTATTTCAATTTAATCTAACAAGTAGGTAGATAGATACAGAACCTACCTACAGAAGGTATTATACAACATAGTAACATGAATAGACTGAAAATTCAGTTTACCTTTCTAAGCAAAACATTTTAATTTATTCTACCGCCCTCACGATGTGCGTTGGCTTAAAACTCCGACTATATAGTAGCCGAATAGTCGGCAATGCGGTATCCGGCACCATTTTAAAAATAACTATTTAGTTATTTCAAGTTGTTTTTAGTACTTTATTCATAAACAAACAATATAAACAGATACAAAAGTATTGAAAGCTATATAGATTTAAAATTAATATAAAAATAACAAAACAGAGTTCAGGTCACTAGGCAGTGTGCCCAAAAAGCTGGTGATTTTACCGCGATCGATAGCAATACTGATCTGATCGAGGTAAGCGCTAGGGTTTTGGTCATTGATATCATCTATCAGCCTAAATATAATTTGAAAATTGTACCTGTTAATTTAAATATTTTGTCAAAATCATTATATTGCCATGTGGCTATGGTGTCCCATAAGATAAGATAAGATAAGATAAGTTTATTTGCCAGAACATTGTAAATACAATAAGGTCTTAAACTAGAAAAAGTCCAATATGTTCTACCTTATAACTAGGCATGCAAATTTTCACATGGGTAATATGATTAATATAAAATCAATAAAATTAGAATAATAATTGAGATTTAAACAATGAACTAAGTAAAATAAAAATGACAATAATTTGGTTAATCAATAAAAATTATAATTGAAAATCCCTATATTGTAAAAATTTATTTAAAGAATAATAGCATCTACCCATCAGCCATTTTTTTAATTTAATATTAAATAAATTTCCAGTTAGATTTTTAAGATCCTCTGGTAGATTATTGAAAATTTTTATCGACATATAATAGGCCTGATTTTGCGTCATTTTTAGATTATATTTTGGGTTGTAGAGTCTATTGTTAGATCTATCCCTTAATGTTATTAGTAGAAACTCCTTATTTTTCCTGAATAATTCGGGATGCTGCTTCACAAACTCTGCCGCTTGTTTAATGTAGAGACATGGGAGAGGAAGAATATTATATTTCTTGAAAAGAGGCTTACAAGAGTCCAGAAAGTGAGCTCCGCATAAAGAGCGTATGCACCTCTTTTGAGCTCTGAATGCTCTATCGAAATCCGCACTGTTACCCCATAAAAGTAATCCATATTGAAGTGCAGAGCCAACATGACCGTGGTATGCGCTAAGGGCTACTTCTCTCGAAGTCATCTCGCGTAGTCTTTTTAAAACGTATGCATAACTGCTGAGCTTACTACATACCTTATCAACATGAATTTTCCAGTTTATATTTGCATCTAAATGTATGCCTAGAAATTTGATTGAACTAACTACTTCGATTTTTGTATTATTAAATTTAATGTCAAGGTTTAAAGGACTGCGTCTAATTGTTTGGAATTGCATGAGTTTTGTTTTTTGTAAATTAACCCTAAGATTATTATTACTTAGCCAAGTCACTATGTCAAAAATTGCATTTTGGATGTCATATTCAAAGTTATTTATGTCATTAGATTTAATTATTATTGTTGTATCGTCTGCAAATAGAACAGTCTCGTGGTTAGTAGCATCGGGGAGATCATTAATATAGAGTAAGAAAAGTGCGGGCCCTAGAATGCTACCTTGGGGAACACCATACTTGTTCAGCTTAAAATCCGATCTATATCTTATTTTCCTCATCGAACGATCAACTCTACTTATCTCTATACATTGGTGCCTATTTTTCAGATAACTTTCAAACCATTCATTGGCCGTACCTCTAATGCCATGTTTATGTAGTTTTGCTAGTAATTTCTTATGGTGAACAAAATCAAATGCCTTGCTCATGTCGAAGAACAATGAGACAACACGTGAACCAGAATCAATAGATTCGGAAATAGATTTTAGTAAATTGAAGTTTGCTAACATGGTCGATTTATTCTTAAGAAACCCATTTTGTTCTTCTTTTATGATTCCGAATTTAGTCATAAAACAGTTAAGCCGTTTAAGCATCGCCCTTTCAAAAATTTTAGACATGATTGGGATCAATGTGACTGGCCGGTAATTGTCAATATTAGTAGTATCTCCTTTTTTGTGTAAGGGTTTTATAATGGATAATTTAAGAATGTCCGGAAAAACGACTTCGTTAAATGAAAGGTTGATTATGTGGCTAAGAGGTCTTGAAATATAACGCGAGATCTTTTTAAGAATGACCGTAGGTAGCTCGTCATATCCAACTGAATTTGTATTTCGAAGCGATAATATAATCTTATGAATTTCATCTGGAGTAACCGGCATCAGAAAGATACTGCTATGACAGCTTTGGAAGTCATCCTTGCACGATATGGTACTTATATTCTCATTTGTTAGGTTTATGAAATGATCATTAAAAGCAGATGCAATATCAATTGGTTTAGTCAAGACATTTTTTTCTGAGGATTTTTTTTCAATTTCCTGTTCTGAAATGTGAGAGCCGCTTTTTGTCTTAATTATGTTCCACATCGCTTTAGCTTTATTTTTACTTTTTTGTATATACTTTAGACTACTTATCCTCTGGCTTTGTAAAATGCAGCGCCTGAGGGTCTTTGAATAATTAATGTATTTTGATTTATTTACACATTTACTGGCGGCATTAAATTGATAGTTAAGATAGAGTCGCCTCTTGGTTAGACAAGATTTTTTTATACTTTTGGTTAGCCATTTAGTAGTGTGAGTTTTATTCGATTTTATTTTTATATTTATTTTAGGGAAACACAAGTCAAAAAATAATTTTAAATAATCATAAAAAATGGAATACGATCGATTAGTGTCATTTTCAGACAAAACATCCGAAAAAGTCAGTGACGATATTGACTCTACGAATTTTTTTTCATTACTTTGGCATAAGTCACGCTTTTCATCAAACCAATACGGTCTTGATAGTTTGATTTTTAAACTGAATTGTAGAGTCTGGCCTGTGTTGTGGTCAGATAAGTTAAGCTCATGCGTTCGTCCTGTTGCCGCAGAGATGTTACTCATAATATGGTCGATACATTTATTTTTCCTAGTGGGTTGATTTATGTGTAACCGCAAATTATAACCAGAAATTAGATCTTTTAGTATTTTAGAATATTTGTTAGGCTTTAACGTGTCAATATTGATGTCACCCGCTAGTACAATTTTTTTATGTTTTTTTGATATTTGAAATAGTAATGCATTCAAATTATGAAAGAAAACATCAAGATTGGAGTCGGGAGTGCGATACAAGCATATAATACAAAGTTTTCCTCCCTCTACTTCCACCCCGCAGCACTCAAAACATCTAGGTATAGCATAATTCTTAGTGATAACGAGATTTTTACAGGGAATGTTTTCTTTCAGCAGAATGCACACTCCTGTTCTTTTTTTATCGGTTCTTGAATAGTTTGCTTGAAGTCGATAACCTGGTATGTTTAGGTTAGGTTCATCACCAGATAGTATAAATGACTCAGTGAGACAAATAACATTGATTATTAAATTTTGGTCGGCAAAATCGCTTAAGACTAGTTCGATTTGGTCTTGTTTGTTAAGTGCACCCGCTATGTTTTGGTGAAATATTACAAATTGTTTAGGATCGAAAAAAAAATTCACTGCCATTATCGAAAACCGCGTCATTCACTCCATCTAGAGATTTTTTAATTATGTCTCTCTTTTTCTCTTCCTGTGCTGAAACTGTTGGGCAAAGGTCTCCCTTCTCTCCTTCCATTCATCTTTACTGTTGGGTATTTGAGACCAATTCCACAAAAAAATAAAAATTAATAGATCCCATGAACCGACTATTCATTGTCTAGTCGGCTGCTTTAAAATACATGTACGACTAGTCGGCTAAAGTTCTTGTTGTTAGGTATGTACATCTCTAAAAACTATCTCAAAATATAACCTGGGTTGTCGTTATTCCCCCCCACGGGTGTGTTAATCTAAATTCCCGCCCGAAGGCGTATTACGTACAGGATTCCAGAAATAATATGGATACTAGCAAGGAGTGGATTATGCCTACATTCCTTTAACTGATACGTACGTAACTGTTACTATTTGGGAAAATTCCAGAGATTGCTTCTGATAGATCTTATTTTAACGCTCTAAATAAGACGTGAATTTCGTTTGAAGATAAATTTATCAAAATTCCATCTTATGTATAGGTATTCATTTTATATTGAAACATTATATACATAGCTTAGCAAAGGTTTGCCTGCGACGCAGGAGGTTACGAGTTCGATTCCCGCCTCGGAACAATTATTTGTACGATCTGCAGATATTTGTTAAGGGTGTTCTGGTTATTTTTCTATGTATAATAAAAAATGTCTATCTATGTAATGTATTGTATTATGTATATCAGTTATCTAGTACCCATAACACAAGCTCTGCTTAGCTTGGGGCTAGATAATGTTGTGTGAAATGTCCAGCATCCGGAATTTATTATTATTATAGAATTAGTGGACGTGGTGGATAACGTTGTGATTATTGGTTGAATGAATCCCAACTCGATCGAATTAAACTCAAAATGGTACGAGATAGTACCTTCAACTATAAAATACAGGTCAAACATTTTTCAGGACACTGTATTTTACCAGGGTTACAGTCTAAGAGTAGGTATTCAGTTTTGCCGACTTCTATGACGTGGAAGGCGAGTAGCCGGCTGAGATGTACTCGCAGGTTCGATTTCCGCTTCGAGACAAATTAGTCCCGTGTCTGGGTGTTGTGGTACCATGGTACTCAAGTTTCTTATACCTACGACATAGGTTATCCTAGTCTGATGTGTCTGTTGGGTGTTTAGTTATGTTATTCCTTCCATGTATATTCTAAGCAAGATTATCAAATATCTAAACTTCTTACAAAATTCTCATATTTGTTTTCTCTTTATTATTAATTACCACGCTTGGCAGGTGGATTGGTAATCGCAGTTTGGTATTAAGTACTCAGGTGGATGCTGCTGTCCATCTTCTGGTGTGATCCCTTAGTAAGTCTTTTACTACATATACGGGAGAAGGAAGTATCTATTATACTACCCGTAAATAAATTTTGACGAGTATATCCGCTTTCTCGGAAAGCTGGGAAGCCAAGACACCGTTACAGATACCTTAATTAAAATTAAACATAAATCTAATGTATTGCCATTAAGCCTCATTCCAAACACACTCCACCAGCACAATGATGTACATCTTCTTATGGTTTAAGAATTTATTCTCATAAGAATTTTGCAATTCACTTATATGAGAACTTATGGACTAACTAATCGCTCATAAATTAAATAAATAAAATAAATGCTGGGCATTTCACACAACATTATCTAACCCCAAGCTAAGCAGTGCTTGTGTTATGTGTACTAGATAACTGATATACTTAATACAATACATTACATGGATATATTTTTTTTATTGTAAATAGAAAATACCCAGAACACCCTGAACAAATATCTGCAGATTGTACAAATATTTGTTCCGAGGCGGGAATCGAACCCGCAACCTTCTGCGGCGCAGGCAAATCTTCGCCCGCCACGCCACAGAGGTCGTTAATTATTGCAATATACAGCTAGGTACTTAAATAACTTAGATCTATGTAACAGAAAAACAAAGCAAAAAAGTAGGTAACATTTTAGCAACATGTGCTGTTTTGATTTGGTTGATGTGGGTAGATTGCAAACATTATGAGCGACAAGGGCAAAGACTAGTCCGCAATAGACAGGGGACTTCTTCAACATCACAGTCAGTAATTCGGGGAATCTGAAATTCCCATCAAAAATCTAAACTTGTTTGTCGGAATGTGTCCGGAACGAAGTCTAAACAGTGCTACAATATTTTTCCTATTTCTTTCTTGTTGTCCAAACCACGGGTAGATACTGTATGGTTCTATACCAAAAACCATTCGCATTGGATGTGAAAAGTTATCAAAGACAAGTCTATCTATTCGAAAATATTCTAATTCTACATACTTTAATTTGACTTAGCATTATCATCTCCTTATTAAGAAAATGTTTTGAATAATTACCACCTGTTCTGAACACCTATTCAAAACAAGACGGGGTCACATCTTTCAAAGTGTTAACGACCGTTTAAAACTAACCCCAACTGCTCCATAATGGCCACAGAACCGTTAATCACGGCCAATATAAACAGTGATTTACCTCTACCCTTTAGTTCCCATTTTATTACCACAGAATATTAACACAGAGGCTATTAAATCCTTAAAAATTAACAAAAATGGATTTTTGTCCGAGCGAAGCAAGAGACAGCCTTTGTATGGTATGTATGTAAGTTTAATGGGACTTTGTTCTACGATAACTTTAGAAATTTGGTAAATAAGCTAATGATCCCAACGCAATTGGCATGTTTATATGAACTTAATCGGTAAAGGATTCGTTAAGATAGGGGAGAATATCGAAATCAAATTAAATCAAATCAAATTTTTTTAATTCAATAAGATTTTTAAAATCTCATTGACTTGTCAATTATAACATCACCAATGAAACATTACGATGTCTCCATTCGCGACGAATTAACAGTGTTTTTATTTTTACCGGATCCCAGTTTTCGGTTACAGTCTTCAGCTTCTTTCGTTATTTTTGGTATATTACCATTGCGTTCTTTTATGTTATTATTTGTGCTAGATTTCATCAAAAATGCCCAAGCTGTTTTAGTTTAAGAGGGCGTACTATGTGATTTTGCCCAACAAAATCGATCTATAACTCAGTATCTACGGGTTCTACGAGTTAAATATTTTGGAATATGAAAATTATATATTTTTGCATTTATTGTGTAAAGTTGAAAACACGATATGTACGGTATGTTGATAAACATTTTATTTTTGCCATAATAAACAAAAATCTTCATTTTTGTGCACGACACTCGCTAGCGCGAGCGAGACGGCGCGCGGGTTATCGCGTGCGTTAAAGAGGGAGCCTAAATTGTAGTATAGTGCCCTCTTAAAAGCACAATAAAACACTTAAACACCCAACAGGGATTCCCTGTGTCGTGGGTAGGTATATTTATATACCTATATTATATATTATATATACATATATTTGTAGGGAGTATGGTTTTCCAAGTTAAGAAATTAATACATTATTAATCTCTTCTAAGGAATGTTTTAAGGCATTCAATCTTATGTAACGTCTGTGTGTATGAGACCGAGTAAACAACGAATGATTTGAATTGAAAATACTTCAGTCGTTACTTTGACTTTGAAATGCGTTTGTCAACGTATCGATGGAACCGTAATAATGATAAGGAAGTGTTTCTTTTGCGGTTTTATTATTTAAATTATTAAGAAGCTAGACTTTTGTCCAGTAGTAGACTTCTACATGAGACATATTAAAGCTCTTTCATTAAAGCTCTATTTAGTTCCTTTAAGTTTGGTTTATTATTTTTATGTGAATAAATTTTATCCTTATTTTTATCTTTAAATGTATGGTATACATATAAGTTACTCTACTCTTCAGTTCCCATTCCTTTAGATCGTAAATTCCAGTTAGCCTTTGTTATGACAGCGTCATATCTTCATATAAGTTCATTAATGTCTTCATACGACATAAAAGTGAACTATTGTGGCGGTTACCGTTAACGATCCGTTAAAATGAAGTTAGATTTTATGGTTAAGACCCCATTTAGGGGAGATCTAATATATTTTGTGCAATATCTTTCATTTTAAATGGCACTTTGGTTTTAATCACTACAGTTTTCAAAGCAAAATCTGTTAGAGCTATATAGAATTAATCACAAAAAGAGCGTAATTTTAATTTATAAGACGATTCAAAATGTTCTTTGTGATTTTAATTGATAAAATTATTTTGATTGATTTTGATTAATTGTTTATGAATACTTTTGTTTAATCAAAGCTTTGTGTGGTTCTGATTGGAGTTTAAACTAAATAATAGTTCCATTTTGGTTGTGAACGTAATGACATTTTGACTTTGACTAAATTTTCTGAGCTACTGTATCTAGTGGTTTCCATTATATACAGCATTTCCTAGTCTAATCTAATTCCCTAATTCAGTTTTTTTTTATGAAAACTGCTAATCAATCATTAAATTATTATCGAATTTAAATTGTCGTGGCATGGTATCATTTTAGAAAAATTACGACTATAGGTACATCACGTACTCACGTGGGTACCCGTCTCACGACCTTCGAGCGTGGTCACGGTCGGGCTCATGAGGACATCTAAATGATCAAAGAAACGTCAGCAGGAGAATAGTAAAGTACGTTGTGTACAGTCGTAATTTTTCTATAATAAATAATTTTTACCCGCCTGTCATGCTTGGTGATATTGGAAAACCTCCCCATTGCATTTTAAGGGGGGGTCCAGCAGTTGACGTCTTAGTTCTGATGATAATGATAATGATGAATTTTGATAACAAAGAAAAGAAGAAGATAATAATAAATCTATAACATGACAGGTATTATATTATAACAGAGACTAAGGCCTATAATCCAGGACTATGCTTAAGTGTGAATCGAGACTCAAGCATAGATTTGATGACAGTTTTTCATTGAAATGTGTCAAAAAATCTATGCTTGAGTCTCGGTTTCGTTTTAGTTTAGTTCTAGAATACGGGCCTTAAATGCTTATGCCCAGTTGTACCAACCAGGATGATAATAATTATCTCAAAGTTGGCTCAATTGGGTTTTTAGGTAGGAATAATCAGTTTTTATTTATTTCGCTATTATCCACCCAGATAAAATCTTAAACTGTGTCATATGTTTTGTTTTATGTGTTAGCAAGGTATTTTAGTTTGATTAGGCCTATGTAGTAATTAATTCAGTAGCACGGCCGGTCGAGTTACTGCTTCCGTTACTCAACCAGCTAAGCACCTACAGCTAAGTAGGTATATCACAACTAGAGGTATTTATAAAGGAATGAAATAACTAACTAATCCTCAATATTCTGTATCAATTCATGAAATATCTGCAGAACTAGACAAAGTAGTCAACGATCTGTCGATCTCTGTGGCGCAGCGGAGTAGCCAGCTGAGATGCGAGAGGTAGCGGGTTCGATTCCCGCTGCGGGACAAATTTTTGTATGATCTGTAAATATTTGTTCCGTTGTTTGTTGTCAACCAGAGGATCTGGTGACATGACACATTCAGTTGATGGGCAAAGTTGTTCGTTCCTAAGTAAAAGTGAACAATATTTGTTTATAATATTGTATTCGATGACTAAAGACATAATTAACGTCGCAGGAAGTCGGTGGATGGAGGTGGCTCAGGACCGTTAATCGTGGCATTCTAAGGTTGAGACCTATGCCCAGCAGTGGCCTTCTACAGGCTGATGATGATGATGGTTCAATAGGGGAAGTCTCGTCTAGCAGTAGCCGTAAACAAGCTGGTGATGATAATCATTATCTCAATACTAAAATACTTCGGTTTATAGGTAGTAATTCATTTCAACAATCTTAAATTAAACCCATTCAAAGTGGCAATTTTTGAACGCAATGATTACAGGCTTCAGTCGGATGCGATGCCCAGAGCGCTATCACCAATTTTCCGCTTGGTCACACATCAGGTCATATGACCACTAGATAACGTCATAGTGTGGGGTTAATGACTCGTAAAATACTTTATTGTCCCTTTATGATAGAAATGACAATTCGGCAGATTTTTGATGGGGATGAATAACCTTTTTCACAAGCAATTGATATTAGATAACAATTAATAAGTTTTATGTTGAAAATCTTCGAGCAACACGGACTTCCTGCCGCCTGCCTTAGCGATATATTATCATTCAAATAGTTCTGTCATTTTTTGCGGGGGGAAATGTGCACACAAGCGCAATTCCGCATATACACATCCAAATACAACACTGTAATGACGACACTCACACTAACAAACCTTACACAGCATAACAACTATACTCTGATTTTTAATTTCAGGGAATTTTTGTAAACAAACAAAATAGATATGCCACTGTGTGTATAATTGTCATGTATGTGTGTCATATGTGAATTTACACGTATGCTACACAATCATGACACTTATACTCACAGTGGCATATCTTGACATTTTGTTTACAAAAATTGTCTGAAATAAAAAATCAGGGTATAGATTTATTGAACGCATATGCCTACTTTTGCTTGTAGTTTGACAGAGGGGAACGCTGCGAATGGCTACTCCCTTCCGTGTTGCTTAATCCAAGGTGAAAATATGTATTTTTTAAAACAAGCTTTTATGAAATTTGTGATCGGAACCGTGAGCTGATCTAAATGAGGCCAAACACTGCCAGGCTACTATTAATCATCGAGGAGTTCCGTTATCCACCATCCATCTCCATCATCAGATAAGCTTGCCGTTACCATAATATTATATTGTCATCTGAACTTGACAGGTATGAAAAATTTCAGCTCAATCGGTTGGGTGGAACTAGTTCAAAATTCAGTTTCAAGATTTGTCCCACACTAACTAACTATCTAACTAACAGTTAAATAAAAGCTTTTAAAACAGCCTTTATCCAACCAATAAACGAGAATAAAAGATTTCCAGATGCTCAAAATATAATTTAATTAAAACTCATAACTTTTAATTTAAAAAACCGACTTCAGCCAATGTATACGACTAAATATTTGGATGAAAAAAAATGATGAAAGAACCATAGTGGTGAAAGGATTATGATACTTTTTGAATGCAAATGCTTGGTTTGTTGCTGAAAATATCAAAATCGCCATATGTATGCCTAAAATATTTGAGGAGTTCCCTCAATTCCTCATGGATTCCACCATCAGAACTGGATTTTGAAAAAAATCTATTCAAATCATATCTAATTCATATCTATTCAAATAAAAAAAGAATTTTCCAAATCGATTCATAAACGCCGGAGATATGCATTGAGAACCTCCTCCTTTTTTGGGAAGTCGGTTAAAAAGTAACCTAGTCTGCAATGATAATAGGGTCACTGAAAAACCACAATACCTCCCAAACTATGCAAAATATTGAATGGGAATATAAGTCATACCTATCTAAATATATTTTATACGACATTAAATACACACAAAAACATTTGTAAATTTTTTTTTCCCATACATTTAGCTATCTTGCATCATTATTATGATCATCAGCCTATAGAAGTCCACTGCTAGACATTAGCCTCCCCTCTAGAATGCCACGAGTCTTAACCGCCTCCAACCACCGACTTTATGCGACGTTTATAATGTCTTTAGTCCATCAAGTGGAGGGCATTCTCCAACTTCGTTGTCCGGTTTGTGGTATAACGTCCAACAAAAGTTACCTTGTACCTAGATTCATATAAAAATATCCTAATACCTATTTGAGAATAGCGGGCTAAGCTGCTATATACGATGATCAAGAGCTTAGAACAATAACGTAACCTTAGTCTTGCCACTCTCGCCTCGAGATTAAAGTCACAAAAGTGCACTTTTAAACTTGGCTGTACATTCTAAAGAGCTAAGAATATAAACGATTAGTAAGATGGAACAAATTAGAATAAACTCATTTGAAAGTTTAATGTGGTATACTGATGCCTGTTATTAGCTGCTTGCTTAGCTTTAAATTTTCTTGCAAAGTTTATTAATGTAAATACTTGACTATAATGTAGTTCTAAGCTCATTAGCAACACTCATTTGCAACGTTAGACTAAACAGTCTATTTTTGTAGTCATTCTTTAAGTTATTAGCTTAAAGATTAGCATCACTTAAAGATATTCAGAAATCGCACCCCAACTTTTGACGAAGATAAGATGATATTCCCTTAGTATAAATATGTAAACTTAAATTGTTATGTGGGTATAGTTCCTCGCTTAGTTAAGTATCAGATTAAGTTCTCGCAGCACTACGACCCATATCAACGTCCAGCTAAACGGCGAATTAATGTAGGGGAGCATGATCGTTGACAATTTGTAACAAAACAACGATACAATATAGATATTTAGCAAGTGGACTCGACAACAAAATTCAAGGCAATATTTTATTTTTAACCGACTTCCCAAAAAAGGAGGAGATTCCCAATTCGGTTGTATTTTTTATTTTTTTTTGTATGTTTGTTACCGCATATCTCCGGCGTTTATGAACCGATTTGAAAAATTATTTTTTTATTTGAATAGATATACTTCCAGATTTTTTCAGAATGCAGTTCTGATGATGGGATCCATGAGGAATTGAGGGAACTCCTCAAATATTGTAAGCATACATATGGCGATTTTGATATTTTCAGCAACAAACCAAGCATTTGCATTCAGAAAGTATCATAACCCTTTCACCACTATGGTTCTTTCATCATTTTTTTTTATCCAAATATTTAGTCGAATACAACGGCGGAAGTCGGTTTTTTAAATGAAAAGTTATCATCTTTATATTTAAGCCATCGTTACTATCAGGATTATAGAAAAATTAAGACTGTTTATGCACCACGTACTTTGCTGTTCTTCTGCTAACGTTTCCCTGACCTTCGAGCGTGGTCGCGGTCGGTACTCATGAGAAAGGACCTCAAAATGGTCAACGAAATGTCAGCAAGAGAATAGTAAAGTAAGTGTATAGTCGTAATTTTTCTAAAATTATACCAAGCCACGATAATTTCAATTCTACTATAATGATTGCCAATGGATACATTTAGTAGATACCTAAGTTCGTCCGGTGAAGTACTAGCAACATACCTATTTCTGCTGCAAAGCAGTAATGCTTGCATTGCTGTGTTCCAGTTTGAAGGGGATGTCGGTAAAGATACTGGCACATAAGTGGCGAGTGCAGTGCAGTACCACGTAGAGTGCCCCCTAATTATAGGGTGAACGTGACGTGAACGTGTGATAGGCAGAGCATCACGCTGGCCATCTCATCTTGTTTTTTTTATTTTTTTTAGGTTGTTAGTTCTGCAAGCTATGATGACCTGCCCATTGCCACTTCAACTTGCTAATTCTGAGTGCTATGTCGGTTCTTTTACGGATTTCCTCATTTCGGAATCATATCACGTAGTGATACTCCTAGTATAGTTGTAGGTGAAGTTTGTAGTAAGGTTTAGGTTTAGGTTAAGTTTGAACTTTAAAAATCAGAAATGTACAAACAAAGACCAGAAATCGATTGAAATAAATAGCAACGTAATCGCCCTCCAGGAAAACTACAAAAGACAACTGATGAGTAGGTCGTTTCAGATCGTTTATTTCATAAAAGTTTCCTCCATGAAATCATACAACACAATTTTCTTATGATAGTTTTATTATACCAACGATGTTGAGATTTATTCTATTTCCCAATTTATTCCAAAGGTCAAGTTGTATAGAAAAACGTCCCTTATTTTATTAGGGATGTATATGATCAGAAAAAAGACTATACCCAATAATACATAGGGGTAACCCAGTTTTTCGACATAAGGCGAGCTTGTCTTGATTTATAGGCAATCGTAAAGGCAAGACAAGTTGGTGCCAGACGGGTACAAGTACGGCTATTTTTCGGTACAGGATTTGTGACATTTCAATGTATTGTGTACAACGCACTATTGCGTAAAACAGTGAATATTGAAGACTATAGGAGATAGAGGTCCAAATTATCTAAAAGGTTGGTCATAAGAATACAAATTAAAAATCACAATCGAATCAATATCAAATGTATATAGTCCATCAGTCAATGAAGACGGCGGAAGTGGTTTGAAACTCACAGGGTTCAACTTTAGCTTCAGAATTGCTGGATCCAGCAATGTGCCATTCACCAGTTCTATTCAGTTTAGTATTTATCATCATCATCATCAGCCGGTAGATATTAACTGCTGGATGAGGCCGCCGGTTGAGGTGTCCAAGTAATATAATAAGACCTTAAAAAATATATTGGCTTACTACTTTTATGCTTATTTTATTTTTTAAATATTGGTTTTACGTGAAGCCAAATAGGGACAGAAGTGAAGGATATGGGACAAACTGAAGAATGCGGCAATCAAGGAAAATCCGAAAAGTGCCCAAGCAATATTGGATTTAATATCAAAAATCGAATTTAAATTCCTGCAAAGATGCAAAAATATCGAAGAACATGTTTTTCACTTAAAACATAACTATTTCCCCCTAATACTTGGACAAAATATATTTTGAGTTGTTTCATTTTCAGTAAAAACAAATTATTAAAAATAAAAATAAAAGACAATTCGGGTACTAAATCCGTAACGTATTATTAACTATTTTTCATAGTTCGCATGGATGCGTGACAAGGAGTAGGGAATGAGGTTTGTTTGCTGCCGGAAAATATAGAAACAGAGCGTGATAAAAATGAAAATGGAACGTGATGCAATGGGTTTACTGCCCGATAAAATAATAGTGCCTTAATACGTTGGATCACGACACGTGATCGCAGCAGGAAATAAATCCAACCCCACCCCATCCCCTTGATAACGGTGTCAAAACAAAAGTATTTATGAGATAATTTAAAAATATTATGACGATAGAACAATTTAATAAAACTTCAGGCTTTTCAGTTTTTAGGGTTCTGTTACCTCAACAGGAAAAAATAAGACCCTATAAGATCACTTTGTGTCTGTCTGTCTGTCAAGACCTTTTTAAGGAACGACTAAAGAGATTTATATCAAATACAAATGTCAAAAGCATCAAGCTTCTAACTCGATTCATTAAAAAGATATGACATAAATGTCTAATGGTATGGAAATAAAGAAAATTAAAAACCTCTAGGGTACTTCCAGTAACCTCTAATTGTAAAGTTTGGAATTCTATGAGGTTTTGTGCCACAAATAAAGAAAAAACTCTAAATTTAAGGTATTTAGTTTTTTTACCCTTATAATGGACCGTTCGTCGTGGCATTCCGGCTTGAAGGACCATTGTGAAAGGGTCTACAGTATTTAATTGGGTCCTAGGCAAGTTTTAGCATTTTAGATTTCAAATAATAAAATTCAACGTGCAGCTTACTTGACGTTTATTGATAGAGAGCGAAAGAATGAGATAGAGGCACAGACAACCATTCTGAATGAGTGAAAGAACTTCATGTTTCCAACAGGGGGAGGCCTATGTCTAGCAGTGGACTTCTACAGGCTGATGATGATGATGATGAATGGATGGTGATGTTTGTAGGAAAAAGTGGCTGTAACTCGAAAAGGGCTCTGATAATTTCGAAATATTTTATGAATTGGATTCGGAACCCTCAAGGCAGCGAGTCTCGCTCACACTTATCTTTACTATTTTAAATTGAACTTATTATTATTAGTTTTAAAATAAGATTTTGTTGAATAATTTACTTTTCAAAACAAGCTTTTATTAAATTAGTGATCGGAACCGTGAGGTAATCAAAATGAGCCCAAACATTACCAGGCTACTATTAATCTTCGAGAAATTCCATTGTCCACCTTCCGTCTCCATCATCAGCTCACTGTCACAATATTGTATTGTCATCTGAACTTGACAAGTATGAAAAATTTCAGCTCAATCAGTTCGGTGTAACTAAAACAAAATTCAGTTCTAAGATTTGTCTCACACCAAAATGAAAGCTTGTAAAAAAACACATACAATGTTTTCTTTTAACTTTAAGCCTATAGAGCTGCGGCGTCCTACATTATTTAAACCAAACACGTATTTTGTCCTGTTTGACCACATTAGACTAACTTATCCCTCAGACTAACTATCTCAAACAGTTGCAAGACGAAGTGCACAACAAAGACTGGTTGATTCAATGAGGACCTAAGCAAACCTGGTGTTCTCTGGAGACTAGATTCTTGTAAACTACCTAAGTACGGCTAAGCACATTGTCAGCCTTTATTGTCTTATGTAAGCTTATTTATTTATTTTGTAGGAAAACCAACAGCTATTAACAAATACATACAAAAACAGAAATACAAACAGAAAGCCAAGTATAGGTTTTCACGTATAAAAAACAACTTAACAAAAAAGTCAACAGTAACAAAGATACATAATTAACTAAAGCAACACTAGTAATAGCAAGATATATCTACGGTTATATACTAAAACTAAACAGAACTGACCAATGAAAAAGCCATTGCTGAAGACTGAAGTTAGGGTATTCACACAAAACACTACCATAGTGTGAGATAGACCATAGCTTCCAGCCGATAAGTTTACCTAACGATATAGAAAAGTGATAAATTCACATTGAATCGCTGGCTACTCGCCCGCTACGCCACGGAGGTCGTACATCGTTATTTATGCATATTTTTCTTTGTAGGTAATTTGGCACTTGATTCACTTTGTTGAAATTCAAATACGATTGGCAACTTTGATTTATAAACCCTCTTAAGGCGAGGTAGGAACTGTAGGCTTTTACTGGGTGTTGTTGGTACTATGGTACTCATAGTTCCTGATACCCACGCAGGTAATCCTAGTGTGGGATCAGGATGTTGTAGGGATATGTATGCTACTGTTGGGTGTTATGTTTATGTATATGCATTTATTACGTTACCTCAGACAGATGAGACTTAGTTACTTGCGAAGCGCACGTGTCTACATTCAATTTACTCCACAGTATAAACAATAAGCATGAGATACACTTAATTGATTGGATATACTTATTACTTATTTTTAATTTAATTTTATGTAAGACGATTCAAAATGATCCTTGTGATTTCAATGAATAAAGTTCTTTTTGACTTTGACTTTGATCATTAGGCACATTTTTAGGGTTCCGTTCTTCAAAAGATATCAACGGAACCGTTATAGAATCACTCTCGTGTCTGTTTGTCCATCTGTCATAGCCTGTGCTCTGTCTGTGTTGTCTGAATAAAGTGGACCAACAAAATAAAAGCGTCAATAAACGAACTTGATTTTGGGGAGTAACCTAGAAATGTGTTTTATGCGTAATATGGCTGCGGAGTTTTTGCAGTAGTGTCTCTTTGTTGTTCTAGCACGCAGTAAGCCTACTATTTCCTGAGGATGCTTCGTTGAGAGGCGAAACACGTGTCGAATTCTTTCAGAGTTTTCGTTGGAGAAGAGCGGAATTGTTACTATATATTTGTTCATCTATTTTATATTGTTGAATATGCGTAGCTTAGTAGATATTAAAGAAAATATACTCCTTACTTCTTGGAACACACTCGCAGTTCACAGGAAAACCTGAATTAAAATTCTAATGCCCTTATTTATAATCATTTTTGAAACCTGTTTTAGTTAAAATAGCTTTTGTATTGTTCTCTCGGATGTAAAATGTCATACATCAAAACAAGACAAAAGCTATTTTAGTTATCAGAAGTTTAAAAATTTATTATGAATAAGAGAGTAAGTCTTTAAATTAACACGGGAAACTTAAAATATTCGTAAAGAGAAAATGCGTCTAGAATTTGTTTTTTGACTTATAAGTTTAATTGGTTTAGTGGTTACTTTTGTGGTTTGACACGCACTTCACTGGTTTTTTTTTGTAATTTCATTGATGTACTATTTTTATTACCTATCTATAATAAAACACAATCAAAACGCCGTTTATGTGGACATTCTCATCTTAATTCATCAAAATATCCACAAGCATAATCTTACACGAACGAAAACTTCCAGAATTCTCAAGTAGTTCTGAAATACCCCGTGTTTCAGCAAAGGCATTTGCGGCAGATTCCTGTTGGTACACGGACCAATTTCCCGGTTTTCACTAGATAGATACCTACAAGCTGCGGGTCTAATGACTACCACGAAAGCGGGCCATTTGGCTATAGCGTTTGAAAAGGTTAAGACATATTCAGATCAAACCGAATATTGAAATAAGATTATTAGTATAATGAACTTTTTATACTTACGTATGTATATTTAATAATATATACTTATTAATAAGAAACCCGTTGAACTTCGAAAAAAACAACTAGGTCAGGCAAAATACGAGTCTAATGTGGCCTAAAATCAAGGCAAAATACAATACAAAATTTTCAACATATAATCTAGAAATATTCAAAACAAAAGATAATGTTTATTTTTATTTAAACTTATTGGTAGGTACAAACTTAATATTGGAAAAAATATTTATCCAAGAAAATACAAAATTTTCTATCTAAAGAACGTTGCAAACGATCTAAAGATAGCTCAAGTGATCCAAATCACTACCAAGCAGAAACTTCCCCAAAACGATGACAGCATTGCCATAATGGCAATACTAATGCGTTGAAAATGCTCAAATAGGTATGTTTGCTCTTTCGAGACTTGCAATTTGAGGTCCTGCTGAGGTTTTGTATTTGTATTTAATAAGATGGCGCAAAGGTATTAATTATTATTATTGGTACGTAATAGGAACGCCAACAGCTCTGCTACACATATCACACTCAAAAATAATAATTGGGAATCACATTGTTTTGAACTGATACTCATATTCATAGCACAGCACTTCAGAGAAAATATGACGAAGCATTGAGATATACTTTAATATAGGTAAGTACAAACCTAGGTGTACGTTTTAAACACAGTATATTAAAATCCACTTACGTGATTTTAATGAACCATTTCTAGTGTTTTAAGCTGTATTACCTGAAATCAGAATAAAATATTGTTAGATTACAAATAGCAAAACAACAAATTAAAGATTAACATTGCATTTTTAAATAATTTGACCAATAAAAAGTTTTAGTCAACGTTCAATGATACTAATATCATACACATAGCAAACTTCGTCCATTTCGGCTATTATCGTTTTCATCAATCTTTCTTAAGACTATTTCCTATATGACTACATACTTACAACTTTGCCTATAAAATATCCTCTGCTTATTATTCGAATAAATTATCTGTTCATTGTTCTATTATGTATAAATTTCATGCTCGATCTGGCTTATTGGAACTCCATTTATTATAGTTACTGCAAATAGCATTCATAAGATTAATAAGAATTGTCTGTAAAACATGGGCGAAAAGAGTTGAGCAAGTAATTCCTCAACTTGTCGCCACAATTAATTACAAACATCGTTTGTATGTTAAATACCGGACCTAAGGTCGCAAAGCACGGTATCTGACGCTTATTTGCGCCACCAGCGGCCCGCACCGACACTGCACGGTATGCCCCGACACCACACGCACTCTCATTACTCAACACAATGACTACCCAACTGTAAGAGATAGATATTTTTCACACAGAACGACCTAAATGTATATATATGTGTATTTGTTTTTTAAGTCAAATAATTTAGCTTGTAGAACGTTTTGGCTTCAGCTGTAAGTTTTGTGAGCATCTGATTATAAACAAATAAATAAATAAATCTGGCAACGTAATGGGAAGTTGCAGGCAATGTTATTGCCGAAAAAACAAATTTTATTTATCAGGTTAGTGCTTTTTTTTTATAAACTTGTCATAAAACTATGTTAAGTAACATAGTGCTTCTGTTTGCGTACCTATCAGAGCATTTTTATTAGCACTAAAACCACTACGTAGTAGACTGTAGCGTAACAAAAGCTAAGAGGTGCTACGGACGAGCTACAAAAGAATGCACTTAGTTATATAAAATTGCACTTTATTATATTATTATCTAATCCCTGTGTGCCACAACCTTAAAATGAGCTACGTTAAAAGTTTCGTCAGTCAATGACTACCATCCGATGGCGCCATCTGAAGGAAAGCCATCATAATTTACGCAAATGATGGAACACGCTGGGCGCCACAGCTACCTAAAGGCCAGTCCACACCAGTGCATAAATTTTGAAACATGTTCTTGTGTTTAGTTATGGTCTGTATTCACTTATAATGGGGCTCAATCGAAGCAATATCGAATAGCAAGGGCATTTATTCCAGACTGATTACAGAGGGTATTCATAAAACTATAGTAATTAAACTAACTACATAACAGGTTACAGCATCTGTAACATGAATAGCTGCAATTCTCGATTCGAAACCACTCCAGGTGGCTGACTTACCGACCGAATAACTGCATTCTATTTTTAACAGACTTAAAATAAAAGGAAATTATTAATTACTCTTCGGTTATGTATATTATAGAAAGGTATTTTTATAGATTACTTCGTCATGAGAGACATTGAACCTATAGCTATATATACTAGACAAGCATACTGCCAGCTTCCATTTATAATGGTACTAGTGGGATAAGTCAGTACCAATTGTACCATCAAAGGTACTAGTGGGACAAATTGGTACCAATTGTACCATCAATGGTACAACTCAATGGTACATCTGGGACGGAGGGGAATTGAGCCTTAATTATTACCTAAATCAGATACATAAGTACTTTTCCATAAAAACTGACTAACGATTATTTTCTTGAAGGGTTAAGCAAAGCCTAATATAGCTTATAGCGTATATATATACCTTTATTATCCTACGACTTTTATTATATCCTTGATCCATCAAAAGGGTCTTCTTTTACTGCGTCTGCTGATTTGTGGTCACCACAAGGAGAACCTTTACTCCCTAATGTCAGTTCTACGAGCTATATGGCCAGCCCATTACCACTTTAGCTTTTTTTCACTTTGGTTGATTGGTGTTGGTAAGTCAACCGAGGAGACTGGTCTAAAAATAGACCTTTCCATCTCCTCCCGTCCGTAAAAGCCGACTAAGAGATCACACTAGAGAATGCGCAGCAGCATCCACCTGAGTACTCAACATGAATAATGCGATCACCAATCTGCCTGCCAAGCGTGGTAATTATGTCGATTCCCCCCATTGTATATAACGGGGGAGGCCTCGTCCAGTAGTATAATATCTACAGAATGATGATGATGTAGTCAGTCAAATTGAGTCGGGTGCTATACTAACATTTAAGCTTTATCATCAGTCTGTAAGAATTCCTAACGAATAAATTCCATATAAACTTGTAGAAATAACCACTGAACAGAACGGGTATTTTTATAGCCACCACACCTCAACCACAGAATAAATATTAATACAACCTCAACATTGTACTAACAATAGCTTTGAATCTTCAACGCGATTGAAATATGCCCTAGTGTGAACTGGTCTTTAGTAGCTATGAGCTGTTCTGTGGCCAGGGTCTTACGCATGAGTGGTTTATTGGAACCCCTCGAATCTTGGACCGTAATTTACGCGGATGTAAGTGGCCTATAACAGCGCACCCTGGGGCCTCAGGTGTTATGAAATTGCAAGTGATTCGTGGTGATGTTTTATTTTCAACTTCGAAGTTTGCTAGCTTCGCGAGTTTATTGATAATGAACCGTTTTATAGACTGTCTACTTTTAGGCGACATTTGCACCAATGCATGTTAGTGACATACCCACAAAGGCCATTTCATATACCTATTATATACCTTGCCTTGAAAATAAGCTATCAAGAGAAACTGTCGTGAGGAAGATACAAAATTCCAACCGAAACAAGATACCAAAAGTAAGATGCCGTAAATCCAAACTAGCACATGTCATCGTTACGTCTCGGCCATGACTTCATGTTTCTGTGTGCGAGTATACAATCTTAGTTGAAGCACTAAAGCACAATTCACACTATCACGTTAGTGTCACGTAATTTTTCCTGCTAAAATGTTTTAGAATGAAATATCATTAATCATCACTGTACATAAAGGAAGCTTCACTGCGAGGCACTCTGAATCCTTTACCGGGCTCTTTTCACAGCCGCTATACCTCAATCTGGGTACTCAGCTAAAACAGTGTGACCAAAAAAGAACCAATTACAGTAAGAATATGATGATGGTCACAAGCAGGAAGACGATCCAGGCCTTAGGCTTAGTGGAATGCCACAACGGACTTTATAGATAGATAGATAGAAAATTCTTTATTACACAACTTAATGCTAGATAGTTTTCTCTTCCAGCTAATCTTTGTGTATGTAGAAAATAATTTCAAGGTAGTGCACAAAATAAATTGATAATAGATGGCATATCCAATCAACAATAGAATCAAAATATTGTTGGCAATTCAACAATAGAAGGTATAATCCATGATTATAGGTACAACAATAACAATAACAATCCTTGGTAGGTAATAGGTTAAAAGGTGTTGGTGGTAAGGCTTTAGACTCCTCTATCCACACTCTTTCCATGAAGTTTATGTATAGCTTATACCCCGAATTAACATAATAGATAGGCTACTTTTTATCCCGATATTACCACTGGATTAAGACTAATGCCCATTACATTATTCCAGTCCAGTGATCCAGCGAGAATCCAGTCCAGTGCTGGACTGGAATGCTCACTGGATTCTGTGCATTCCAGTGCCGGTTTACATTTTTCCATTAAGCAATACAGCGCTGGATTATATTGCTGGACTGGAATAATGTAAACCGGGCATTATGCGGGTGGAACCGTGGGGCACAGTGACTCATAGATAGAAGAGCGCATAGTTTGATAGTGTGAAACTGTGCTTATTTCCACTTTTCATGTATGTGTTTGAACGATCAAAGTTGAGGCACTAAACAAGTTCACACAACTTCAGTTGGCTGTTCTCACAATGGCGGTAATTTGCTAACTCATCATCTACGCCTTGTTTGAATTAAGTTATTATTTACGCAAGAGCTCTGTCACGTGATGGCAGAGAATGTGTATTGAGGATCGAAACTGAACCCTAAGATACAGTTTTACACTAGTTCGGGGGATGGTGACCGCCATTTTGAACTTTTTTGTTACTCGACCGATTGCCTTCAAAATCAATATTTGTGTATCGATGTGATCACCAAATACAAATTTGTACTGTATGCCAATTTGACAGAATTTTATTGCAAAAAATATGTCCACCATTTTCAATTTTATACAATAAGTTGTTATTATTGCCATATTGCAAAGGTTAGCTGGAAGAAAATGCTAATAAGCATTAAGCTGGCCTTGTACTTTGGCAATAAAGCATTTTCTATCTATCTATCTATTGCATGGAGACGGAATGAATGCCTTTGAATTTCGATTTAAAACCAAAAAAGTAGTTCTAACTGGCTCGATAGATGGCTCTGACTTAATTTAAACTGTCAAAAATTCTTCAGTTTCATTTTTGTTGCTTGGCAAAGTCTTATTGCCAATAAGTCAAACTTTCTTTTGACAGTTTATCTACAGTGCAGCGCCATCTATTTTCAACGCTGAAAGCATGATTCCAGACGGCCAGCTGTGAAAATGAAATCCCTCATTTACCAAAAATATTATGATGTTATGGTTGGGCTAGTTTATTTGAACTGCCAATTTGTTTTGAAATTACTAATGAACGGTCAAGAAAAATAAATTGAAAAATAAACTACTGCAGTAGTGATCATTATTAAACATTGCTGAATTTCTTAAATCGTAGTTACTCAGAGCCTCTTTTCTAGATTAGTAGAAAAGCCCATTCCGGACCCAAGGCACCCTTGGAGGACACTCTTTTGCCACGGGAACTTCAATTCGGACCCATGGCACCCCCAGGTCAATTAGTCGGTTAAATCCATCCTGTCCTACCAGTAAGTGTAGTGCTTTTGAATGTATTTGAATTTTTTTTGCTGAGCGTTATAGGAAGAATAAAATTTTAGAAGGTTACCACTCCAAATTAAAAGTCTCACTGCATTACATTTCAATTTAAAAAAAAAAAAAAATTTTCAAACAATAGATTGTATAAAGTCGGTTGCCATAGCCTCAGCCGTCATAAAGTTATAACGGTGCCATCAAAAAGTTGTTAATGACACAAGAAATATATTTTTATAAAATAAAAAAGTGTATAATTAGAACTTAATTTTGTAAAACATTTTGAAAGCAAGTACTTTAAATCCATTTTCATCCTTTGATTCGTTGATTAAATTCAAAACTACTTTGGTATACAGTTGGGTACGCCAATGTTCTAAAAGATAACATATTTTTAGAGACCGAATAATATTAAATATAAACATTGCTTACACTAAATGCTAATATTACTAGCCTGAAAATTAAGTTCTTGGTAATATTTCCCTTTATAAATCATGCAATCCCCTTGAGGTAGCTTTATACCAGGAATATACTTTCGGGTAAGTATCCGAGCGGTGATAGCATAAAAAGGAATCCATTAGTTGTACGGACATTAGTTTGATCCCATAGCGGTCAGCAATCAACGGAGAGGTCCGGAATAGAGCATTTTAGGGATTTGCTCAAAATATAAATCAGTGGTGGAAAGAAACTCAGGGAACATCAACACAATTTCTTTTAAGTGATAAAAGCTCAGGGCTATGTTAGAGTAGTCGTTAAAGGCTTCATATAACCTTTTTAGACCGTTGGTTTATTTGAAGACTCTTGTTCAATTATCATTGTAATCATATAACGCACATTTTGTTGAGTGTGTCACACACGTAGCAGATCCGGTAAGAATATCTGTATCTGAGCGCATATCTGTCCATATCGCTCTCTATACTAAACTCAAGGAGGAACACACACGTAGCAGATCACTTATATTTTACCGTCAAGCATCTGTAGGCACCGACATATATCAAAAGATGGACTGATGATATCTGTGTATACAAATTGAAATACAACAGTTTGAAGGTTTCCGCGTGAATATATCATTTTCGTATATTATCGTATCTGCTACGTGTGTGATACCTTCAGATGCGATAAGTTTTTATACGCATATAAAATATTACCGCATCTGCTACATGTGTGATGGCCTTTAGTCAGTGGCTCATTTTTCTAGTATTAGAGCTAATAGAGTCTGTTCAGCGAGAAACCCGTCGTGACCAAATTGGAAACTAACGTTGTGAACTACATTATTAAAACAATAATTAGGAGCTGGTTTCTTTCTGTCGGCATTTTGAATAAAAAACTATATAAATAGTAACAGTTGTATTATGATCAAAACGGAACAGATGCGCTATTGTATTGCCCACTAAACAAAAAAGTTAATAAAGCACAGCAGTGCCTTCCAATCCCACGACGGGTCTCTTGCTGAACAGACTCTACCACCATAACTATTTCTGCTGACAAGCAGCAGGACTCGCATTACTGTGTTCTGGTTTGAAGGGTCAGTATGTCAGTGAAATTTCAGGCACACGAGACATTTCCATCTGTCTTATGATAGCGGGCGCGTCCTAGGAGGGCGTGACCTAAGAGGTATTGAATTTGTAAAGGGTGATTACCGCTTCCCAGGCTTTAGGTAGGTATTATGCCATTTCCATCATTTGTTCAAATAGAAAAAAAAGAATTAGGTACCTATAGGTTTTTTAAATCCTTTTTTAAACAAAATTTACCAAATAAAAGATCCAAGTTATCATTGTGTTACAGAGTCACAACCAGAAACAGTAATTTATATGACTGCTCATTCCAAACTACCTACGTACTTCCAGTTTTATGAGGACGTAGGTCGCTATAACACGTGTCGTTATGTTTCGCTTGCTGATGAGATGTGCAGTACATTATTTTTTTGGAAATAAACGCATTGTTATTATTATTTTTAACACGAAGAATAAAAATATTGAACGGTGTAATATTTTTTTTATGCAAAAGGATTTCAGTAAGTGCAATAAATAGACGTGTAGGTAATTTCAAAGATATTTTGTTTCTAAATTATAGAACTGACTACCATTAACACCTAGCTAGAATACTTATCATCATCATCAGACAGAACTATTGGACGAGGCCTCCCCCATAGAATAGAAAGGGGGGCATTTCCCATAATCACATGTGGTGCGAAATTAAAATTTTACTGTGTTTTTTATTTTTGTGTTTTTTACTCGTCACAGCTCACCAACACATCTTGAGATAGCGAAAACAGGTTTTGCGAAAATTAGGAGACCTAACACACATGTTTTAATTGGTAGTATCTCATAAATATCATAAGTTTGCTACGGACATCCTTGATCCAAAAAAAAATCATTGATCAATATTCGTAGCTAAACTAATTACCTTTATGAGATACTAACAACAAATACATTTGTCTATGGTCTCATAGTTTTTGCAAAATCTGTTTTCGCTATCACAAAAAGTGTTGATGTGCCGTGATGAGCAAAAAACACGAATAAATTTGAATTTCACGCCACTTGCGAGACGGTCCACCTTAAGTTGATGTTAAATTACGGGGATCAAGCGAGACGCTTCCTCGTCAATTTGACGTGAGCAAGGCCGGATTAAATAATTTTATTAATGATCCTTTGTTATGACGAAGGTAAGCGGAAAGGTACTGTAACTTTAATCCACCCTTTAAAATATCTCTAACTTTGTCTTTTACCTTTGCCTGCGATGATACTAACCACCACCTGAGATCAGAAAAGTTTCTTGCATAGTAGATAACACCCTTCTTTTGATTGTAAGATCGCAGGTTCAAACCCGGGCACCAGTTTCAAAAATACGAGCAGAAATCGGTGAAAAAAGAAACCAGCATACCATCAAGCCTTCAATTTTAAGGGAAGTAAGTCAAATCTACCACCAGTCACCAATCCGCCTGCCTAGCGTGGTGATTATGGCAAATCTCCCCATTGTGTTCAATGGGGGAGGCGTCTTCCAGGAGTGGATTTAAACGGGCTGGTGATGATGATGATGATGATGAAGTCAAATCCACCATACCAACTTAGTCCGTTGCAGAGGATTATGGCCCCAGTTAGTGAAATAAGCCTTTACAAGCCACGTTAGTAGTTTATAGTGACATGAAAAAATAAGAATTTTGCCTATTTCTATAATACCGGGCGTAAAAAGACTACTCCCGAAAACTGAAATAGTGCATTCAGACCATGATTCTGAAAATATTTAAGCTTAAAAAACACGAAAAAAAAATGCTCAATTTTGGTCCGCTTTTTTCGTGTTTTCTTTATTATATCCATGAAATATCGTTAAAGGAACACAAAAACCTATTTTCCATCATTAAAAACACGTTAATAAATAAAAATGACAAAAAAAGCAATGAAAAACACATGAGAAAAACTGGCCCTACGGGTTGATCAGCTGACCGGGAGCGTTGAACTCGCGCAGCCGGAATAAATGCGTACATTGCTGGCTGACAAATACGATCCGAATCGAAAAAAAAGGTTTTCTCCGGTATGAATCACCTCTCAGACGAAAGCTATTTTATATAGCTATGATATAGGTAGCTTTACCGGTACCTTCAGTATTCGGGAGCTGTCTTTTTACACCCCGTATATATTTTTACAAAATCATGAATCACATCACTACAGCATAATGCTATCATAAAATACGTCACTACGAAATAACGTGAAATCCCAGATGCATGAACACACTTTTCGTGATACGCAATAATACTTAGAAACACACACACACAAAATTGGCCACACAATGGCTTTGAGCTTTGAATTTATGCTATGGAGAGAGCTATGCTCGGAGTTTAACTACTTGATAAAATCTGAAACAAGGAGATCTGTAGAACAACCAAGACAACCGATCCGAATAAGTAAGTGGAAGTGGCAATTGGCGGGCCATAATAGCTCGCAGAACGGACCGTTGGGCATAAAAGTTCTCCAGTGACCACAAACTCGACGATGCAGTGTATGAAAGTCCTCCAGATAGATCAAAGACATTATAAAGATTGCAGGAAGTCGGTGGATGGAAGTAGCCTATAACCGTTCATTGTTCATATAGGGTTGTTATTTATATGCATATCAAGCGTAGCGTATGCTGTCTTATAAACTTCAGTTGATGTTTTTTACATTTGACTACCTTCCTAAGGTTATAATTTATATAAGTTCTCATTTACTATGTATCAGCTTCTACCTGCTCCGAGGCACCACACAGGCACTATCTACCAAGTAGTAAAATGGATTATCAAAGTGAGTCAAATCTTTTTTGTTGCCTGATTCTTCTATGCCTGGTCGCATTGGAACAGGAGTAATTTAAATTTATAAGAAGATTCAAAATGATACGTATTTTTGAATTCAATGAATACAATTCTTTTGATTTGATTGCAGGATGTCCGTTTATGGAAGTAGCCCATAACCGTTCGTTGTGGCATTCTATAGGGTAGGCTTATATCCACCAGAGGACTAATTATAGGCTTATGATAACATAACAACAGTTACATACGTACTCATGTTCCCACACTAGGATTCCCTGTGTCGTGGATATCAGGAACTACGATTACCATTGTAAAATAACACCCAGACCCGGAACAAATATTTGCTGATCAAATATTTTGATGATGATGATAAATAATAGGTAATTTGAATGCAGAGCGGATAAACTGCCAAGTTATTCAATTTGTTCACAACTTTCAATGACTTCATCAAAAACATTTCGCGCTTGATAAACACCGCACAGAAGGAGAATAATAAAAAAATACTGCCTTTGCCATTCCTAGCGTGACAAAAAACTTTTCATACACAATGGCATACGCAATTACACCCGCTCAATGCCCATTTGCATTCTCCGTTCTGCTTTTATACGTTTATACGTATAAATGTTTAAGTGATGGACATAGGAGAAACCGAAGGCGTTTTAGTCTTGTAACATCATCATCATCAGCAGCCTATAGAAGTCCTCATGCTAAACATATGCCATCTCAGCCGCTTCAATCCATATTATCCTGCGACCCTTCCAATTACGTTGGTCTTTCGAAAATGAAATAAGAAACGAAATAGGCCTTCCTACACTCTTTAGTAACATAATAAGTATGAGCACGGGAAGAGTGAATAGGTGCCTTCTAGGCCTTCGTACTCAATCATCGTTCACGACGTCACTTACCAACAGGTTAGATCACTGTCAATTGAAGTCCAAGCCGTGTCTGATGCCTGATTCTTCTAGGCTTGACTAATTTTAGTTTATAAGACGATTCAAAATGACCTTTGTGATTTCAATGAACAAAATTCAATTGATTTGGTTTGATTTGGAAGGTCGTCTTAATCCATCCTCCATCCTTTTTACGACTACTGCTGGATGAGGTCTCACCCATTGAATACAATGAAGTGATTTGTCATTATCACCATGCTCGGCAGGTGGCTTGGTGATTGCCATTTGATGTTAAGTACTCAGGTGAATGCTGACTTCAAAACAAAGAGAAGGTTCTTAGTTCGATTGTATGTATTTGTATGTTTGTTACGCGATTACTCCCCATTTAATAATTGATTTTGATGATTCTTTTTTTAGTTGGTAGTTCATACTTCAGAGGTGGTCTCATATAAATTTTATTCTAATGTCAGCAACGTCATTGAGGCAACATCTTAGGTAAGTGTAACGTATTTTTCATCGTTAATTGTACGTCCTAGAGAGATAAGCATAAAGATAAAGATAAATCATTAATTACCAGAAAATACAGTACAGTACAGAAATATACATGGAAAAAAATACAACCGAATTGAGAACCTCCTCCTTTATTGGGAAGTCGGTTAACAAATAAGGAAAAATTGAGTAACATTATGGATTTCTATAAAAACAGAAACTATAGCCTCGCACTAGGCTCTAGGCCCGTGTCGTGGGTGCCCAAAGAGATTAACAAAAATCAAAGAAATTGCTGGGGTATCCATGAGAAATTGATCAAAAGAAGATTCACAAAAACGTATATACCTAGTAATAAGAAAAATAAAAGAATAATATGAATAATGACATGTTAAATCCTTGCATATTTGTGTGTGAGGGCGAAGGTGTGTACCTACCTATATTATTAAAGTGTACCTACAAGTATTGTGCCTATAACTACCTATGAGCTTAGGAGCTGTCAAAGTTTTTTTTTAATTTACGTTATTATTAACTTTCTATTTGGCAATATCAACACGCTTCTGTCTCTGGTTTACCCCATGACTTCAGCGTTCTCATTCGCTTATCTGCCATGAGTTGGCAATGTTACTGAATGGAGTTTGAGCTTCATGCGTCATCGTTGGCGTCATTACCTGCTACTCACGACGAATGTAAAATCGCGAGTCTACACCCTTATCTTGAAGGGTGACATTGCAAGTAACTGCTGGAATTAGATCGTAAATATTTGAGTCCACGGAGTGATGTGGGCGAGTTATTCCTTGAATTTTCGCAGACTGGTACCTACTTCAATAGAAATTTAATCAAAGAATCTATTAGTAATTCGAAAACTGTCTAAAATTTTACAGGATGTATTAGTAACATCAAAGTTCACAAGACCATTACCACAGGATTTATCAGTAACTACTCGAATTTAGTTAGTTAAATAATTAAAAAACTGAATAGTACACTAAAAAACTGAATTAAAAAACTGAATTGTAGTATACATTTTGATACATATATTTTTATTTTTAACCGACTTCAAAAAAAGTAGGAGGTCCATATCGAATCGATTATAGTATGGTTTATAGGTGTTGTTGTGTTTGGACAATACCTTCCCAAACTACGCAAGATATCAAACTGAAATAAAAATCATATTTTTAATATTCATACAGCATTAAATACAACAAATTTTGCTTTAAATTACTGAATATAACGATACAGAAATCATTTTTTTTTTATGCTACTTGGCAAGCAAACAAGCTTACGGTCCACCTGATGGAAAGCAGTTACCGTAGCCTATGAACGCCTGTAACAGCAGTGGTATCACACGCGCGCTGCCGACCCTGGGGCATAAAGATGAAAAGTCTCATGTGCCTGTAATTTCACCGACACCCGTACCCTTCAAACCGAAACACAACAATGCGAACACTACTGCTTGGCGGGAGAAATAAGTACAGTGGTAGTACTTCCGCGGACGAACTCTTTCACAAGAAGTTCTACTACTAACAAATAACCTATAAGTAATGAATGTAGTGTTAACCAAAGTGATAGTTTAAACTAACATTTCAAAGTTTGGCGTTTGACTTTGATGTTTACCGCTAAATAGTTTAGGTACACACAACCAGGATATAGTAAACTAATTATCGTTAAAGATGAACGTATCCTTAGTTTAGCTACGAATGTCAATGAACCAAAATAACACCATACAAATCATTTATTGACATTTGTAGCTAAACTAAAGATATTTATGAGATACTTTCAATTAAAATATGTGTTAGGTCTCCTGGTTCCCGCAAAACCAGTGTTCCCTATCTCAATAGGCGTTGATGAGTAATCAGCGAAAAACACAACAAAATTTGAATTTCGCGCCCCTTGCGAAACGTTCCACCTTAAGTTGTTAAAGCATACAATGCTAAATTCAATAAGAAATCCCATATCGCATGATCTTCAAGCCTGATCTTTTAGGTTTTCTAATTAATAATCTTTAGATAGCTGCTCAAATTTTTCGAATACGTCGAATTCTCTGAAATGTCAAGTGTCATTTTATTCATAGAAATCACAATGATCATCCTCTATCCTCTTATCCTCTATACCGGGAGTAAAAAGACTACTCCCGAAAACTGAAACAGTGCATTCAGACCATGATTCTGAAAATATTTAAGCTGAAAAAACACGAAAAAAAAATGCTCACTTTTGGTCCGCTTTTTTCGTGTTTTCTTTATAAATATCCATAAAATATCGTTAAAGGAACACAAAAACCTAATTTCCATCATTAAAAACACGTTAATAAATAAAATCGTCAAAAAAAGCAATGAAAACCAAAAAAGCAAATACTCGCGCTTCTCGTCAATCAGCTGACCGGGAGCGTTGAACTCGTGCGGCCGGAATAAATGCGTTCATTGCTGGCTGACAAATACGATACGAAACGAAAAAAAAGTTTTTCTCCGGTATGAATCACTTCTCAGGTGAAAGCTATTTTATGTAGCTATGATATAGGTAGCTTTACCGGTACCTTCAGTATTCGGGAGCTGTCTTTTTACACGCTGTATATATGAAAATCAATTGCTGTTCGTTTGTCTCGCTGAAACTCTAGAACGGCTGGGCGGATTTATTTGATTTTGGTTTTCGTTGTGTTCATAATTGTCACGGAAAGGTTTAAATGTACCGGGACCACCGGGACCACCGGGAACACCGGAACCACGTGAACGAAGTCGCGCGCGGGCCACTAGTTTTAATTAAATAAATGCTGGACATTTCACACAACGTTATCTAGCCCCAAGCTAAGCAGAGCTTGTGTTATGGTTACTAGATAACTGATATACTTAATACAATACATTACATAGACAGATATTTTTTTATTATACATAGAAAATACCCAGAACACCCTGAACAAATATCTATAGATCGTACAAATATTTATTCCGAGACGGGAATCGAACCCGCAACCTCCTGCGTCGCAGGCGAATCTTCGCCCACCGCGCCACAGAGGTCGTCAAATTGTCTTATAAACTATGTAGATAAATTTAGGTACTCCTGTTTCAATGCGACCAAACCAGGAAACAGTGTGGTGAATGGATGCAATGCACCTTATTACGACAACATTTTGTTATGTAACAGAGCATTTGAGTAAACATGTAAATAAGAAGAGATTTACGACACGTCATTAAATTTTACACTCGTGCCTCTGAAATAAATTGTATATATTATATTATAGACTTCCGAGCAACGTGATAGTGAACGTCAGGGTCTCCAATATAGTTCACATCAATTTTACCGAAATAGTGCGCGTCAGTGTTGCCGCGATAGTACGGGTTATGTTAGTGGTGTACGTCTCGTGACTGCAATACCGCGTCTAGTTCAATGGCATAAATATACCTAGATCGCTCATTAGAGCCGTGCGTCAGTGACGTGTACTATTGCGCTGCTCGGAAGTCTACCTTTAAGCAACATTAATTTATAAACGAGTTGTGTATTTGGTTTAAGCAGCGACTTATCAATGTCAAACTATTGTCGTTATCTTTGGCACACTTGCTCCTGTGTGTTATGAAATACTTGAATTTGAATGTATTTGAATAAGCAGAAACTACACTTCAAACTGTTAATTCCATCAAATTGTAAGTATTTTTATAGTTAGAAGTGTGTGTGGGTCTGGGTGTTATGGTACCATTGGTACTCGTAGTTCCTGATACCCGCAATATACAGGGAATCCTAGTGTTGGGATCTGGACTTTGTATGTGATCGTTGGGTGGTATGTTATGTTATGTAACGATGAGAGAGATTCATTTGAAGTTATAAACATATTTTTAAACTTTAAGGCTGCAGGGCTGCAGCACACGACGTCGTCGTGCACGTTGTAACGTATGGAACTCTATGAGACATGGCACACCGCTTGCGTGACGTGCACGCAAGCGTGTATATACAAAGTGACGCGCGTGTCTACGTTACTAGCTGCATACGCATCCGGTGTGAATTGACCTTTTAATCTTGGTAATCTTAGTAAAGACTAATAGTAGATTATGCACTAAGGGAATAAAGCAGTGTCTTATGTCGCGGGCGGCATATTGAACCCTGAGCGTAACGAGGGACTCTAAAGTTTTGAGTTAAAAGCACACTGTTCAGTACTATACAAAGAGGCGTACACCTGTGTACGCATGCTTTCTCGACCTTTCTAAAGCTTTTGACCTTGTGTCCTATGACAAGCTATGGGAGAAGTTGGCGAGAATAGGCGTGCATACACAGGTGCAGCGTCTCTTCCAGTACTGGTACGCCAATCAGGCAAATCATGTGAGATGGGCTGGCAGTCTATCTGGTGCGTACAGGCTGGAATGCGGTGTGCGGCAGGGGGGGTTGAGCTCACCGAAACTTTTCAACCTGTATGTCAATGACCTGGTCGCTGGGCTCAGCAGTGAGCGTGTCGGCTGCTCAGTTGATAATGTTTTTATAAACAATATCAGCTATGCAGACGACATGGTCCTGCTGTGCCCATCGATTAGCGCTCTCAGAAGACTGCTGGCAATCTGCGAGGAGTATGCTCGTGAATATGGCCTGCTCTATAATAGTAGGAAGAGTGAATACCTGGTCTTCAAGGCCGCCGGTAAAGATCCCGAGTCTGTACCTGTTGTTGAGCTTGACGGATCCGAACTAAAACGGGTCTACAAGTTTAAGTACTTAGGGCATTATGTTACCGATGACCTTGATGACCAGGAGGACATAGAAAGGGAGCGTAGGGCATTGGCGGTCAGATGTAATATGCTGGCACGCAGGTTTTCTCGTTGCAGTAGGCAAGTCAAAATAACTCTCTTCAAAGCCTACTGCCAATCTTTTTACACGAGCAGTCTGTGGTTCAGCTTTACTCAGAGATCGCTTAATGCCCTGCGCGTCCAGTATAATAATGGTTTTAGGATGCTGATGGGACTGCCTCGCTTCTGCAGTGCATCTACAATGTTTGCGGAGGCTAGGGTTGATGGTTTTCACGCCATCATCCGTAAGAAAACTGCCTCATTGCTCAGCAGAGTGCGGAGCAGTTCCAACAGCATCCTGCAGGTCATTCCTGATCGTTACGATCTGCCAGTAATGAAGGCTTTTGTTCGAGTCCTGATCAGGTAGGCGTCTCGCTGGAGTCTGTTTGGTCGGGATTCGGATAAAAGTTTTTAATTACCTACTTCCCAGTTACTGTCTGACGGCTATTATGTATTTTTTAACAAATAATTTAAGTGTACCTACTAACAAAAAATGGATTTTAAGTATCTGACTCAATAAATAAATTATTAATTATTATTATTAAAGTTAACTCCCAAGTGTAGCGAGGGAGTTATATAGAGTCCTGAGTGAAGCGAGGGGTTCAAGCTGCCCAAGACGAAGACAGGCTTTATTCCAGAGGAGCATACTCTACTTTTCACACTTTCTGCGAGACAATAAAAAGCCATGGCTTGTTTTGATTTTTGCGGTAGTAGATTATCAATAATCTCTAAAGCGTCTGTTTTGATAAACTTTGGAGTAGAATCACTATCGTTTGTAATTTTTTATCAACATGAATATTGCAATAAAATTTACTGAAAATCACAGCACCAAATACGCGCACAGCGTGTATAGCATTCTTTGTAAACGTACCTTTTTCTTTTTGAGTTCTGCTTATAGTGGCCTGTTCGATTTTCGAACAAACCTCTTTACAATGCCATATGGGCATTTTTTTACTTAGTTTTCCACGAGTCTCCCATGAATTTGACGTTCTAAATTCAAATCACTTTAATCCCTAGGGAGTTTCATACAACTTTATATCCCTAGAGAGACAATGCTTTACTTTACGTTGAGGTTGCATGATTTGTAATTGGACATTGTCGAGCAGGTGGTGTGAAAAATGTAATTTTAGGTGCTGTCTCCTTATTGCAATGTATATTAAAATAATAATAAACAACTTGTAAATCATATGAAGTATATTCTTTGATTTTATCCTTCAATAAAATCCGGCTAATGGGAGCGATGACTTACAAAAGATGGCAGGCAGGAAGTGGATGACACGAGCTATTTCAGTGACGCGTATTGGGCCAATTAAATTTTGCCTGTTGTATATTGGGCCTAGGTCCAGCAGGGAATTAATGTGGGCTGAAGATGATGATGGAGATGATGGTAATGATGAGGATGATGATGACAACGATGTCTTGTAAAATTGTCTTGTTCAGTGAAACTACCTCTTGTATAACTTATTCAAGAACTTCGTAGCCAACTTCTAATGAAAATTACGAGTATTCCGAAAATGGTGTAATTTGATAACAAGATCTGTAGACCCCAAGATCCAAATTTTTAATAAAGTATTCGATTTAGTCGTTATTCTTGATGTCATTATGTACAATTAGGGGAAAACCTCGATATTTCTGCCTAAATTTTGTATAGTTCGGTTAGATTTCTATCACGAAAAAATTAAATAGCAACCTAACGATGATTTCTAAGAAATCTCAATTTATTATAATTCTTGTTTCGCTTCATCAGAGGCCCGGTCCGTATTAATAAATCGAGCTTGACTCTGCGAACGATCTTGTGTGTTCCAATTTCAAAATTCCCATGCACAAAAAGTCATTTTTGGTGTTCTCAAGACCATTCGCTGAGTTCAGTTCGGTCTATCAAAACAGGGGTCGTAGGGTATCAAAGTATTCCTGCAAATGTACATAGTTATGTATGTTTGCTATGTTAGTTGGTTTATGCCTATTTTCAACGATGAATACTTATTTTACAGTGTTAGTTTTTCCGTCAATATAATTTATATAAAAACAGAGAAGTCCAGTAATTGATACTGTACATGTGTAGCTAAGCTTGATAATTTGCTTTTTAATTAAATTTAGGCCAAACTCTTGTCCAAAACACATGGTACTCAGTATCATATTGTGTCCACCACTCAAATAAATAGCTTCTACAAGTTCGGTACAAATTGATACTGTTAATTCCATTAGCTGTCCCCAACTTCGATAACTCGGACAAATATTAAATTCAACTAAGCAAACTATAGCACTCCACTCTCCAATTTTACGGAATTGGTTCCTAAAATGTCATCGAGCTTTAATTTGGGAAACTTTGTCCGACCCAGTTTCGTAACAGTTTTCTACGTTAGACTCACTAGTTTTCCAAATTTTCGGATAGATATCTCAAAGTTTGTCTACGTTTCAATCAGGTGCATGTAACAATCAATGGACTGCTCTGGTTAGCGAAAATGTTTTAATTGAATAATTTAGTAGTTTCCAATTAGTAATAGTTCAAATGCGAAAGTATTTAGGCGCGTACCAATCAATGGACTTAGCTGGTTAGCAAAATTGTTTTAATTGAATGATTTAGCACATTACAATTGTTAGCGGAAATATTTTAAATGAATGATTTAGTAGTTTGCAATTACTAAAAGTTTAAATGCGAAAGTAGTCCCGATTCTCGTAATAATTAAACATTCAATTCACAATCTAATCTCATCTCAGTCAAAGGTCACGTCTAACACTGCGTGCCGAGACGTGTTGACGTGCGTAGGGACTATTACTTAATCTACGTATGTATACGTTGTCTATCTCGCTCTAACGTACGCCTTTCTGAGCTACAGAAAGATTGATGATTAAACGAAAGATAACTGAGATGATTTTACTGTGAATTAAATGACAAAAACTACGAAAATTGCATGTGTGTTTTCACGCCGTATAGACCAAACTAATATTGATTAAAAGGAGATGTTTCATCCTGGGCTTGCTCTAAGTACACTACACAGAAAGATATAAAAAGAACAGGGGATTTTCATAAAAATACAATTATATTAATTTGAAGCATAATACAGCGGTACATATATGTTTATTGTTGTTTATTTTTTAGAGCAGCCATGACAGTCGAGTGACTTTGACAACTGACCAGTACCAGTACAAGGAACCAGTTTTTTTGAGCGTCAATGACACTCAACAAAACTGGTTCCTTGTGTGATTTCCTTGTGTGTGATTGCTCTCTTTGGTGAAGATAATCTTGACTGTACACTAACACGAAGCAATATATGGAAAATAAACAATAACAAATGGTTTCTATATTGCTTAGCTATATTTATAAATACTGTACATAGTGCAGGCCCAAGCTCCATACATTCATGAAACATCTCCTTTGAAATAAATAATATATTATGACTTGTATTGAAATGGCGAAACCACAAAGGGATACTAGTATTAATATCTATCACCAACCAACCAGGGATTATTATTATTTATAAATAAACAGGAGATGTAATAAAAAAAAACTATTTAAACCTAAATATTATATTTAATTTGTGCCTTGGTGTGCCTCTTGTGGACGTAGTAAAAGCCTTACTAAGGGATTACACTAGGGGACGGGCAGCAGCATCCACCTGAGTACTTAAAACTAAACTGCGATCACTAATCCGCCTGCCAAGCGTGGTGATTATGGTAAATCCCCGCCATTGTATTCAAGACCTGCCTCCCCATCCCCCATCCCATTTGCTACTGTAATTGTAAACTGGCTGGTGATGATGATATTTAATTTATGGAAACATATTTTCTTCAATTCTTTCTTTAAACGAAATGTTAGTGACTATAAAAACACTGGTAGTTTTAAAATACAATTGCAATACATAATAAAGCTAAAAAATATTGTAATTACTCCTATTAATTACTTTTTCACTGTTTCGCATTGAATCTAGAGTTTTGTAGCTTTTGTGAATTTATAACTAACGAGATTTTCATGAAAGGGCAAGTTTTTTACTTTACTTTTCTCCTGCTCACGTTTCGTTGGCTATTTAGAGGTGACGCGGATAGTGAAATGGGAACACCTGGGATATGAGTGGTGTAAAATAATAATTTTTCTAAAATTATACCAAGCTACGATAATTTAAATTCAAAAATTGGCCATTAAACGTGGAATTGCAGCCAGTGCTCTCGGCACCATGCCATATGAACCAAATTCATTGTATATTTAGCATTTTGTTTGCTTATATATCTTATTATTAGAGTTAATTTACTTTTATTAGTTGTGTTATTGTGTTTCCGTAGCATGTATGTATTATGCAATAGGAAAAAAGTGTACAATTAGTAATTAAAATTTTACTAGCAAAACATTTTGAGAAATATTTTAGAAGTGAAAAAATTCTATAAATATTGTATATATTAAATGTGATTTATTTTATCTTCGTTATTTTTTGCCAGAGAAAGACAAAAAGGTTTTAAGTAGCTATTAGTTTTTTTTATAATTTTTACTTTGCAGATTTTATTTTTACCTTTTTACTCTAATATTTATTTTATAGTGTTTGCATAGAAAGCCCATAAACTAGGTTTTATAGTTTTTGGAGCATTCTACCCACATATTAAAGCCACGAAAGAAGTGGCTTTACCCTAATAAAGGCTCTATTATACTCGAAATGTGCTGTCAAAACCCTTTCGCGTTTAGACACATTTCAACAACAAAAGAAATCGCTCCAACATTTTCTTTCAAAAAAAATATTTTTTCCTGCTGGTAAGGATTTTACGTCTAAAAATAACAACAGCGACAGCTCTAGATGCCTGAACTTACTTGGAGATAGTATGTACTATCTCCAAGTAAGTTCAGGCATCTAGGTATAATAATCATCCGGTATAAATATGCCCATAACACACGCAGACATGTACGGTATTTTATACAAAACTTTAAATTTACCTACCTTGAATAGAAAGGAGTATTATTACTAGTGGTTCGCCCCGAACTGAGAACTTGCGATAACACCTTTATCAGCCCGACTACTTAACAAAGTCATTTTCATTTTTCTATTATTATTTTTGAAAATTTTCACCTCGAGGTCTACCAGTACAGTACAGGATCTATCAGTAACAACTCTAATTTCCTACACATCATCGAAGTAACCTTTGAATAGGGCTAAGCAACGGGGCGTAACACTATATACCTGTTAGTAACTATATCAAGTACCTGACGAATTAGTTGATAACGTCCTTTTGACGAAAACCATAGAACTCCAGCGTGATTCAAATTCCTAGAAATGGGAGGTCAACAATGGATGTTATATTGGATTCTGTTTTATGGAGTACAAGTTTCTAAATTCTTCAGTTTCAGACTTTTCCCTGTAGTTGTGACACAAAAGCCACAAGCATACCAAATTTCAGCATTGTGGGATTGCTGGAAGAACCCTAGAATTTTTGATTTTTACGTTTTTTATTTTCTCTAATATCTCAAAAACTACTAAGGCTAAATACTTATTAAAAACAGTTTTGAAATGTCCAACCAAAGCGCTTTCATTAAACACCCCACTTGATCTGACTATCTCACTTTTATTTTTTTTACTCCCTCTTGGACCCCAATATCTCAGCAACTCCCTGATCGATATAGCTCATAACCATACCTACAAATTGTACTAATACTATCTACCCCCATACGAAATTTCATGAAGATCACATTAACGGTTTGTAAGTTTTCATCGGACAAACATACATACATACATACATACATACATACATACATACATACATACAAACGCCGATTCATCCAACTTGACTCAGAGAACTCGCTTCGCTCGTTCAATTATTTATATAACACGCGTGTATATCTTACTCGCCCTGGAATAGAATAGTATAGAATATTACTAGTAACTTTCAACTAATCTACGCACGATGTTTAACGACCACTGTGGCGCGGCGGGCGAAGGTTCGCCTGCGAAGTAGGAGGTTGCGGGTTCGATTCCCGCCTCGGAACAAATATTTGTACGATCTGCAAATATTCGTTCAGGGTGTTCTGGGTATTTTCTATGTATAATAAAAAATATCTATATATGTAATGTATTGTAATAAGTATATCAGTTATCTAGTACCCATAACACAAGCTCTGCTTAGCTTGGGGCTAGATAATGTTGGGTGAAATGTCCAGCATTTATTATTATTATTATTTATTATTATGCTTATTTGTTTAGCTTCCATAAATTACGTTTCCATACAAACTTCCATAACTCATTACAACACAAAAAAAAATCTGGTTAAAAATAACTTATTCGTATACCAAATTTTATCGAAATTACTTCAGCCGATTAGATACAAACAAGGAGTAACAAACATACCATGACGACTTCTGTGGCGCGGCGGGCGAGTAACCGGCTGAGATGCTAGAGATTGCGAGTTCGATTCCAGGCGAGACAAATGTTTGTATTATCTGCAAATATTTGTTCCAGCTCTGGGTGTGTACCGTTGGTACTCGTAGTTCCTGATACCCACAGCACAGGGAATCCTAGTGTAGGATCATGACTAAGTATGTGACTGTTTATATGTATGTATTATGTATACAAACATCGAAAGGTACTTTAGCATTTATGATATTTGTAGGATAGAATTAGAACAAAAACACAGTAATTTTCCATGGAAACCTTTTAAGACACTTCCTGACCTTATTTTACGAGGATAAAACCCCAGCTTTTCTCGTTAACAGGCCTGAAACAAAACGCCCATTCACCATGTCTCTCCAGATTAATTCTGAGAACCATGAATAGTCAGGGGTTTTTTTCCTTCTCGCTAATTTATCACATTGATTGCTCGAGGCGGAGTTTTTGTTTCGAACAGGAGACTAATCTCGTATGAATGTGTACGAGATTATTAGAATGTTGAATATTGTTTGGTTGTTTCGGGAAAATGTAAGGTATATCTGGAGATGAAATTAAATATGTTTTTTGAAACACATGTACCTTAATAACTATATAAACATTTTTTTTTTGGTAATAAACTTTGTTGGCAAAAATGAAGGTATCTACGTAATAGATACATACGGTATAGATAAGATTACCACACAAAAAAAGGTATTATAAAAAAATGGCTTTTAAACTTGTGGATAAAACAATGGTGGCCACACTGATACAATGGTGTGTCCAGCCTGAAAATAGACCCCTTTTTTCCCCTCCTGTTTTCTCCTCCCATGGATGTAGTAAATTCCTTACTAAGGGATTAAACCAGGTGATGGGCAGCAGCATCCGGCTGAGTACTCACACCAAACTGCGATCACCAATCCGCCTGCCAAGCGTGGTGATTATCACAAATTCCTCCGTTATTATTCAAAAGAGGATGTACACAGGCTGGTGATGAAGATGATGATGATGGCAATGGCGGCCTTATCTCTTAAAGCGATCTCTACCAGACAATCCTTAATGCCCATTGAAAAACAAAAATAGCTCGATATCATTATGAAATTGTCGGAGACAAGCCATGAACGTAGCCATATGTTTTTTTTTATGTTTGACGACCTCTGTGGTGCGGTGGGCGAGTAGCTGGCTAAAACACAAGAGGTGCGGGTTTGATTCTCGCTGCGGGACAAATGTTTGTATGATCTGCAAATATTTGTTCCGGGTCTGGGTATTAAGGTACCATGGTACTCGTAGTTACGGCACGACACAGGAAATCCTAGTATGGGATCAAGACTACGTATGTGACTGTTGGGTGTTATGTTGTTTATAAAACAATTAATCAGAAAAATGTGCTGGGATAATATTTGCTCAACGTATTTTTTAAAGGTTTTTTATTTTAAGATAACAACATATTATTACTATTGGAATAGGCAGTATATTCATTTATCAGTCTACGTAAACTGGATAATAGGTAAACTTACACTCACTTATTAAATATCTTGGAGTCCATCTTGACAGTCAATTAAATTGGGCACCCCATATAGAGTCCGTTACGTCACGTACCCGGAAACTTATATGGATTTTTAAAAACCTAAGACACGTCGCTGACTTTCGCTTATTAAAAACAGTGTATTATGCCCTCGGGCAATCAGTTATAAGCTACTGTGTCTCGGTGTGGGGAGGAGCGTGTAAGACACATCTAATAAAAGCTGAAAGAGCGCAACGGTCAGTGTTAAAAGTCATGACATTCAAGCCTTTTCGCTACTGCACCACCACCCTTTACAGGGAATGCAAACTTTTATCGGTCCGTAAACTTTTCATTCTCCAGTCCATCGTTCTTTACCAGAAAACACTTAATTTCGACCGTGCTCTGGGCACTTCAGCACGATCTTTCAAAGGCAGTATCATAAAATGTAATACAACTTTTGCACGTCGTCAAGGCTATTATATGAAACCTTATATTTACAAAAAAATAAATAAAACTTTGAATTTCTATCCATTATCACTCTATAGATGTAAACGAACTGTAATGGATTGGCTTTTGGAACAGGACTATAGCTCTACTGAAAGTATATTGATTGCTTTGGTCTAGTAGAATATATATTACAATTTAATTTGTTTTAATTTTATTTTATGTCTCTTTTTTTAATTTATGTTATAATTCATTCCATTCTCATTTGTTTTTTAAAATTGTGAATATTATATATTCATATATTCCTTATGTTTAAGCTTTTATTATGGATGATTTTAATGTATATCTTTTTAATTTAAGTTATTCTATTTTTATTCAGGATTAATCTCAATATATATATATATTCATATATTTTATTGTATTTACATTGTATGTACACATTTTCTAATGCGGCGGAGAGCATTGGTATGCCATAACACAGGTAATCCTAGTTTGGGTACCAATGCTGTCAAACTATGAAAATCTTTCAATGTAATAATTTTAATGTAATTTCATGTTTGTACTGTAATTTGTAATGTTTGTTGTTCTCAATAAATTTTCATTTCATTTTTTTTTTCATTTTCACTCAGGGTAGTGAAAGTAATAATCTAATAACTCATTCAAATTTATACACACAAGTAAGCTAGCCCTATATCCACACGCAATACAAGGAATTTTGGCGATCAACCGTTTTGTGACCCAACAATATAAATCTTAGAGAAACTACGCAAACTATAGGACATGATTATGAAACTATGAACCGTAAGCACGTTTACATTCATTCGTTGTAAGTGCATCAGAGAATTAATGTCTGAACAAGGAAAACAAAGCACAAAAGAAACAATACTACAGCTCTACCATCAACCTTGTCTCCATGACTTAATAATAACATTTCTAACAATTTTTATATCAATTTATTTTACTTTCGATTCACGGCAACTGCCTACTATTTAGAGTAGGATAGTTATAATATCATTGGAAAGAGTAAAGAGAGACTCCATCTATTTAAACAAAAATTATCGAAAATACTTTGAATCGTTACTTTCGGTCACATTTCGATACAATCACATGACCGTGTTGTATTTTAAGTTAGGAAAATACCATTTCTGACTTTTAAGACATCGATGCTAGATCATTCAGATATTTGTGTTTGACGCACACTCAGACATCTGTGTTTAGATTCGAAAAAGTGTGCTATTTTATTTTTTCGATAATACTACTTTACTGATATTGCGATGCCGTACACCTATAACATAACAACTTCAAACTGGACTGGAAAGTGGATACTTTGTCTTCAGTTTCGTATGAAATTTCAAGAACTGCATGAATCGTGACATCATTCCGAACAACACTTGCGATAGTTCACTCCGTTGGTCAAAAAATGTGTTTGTTCCCATTTCGTTACAGAGAACAGAGAAGAAACCAATTGAGCTGGGTCACTTGATCTCTTCTCTATTCTCTGAATCTTATATTATTTACTCTGAGGATTAAACTCTTCGGAGAACGTTGAATAATGCATATCGTGAATAACTCTCATTTATGATCAGTATGTAAATCCCGTAATACTATTCCAAATGTTTTTGACTGCCTTTGGAATTTCAGATAAGGTTTCTTTGAACTACAATTTGGGTAATGTTTAGTTGAACAACCATTTGAATACTTGAATAAGAGAATGATCGTAATTCTCATTTAAATATGAAATTTAGCATGCGTTGTACTGTTAAAATATGCATGGGAATAATCTTGCTTGAAGACACAGTGCTATCTAAGTTTTAAATGATAATTCCTTTCGTTATATTTGTAAAATTACATAGCTTGAAACACAATGTTACTGCTATTAGGTATTGCAAAAGTTAACGGACGTAATGCTACGTAAGCGACGTCGTAAGTGGGATTTAACTGACGCAATGCTACGTAGGCGACGTCGTAAGTGGTGCTACGGGGGTGCTACGACGTAGCATTTATGATGTTGCGTCATGCCTTCAACATTTAAGTTTTTCTTGAACATATTTACGAAATCAATGTAACGAAAGAAACTTACTGCTTGAAACAAAAAAAAATTGGTCAGACTCTACACAAAGAACCGTACATACACTTATCTGGGCCTTATTTCTTAAAGCTTCAAGTTGTAGTAAACTAAGAATTGACTAGCTAACATTTAGACCAAATCTACCTGGGGGCTTAGTACGGGTTTTAATAGTTTTCGAAACTATATGAAGTTTAATTTTCATCCATATATTTACTGCACACGTCCTTAGTTTTCTTCTCGTTTTCGCTAGGGGCGCTGCAAATAAATGTATGGAAGGAAACGAAACTTCCTGAATAAAATCAAATCAAATCAAAAGAATTTTATTTATTGAAATCACAAGAATCATTATGAATCGTCTTATAAACTAAAATTACACCTGTTCCGACGCAACCAAGCCTAGAAGAATATAGAAGAATATAAGAATATATAAACATATAGAAGCATATAGTTTCGAAAACTATCAAAACCCGTACTAAGCCCCCTGAAAACTTGATTGAAATTACTAACGAATTATCATCATCATTAGTCTGTAGAAGTACATCCTATGTACTTCTACAGATAGTATTTTATGGGGGAGGCCTCGTCCAGCAGTAGACGTTTAAAAGCTGATGATGATGTATACGTAATGAGGTACAGTAGGTCATCACCAGCTTATAGAAATCCACTGCTGGACATAGGCTTTTCCCTAGAATGTCACGGCGAACTGTCATGAGCCGCCTCCATCTACCGACTTCTTGCTACTTTTTTTAGTGTCTTTAGTATATCAAAAGGAGGGCCTTCCTCTCCTGCGTCGTATATACTATACGACGTTATAATATATAGATTTTGGGATAGCGACATGTCAATATGTTCAAATATTTTTCTAATTAACAGATATATCCATTTTTGCACACATGATTTTCTCCTAAACTTAGTTGAATTTCTGGAGATATCGAATTCCCATTGGATGAAAAAGTGCGTTGGGAGTCGAAAACTGATATAAAAATATAAGTGATAAGTTGAAATGTCAATGTTTTCACGGATATAATAGGGCTCTGTTTGATACCATAACTAATTCTTTTTTTTTTTACTTTTATAGACCCGTTTGACCGAGATCTCACCTTTTGGTAAGTAATTACTGAGTGAGTATTGGTAGCAGCCGACAATGGAGCACGAAGGTCTAGAAGGCACCTATTCACTCTGGCCTTGTAAAGACCCAAGTTATAGTATTCAGGAAAAACATCACAAGCTTACAATTCAATATTCTTACAGATAACTTTTGTATCGCTTTTCTGTGGATCGATACAGCAAAGGAGGATACTTACTCAATAATTTATGTATGACTTCGATATCACGGCTCAAATGGAACTGAAGAAACAAGAAACATAAAAAAGATACTATCGGCCTCCCAAAACGACTTTTAATAGAATAAACATGGTATTATTTTAACAAGAAAACTCGGTTTATTGATTTGTATCGTTATTTTTATTCTATTGAGATATATATTGAGTTTTATATTTTAGATAGAGAAGAACTTTAATAAATTTGAAATCTCAAAATTTGAGATTATGACATATGGCCCTTTTCTATTAAGCATTGTACCCAAAACTGCTGATGTGGTTTGTATGGGGGATGTGTTGTCCGGCCTAAAAATAGACCCCTCCATCTACTCCCGTAAATGTAGTAAAAACCAACCAAAGGATCACACCAGGGGATGGATAGCAGCATCCACCTGAGAACTCAACGCGAATACCGACCTCTGTAGCGCTGTGGGCCTTTGTCACCTTCGACGCAGGAGGTTGCGGGTTCGATTCCCGCCTCGGAACAAATATTTGTACGATTTGCAGATATTCGTTCAGGGTGTTCTGTGTATTTTCTATGTATAATAAAAATATTTAATGTATTCTATTAAGTATATCAGTTACCCATAACACAAGATCTGCTTGCTCTAGATAATGTTATGTGAAATATCCTGCATTATTATTATTATACTGCGATACCAATCCATCTGTCAAATGTGATGATTATGACAATTCCCCCCATTGTATTTTATGGGGGAGGCAGTCCAGCAAGAGGATGTCTAAAGGCTACTGATGATGATGACCTGAAACTCTAACCTATTTTCATCATTAAAACATTCGTAAAAATGTCTAATAACATTTTAGAAGGCCTATTATGTAGGCATTTCATTTAACAAACTTAAGTACTACTAAGTGTATGTTCCTCAGTTGACTTATTTGACATGTTTGACAAACACGCATGTAGTTTGTAGTTAATTGCTCCGTAACTTAGTTGTGTTTAGTTGACAAACTCGCTTATCGTAATGACGTTTCCTTTGATATGTAGTTAGGCGGTATTGACAAACAGCGTACAAACTAACAAGTGTACTCTTTAAATAACTCTACACTGAGGAACCATTATATAAGCCACTAGCAGGAGCCCGCGACTTCGTCCGCGTTAAAAACTGATACGTGACCGTACATATTGAAAAAAGCTGTTGCCCGCGACTTCGTCCGCATGGAAGAAGATAATGCGTACAACCTATAAAAACCACTACAAACCCCTACAACCCCTAAAAACCCCTATCCACCCTTAAAAACCCTAATAACCCGTACAAACCCCCTTCAACTCCTGCAAACTCCTAGAACACCACATTCAAATTAAAAAAAAACTCAATTTACCATTAAGGTTTCACGGTATATATACTTGGTCGAACTATTCGGCAGAACTACGGTTCTACTCTCTCTTAAAATTTTCTGGTTCATTGTTTCGAAAATTTGCGAGATGTTTCGCTGCGAACCTTGACAAGTCATAACCGATTATATCACCAATATTTTATGAAGATTTGACATATAGTTTTTAAAATATGAGAAACTACGTTATTTAGTTCCATCTATAGTTTCATTTTATATCCTTTTCAACATTTTTAGAGAATTGAAGCATAATACAGTCCAAAAGTTTGACGAAGTGTGTATTCTTATTATGAATTGGTGAATCATGGTTTTTTTAAAATGGACAGCAGCATAGGAACTATGTCCATCGGTGGCTTTGCTCGCGTTATACCAAGATACAAAGTAGCCTTTAGCTCCTGGTCATAATAATATTCTTTTATAAAATTTCATCGAAATTGGTACGGTTGTTACAGCATATGTTTTCTTGAATTCTGAAGGTGTCTAGAATTCCCTTAAAATGGCTGTTTCTTAGATTTTGTACTGTATGATACAAATAAGAGTTCAACACCTAAAATAGCTGATTAAATATTTTTGAACCATGTTTTTTCTGAGGAATAAGACAATTTCCGAATGTCGGAGATGAAGAAGCCAATTGGCTTCCTATTAAGTTGAGAATGTCATTTTTTCAGAATCGCATAGATGTACTAGTTCACCCTATATTAGAAGGATAGGATAGATAAATAAAACATTCTGTATAACAAACTATAATATAAAAACAATTTATAGCCAGGGGTGCGATTTTTGAGTGTCATCCAGTGACTAAATGTCCGTAAAATTGTCATTAATCCCTGATTTCCAAAAGCCCATGCCTATAATTGGCGTCTTTTTTTACCGCCGCGGCCATAAAACATTAAAATATCAATTTTTGCCAATGTTATAAACAATATTTGTTAAAACAGTATACCTCTAAACTCAGTCCGAACAGAGTTAAAGAAGTTAGAAGTTTTAGCTGATTTCATTATTATTCGTTACAAAAATCTACATAAATACGCTAACTGCGCCCATTATCTTAGACTACTCGCAGTACCTCTTGATTGGTATGTAAGACGTATATTGATAAATTCATAATACTTCATAATGAAAACTGTATGGAATTTCTTTAAACATCTAACCTCTTTTACTCTGTTCGGACTGAGTATAGAGGTATACTGTCTTAACATATATTATTTGGAACACTGTCCACACTTTATATATCCATGTTTGGTCGAAAGCAGCCAGAAAAAAAAGACGCCAGCTCTCATACAAAAATGGGCATTGTCCTTTTTATATACTGAAACTCATTGATGACTAAGATTCTTATACTTATGATATCAATACAAGTGCCTACTCCAGTACGATCACCTGAAATAATGGTGATTTGCGGCCTTTTTCATGACATTACATTTTGCGACGCAGGAGGTTGCGGGTTCGATTCCCGCCTCGGATCAAATATTTGTACGATCTGCAGATAATTGTTCCGGGTGTTCTGGGTATTTTCTATGTATAAAAAAAATATTTATCTATGTAATGTATTGTATTAAGTATATCAGTTATCTAGTACCCATAACACAAGCTCTGCTTAGCTTGGGGCTAGATAATGTTGTGTGAAATGTCCAGAATTTATTTATTTATATTATATTATATTATTATTATTTAGTCAGTTAGTGACATACTAAAATCGCACCCCAGATGTGAGTATCAATTTTCAAAGAACCTTCTAAGATTTCAGGTTTACTGAAACGTAGGTAGTTTCAGTGAACCCGAGATCGTAGTAGGTTTATTAGTAGGCAAAAGCTGAGTCAAAGCTTTGTTCATTGAGTCACTTTGAACTAGATCCGGCTTAGCGACTGTGCTTCAAACGCAGTGCAACACAACGCATTAGGCTCGAGAAATGTTTTGAATAGCTATGACATAATATGAGCCCTGTAGGCATATAAGCCCAACTTGCGAATTTTGTAACTCTGATGTAATCAGTTTCATTGCTGTTTCTATCCGAAATGACGCGCTTTTGATAACCCAATTAACACAGTTACCTTACAAAGCGATCTTGTTTCACTGCAACCAGAGGCCTTAGACAAAGTAACATTCTAATAGCGATGACGCCAGTAGAAAAGTCCAAAATGTATGGGATTGACGTTAGCTATCGATATGTCACGTGGCCTATTGTATTGTATTACGACTGTAGAAATGGAATCGCTTCGAAGCGAATGCCGTTTGGCTAGGCCCTCAGATGTAAATACCTACACCACACGAGGAGAGATCCATTGAGGACGTCCACTGTGGTGCAGCAGGTGAATAGCCGGCTGGGATCTTAGAGCATTTATAATGCTCTTGCATCTCAGCCGGCTATTCACCGAATGCTGAGATGCAAGAGATTGCGGTTTCGATTCCCGTTGCAGGACAAATGCTTGTATGATCTTGTGTGGAATCAAGACTACGTGTGACTGTTGAGTGCTATATTATGTAAATTAAGTAATCGCAAAAATGACATTTAAATAGAAATAGCATTGCAACTGATAGCAATAGAGTTATGTAATTATCAGTCATTCGAAAATAAGGGCAAACGAATAAGAAGTGAATGCTATCTTGAAAATATCATAAAATTAGATACGTGTTTAATTAGGTATTTATTTTAAACACAGTTCTACTATTCCTCTTTGATAATGACTACAAAATGCAATGTTCCACAGTAACAACACCACTGCGTTATTAACAAAACTCACAAAGCGGTGTCAGCTTCATGTAGATTTTATTATTTCTGCCACAAGTATAAAGTGTAGTTTACACTAATAAAGAAACATAGTTTGAACACAATGTTACTTTTCGCTTTAATTGGATGGCATACTTAGCTTTATTGTAAAGTTTTTATGTTGCATTAAATAAGTTCTTATTTACTATTACTGGAATAAATATCTGGCATGCAATGATTCACAATGTGTGTGAGTCACTGAGAAAAACCACAACACCTCCCAAACTACCAAAAACTTGTTTTTTAACCGACTTCCCAAAAAGGAGGAGGTTCTCAATTCGGTTGTTTTTTTTTTTTTTTTTTATGTTTGTTACCGCATATCTCCGGCATTTATGAACCGATTTGGAAAATTCTTTTTTTATTTGAATAGATATACTTCCAGATTGGTCCCATTTTTTTCAGAATCCAGTTCTGCTGATGGGATCCATGAGGAATTGAGGGAACTCCTCAAATATTGTATGCATACATATGGCGATTTTGATATTTTCAGCAAGACACCAAGCATTTGCATTTATAAAGTATCATAATCCTTTCACCACTATGGTCCTTTCATATTTTTTTTTTCATCCAAAATTATTTAGTCGAATACAATGGCGGAAGTCGGTTTTTTAAATGAAAAGTTATTGTTAATATATTTTTATTCTCTCTTCTCTCTTTTAACAGCCTTTAGACGTCCACTGCTAGACGAAGCCTCCCCCATAGAATGCAGTGAGTGGGGATTGGCCATAATCACCACGCTTGGCAGGCTGATTGGTGATCGCAGTTTAGTGTTAAGAAATAGAAAGAAATAGAAAAAATGTTTATTTGAAAGAACAACAAGACAAATTTAACAAATAAAAGACAAAAATAAAAAAAATAAAGTTTCAAAAGAATCAGAAGTATTGCTGTAACAAAAAGGTTAAGTACTCAGGCAGATGCTGTTGCCTATCCCCTAGTGTAATCCCTTAGTACTAGTTTTCTACTAATAGTATGGTAGGTATATATTTATGTAGGTATGTTTTAATTGTACACCGCTGTCTTTTGATTTTATTCTATCCTGTCCATCCAAAGGTTGTCTGTAAGAGATCGTTTTTAGCGAAAAAATTGCCGATTTTACTGCTTTTATTTTTTATATTAATTTGGTGTGCAATAAAGAGTTTATCTATCTAAAAACTAAAACTAAAAAAAACTAAACTTTTCATTATAAATATAATGAAAAGTTTAAATGAGAAAATGCTGTGATATTTTCTTTAGCGAGAAGTCACTCTAGCTTATAACCCTATTAAGTTAATCTAACATTGAAAATTTCAAATAACCACAAAGATTTCCCATGAGACCCTCAAGATGGCTGAACAAAACTGTTATTCTTACTATAAATTTTCAAAAAGATAATAGAAACCATTCTTAATATACATTTTGGCTCATTTTTTGTCTGGTGTCTTGTTAATTCAAAAGAAACCCCGGTTTTTATGTCGTCCTAGACTTTTGATTGAGGTTGAAAAGAATTCGAACTGTATCAGAACACAATTTTAAAAGAAAAATGAACTGGAATTTTCTTTGACTAAACAAATAAAAGTTTCATGGAATATTTTGTGAAAAATAGGTAACATTGCTTTGTTAAATACCTATAGATACCTACTTATTGTGAGATGTTTGAATTTCTTAACTCATATTAGGTGTAACCAGTAAAGTAGTAGTTGGTAGTACTTTGCCGTGGTATGTCCAACATTAGAATGGACCCCTCTATCTTCTCCTGTGGATGAGATTGTTAGAAGACCAAGTTCGACGCTATCTTTCAAAATCAATTTAAAAACATGGCTTGTGTATCAGACAATCTATCAATTTCAGAATATATATAAAATCAATGTGAATTAATATTTTGTGATATTTTTTTTGACATTAATTAACTATTTGACATTATTATTAATTTAACACTGCTTATTATTTTTATTTATTTATTTTATTAATCTAGGATTCACTGTTATCTTATACTAGTTTTTATGCAATTAAATATATGCCGTTCTTAAACCAAATCGAATCCACATTTTATAGGCAGATATTTTAAACTGTGGTAGTCTGTGGTAGGTACGCATGCATTGACAAAATAAAACTGAAAGAATAGATATAAACTAAAATTAAAAATTAAAAACTAAAAACAGGTACAAACGTAGCTATATTTGTACCGGTTTTAACATTATTCACAATCGCATACAAGTGTGTGTGTGTGTGTGTGTGTGTTTGTGGAGTGTGAAATGTGAGCGTAGTGCGAGATATACGAGTAGGTACCCAAAAAGTGTAGGTAATAATATTATATGATTAAAACTGTTATGTGGAATGTTTCATTCAGCCAATCACAAGCTGAATGTTAATACATTGTCTGTACCTACCTACTTATAAATATATTTAGAGACCGTTTTCGTTATAAAAAACTTCTATGATTATGATTATGACTATGACTATGACTATGGATGTTGTAAAAGCTAACAAAGGGATTGGAGCAGAGGATGGGCAGCAGCCACCTGAGTACTCAACACGAATACCGCAATCACCACTCATGCCAAGCATGGTGGTTATGGCAATTTCTCCCAGCAGTGGACTTCTACAGGCTGATGATGTTGAAATGTTCAAACTAAAACTCAAAACGTTACTGTGGTGAAACAATGGAAGGGTTCAGAAGGCTGAACGAAAATTAATCATTAGTTATTTCTGGACACCCTTTCAACGCTGACGTAACAAATTTGGCTGTCAATACGTTCGACCCTACAAATAGACAATGATATGCGTCGGCCATTTCTATCGATGAATGGATCAAACCCCTAAAATGAAAACTATCGGGACCGTAATTAGTAAAATGGTCGGTGAATGTTTGTCCGCTGTCAAAGTTTGACAGAAGCCTGGTCATGACAGATTCCTATCGGTACAAGCTTTGAGTTTGTGAATGCTTTAGTGCTTTTCTGTTGAAATGTGAGTTCTATTGTTGACTATTGTTGGTGTGGCTTAGGAGCACTTTAGAAAATGATGATTTGAACAACCTCTGTGGCGCGACAGCCAACCCGTTCTTGTTGCGGGACAAATGTTTGTATGATGTGCAAATATTTTTACCGGGTCTGGGTAATATGGTACCATTGTACTCGTAGTTCTTGATACACACAACACAGGGAATCCTACTATAGGGGCAAATAAGACAATTTAATAAATAACTTTAGTCAAATGCATTAGGTGACATATCAAATGAAATAACTAGGTATGAAAAATACAAATGTATTTTTTATAGTTTTAAAATGCTTAATTTAAAAAATATTTAGAAAAATATGCAAAAATTTACCATACCCATTCTACCCAAACTAGGAAATCACTCAGCCAAAAAAAATGTTGAAAAAAATATGTGTAACATGTTTATTTCATAACATATTTCAAAACATAATTAAAAATCCTAAGTCCTTAAATTCCAAGAGGAAACGGAAGGTACTCGTAATGAGTGTGTTGATTGGCAAAAAGTCAATTGATCTATACTCTGATTTTTAATCTTAGACAATTTTTGTAAACAAAGAAATGTCACTGTGTGTATAAGTGTCATGTATGTGTATATACATATTATGATACACATACGTGACACTTAAACACACAGTGGCATATCTTGACACTAGTGGTTACTATGTTAGCCTACTCATACGGAACCGTCTCCACGCGACAATATTTATTCTGTGACGCGACTTCGACTAGCACTTGACCAGGAGGGCGATTACGTAATTCTGTTGCTATTGATTTCAATCAATTTCAATGTTGTTTCTATTTGAAATAACGTTTATGCGATTACCTAATTTGCGCAGTCTTGTTGCAATTAACCTTTATAAGCAAAATGCATAAATCAGATAGTAGCAAGAGCGTCATTTCGAATAGAAACCAATATCAAATGCGATACGTAATCGCACCACTGTATTTTTTTTTCTAATATAGTGGTTTTTACTTAACAAATAATACCATTAACACAGGAAAACAACGGACAAAAGCTATTGTTTCCATTTAGCTCAGCACATACCCATTAATTTCCCAAAGTTTTTATCTTAATTCCGTTGTTTCACACGCCCTTGCATTGTTTCATTGTTTTAGACCATTTAACGGATCACCACTCATTGTGCCCACCTCCAAATAAAAGATCTGAGATTACGAAATAAAAAAACGGATCTTTCAGCAAAACATAACACTAGTGATGTGCTATCCGCAACCGTTTCCGTTATGACCATAAATATGATCTTAATGGATGTTATTCTAAAACATGGACTTAGTCGGAGTTTAAACCAAGACTACCAGTCTAGTCTTAAATATCGACTCTTGGTATATACGACTATAATACAAAAGCAGATGTTTTGTTTTCCAGAAGCAACTTTCGAGCTAGATAGTCCAAGCTTATGCCAAAAATGACAAGCATGGACTATCTCTGGTTATGCTAAAATCAGGCAGCCCCCTAGTTTAGCAATGGTCAACAAATTGTCAGTTGATTGCTTGTTGGAGGTATGAATTTCGACATCTCAATTGTGATGTGACACAATCCGTCAGTTTAATACTTTGTAAATTTCTGCAACAGCGCGAGAATTGGTTTCAGAAAACAAACCCATCGGCTTTCGTATTAAAGTCGTATATATGCCTAATGTCGATATTTAAGCCTAGACTGAATTAAGATTTAGACCATGTTCTGTAATAAGGCCGTATATGTTTTAGCAATAATACTATACAATTACTACGTATTATTTTGGGGCTAGATAATGTTGTGTGAAATGTCCAGAATTTATTTATATTTATTTATAGTATATTTATATTTATTGTCATTAGTATTATTACTAAACAAACCTACTGTACCTATAATACTGTACGTCCGAAATGGGCAGACTATTGATACCACATACCTATACGACCTTTTTACAGAGTTAACAATAAATGCTTCTTCTAATTCTTACTCTTAGAGCCAATTTCACCATAGTCTGTTAGTTAGTAAATGTCTTGTTAAATGTAACCCTTGGTCAAGGTGACAGATAATCTTTGAAAACACCTGTCAAAAAGCATTGGTTAGACATAACATTTGTTTAATCGCCTGTTATTTGTTGGTGAAATCAAACCTTACTCTTCTTCTTCTTATACGGATTATTATTGTGCCGTGGTGTGTCCAGCCTAAGAAAAGACCCGTACTCCTCCCGTGGATGTAGTAAAAGCCTTACAAAGGTATTACACCAGGGGATGGGCAGATGCATCCATCTGAGTACTTATCACCAACTGCGATCACCAATCCGCCTAACAAGCGTGGTGATTATGTCGAATCCCCCCATTGTATTCAAGGGGGAGACCTCGTCCAGCAGTGGATGTAAACAGGCCGGTGATGATGATAATGATGATGATGAAACATGTTTATGAAAATGGACAAAATAAAAAATGTTTTCGTTAATAATATTGAGAAAATTTATTTTAGTAAATTAATTAACCAATGGGAAGTAATGTAGCTAACATAATATTTACATGGGTTGTTTCCGAACTGAACTTATTGGATGTTATGTTATTGTTTGACGACCTCCGTAACGCGGGGGGCTGAGACGCAAGAGGTGCGGGTTCGATTCCAGCTGCGGGACAAATGTTTGTATGATTTGCAAAAATTTGGTGTTGTGGTACATAGTAGGTTTCTGATACGCACAACACAGGGAATTCTAGTGGGATCAGGAATATGTATGTGACTGTTGGGTGTTATTTTATGTTATGTTATTTAAGTAGGATTACGACACCTGGTGGAGTTAGTTTGAACCAAAACAATGAGTTTGAGATGATAGAAAGAGAGCAAAGATCTGCAAAATAAAAAAACTACGATTTTGATTCCCTACACATTTTAATTTCTTAATTAAAATTAATATCGGAATTCATGTTTTTTTAAACGCTCTTTCTGTTTATAATCTTTATTTTTTGTTGTGATGTGACAAACGTATGAAAACGATAGTGACATCACTAGAGAATGAACAATTGAGGCGTTTCCAGTACAACAATTCGCATTAACTTCGGTCGCGCCCGAACAAATGTCTTAAAGTTTTGTGGAGGCTCAGAAAAATGGTGTAATTTCGCAAATGATTCTACTAGTCTGGTTTCTTATTAGCTTATTTCACAGATCAGTGAAGCTAGTAATTTTTGAATGAAGGAAGCTTGTGTAAATACGTCTTCAATCTTTTATCTTGAGAGTTTCAACAAGTGCTGAGTGCTAAATTGGTTTCGTGTGGCTGTGCTGTCTGTCAAATGCCACATTTGATGGCTGGATCCCAATTCAAAATCTTACGCTCGTACGCTCGTGTGATGCTATAAAAAAACTCGCCTCCGGCTCGTTTTTTTAACTCACACTCGTGTTTTAAGACCAAATTATGTGCAGTTTCATACACTACTTTATCTAATCTCATGAAATAGGTAATATTATATTTTAAAGTCTTGGTAACATTTATTGTAATACCTTTTAGATTCCGCCAGTACGAGGTTAATTTGTTCGTTGCAGCTTCGAGAATGTCCGGTGGTGTAAAATTTTCTTCAGTAACGCTACTGTCGTTTTCAAACATTTTTAAAACAAAAACTAATTTGACAATGAAATTTGCGTAAAATTACAGCTTATATTTATTTTATATTTGCATTTATTTGTAAACGTTTAGCGCCAAAATCCTTACGCGCGAGCATGTTGCACCGCGTCCACAGATTATGTATAGAAAAACTGCATTTCAACCTCCTTGGTCCAAGTGAAGTTGTATCGTTATGGAAAAAAAGTTATATTATGATATAGTTGTCCATAGAAGAGCTGTATCGTAATGTAATTTTTTAAATTTATTACGATGGCTATACGTATACGTTGTTACGATGATTATATATTGCAGTATGAGAGTAGATAAAATATAAATTTAAAATACTTAACTGTTTTTTTTTTCAAACTGACGCACCACTGTTTTACATATTAGTGTACTGATCTTGTGTAACATTTCATGTAGTTTTATGAAGAAGCCAAAGAAGAAGTCAGCTTCGTTCGCGTACAAAAAGGGCTCAAGCGCCCTACCCGTTATAAACGTGTTCCAACGCAGCAGTGAAAAGTGACTTTGTGGCTTTGCACGTGTGGATGCCACGTCACAGCTTGTGTAGGTACCTAGGTAACCTAGGTAGGCGGTATGGTGGGTGTGGGGTTCAGACACCCATTTATGGGTCAAGGAACTGGTAGGAAATCAGAACAAACAAACGGATCGTAATAAATTACAAGCGACACGCCCGTACAGTCCGAACGTTGTCCAAGCAATGTCCTCTCCACGAGGGCGCCCCGGTCGCAATCGCTTTATTCCACAGGTTGAATACCACAGTGGAGGAAGATTTTCAAACCATTGTATGGTTTTTCAGGATGTCTTAAAATCTCTGAACCTTTTTATTCTACTAACTACCATCATATCTTCAGCCCTTTAACTCCACACCTAAATTTTTTATTTTTTTTATACTACTTGGCAAGCTAACAAGCATACGTCCCACCGGATGGAAAGTAGTTACCGTAGCCTATGGACGCCTGCAACACCAAAGGCATCACACGCGCGCTACCAACCCTGAGACATAAAGATGAAAAGTCTCATGTGCCTATAATTTCAAACCGAAACACAGCAATGCGAGCACTACTGCTTGGCGGCAGACATAGATACGGTGGTAGTACTTCCCCGGACGAAATCTTTCACAATAAGTTCTACTACTACCTAAGTTTATACCTCTTTTGGTTTACCTAGCCTTCTGGATCTTGCCAGGTATAGCCCTGTTACCTTTCTTATCCAGTTAGCCCTGTAACTTTGACAATGCCATAAACCCACCACGCTCTCAGACATTTTCTAAATGGAACACGATACATTAACTCTATACAAACATACCAAGTTTGGTCTAAAAACTTTTAATTCTAGGTAAGTTCCATTAGTTCAACTGTGTGGTGGTTAGACCTAATGCTCTCTTTACTAGAAGTCACTGTCGGTTGCCTTTGGCATCAGTTGGCTAATTGCTAAGGTCTGTATGAGACGAGTTTGTAAGGTTGGGACCAAAGTTACTGATAAGTACTTGTATTTTCGTCACACTGTTTTACTGTATGTTGTATTGCTAGGATAAAGTCCACCAGCTTAAAATTAGTTAGCTATCACTAATGGTTATAAAGACAGAAGTTGTAAAAAAACATCTGTTCAAAATTGTTGTTAACAGCAGTTTAACCGAGTGATGTGTGTTAGTTAACCTAACCGAAGTCTCTTTAAAAGTTAAACTCGTATCTACGTAACTATATCCTAATCTAAAATAACTTTTGTGAACTATATCATTCATGTTGTAAAACGAGAAATTTTCACGTTTCGTTATGTTTACGGTAACAGGTTTCGACCCTACCAACATACATACCGGTACGACCAACATATCAAAACGTAAAATTTTAAGGTTTTACAACATGGATATCCTAACCTATTCAAAAGTTAGCCTTTTGAAACCTGACATTTTAATTGATTTTAACTTTATGCTTCACTAGTTAAAACTGTTCAACTCGTAAAGCATAAAGTTGGAATCTATTAAATTGACCTGAATTGCTCCGGCGTGGAGTATTTTTTTCATATAAACTTCCACGAGCTCGCTTCGCTCCCTCAGGAGTTGAAAAATGGTTTCAAAGTGCAGGGTGCACTCCATCATAAAATTATGAAATCAGCTTGTGTTATATCTAAATTGTATAACACAATTGAAACACTACGAGGGCAATCCAAAATCGATTAAAAAAAAATTTTCGAATTGGTTCGATAGATGGCGCTGACTCAACTCTAACAGTCAAGATTGTCAAATGAATTATCTGTGGGGTACTAAGCTATTATCTAACTAGTCTGTGGCTATTAGTCATGATATTCTATGTTTGTGTTTGCTTCTTGAGTGTGCGCTAGTGATTTCGTGATGTTTTTATAAGTAGGCAAAAGTGATTACCAAGAAACTAAAATATATATCTACGTTGTTGATGTTGACATTTCACTTTATTTTGACACTTGACAGATAAGTACAGAGCAGCGCCATCTATTTACAACGCTGAAAGCATGATTTGAAACGGCCGTGAAAACTCCTCATTGGATATAACAAATACTGATGTATGTCTATGTGTAGAAATTACTAATACTAATGTATTAGGTAATACATTAGTATTAGTAATTTCTTTAATTAAAACGATCGGTAGATAAATTAATGTTTATGAAGAAAACATGTCAAGTACCGAATTATGTAAACCTGTACGTCACTCAAAAACCCACCTGCCCTATTATCATAATAATATTTTCACTGAAGTATTCTAATAGAAACCTGGAAGAATATTATTCTAACATTAAACTACCACCCTTACATCGTCTTAATAACATCAACACGTCATCAAAACTAATAAACCATTAACCTGCCTTGGGACGTATCACATTAATATTATCAAGCAGTAAATACACTCGAAGGAAATACTTTTTTTCAGTATATCTTGCTTAGCCGAGGTCGCGAAGGTATTATGCCAAGGACCGCGAGGGAAAAACGCCTTTGTAAGTACATAATTTGCCAAGCTGTTTCTTGTGTCTTATCTAACACATGCCAATCCATTCTGTACTCTATTTTCATAAATTTTGCATGAGAGAAAGACAGAGATGTGCCTAAAAAAATTAATAGTTCATTAAGGTAGGTGGCGCACGCTTTCTGTATTATGTTAGAATAATCAGGAACAAATTGGCGGAATTAGTTCTAATTGTCGCTGACCTACTAAATATTTTGTATGAGAGAAGTTCTAAATTATAATTTAACTATTCTACAATTAGTTTGGACACAAGTTCATCGCGCCACATAAGCTTATATCTATGTGAGTAATGTCTTTACTGCTTGGTAGCTGTATATTGTGCTTGGGCGTAACAAAAGCCATCAAAATAACTGTTTACAGTAGGTACGTCGTCGCCGGCTCGTTAACGACTTTGTTAAATTCGTTTTAGCTGTTCTGACTGAGCGGATTCTATATTGAAGTTTGAAACAGCCTTTGAAATAGAGGAAAGTTTTGCTTCAAATTTCTCTATTAACACTACATTAGGGATAAGTAAGATTACGACGTCATTCTATATGATCCGTGCAAAATCCATATTCAAATATTTATATAATATAACATAACACCCAACAGTCACGTACATACTGATCCCACATTAACCTGTGTCGTGGTTATCAGAAACTACGAGGAACTACGAGTACAATGGTACCACAACAACCAGACCCGGAACAAAATATTTACAGATAATGCGAGCATTTGTCCCGCATCGGGTTTTAAATCCGCAACCTCTCGCATCTCAGCCAGCTACACGCCCGCCGCGCCACAGAGGTCATTAGGTTAAGATACTCTAGGTAAATATCCTGAAATACCTAATTACACATAATTTCTAGTTAAGATTGTGTTTTACCTTATTGAAGAAGTAGATAGGTAGGCAGGCACACAAGAGACACATTTTAAATGAATCACTGATTCTGGTTGAAACTTTTTAGATAACTCTTTATAAACGATGCCCTCTTGACTTCCAAGTTCATGTACTATTCACATGGGAACCTAAACTTTTTCGTTTACGCCGAATTTCTTCAACAGGGAACAAGTAACATGATATACATTTGAAGCAACTTTTCCATTTGACCATAGTTTGATGGAATGATCAAGTGTTATTTATGGTATCATTCATGAGCTTTTTCTGTGTTTGTTTACATTTGGTCTTCTTTGGGCCGGTTTCCTCTAGGGCGGAGAGGAGGGAAGACGAGAGGAGATGTGCTGCAAAGCTGGCAGGCTATTTCCACCAAACCGGAGAGGAGAAGTGTAGCGGAAAGGAGATGTGAGCTATGTGTAGCAGAGATTCAAAGCTAGTCAATCGAATGACGCTTTCGGGTGTACGAGGCGCGGGGAGAAGGCAGCGGGGTGCGCTGCCCAGCCGCCCGACCAGACATTTCTCCGCTCTGCCACGCCGCTCGCTCACTCGCCGTACAAAATTCTATAGAAAAATGAGACATCTCCTCTCCGCTTGATCCATTTCCACCGAAGCTAAGCGGAGAAGAGATGTGGAAATAACGAAATTGGATTGGTTTATTCAAACACATCTCTTCTCATCTCCTCTCTTCTCCGCACCGGTGGAAACCGGCTTTTACACTTCTTAGTTGCGTCGTTTCTTTACTCTTGGCAGTGTGGTCGTAGTCGTCATAAATAGTAGTCATTGTAGTAGTCATTATTACAAAACATGGCCTAAATCTGAGTTTAAATCAGGATTACAAGTCTAGGCTTAAATATCGACCTTTGGTTTACGACTGTAATACAAAAGCAGATGGTTTGTTTTCTAAAAGTAACTTTCGAGCTAGATGTAGATAGTCCGAGCTTATGCCAAAAATTAAATAATAATAAATAAATATATGCTGGACATTTCACACAACATTATCTAGCCCCAAGCTAAGCAGAACTTGTGTTATGGGTGCTTGATAACTGATATACTTAATACAATACATTACATAGATAGATATTTTTTTATTATACATAGAAAATAACCAGAACACCCTGAACAAATATATGCACATCGTACAAATAATTGTTCCAAAGCGGGAATCGAAGCCGCAACCTCCTGCGTCACAGGCAAACCTTCGCCCGCCGCGCCACAGCGGTCGTCAATTACATAACCTCGGACTATCTCTGGTTATCTCGGAAAACCAGGTAGCCCCCTAATATAGCAATGGTCTATAAATTGACAGTTGATTGCTTGTTTGAGGTAAGAATTTCGTCATCTCAATTGTGGTGTGACACTTTCATACAGGATCTGTCAGTTTGACACTTTGGAAAAATATCTGTGGGGCTACTCTTGAAAACAGTTCCAATCGCAATCCAGTTCCAATCTCAATACAGTTTCAACGCTTGTTTGGCACTCTACTAAATCAAGTTTTAAATCGAGATAGAGCACGCGATTGACTTTGCGTGAAGAACAACAGACACAGTCGATTGCGCTTGATTTGATTTGATTTGAGCCTTTTTATTTCCCAATATTTAAAAAAAACAGCTATTATGAACATTATTTACATAAAAAACATTTACATATAGGTAGATACAATTATTATAACATTATTATTTTTATATTATTATTTTTATGTTATTATTATATTCTTATTTTTATATTATTATTATATAAAAGTACCTATGTTAATCTATGTTATCATTTTTATCTATTTCCAATGTATTATGTTTGTGGGGGCGCCCCTTTGCGGGCAAAGGCCTCCTCCAACCGTTTCCAGTTTTCTCTCTGTTGCGCTAGCCGAGTCCACGTAGCACCCGCTACTCCCATGATGTCGTCACGCCATCTCCGTCTTGGTCTTCCTCGAGGGCGAGTTGCATTTCGGGGATACCAATGCAAAATTTTTTCGCTCCATCTTCCATCTGTCGCCCTTGCCACATGCCCAGCCCATCTCCACTTGATTTTGCATGCAAGTTCTGCGGCATCAATTAGATTAGTTTTCCTCCTGATATCAGCATTTCTCTTTCTGTCGCTTAATTTTAACCCCAGCATGCTCCTTTCCGCCGCTCTTTGGAAGACTTGGATTTTATGGCTTGCATCTTTTGTCAGTGCCCAACTTTGGCAACCATAAAGTAGTGTTGGAAGTACTATAGTGTCCATCGCCTTCTTCTTAAGTCTTATTGGAATATTTGACTTAAAGATTTCCTTAAGGGACCAATACCTGTTCCAGGCCTTCTTTATTCTTGCGATTGCGCTTAGTTCCATAAAATTCCACTCCAAATTGTGCGCTAGTATTGAATTCTAGAGTCAAAAATGACACTTAATCCTGAATTAGGATCGAGTAAAGCGTCAAGAGTAGAAAATCAGATTTAGACCATGTTTTGTAATAAGGCCGATCGGGTTTGTGGCTAACTTAACTATTATTAAGTACGTTATTAATTATATTAACTGTTTATTCGCGACCTATAATTAAACACTATAGCACTACCACCCCACTCTACATATCACAAAGGTAACCTGAAAGAAAAACCTAATTAGCATTAAGTTCGCCTATGTACTTGTTTTTTGTTACGTGTATTAAAGCATTATCTATCTATCTAACTATCCTTCGCCTACCTCTTGCACCGCTATCTTCTTGTCATTCATTCAGGAATACGTCTATAGCAGCCTTGATTTACTCTGTCCATCTCATGTTATCTGTTGCGAGCTCTTTCACCCTCAAACTTTGCTTGTACCACTTTGCGATTACTACTAGGTCAGCACTAGAATAATAATAATATGTTCTCGTTAAGCAATGTCAGCTCATCTTCACAGCATAATAATAATATGGATGTACAGTTTTACCCAAAATATAAGTCGCCCCGACGTACCTGCGCCGTAAACCAATTTCTATAGCGCGGGAACCTTTTTTCTACCAATAGCAATCGCGCGCTGTTATTGGTTAATCGATTTCGAAGTAAAATCGCGACCGGCCGTGCGCCATCTTGTTCATCAGTCGACTCTGTCGGACAGTGTACGAATCATGTCAGTGGGACAGAGTATACTATACGTTCGGCTACTGTCGGATATCAGTCTGCGGTTTTCTGCGCAAACGAAGACAGCCGATCGGACTTATTTTCTGGGTAAAACTGTACCATGGATGGTACCTTTTGATCGAGTTACCTTAAACGCGTATGAATGTATGTATTGTGTTTGTTTCTAGAACATACCAGTTTTTGCATAGTGTTAATTTATTATGAGGTTCAAAGTTGAGGCTTTAGGCATCTAATTGCCAACTTACACAAAGATGAAAGACATTCGCAAACGACTCCCAAAAGATATTACGCATAGGAAATTTATCTCGTATTTCATTACTCCAGTAATGAGCGAATACCACATGATTTTGAGTTGTGTTACTTGGCAACGTCGTTAATCGTTCAAGTATGTTATGAATATAGTCGGAATTTAGCTTGGTGGTGTGGAATCATGATTTTCATCTCACTTCAAACACACTGCTTAGGCTTCAATTCCTAGAATTATTTTGTTGTAATGGGCCATTTTGCCTGATTGTGAGCCTTGCTGCTACGCGCTACGCAACTTGTAGGTAGGTTTTCAAGGCCGAAAGATTACTTAAATCTTAAACCATGCCTCTTCAAATTCTAGCTAAAAGTTTTATTTTGCTAGAGTTTCACTATTACTAATTAAAAATACTAGTAAAATAACTTGTTTCTCTTCTTTGTTATTATACTATCACTCATTATGGTCACCAATATGGTGAAAAACGGTTGGAAATGTGTTAACATAAATTTTATTTTTAGAAATAAATTTTTATTTTTTTTTATTAGCCATTTTTGGACAAGATTTTCAGATTTTTTGATATATAAATTCAAAAGAGTTTTTATTCATTGAAATCTCAAGGATATTTAAACCGTCTTATACAATAAAATAAGTTCTTTTACGTACCTTGTATCCACAAGCCCACTACTCTAAACCTATGAAATGCTAAGCATAAAGTGGCCAGGTGTAAACTAGTATTTCTCCGAATTAAGACCTCGCGGTGTTTCGATATTTTTATCTCAACGAATGCCTTTCAAAACTGCTAATTGTATTAATATCACCAATCAATCTAACAAATTTTATGGCAATTGGATCAACGGCTTGAAAGTTATTCTCGGACCAAGTTCCATTAAACATACCCATAAATAAGCTGCCCCTTGAACCTTGAGTTAATACTGAGATCTCGCTTCGCTCATTGGTTTGCTTCTTTCTATAGCCCCTGGTAGAATCTGAAGCAGATCTGAGGATTTCCTCCATGAGGATTAAAATCGACAGCTTATGTGTATGTGTAAGTCATCATCATCATTACCGACCTTTAAACGTCCAATATTAGACAAAGCCTCCCCCATAGAATGCAATAGGGGGGATTTGCCACAATCGCGACGCTTGCGCAGACGTATTGGTGATCACAGTATTGGTGTCGAGTACTCAGGTGGATGCTGTTAGCCACCCCTAAGTTGGCTTTTGCCACCCCTAAGTTGGCTTTTGCCACCCCTAAGTTGGCTTTTGCCACCCCTAAGTTGGCTTTTATGCCATCCACTGGAGTAGACGGAGTCTATTCTTTTGCCGGACACACCACGCTACATATATTTGACAGGTGCAACAATAGCAGTATGTACGATTTAATTTGCATGCCAATCTTAGTGAAACTTTGAAACTTGCAACTAACTCAATGCATATGTGACAGTTGTGGCATATTAATGTCTCGGAGGGTATTATGCAAGTACCTGTTTAAGTTTTCAGTAGAGTAGACACTAAACTAACTAGCAGACATATTGCAATTAGCCACATATAAGTACAGCAGAGACACGCATAAGCTATTTTGGCTATTATTTCATCAAACTCCATAAAACTTTGTACACATGATCAGAGGCCAAATTCACTAACTAATAAAAAATAGTTAAAGGATCATGTTTCGATCTTGTGTCGATGTCTTAAATGTCAGAAATGGTATTCTCCTGATATAAAATAACAACACTGGTATCTGGTATGGTACTGGGTGATTATATCGAAATGTGACCGAAACTTGAACGATTCAAAGGTTTTTCGTTAATTTTAGCATAAGTAGATGGAGTCTCTTTCCAATTATTTATATAACTATCCTACTCTAATGGTGGTCATCATGAATTGAAAGTAGACTAACATTATTGAACTTACTAGAAGTGCCGGTGAAATAAGTGATCCGTAATCTTGACTTCCATTTCATTTGATTCAATTCAAACAGTTCTATCAAGCGATCAAAATTCCATTAACGTTCACCCGAATGTGAAAGACCTCACGATGCTTTCAGGATATTAGAAGATCTTTTTACGTCTCATTAACAGAATACATCATTGAATAGCATTCGCGTTTATATAGTCCCGTGCCTAAAGAGTCTGAACGGAACCATACTGTTGTTTTATTGCTGTTCAACCTTAGAAGCATATTATTAGCATTTAACGAAATGTTCAACAAAATCACAGCGTCGACCTACCTGAAAAAGTACATTGTAATTTGATAATCGACTTGTAGCATGATAAAAATTATGGTGATTCTAAAATAGGTACATAAGTTGTTGTTATTCAGAAAGTAACCTAAGTGAATACAAAGTAACTATTTCAGCATTCTATTGTGTTGATTACCATTTTGCCACGATATTTGACAGTTTTAATATAGATCCGTGTGCCACTTCCATTGTAGTCACCTAATAATTTAGGTACTTTATTTATTTACGAATCGAATAATACCAATCTTGCCAATATTGTATAAATGCGAAAGTTTGTGAGTATGTTTGTTACGCGTTTACCCTAAAACAGCTGGAGCGATTTATTTGACAATTGAAATGGACATTATAAGTCTTACATCCCTATATTCCCATCGGGTCTATTTATTTATTTATTTATTAAATGGGTTCACAAAACAGATTACAATCAAATAAGCGTACACATACACATTGACAATGGTTCAGGTCTAGATTCATAATCAAATATGTAAACACGACAAAATTACAGTGTTAAAGCTTATAAATTAAATTACCCCATAAAAGGGCACTGAAAAAAATTAAACAATGTTATAATTGAAACCTAATATCAAAATTCTCAAGAGACATTGCTTAAACCCGTTGGTATTGGGATCAAAAACATCCAAGTCGTTAAATGAAAAAGCCAGCTCGTTATACCGACAACACATTCGAGGAAGAGGATTGTTAAATGAGGTCGAAACTAATGCAGGTGAAACCATGGGGCACAGCTAGTATAATTATATTATATACAAAATATGAAAATACAAATAAAACAGTTGAGCTATCTAAATCTATTGCAAACGATCTAATGATAGCTCAACTGGTTAAAATCACTTCCAGACGGAAGCGTCTCCAAGTCGCTGACTGCATTGCCATGCTGAATGGCATTCCTAGTTGAGCCAGATGAGAGCCAGCCCTCACGCGTCACTTCAACCAGATGTTCTGAAATAGTTTAAAAAACGCGTATGGTCCCGGTACCCAACGGAACCAGAGTCTCGACCCCGGAAGGCTGAAATATGTAGGCTCTGTCGAGACTTGCATATTTGCGCCTTTTGAGATCCCCAGCAGATATTAAGTTATACAATGTTATACCTATTTTTGACATGTTTGGTGTCCCGTGCTCGACCATCTGCTTCTGTTGTCTGTTTAGGTTATTTTCGTGTCAATTTCAATTAATTTTTGGTAAAATTGATTGTATTATTACGGAGACTGCGACGGATGTAGTATTTTTGATATTGAGACATAATATATCTGCTTTAAACTGCTTTGAGGTTTGACCCAGATTATCTCAGTGACCCTAGTATGTATGTGACTGTTGGGTGTTATGTTATACTATGTGATGTCAGATTTGAAAGCTCAAATACAGCGGTAAACTCTTTGACGTAAGGTATAAATTCAAAACCTTAAGTCAAAGATACAATTGTAATTTTCCCGCTTCTCCGCTAAATTATGGCCGTTATAATAACGGTTACCGTTTTTTTAGGAAACCAAGGCTTAACGTAATTGGATACGACATACTTCTGATAACATGTTACCCTAAAAAGATATTCTCAGTAACATGGAAAACGCCTAAAAACAAAGCCATCTCAAGTTTCATTCTCGCATTTTGGCATTCCTAAAACCTTTCATATAACGTTTTTAGGTCGAAAGCCGTTGATGTTATCCCGAATATCTTGATATCATATCGTATTAGGAGTACGTGTGAGCCCTCCCCCGGGACTCCAAATTGAGTCTTGAGGAAAGAACGCGAAATTATTACTTGAAATTGTTAAATTAACTTTCGGCATTTTTCGCATGAAATTCCTAAAAAATTTCGGTATTTTTATTTTATAACTTAGGTGGGACCTTGTAACTTAGGTACAGACACATAGTAGGTACATTACTAAATTAACTAAATTGTTTTCCAAAGGATCTGATGTATATAATACTTTACTTCTAAGAACTTTATCTGCGACGAATCAACCCCTGGTATTACTTTGTTCGGTAATATCAGAGCTGTTGCTCCTTTAAGCACCATACATTATCACACGCAAGTATACTCACCGGTACACTCTCAGAAGACGAGAGTAGGTCTGTGTTCCTTCAGTAGGATATCATCATCAACATCAGCAGCAGCCTTTAGGCGTCCACTGCTGGAAGAGGCCTCCACCACAAGTTACAATAGGGAGAATTACCATAATTACCACGCTTGGCAGAATCCAAACGTCCTCATTCTAATTTAGTATTTAGTAAAAAGAAGAATTACAAAATAATTAAATCCATAGAAGAACCAAGATCAGCGAAATAGCTCTCGAAATTAGCAACTTGAAGTTTCAATAGGCAGGTCGTATAGCTCGCAGAACTGACAATCGTTGGGGGATAAAGGTTCTCAAGTGGTGACCACAAAAAGGAAGACACAGTAGAGGAAGAACTCCCCTCTCAAAATTATCCTTGTGATTTCAATGAACAAAATTATTTTGATTTGATTTGATTTGATTTCCCGATGGACTAAAGACATTATAAAGATTGCAGTCGGTGGATGGAGGTGAATCAATACCGTTTGTCGTGACATTCTAGGGAGGCTTTTATTCAGCTTCGGACTTCTACAGGCTGATGGGATGATTATGATGGTGAGAATATCAAAATTTTGAATCAATAGTCATTTAAAAAAAATCCCAGTGATTTAACCACGCCGAAAGCTCCAAACCTCGCTGACGTCAGCAACTTACAGTAGCAGCTCTGAATTTTCGCAGCAACCCTGAATATTCATGCAGTTAAATATTAAAGAAGCCATCAGCAGACGGCGCTCCCTAATAATGTTACACGATTTTTAATACTTAATGTTGCTATTTTCCATCTACAAGAATTCATGTAAAATTAAGTAGAGTTATTCCCATTTTCGTCGGCCATTACTTATTTATTTAGACCGTGAATATAAATTTCAGAGACGTCCTCTGCTAGTTGAGGTTTTCCCATATAATTTGCCATAATCACTAAGGCACAAAAATCAAATCAAATCGAATAAAAATCAAAAGAATTTTATTCATTGAAATCACAAGAATCATTGTGAATCGTCTTATATATTAAAATTACTCCTATTCCAACGCAACCAAGCCTAAAAGAATCAGACAGTAAATTGGAACCTAGGAGGACATGTTATTAAGTTCAAGCTAATTGAATCCCACCGTCCAAGACTACTTTTTAAACCAACATCCTCCATACCACGTTCATTGAGAAGCGGCAAAAAAACTTCCTTTGTACTCTTTTTTAATCGATACGTGCACTGTGCAGGCGTTTGAAGCCAAACGTGAATGCTATTTAATAAGCAGTTTTTATATATGTATAGTGAATAGCAATGCCCCGGGTTATTTTTACCTGCGATGGAAGAAGCCGGTATATAACATAACATAAAATAACACCCAATAGTCACATACATAGTCCTGAGGCTCAATTCTCTAACTAAAAAATAGTTAAAATAGAGTTCGGATCATGTTTCGATCTTGTGTCGATGTCTTAAATGTCAGAAATGGTATTCTCTCAACTTAAAATACAACACTGTAATGTGATTAAATCGAAATGTGACCAAAACTTGAACGATTCGAAGTTTTTTCGATAATCTTAAGATATTAAGTAGATGGAGTCTCTCTTTACTCTTTCGAATTATATATATAACCATCCTACTCTAATGGTAGTCACCGTGAATTGAAAGTAGACTAAATTGTTTGTGACTAATTCATGAGGGAGCAGTATACCAACTTTCTGTCAATTCACAATTCAGTCTCGATTCGGTTAACTTTCAGTGTAGTTATAAAATAATTTAGAGAATTAGGCCTCTGATCCCACACTAGGATACACACTAGGAACTAAGAGTACCATGGTACTACAACACCCAGACCTGGAACAAATATTTGCAGATCATACAAACATTTGTCCCGCAGCGGGAATCGAACCCGTAACCTCTTGCGTCGTAGCTCGCTACTCGCCCTCTGCACTATGGAGATCAGAGAAGGTGTTTTAGGAGTAAGAAGTTGTTTATCTATATTGTCTATAATGGATGATCGAATTCAAAAGGGCTTAACTGATTACAATGCTGTTTTTTGCAATAACTTTGTATGACTACAAAGTCATACGTGGTACTATGGCAAATCCCTTATTGCATTATAGGGGGGGCTTCGTCCAACAGTGGACGAGGTACAGGAAGGCCCTTTTCTCGATGGACTAAAGACATTATAAACACCGCAGGAAGTCGGTGGATGAAGGCGGCTCAAGACCGTGCGTCGTGGCATTCTAAGTGGGAGGCTTATGTCCAGCAATGAACTTCTACAGCCTGTTAATGATGATGATGATGATAATGACTGACCCAGTTTTAATTTTTGATTTTGATTGTACAAACAAAATAAGTAAGTAAGTGTTTTCATTTTATCACGAATCACAGCACACCAAAGGACAATTTGGCGGCGCATGTGCGCGACTCGTCAGAAATGCATTACCGGCTATAACACTCTCCTAACGACGTAACACGATGCGCCGTGTGTGCCGACAATGTGCGTTTTTATAATTCTACGATACGACGATAACACAGGGAAGTAAATTGTATGGAAATATATAACATAACACCATCATAAAACCAAACAGTCACAAACGTAGTCCTGCAGGGCCGATTCTAAAACGTCAAAAACGTAAACAATTTTCTCTAGTAAAACAGAGTATACAGTATTTATTGTTTTTAACTGTGTTTTACTAAAGAACATTGCTTTAGTTAGGTACTTATCATATCGAAATGAAAAACTAACGAATCCGATCGGAAACGTTTTCGACATTTTAGAATCGCCCTGCATGACTACGTTTGTGACTGTTTGGTGTTATGTTATATATTTCCATACAATTTACTTCCCTGTGTTATCGTCGTATCGTGGGCCGTCCACGGTAATATCGTTGCGTAAAAAATTATAAAAAGTACCCATAGTGTTGACTCTTTGTGGTTCTAACAAAATAGTACACACACTTCATATAAATTTTGAACACTTCATAATTGTAACAAAAGTTAACAACAGCTATCAAAACTTTTAACGAAGATAACTGAGTGAGCTCTTCCTATCAGTGCCGCATCGTTTAACTTGATGCCATAAGCAAACTTATAGTTGCTAAGTAACATGAAGTTCGGCTGTCCCTATCTGGCCCTCAAGTGAAGTTCCTAACTATGTTAGGTAGTTACTTGCATAGTTCATTGTAACTGAAGAGTTATTTACAAGGGTACAATAGGCATGCAACTCTATTCACTACGCTAGCTTTATTTCGTACAGATTTTAGGGATCCCTCAAGAAGAAAATGGGACCCCTGTAGGATCACTTTGTTATCCATCTACCTGGCTGCCTGTCTGTTTTGTCTATCTGTTTAAGGCTGCGTTTCCACCAGAGATGAGCGATGATACCTTTTTTCTCAGGAACAGCTCAAGGTTTAAACCTGAAATGTAGACCAATTACAAAGGCACCTTTATAGGACTTGATAGTAACCTAAATAGACAATCTTCTAACTCAATGCACTCGAAAAGAACTCTGACAAAATTGTAATAATTTACCCGGGATGGAACCCTGAAGGTGCAAGTCTCGCTCGCACTTTTCCGCTTTATTTTGATGGCTTTCAGTAATGTACACTTTCTGATAAACTTTTTGGGTGACGATAAAGTTTACTACGAGTAAATAGTTAACAAAAAAAAAGTTTCAAGCCACAGAAGTGTGGGTGTGTTAAGTATTTGATATAAACTTAGTTTTGCAAAAGTGAGGCAACTAATATGAACACGGCATCGAATCTACCTAAGCTTTTTGAGAGACGATAAACTCTCGTATCAGCGTGTTCATTTCATAACATTCATATTTTTAACCGACTTCAAAAAAAGAGGAGGTTCTCAATTAGTTTTTTTTATGTTTGCTACCTCATAACTTCATTTATAAGCCAATTTAGAAAATACTTTTTTTATCTGATAGGATACACTTCAAGATTGGTCCTATTTCTATCAAAATCCAGTTCTGATGATGGAATCCATGAGGAATTGAGGGGACTCCTCAACTATTATAGTCATACATAAATAGCGATTTTGGTATTTTCAGCAACAAGTTATGTTTTATATAGGTTTAGCAAATGATTTACTATTTATTAATTAAAAAAATAACTATTATTATTTATTAATTAAAACATGCAGATTTAAATCAATGGTGGAAGTCGTTTTTTTATTGAAAAGTTATTATATATTTTTTTTTATTTACTTCAGTAAATTAACAGATCCATAGCAAAATTTAGAACAATGAAAAACGGTATTAAGCAATTAAGCGAGATATTTTTTGATAGCCGTATACTAGCATATAGCAATATCTCGGTTAAATACTCACACCTGAATTTGAGATATATACATATATTCTACACATACACACAACACACACACATACATATTATTCTATATATATATATAGATGAAAACCTTCATTGTTTTCATCTATATTTCCAAAGTTTATTCATTCAATCATGTTCTCCAATTACGTAAAGTAAAAGCAGAGACGGAGAAGCCTTTTTCATTTAAACCAATCATCACTCAAATTCCAAGCTTTATCAACTGCCTAAAAATAAAATATTAATTACAGGCATAAATCAGCTCCTAAATCAAGTGGATCGGGAGTTTTAACGACTACGCATTTTAATAAAATGACTGGGATCTGAGAATTCTGACGCTAAGAGTAATAATTTAAGTTTGAACAAGTCTAATTGCCTAGTTGGAGCGCCTGAGTGAAAAAGTTCGTCTGGAAAACTACCATACCTATTACAGACGCTTAGCAGTAGTGATGCTCACATTGATGTGTTCTGTTTAGAAGGTGCTTATGAAACTACAGGCACATGTGGCTATTCATCTGTTTACCCATTCCGGGGTTTTGTTCAAACCAACGATCTTATAATAACTTGTGAGTATTAAAGATCGTTGGTTCAAACTACTATGTCCAAACAGTTGGAATACGATTCTTCAGTAGAGGTAGTAGTCCAATTATCATTTTTGTTGGACTGTGATCTTAATGACCAATAATAGACTCGTGGTCCAGCTATAGATATAATAATAAAGTTAACTTTCACACTTTCCAATACTGCGTACATTCGTCACGTTTTTCATGCCACACAGTGGCCCTTAGAATAGATTTTAAAAAAAAGTTACCTGAGGACAGCTCTTAGCCCTAATACAAGAAATAGTGGTTAGTAGTAGTGTTGATGCGTTTTTGTATACTTACGACTTTATCTATAGTTAGATCACGGTTCTAAAATCATAGTCCAACAAAAATCATAACTGGAGCACTGCCCCAACTGAAGGCCCGTAGTTCAACTGGTTGGACAATAAGCTATAATAGTTGGACGCAATGCAATTTTATTCCTAGTCAAATGTAACCCTACAAGGTATTGCAGTTGTTAAAGGCAGAGGTTACCCTTTAATATCACGGCTAGCTGCCAGCTTTATAATTAACTCAAATTAAAAAAGCCAGTAGAAATCCGTAAGATATACGCATAGCAGAATGTTACTGTAGAAGAAAACAGTAACATTCTGCTTGAAGCTACCCATACATAATTATGGAGACTCTGTTTGCTTATTCTATCACACACTTGAAGCTGTTGACTAACTTTACCCGCTACCGAAACCCAAATGCGTTTATAGCTTCTCCCCCAAATGAGCCCGAAATTAATCTACCTAGTTATAGAATCTAGTTCTCACTCTCTGTTGCTATTATACCTTTAAAACAGGGCTTATGTGAGGTACTACCTATTTATGTAACAGCTAATTGTAACCATGTAACAGCAATAAATGTAGAGTATAGACCTAAGTCTGATGTGATTATTTTTAAGCCTGCAAATTCGCAAAGGCAGGCAACTTAGGAGATGTGATGACCACAATGTCTACCACGTAAATTTGTGGTACGTGGCTAGCAACCAAAATTCCTAAAAACATATGGGGAGACAATAATAAAAATACATAATTTTTAGTGCTTAGGTACATCATCAGCTTTCTATAACCCCAATGCTGGGAATCCAACTCCTTACCAATCACTAAGAACCTCTGAATAATGCTCTGCTCATTGCATAAAAACATAGAATTTATTACATTTATTTCCGTTGTCCTCCAGTGGGACCGAACAGGTGAGGACAACGGGAATGAATAATCTCATTGTGTATTGTATCTGTGGATTAGAATCACTACCACTTGTAAATAAAAAATAGATTAAATTAACAACTCTGTTTATTTTATTTACTTATTTATTTATCTGAATAACCCCCATGATGTTCCGTGATTTTATTATCTGTATAAGTTTTGATTTTTTGATGGTTGAATCAAGTAGAAAGATCGATTTGATTCTTATACAGTTTTTTTATCGTGTTCTATAGTTTGCTATTTATAACTCTGAACTGGGAACTTCGTTTGATGAGAAGGAAAGCGGGTGGGCCATTAATCACAGGATAAGTGATGGACTCGACGTTACTTTAAATGTTGCTTTCGATCACGTTATAGGTCAAAGGTCATGTGAAAATTTTCAACTTTTTAACATTTTTCTTAAGTTGAAATGTTTTTCGACATTGTGAGCTAATTAAGATAAAAGACTAAGAAGTTTCTAGAGTTACAATTCCAATAACAAAGTATCTTAAAAACACTGTAATGCAATAGGCAGGACAAGTAGGTAGGTATTCTGAAAATGGGCTTTGAACAAAGAGCTTTATCGAAATGGTTGTGACACAAGGTCACCGACGAAACTGAAGATAGTTTTAATAATTTATGTCTTAACCAACATAGGTATTACATCTCAAATTCACTGAATTATATTATCCCGCTGCGTAAACAAACTACATAATATGTCACTGTCGTTATCTGTCAGTTATCATTAGAAGACGTCGACTTGGCGATATACGTTATCATTGTATTATAAAATAAAATCTATATATAATAAACTCTTGTGAAAACTAGACTATTTTTAGTTAATTGCTCTAAGTAGACTATTACCCTTATTCAAAAAAGACGTGCATATTTTTTTCAATGTCTAGTGTTTTCGGCATGGAAGAATGTTTTTTGAGTACCGTAAACTGGAGTTGGATTGATTAGTTATAAAATTCAAATGTGTGTAACTCATTCGTTCAAAAAATGTGAAAAAAGCTGCAAGGATGTATAATTATAACGTATAAGTTTTACGTATGATTTAACATGCGTAGCTTATTATAACTTTTCATTTAAAAAACCGACTTCCGCCATTGTATTCGACTAAATATCTGGATGTTTTTTTTAATGAAAAAACCATAGTGGTGAAAGGGTTATGATACTTTATGATACTTATGTTGCTGAAAATATCAAAATCGCTATATGTATGCCTACAATATTTAAGGAGTTCCCTCAATTCCTCATGGATTCCATCATCAGAACTGGATTCTGAAAAAAATGGGTCAATCTGGAAGTATTCAAATAAAAAAAGCATTTTCTCGGTTATAAACGACGGAGATTATGAGGTAACAAACATAAAAAAAAATACAACCGAATTGAAAACCTCTTTTTTGTGAAGTCGGTTACAAAGAACATAAATTGTAGCGAATTTAAGAATAAGTGTATTACGTGTCTTTTCAAATGAGTGGAAATTGTCCACCAATATTTTAGTATAACTCCCATCGCTTCACAATAGAACATGACTTGACTGAGACTTTTACGATGTGACCTAATTTTATCAAAATAATATAGGTACCTACTTGACACTGGCAAAATTTTGGAGACTTTCCTCAATGGCCTCAATGGCCTCAACGAAAGAAAAGATGGATTAAAACTATACAGGCTGTTATTAACTCCCCATACATGGTCACCTCAAGAATCTATAGGAAATCTCCAGTAGTCTGAGAGTAAAATATATGAAATGAATAATACCTCTACCTGTGGTGCGATTACGTAACTCTGTTACTATTGGTTGTAATCGATTTCAATGCTGTTTTTATTCGAAATGATGCTCTTGCGACTACCCAACTTACGCATGTTGCTTACAAATGTTAATTGCAACAAGACTGCTTAAATTCGGTAATCGCATTAACGTAATTTCAAATAGAAACAACATTGAAATCGATTGAAATCAATAGCAATAGAATTACGTAATTGCCCTCCTGGTATCAACTATATTTGTATTTAATTTAGAATTAGCAGCAAAAAAACCAGTTAAAAACAACAATCCACAATTTTGTTAGCGTTAAGTTTTCTCTCACAACAGTAACTAATTTAAGTAAATATGTCTGTTGTTTTTACATGACTATGTTTAAAATGATTATAACTTTAACAGTAATCGTCCGTGAGATTACACTCGCCATAAAAGCCTAAAATAGCTACTTACGAGATTAAAACAGTTATCATAAGGGTTTGGTAATGACTATAATGTGTAAGGACTTTGCGTGAGTGGAATACAAACGGAGTTTTTGGATGTGAGCAATTTGTGGCTACACACGAGCGTAGCCAAGTGGGGTTTGGGGGTTCACCCCCCCCCCTCCCCCCTCCCCGAATTATTCAAAATGTTGACAAAATTTGATACTTTTCGAAGAAACACCAGTGTGGCGAATGTATTTTTTTGTTCACATTTTGTTGGTTTATTTTCTCGCCATACGTCTAAAGGTTTATCTGGAATCTAAACAATGAGTCTTTAATCTGAACACATATTTAATTCTCCAGAAGGCATTTGTTTGATGACCTCATTAGTGCGGTGGGTGAGTAGCTGGCTGTGATGCGAGAGGTTGCGGGTTCGATTACGAATACCATGGTACCATAACACCCAGACCCAGAATAAATATTTTGACACAAACATTTGTCCCGCAGCGGAAATCGAACCCGCGCAACCTCTTGCTTCTCAGCCGGCTACTCAACCACCGCGTCACGAAGGTCGTTAGTCTTAGGAACCATATTAGATGTTCTAAAACTAAACCAACAAGTTTTGGGATGGATTAGGAATTTACTGAACTTAACCAGGTACACCAGGTATTCCATGTATTTTATTATGTCATAAATTATTCTGATTTCGTTACAAAACACTAAAAACCAATACATAAGGGATCGAACACGAAAACGTACCTTAACATCCCAAGCAATAACGTAAATTGTGCGTAAGGAAACAGGTGAAACAAAACAGCTGAACCAGTCGACAACCTACCTAAGGACAGCTCTAGAAGGTTTTTAAAGCTATTAAAGAAGTCACTTTTATTAGTCACTGTGGCATGAAAAGCGGTATTGAAGAAATCTTGATGATACGCAGTATTGATGATACACAGATTGGAAGATTTTAAAACAATAAATATGTGTCTATATATGGGAAACTTCTTCACTTAAATATTCCTCCTTTCAAGTTTCAAACGATTCGGCTATTCGGCTGGTCATTGAACCGTCTTACTCACTGTCTGTTCACATTTCTGAAACGTTCTTAGTATCTATACTAGAATTTGAGGCTTAATATTGGCCATGATTTCTATGGCCGTGGTGATCGTGTTGGTTTTGTACGGGATAAAGACGTCCACGGATGCCGAGTACTTGCGGTGTTGATTAAACTCCATATAAAAGATACATATAAGAGTAGCCGAAGTACTGAGTGTTGGGTAGAGTCCGATGAAGTGTAACTTGGCCTTTGATAGTTACATAATAAGAAACAAAACTGCACATTTAGTTTTATGAGATGAAATCTGTGTAGTGTACCAGCTGATATAACTGAGCTGTGATAAAACCATTATTTCAGGTTTTATTCGGGCCGATATTCGGCGCTATAAAAAGGCAGTTTGGCATCAATCGTATCACGGCCTAGACACGGGCCGTTAGCCAATGGCCCAGGTACATACTATTATTACTTTTGTAATGTTCGGGATGATGGGCAAATTTGTGGTGTAATGATTGTTTGTTTTTTCGATTTGGGAATGTTTTTTTATGATCGCATAATAATAAACCTCTGACGACCTCTGTGGCGCGGCGGACGAAGGTTCGTCTGCTACGCAGGAGGTTGCGGGTTCGATTTCCGGATCGGAACACATATTTGTACGATCTGCAGATAATTGTTCAGGATGTTCTGGGTATTTTTCTAGGTATAATAATATATATATATATCTATGAAATGTATTGTATTAAGTATATCAGTTATCTCTAGTACTCATAACACAAGCTCTGCTTAGCTTGGGGCTAGATAATGTGGGTTATATCCAGCATTTATTATTTATTATTATTATTACTTTTGAAACGGTAAGTTTACACAATAAAAAATGATTGATGGTAATTATTTAAGTATTGTGTTTTTTTTATGTAGATAACTCTATAAATCTCCTAAGATAATAATTTATTACGCAATAATTTCTTCCTAATAAATAATAGAAAATTTCTAGTAATCTATTAGCAGATAATTAAAGCCTTGGTTTTTGTTGTAGTAGAACTTCTTGTGCAAGAGTTCGTCCGGGGAAGTACTACCTCCGTACCTATTTCTGCCGCCAAGCAGTAGTGTTCGCATTGCTGTGTTTCGGTTTGAAGGGTATGGGTGCCGGTGAAATTACAGGTACATGAGACTTTTCATCTTTATGTCTCAGGGTCGGCTGCGCGCGTGTGATGCCTCTGGTGTTACAGGCGTTCATAGGCAGCGGTAACTGCTTTCCATCTGGTGGGCCGTAAGCTTATCTGCTTCCCAAGTAGCATAAAAAAAAATGGTGACATGATTAGTGGAAAAGCGCGAGTATCAATTATTTCTTAAATATTATTTCAATAAACGCGTTCACCGCTATGTTACGGCTATCCTTAGACGGTTGCTGCTTCGAAATTAAAGTTTAAGCATTAAACTTATCAACCCTTTTAATTCTTCAGAATTAGTCTCGACTTTCAAACAGCAATAAAACTAATAAGACTGAAATTCCTTTAATGAAACGTTAAGAACCCTTTATTTTGATTCAGAAATGATTTTTAATTCAATTACGTCACTGGAATAAGGGTCTCTTATAATAATCTAAATGATTTATTTGCATTTACAACCCATTTATACAGAGTGGTGCAAAAGTAATCGCACTAAGTATAGAAATTGTGTGTAGTTTTTACAAATGCAAAAATAATAATGCAATTATGTAAAACATGCCACAATAAATATATAATAATATGTATATTATTTATTTATTTCAAGCACAATACGTACAAATACAATACATACAAATATTAATATATATTTTAGACAGAACCTAACTCGTAGAGACTTGTGTTGTAGGTCCTGATTTCCTTCTAGGTTAATAAAATCTAGCGTAGCCATATCATTATTTTATACAGTCCATTCCATCAAAAGGTTATCTGGTAGAAATCTTTACAGAACGATAAGACCGCCCATTGTAGACCATAGTTAGTTTAATTTTTGTTTGTTAAATTGTTTCATTTTTTGTATATATATCTATCTTCTATCTATCTATCATTTTACAAACATCTGGTAGGTGTGTATTTAAACTAAGATAAGATAAGTTAAAATAAGATAAGATAAAACATTATATCAATAGGCCGCTTTACTCTTCCAGAAGTCCAGAATAAGTGTCTTTTGAAGAATAATCATTCTCATCCAAGTTCAGGTCGATGATACGCTCGCTGTACTCCAGACGAGCCCAGTGGTATGGGCAGCAGCTGATGCACGAACTGCATCTGATGTATTTGACTGACATGATGACGCTATTTGTACACAATTCCTATAGTGTCATAACATTTGCGCCACTCGTTATGGTGGCACTTCACTATGTATATTCGCAAATGTTTGCGTTATTTTGCCAAGGAAAACAACATTATGTACAGATAGACTCAAGGTTGATTTTACCTTGGCAAAATAATGCAAACATATGCGAATATACACCAAGTGAAGTATCATCATTGTTTTTTTTTGCTAAATCTTCATTGGCGACCACAAACATTTGAAAATTGGTGGATAGAGGTAACTCAAGACCATTCGTCGTGGCATTCTAGGGGGGAGGCCCAGCAGTGGACTTCAACAGGCTGCTGATGATGATGATGAATCTTGAAACAACTTGAAAGTCTCAACAGCAATAACAATGATATTACTGAAATTCCTTTAATTAAACGTAGAGAACCCTTTATTTTAATTCAGAAAGGAGTTTTAATAGTCTGAGGGATTTTTAAAAAAAACGAGTTAAAAAGTTCTCAATTCGGTTTTTTTTTATATTTGTTCCCTCATATCTCCGGCGTTTATGAACCGATTTGGAAAATTCTTTTTTTATTTGAATAGATAATATACTTCCAGATTGGTCCCATTTTTTTCAGAATCCAGTTCTGATGATGGAATCCATGAGGAATTGAGGGAACTCCTCTAGGCATACATATAGCGATTTTGATATTTTCAACAACAAATTAAGCATTTGCATTCATAAAGTATCATAATCCTTTCACCACTATGGTTCTTTCATGATTTTTTTTTCATCCAAATATTTAGACGAATACAATGGCGGAAGTCGGTTTTTTAAATGAAAAGTTGTTAAGACTTGATGCAGGCTGAATGCAGCGAATAACATAAATTTAAGACCTAAACGTGTAAAGTTATGTGTATTCTTACAAACCAACGATTGAATCTTGAACCTTGAGTTTTAAATCAATTACGGCATTGGAATTTGTGTCTTAAAAATAAGTAAAATTATTTATTTACAGCTTCGATTCTACAATTCTTTCACTCAAAAGTAAATAAACCAACATTTCTCTGAATGCTTCTCCTGCTTTGAATAATAATGAACTTGCTTGGTGATCCGGAAAATACTGAAGTGCCACTGTCTCAAATGACATTGTTCATGTAAGAAGAGCTCTCTGTGTAAGTACTTATGAGCATTGCTCTGTTCCAATTTGAAGGGAGATGCCGGTGACATTAAAAGCACATGAGACTTTTTTGCTTCGCACGGCTTGGGCATTTACCATTTTCAAGTATTTTTAAATTACTCAATAAGGAATATATAAATAAGGGAATAGATCTGGCCTTTCTAATATCCATAGGCAACGCGTTCCATAAATGGCCAGCCTTCACTGTGCTTAACTTAATATAGAACTTGCAAGTAAGTTTATAAGTATGGCGCCCATACAAAATTATGCTTTTTCATTCGAGATTATGGCGTCACTCCCTAGATTAGCTAAGGACCTTACTATGCTAAAATAACTTAATATAATTTCATTTATTCAATCAGGATCATTCAGGGCTTGCACGCAACAGTATCTTAAATAATATCAATTTTAATAATTCACAATTGCACCATACAGCAATGATTCAGATACAGACAATCAAATCCAGCAGCAAACATCTTCAGAATGTTGTTAGGGCTTATTGAATACCTACGCAGAACAACGCCTTAAATGGACGATAGTGTATTGTTTCTAATATTATTTGTGTTCTCATGCAGTGATGTCTTTAACTTATTTCTTAAGAAACCTTTTATAGTGGAGGTGCTGGAAATATCGACTATAGTCTAGGATAACATAACCCACCCTTCCACCCTGATCTGCTGCTCGAGTGGCAGTGTTTTCATTGCTGGGACAGGCTGAGTTTTGACAATGATTTACTTTCGACTAATTGCCAAACTTCAATTTGTCAAAAACATCAAAGCACAAAAATCCAAAACAATCTCAACAAAGGTTTTAATTTACCTCCTATTTCATCAGACACAAATTAGATGCCTTTGTTCTCAGCCATCAGGAAAACATGAATAATTTTACGAAAACAGGAATATTTTCCTGAAGGAGCATGCAAATCCTGAGAGGCGTTGAAATAACAGATTTATGATATGGACGACCTTTATCTTGTAAAGATGATTTAGTCTTGAATTACCGAAGTAAAAACAAAGGATCTGCATCTTTTGTTCTCACTGTGACATTCACAGAACTTAATATTAAAGATTATTATAACATAGGTTCTAAAAATCTGTAAGACAACGCCTTAGAGCAATTCTACTACAAGGACTCTTCTAAAATGTTTTTCTTAAAAAAAACAAGAATTAAATAAAATACATTTATTCAATTACACTCAGATACACAAAACAGATAGGTAGAAGAAAGAAAAGCAAAGAAAATAAAAATGACAACACAAACAAACCATTACATACATATCTACATTAGACAAAAGTGCCAATTAGTCCACTCCGTACGATACGTGTGTGGAGCCAAATAGGCCCTGTCTCTGCATAATGCTGCTCCATATACCTAAATATAATAATATGGAGCAGCGCTGGTTTTCAGACAGAGCCCAAGAAAGAGCGACTTTACGGATATCCCCCCCTCCCCCCATATATATATAAATAAAAAACACTGGCTCCTAAAAACTTTGAAACATACGTACCTACTTGTGTATTACAAAGTTATACATACATTATATATCTAATAATAAAAATATAAAATAGTGTATCCTTTTAAAAAAGGTGTGTACAGAAATAAATATGTGTGCCAGTGTCTGCCAATAGAAAACAAATCAAAATGGAAGATTGAGTATCTATGGCTTTGCGTTTGCTTCCTTTGTAGACGACAAGTGGCTCTATGAGCTTTCAGTAGTTGTCATCTTGGTAATTTTCTGACGTTTTTGGTTTCTCGAAATAAAATTGATAAATTGGTGAAAAACGTGTTTGCATCGTACCAGATCCCCTACATCCTTGTTGGCTCAAACAAGTTTTAACTTGACTCGCATGTGGAATCCCTCATGCATAGAGGCAGAACAAAGATAAATTTAAACAGAAACTACTGTAAAAGTTGATCTGCAAAACAAGCAAAAAGAATATAATAGTGTAAAGTGCAAACAATTAAAATACAAAAGATGGCACACACACAAAACAAAAAAATAATTAAACCAAACAAATCCGACCAAGATAGTGGAAATTACCGATGCGATGGACGAAGCTTCCACTTTCCCCACGTTTCCTCAATTATCAGACAACATACTGTTGAAAGCCTTTAGAAAAACCTTTTGTTCATGTCCATTGAAGTAGTTGTGACTCAGTTACATGACTATACTCAACAGACAATATAAAACTATTGCCATACGAATACTAGTACATAATAAAATCTTATTTCCCCTAAGTACCTGCTTATTTCAGAGAAACAAACAGTCTCTTGAAATGCACAAAACCAATAGCTGTCAAAACCACAACTTAAGCTCTAAGTAGTTAATTCACTTCCGTTTCCACCTCCCAGTGAACTCAATACCAATTCCAGTAAATGTCGAAACAAAGGACCACAAAATACTCCATCTAATGGGTTTCAAAATGAACCAAGCAATTACGAAATGTTGTTCAAAATTAGATACTACGAATAGGTACTGTGGTTAGCAATTACAATAGAGGTGTTTTCTCCTCCACAACATAATTAATTTTTTTTAAAGTCTTTGCTAAAACATTGATAGAATGGCCGACTGGCGTAGCAGTCAAAACCACTTACGTTAGGTATTTCATTCTAGTTAAATCTATTATAAACAGACTGAAATTACAAAAGAAAACCATAGTAACAATAGATGAACACCGACGCCCAAACATGAAGTATTTCTCAGAGTAAAAAACAAAGAGACTCATAACGAATAGTATCTCAAATATACAGAACCAACACCTGTCACCCACACTACTTACTTAAGTGTGCTCAAGTCTAGAGTAGTATTACTTGTTCCTTCCAATACACTCATCCTCAACTCAGCTAAACAATAAACTACCAAAGGTAATAGGCGAAGCGAAGCTAACGGCGGTAAAATAATTCGCAGGAAAACTGGATCGGAAAAAAGAATAACCGAATGAAGCGAGTGATGCACAAAAGAAATCAACTCTTCAAAAATAAAACTACTCGAAACAGAAAGAGAGGACGACAGAAATCGAGTTACATAAACATTCCCCGTGGCTATCCAATAATACTCTACACAGCGTGCGAGATCTTACGTATCTACCTTTACGGTACCATCGATTTTTATCGATTCATTTATGTGTTCATCGTTGGTACTCAAAATATATAGCTTGAATAAATAACAAGTGTTCGTCACGAACTGAGATATCGGAAATCAAATACATCCTAAACTAACCTAACTGACATTAAAATAAAATTTCCACGGAGCCAGAAGTTTTGAAGATTATAGCTTGGGGCTAAATTTTGGGCTTGGGATTTGGGGCTTGGGGTTAATGTTGTGTAAAATGCCCAGCATATATTGATTATTTGTTATTTATCATCCCTAAGAAAGTGGTGAATGAGCTTCAGTGTTTTTTTGCTATTGATTTCTCATGATAGTGCTCTAACATATGACTTAGGTTTCACTTTCTTTTTTTTATACTACTGCGTAAGCAAACATGCATACGGTCCACCTGATGAAAAGTGGGTACCGTAGCCTATGGACGCCTGCAGCACCAGAGGCATCACACGCGCGTTGCCGACTCTTTAAGAACTTTAAAACCCCTTGAAGAACCCCGTACTGTAGTCACTAGAGAAAAAACTTCTGGCGAAGAAAAACATCCTAATAGATTGCATAGGCTTTTGCAAATAAACCTTCAAACATTTCATTGTTTTTTTGATACATCGTGTATTCTCGATGAGATATCATATTGCTGTTAATCTTGTCATTGTTTCGCGATGAGATATCATGTTGCTGTTACCGCAATGACGTGAACTGGCCCTTAGAGACTTTCCAGTCCCATTCAGTTTAAGTCAAAATTACCCAATTTATTACGTAAGTACACAATTTACGAAAATTGCAGTTCAACAGTTGAAAAGCCTTCATTATCCGCTACTCGTTATACCAGCCCGTTATGTAGAACTAATAATGCTTTGTTACGTAACTTTGAGTAATTAATCATCACGCTAATAAGCTTTAGTAATATAAAAAACTTTATTCACAAAAATAATAATAAAAGTATACAAAACATTAAAAAATTCAAATAAAATAGTTGAGATATCTAAAGACCGTTTCAGACTATTTAAAGATAGATCAACTGATCCAAATAATTTTTATTAAATTAATAATGAATCTGATTTATTCATACACAAAACCTACATTTGGTTGAAGTGGCAATGGGTGACTATAGCTCGCAGAACTGATAACCATCTGGGAATAAAGCTTCTCGGTCGACGAACACTAACCACAAAATTGGTGGATGGAGGCGACTCAAGACCGTTCGTCGTGGCATTCTATGGGGGAGGCCTACATCCAGCAGTGAACTTCTACAGGCTGATGATGATGATGATAAAGTTTTGGGCATCCCACCTGCGGTCGGTGACCAGCCCCCCGATTCCCTATCTTGAAAGTCACTCAGTGACCAACGTTTGACAAGTAAAATTACCATCAATTGAGAATTCTTCATAATATTTTTTTTTTATGATGGTCATTCTACTTGTCAAACGTTAGTCACTGAGTGACTTTCAGCTAGGGAATCGGGGGGCTGATCTTTGTTTTTAATTAATAGAATAATTAATAAAATTATTGTTATTTGAATACTAAATTGTGCAATCAGTCATTTATTATTTGCCATTGGTAGACAGATATTGGTTAATTAATCATACATGTATTTAATTAAGTAGCCTACGTAGTTAATTTTGCAGTGCAATTAATGTGTTTTGGTATTAGATAAGTAGGCATGAAGTCAAAGTATTCGTTGGTAGCAGTACTCTCACACAAAATCGTCAGTTTCTATAAATGCGAGAACTTACATAAAGAAAATATGTATAAGTAATTCAATAAAAAATCACTTTAGAATCATTGGACTGGTAAATAGTTTAATAACAAAACCACATTCTTTTAATTTTCATAATCTAGATCTTTTCAAACACTTAGTTAAAATATATAACTTGGAGACTTTAATTTATATTTTATCATCTGTCTTGTACTGTACCTACATTCTAAGCAAATAAATAAATCATTCATTCATTCATTCATTCATTCATTCATTCATTCATTCATTCATTCATTTATAAAAGTAATGATAAAATTTAGCATTTTGGTAAGTTTAATTTTTCATGTAGCCATGAAGTTAAGTTTGGCATTAAATCCAACCATATCTGCAATTTCGAAATGGACAAATTTAGTTTGTACGCAAACGTCTAATCCAGAATGGTTTCAAATTTAAAACTAAGATAAAAAATGTACAAGGTAGGAAATTCTTTTAGAGCAAGAGGAACAAATTTAATTAATTATGAAGGAGCACCCTTGTAACCACACGATTTCATTCGAGCCGTATTTTGAGTAATATATTTTTTATTAAAATTTAATCCTGGAATCCCGGACCCGAGGTACGAAATTAAATTGGCTTCGCACTAACGGAAGACCTTATTATGTTTGCTAGGGGTACGTGAGAGGCAAATACATTTTAATTATTATATAAAATTTTATTCATACAAATTTTTACATTTTAAGAATACATTTTGTCGGTGAGCATACATCTCCAAATTATAACGAAAAATCCGTGAACTACATTCTAAAAAACGAAATTCACATAATCACTCATTGTCTAAGGTAGTCAAAAAATCAATTATGGTAATAATTTTTCGTTATTTATGTATTTTCTGTATACCGCATTGATGGCTTTGACATGGAGCAGAGATAAACTTCCATCGCCATTAAAAAGTTGACACGTGCGGTAAAGTTTAATTTTAATCACCATAAAAATAATGACAAAACACGACACAAAAATGCGCACTCATCTCGTTTTAATTAAAAATACAACTAACCTGTAAAATGAAAAGGTCATCGCTTGTTGTTTCTGCAAATTGGACTGAGCTAGCCAACGATCAGAACACGACACTTACACTTATAATTACACTTGTTAGCACTAAATTACACTTTGATCATAGTACTAGAACTGCACTGTGCACTTTGGATAAGTAAGCGAAAGTTGCAAAAGTAGGCTGGATATTCGTAGCGCGTCACATGGCCATCGACTACGGCGTAGCGCTTGTAGCGGTTGGCGTAGCGCGACTGGCGGCTGTGCTACGTGGTCTCTACGGCGCAACTCTAAGGCTGGGTCTACATCGAAAAGTTAATCTTGTAATAGCAAGAAAGTTTTACGAAACATTTCGTACGAATTGGTGTATCAACGGTTGTGGTTAACATAAACTTTCACTTTACGATTGATGTCGCTCATATATTTTTGGGTTCCGCGTTTACTATAAATTTTTGACGCGTGTTTTTTTATGTGGCTTGTCTGTTTAAAGTTGGGAACGGGTCAAAGGATCCTAAAATAACATGGTTATGAATGTATCTGTACTTTTATGTATACATTTTGCTGCGAGAAGTGTTTGCTGTTCATTTTATATTCATTAATAATTTTACGATGGTACTGAAAGACTATTATAAAATTTTAGGTTGTGATCAAAATGAATTCAACCAAACTTGTTATAAAAACTAGAAAAAAATCAATTAGACTTTTCAATTACTTCGATGGCATAGCAATTTCCGCTCAATCATATTCTACCTATTGAGAGCACTATAGAGTCTATTCGTGGCTAGATAGGACTTGTTCTGACATCTACATGATTCAACGATTGATTGCAAACCTCTGTATTGATTGAGTTATTGACAGCTCGTATTCTAGCTATCTATTGGTATATGGGATTAATTTTCGGTTCACTTTACAGCTTGGAGGCCAAACTGATGCATTCCAATGTCTCAGTACTAGAACAAAGAAAACTAATGTGATATAGACAAAAGTTGTCAAAGATGTATCAAGTGATTTTTGTCTTGAAAGTATTGTTTTTCGTTTATTTAATTGACTATTACTTTTTTAATAATGAACTTCAATTGAATTGTGATGATCTCTGTGGTGCGGCGGGCGAGTAGCCAGCTGAGATGCAAGAGATTGCAGGTTTGTTTCCCGCTGCGGGACAAATGTTTGTATGATCTGCAATTCTGAGTCTTAGTATTATTGTACCATGGTACTCATACATAGTTCCTGATACCCACGACACAGGGAATCCTAGTATGGGATCAAGATTATACGTATGTGACTGTTGGGTGTTATGTTATGTTAATTCTATGTATTTTAATATCCACAAATACTCATTAAAATTGTGAAAAATAAAAAATTAAACGTACCAGTACCAACGTACCTACCACGTAGGTACCACGTACCTACGTGGTATTCACCGCTGGTGATTCACGATAGTTACACATACACAAACAATAAAGTACTTACCTGATCATTTTATTGGACACCAAGATAACGTTACAGCAAAATAGGCTTTATTAATTACACCGAGCCCATATCTAAGCCAGCACACTCTCGAAAAGTAGCGCATTATAAATCTTCCATAAAATGAGAAGAACTTTGATAATCAACTTTCTGTTTAGCTTTTGAAAAATGAATTTCAATGTAAAATTTCTTGGAAACCTCCATACTAAGAACGTTGACACGATAGAAAGCTCCCACTTAATCTTGCTCCGCGCTTAGTCTAAGTTATACTTGATGTGGCCCATCTTTCATATTATTCTTTTTTCATTTTTTTGTATTTATTCGTTCAAGCACTTCAAGGCTAGAACAAAAGCTAGTTTTATTGGACTCAGACATTAAATAGCTATATGTTTTGATTTCTTATTTTATTTTATTATAGTGGTTTTAACTGACTAATCTATGCTAAGCTATCTCGTCATTTGAATAAAATATCAGATAAAACGTTTTTAACAAATAACTTGCGTGTTATTGAATAGGATAAATATCATACAAACATTTTGTCCCGCAGTGAGAATCGAACTCGCACCTCTTGCATCTCGGCCGACAACTCACCCACCGCGCCACAGAGGTCGTCAATGTTATCATGATTGTTATAATTATTTTTATTGAAGTGCTCAGGGGGCTTAGTACGGGTTTTTATAGTTTTCGAAACTATGTATATGAAGTTTCGTTTCCTTCCATACATTTACTTACAGCGCCCTTAGCGAAAACTAGAAGAAAACTAAGGACACTGTCAGTAAATGTATGGAAGGAAACGAAACTTCATATAGTTTTCGAAAACTATCAAAACCCGTACTAGTCGTACCGAACAGATTTCTAAGGACCAATGTCCACTTAAGAGAAGCAAGAAGTGAATGTTAACTCCGTGGTAAGTCACGATAAAAAGTCAGAACTTTGATCAAATTAGTAGATATAATCAGAAAAGAATTAACGAGGCATGAATCTGACTTTTGTTTTGAAATAATGAACCAGAATAAAATTTATTCTATATAAGTGTGACTCCGAAAAGTTGTTTAATCATTCCGGAGAAAATTCTTAAATAAGTTTTTTTTATTCTAAGGCAAGCAAAGAATCCTATAAGGCCCACTTGATGATAAGTAGTTACCGTAGCCTAATGGACGCCTGTAACACCAAAGGCACCACACGCGCGCTGCCGACCCTGAGACATATAGATAAAAAGTTTAATGTGCGACTAGCGTGAAGTTTCATGCGAGCACTAGCTCGCTTTGCTATGTTTCTATGTTTTAGTTTTAGTAGTAGAACTTCTTGTGTAAGAGTTCGTCTGGGGAAGTACTACCACCGTACCTATTTCTGCCGCCAAGCAGTAGTGTTCGCATTGCTATGTTTCGGTTTGAAGGGTACACATGAGACTTTTCATCTTTATGTCTCAGGGTCGGCAGCGCGCGTGTGATGCCTCTGGTGTCACAGGCGTTCATAGGCTACGGTAACTGCTTTCCATCTAGTGGGCCGCAAGCTTGTCTACTTGCCAAGTAGAATAAAAAAAATAAAAAAAACTACTGCTTGGCGGCAGAAAAAAGTACGGTAGTAGTAACCCCCCAGATGAACTCTTTCACAAGAAGTTTTACTACTAACACTTCCTCTTAGACTTTCAAATTTTGTACCGTATCTGCTGATAAAATTATTATGTGCTAATAAAGACACCAGTAGATTTCGACATTGCTCTCCCAGACGGAATGGAATATTCTGATAACAATGAAATCTGATTTCAAGATCGTAAATGCAAAGATATGCGACACGTACCAATCCACAGCGGGCTCACGTGTTGGATAAAGGCCACAACACACCGACTGCGTACGCGTAGACATAGACTTGCACTTGCATTAACCCTGCGTTGTAATGTATGGAACTGCATGAGTCATGGCGCACACTTTGCCGGTGGAAATCAGGCAGGCATCTTCATTGCACACATTCAAGCTTAAACTGAAGAATCATTATCTATCTGACCTACCCTCGTTTTGATAGGATTGTGGGAATATCCTGTGAATGTATAAGTAGAATAGTCATATTTTCTTTTCTTTTCTTTTATCAGGGCGTATTATAGTATTTAACTTATTACTATTTATTAGTCTATTTTATAAAAGTAGGTATATTATGTATTCGATTTTAAAATAAAAACTGTATTTTATCATTCTATCAATATTGTTATTATTTTAACTCTATGCACCGCTGTTTTCGTTACTGCTTCGCTCGTTACTTTCCATCTAAAGGTTGCTTGAAAGAAATCGCTCTCAGCGATAAGGTTGTACTGCTAATTTTATTAAATCCTGTTATGTATTTCTGGTGTATAAGAAAGTGTTAATCTATCTATCTATATACCGCTTGCATGACGTGCATACGTGCACGTAGACGTAATGCGTGACGTTACGCATTGCAGCTCCCAAAACACAAATAGGCTGCGTGCCCTACGCAGAGTGGAACGTCAAAGCTGCAGTGTTGACGTTCCGCTACGCTTCCCGGTGTGTCAGGGGTCCACGCGCGTCTCTACGCGCATGTCTACGTTACGTACTGCATACGCATCCAGTGTGCTTTGGCCTTAACAATCCGTAACTCCTGGCTCAATATTCACAGCCACTGGGAACATTGCTGCATTGTGAAGCTTTCAAGACTTTCTTTACGATGTGATGTAAAATTTGATTTTTGAATTAACCTATAGATGTCCTCTACTGGAAGAGATCTCCCCCATAATAATATACTAGGGGGGATAATCGTAGTAGTAGATAAAACACTTCCTGACATGTCACATAATATGGATGGATACAGTAGCAGTGCATATATGTCCCTGTTGAATACAATTCACTACGCTTGGCAGACGGCTTGGTGATCGCAGTATTATGTTGAGTACTCAGGTGGATGCTGCCATCCCCTGGTGTTATCTCTTAACGACACATCCACGGAGGAGATGGAAGGGTCTGTTCTTAGACTGGACACACCACTGCACCAATTTATATACATGATACATAATGTATATAAATTTATCTCTTCTTCTTCTTAGTCGTACAGTCTTGACATAATGTATGTACTCTATATATAGTATATGTATGTTTAATGATAAGCGTCTTTAATTCCTTAAGCAAGATGATAAATGGTGATATTGTCATATTCTTCCATATAGTCTTCTCTTTCCTAAGGGTGTCTTAAAGAAATCACTATTGGCGATAAGTCCGCACATTGTGCATTTCTTTTGTTTTTTGTTATTGATTTAAGTTTTTATTTCTGTGTAATAAAATAGCTGTTATGTACAATAAAAAGTTAATTCATCTATCTATATTTACACTGTGGTTTTAGGTTACTGTTTTAAGTGTTTTTACCTAAACTATGTATATTGTACGTCCTAGATGGACAAACTGTTTTAAACTTGTACCTACCTGTATACCATCTTTTGTAGAACAGTTGAACAATAAATCTTTTTCTGATTCTGATTCTGATTCTATCATGTGCCTGATTAACAGGCTTTTCTTCAGCTGGTCTGTAGACGTCTTCTGTAGGACGAGGCCTCCTCCATTATCTCCTCCTCTGGCACGGTTGCCGTAGTGTGTCCACACACTACGGCAACCGTGCCTATAAATATAACTTTAAAACAAAATTGAAAACAAATCATCCCAAAGCGATACCATGCCCGAAAAAATTTGTAGGTTTTTATGTTTCAGCGATTACGTTTATTTATATTGAAACGATGAAAATAAATAACAATATTTTCGGGATATCTTTGGTCTCAGCATCGTTTTTTTCCATATACCCGCTAGCTTCGTGTAAATACTTTTTGCTGTATTTATAAATTCATCTCTGAAAATAAAAAAAGTATGTAGGTAATCCGTTTTACCCGTAACTTGCTTTGCATAAACCGATTCATTTGAACATGATGTATAAATAATCTGTGTTTGTTTAGGATTTAATATTTTTTGCTGATATTATTTCATTTAGTTATCATTCTGGATAACCACACGTATTTAAGCTTAAGGTTGAATCAAATAACAAAATCATATCCAACTAGACTTGAATTATGTAAACATCCATAGTTTGGAGGCCCTAGCACAAACATTTCTCGTTATCAAGACAAGACGATCGTAAATGCCAAATTGTAACCAAATATGTATACTTAATTTACAAAAAATTCAAGCCATTGCGATGCAAATTTTGATAATATTTAACATCGGCTATAGTCTCGCTAACTTCTCAATACCGTTAGATATTCATGCTAACTGAGCTCCATTTGTATAAAAACTTTATGTTAAAAGTGTTAGCACCAGTATCTGAAGTTATGGTGTCGCTAACAAGGCTACTGGCCTTGATGGTCTCAGCCTAATATTAGGACTCCTCCAACATCTCCAAGGGATATAGTAAAAGGCAATTAAGGAAGTTTACAAGGGAACGAGCAGCAGCATCCATCTAAGTACTTAACACCAATACTGCGATACCAATCCGCGTAGTCTGTTCAGAAAGATACCCGTCGTAGTATTTGAGGGCACTGCTGTGCTTAATTTGTTTGGTGAGTGGGCAATACAATAGCACGTCTGTTTCATTTTTATTCTATTACAACTGTAACTATTTCTTTAGTTTATCATTCAAAATGCCAACAGAAAGAAACCAACTCCTATTATTATGGTTGGAATATGTAGTTCACAACGTTAGTTTACAATTTGGCCACGACGGCTCTCTTTCTGACTCTTCCATGAGTGGTGATTATGCCAATTAGGATTTTACGATTCCCACGTCCATCAGTGGACATAACCAGACTAGTTATAATGATGATGGTGATAATACAAATACAAACACTGTCTCAAGGTAGTAAAGGATACGGGAACGTTGTTTAAGTTTTTAAAAACTAAATTTAAAATTACTTTAATAAAATTCGTAAATTAATTTAATTAAAAATGACACATGTGAGACAAAGCTTATTCTCTACATGAATGAATCAAATCATCTTACTAACTTAAGGCACAAAGGCACAAGATGCGTGGGTGGTAAGCGATAAGCGTCCATCCGGCAGTTACTAGAATGCAATGCTTGCAGTCTCAAACATTCAATGTTGTTTCTAGCCTGCCAACTGAATGCATAACTCCTCCCTCATTAAGTGCGAAATTATCGGGTCTCGCGGAAGCTCTGATCCGGTCATTTCGCATCAACATGAAACGATATGCTAGAAAACCAATAATAACTAAGCTTAAAATTAAGTACAATAGTATAGTGCCTAAACTAACACTTTTCATATTTACGCCACTGATCTCATTTTCACTTTCACTGAATACACTTTTTTTTAGTTTTAGGAATCGTGAAAAATGTTTCATTTCCTCCAAATTTATATTCTTGATGTTAACAGTAGCCAATGAAGTCATATTTATTGATTTCAACTCCGGTAATGTTACTATTGGGGTTATTTTATACTGAACACTCTCTGCAAACGTTCTGCGATAACTCAATTTATACTCATTCAGGTAAATCTCGCAATCTTCTGTTGTTGTTACAATATAAGTACCCAAGAGCGACTCTCTGATGTTATCATGACTACATTTTTCCACCAACACTGTCGGTTTTCGTGTAAAAACGATCCAACTATCCAAACTGATTCTTTGCACCTTGGTATCTTCAATGTCAACAGCATATGGTACGCAAGAAGTTGGGTCTGCCTGGAACTCCAGAAGCTGCTCAGCACAGGTCAGTGATGGGAACTGAGCCACGTTGTCATCGTTGCACAGGAAATTGTCATCCACGGCAATTTTCTCGCATGGCTTTGTAACCGGCAGGTATTTCGAATTTTTCACCAAAAGGTAAGGGAATTCAGGAAAAACTACTACTGTTTTGTTAATGGAATCTTTATAAATGGGTAATGAATAAATTTTAAAATAGTTGTAAGTATTTTTATCTGTCAGTGGAACTTCCAATATGAACGTTATCTGGTTTTCCTTTACATAAGCCTTTACCTTAATAATTCTTTCTAATTTTAACAAATTACTCTCGTGAGCTTCATACACCAAATGATTTACTTGCTCTATAGATTTTAGTAGATGTATCAGTTCGGTAGAATTTATAATCGACTGATGCAGTACAGACACCTTACTGAATGCCAAAGCTGTCTCTATTTCATTTAACGTTATATAAATGGTCCTGAACATACTCATAAACATATCAAACATGCTTAAAGTATACGACAAATAAAGACAAGAGCTTTCTTTACCATTTTTATCTGCAATTAAATTTTCAATTGTTTTTAATCGTTTATCTAGAATTAGTGTGTTTTTGTGTGAGATTTCTGTACTGTTTATGAAACTATCTAACATTCTGGTGATCAAAGTAATCTTTTTATCATTTACCATTTCCTTGGAACCAATTCGCGAAATGAGAGCATCATATCGAATAGCGTCGTCGTTATCTAAGTTTCCTGAAACTACCTTAATTAATGACCCAAGGGGATTCAATAATCCTCTCTTATATCTACGCAAGGGAATCAACTGCCGAAATTTCACAACGGTTATGTTACGTATGTACTCTACTTGAGTCCTTATGCCCATAAATTCATTGACAAAGGGTTTATGCCTATTTACTAACTTAATAAATTCTTTAAACTTTAAAATATGGAATTCTAAATCATTACTAATACCACTTAAATCTAAAATCTTAACTATCAACCACTTATCTTCTTCCTTGAACGCTTGTCCTTCCTTAACAGGCAAAATTCCAGGATTGTTTTCAATCTTTTGCAAATGAAGGGCCTGGAATTGGGGAAGTAGGCTCACTACGACCAAGCACCACCTGTGGAGGACGTTTCACATTTTTAACAGCTACTTTAGTCTTTCTCTTGCCTATTTGCATTAAGGCTACATTTCGTTCTACTCTACCTTTCACCTTGGCTTTATTATATCGTGGTTTATCCTTGCTTTTCCTAGTGTTAATATCTTTAGTATACACAATGTCACCGGGTTCTAATTCTACAATATCCCCTGATCTTTTCTCTCTAATTTTTTGCTTCTTTTCCACAATTTTATCAGAAATGTATTGATAAAGATATTTCGTCCGTTTAGCGTGATCATTCAGCAATTGTTGCATGTATGTCTTTTCAAATTCACCATCAAATAATCTATTTGAATCGGTGTGCCCAAATACTATCTCAAAAGGAGTTAATTCTGTTGTTGAATGGATCGTGTTGTTATAAGCCATTATAGAGTATGTCATAACTGAAGCAGCGTCAGTACACTTTTGATCATATTTTGCCAAACGATAAATTTCTATTAATGTTGAGTGAAAACGTTCAACAACACTTGTCGAATTTGGGTTATTAGGTGTACAAATATGTAACTGGATTTTGTACATATCAGCAAATTCTTTCATCAATTCATTTTTAAACTCTGATCCGGGATCACTACTTATTTTGTTAGGAACACCATACATTGAAAAGTATTTGATCAATGCACGAACGACTTCCGGTGTCGATTTATTTTCAATTTCTATTGCCTGTCCTAATTTACTAAATGCATCCACTATAGTCAAATAATACCGGTTTTCAATCGAAAAGATATCAATAAAGATTTCTTGAAATGGTGCTGATTGTGTTTGAGTTAACTCTATTGTTGGTTTTATCGGCTTTCTATCATACTTCATCTTTTGACAAGCAACACACGAGTTAATTACAGCTGATGTCATTTCCTGCATTTTGTGCCAAAAATAATTTCTTTTTATCCTAACCATAGTTTCCTTTATGCCCCTATGACATGTTTTTCCTTCGTGATGTTTTAATACAATTGCTTTCTGTTCATTCTCATCTTCCACAAATATAACCCTTTCAGTGCATTCATAAAACTCTACCATACCTTTCTTGAACAATTTTATAATAACGCTGTTAAAATCTTTTCTGTGATGCTTATCTTCGAAATAGATAAAATATTTCGTTTTTGGTGTAATATATTCTTTTAAAAACTGTTTGATTAATTCTTCATTATTTAATGGTAAAAATACTTCCACAACTTTTTGTTTTTCTCTTGATATATTTTTTACCAGTATTTCCTTTTTGAACCAAGTGAAAACTAAAATTTGGTTTGGTTTCGTGTCGACTGCCTCATTTAAGATAGGAATCCCTTTTGATTCTAGATCCGCAGCTGAATGGACGGTTCCTTCCGTGCTACTTGATAACGGCGGAAGAGGGTAAGAAGGCTCTAATTCTTCAATATTTCGAACCGTCTCTGCATCAGAGGCATCCGGTAGTACTACAGTTTCTATAGGCTCATCCTCGTCAGTGTCTTTACTTAAGTCAATAATTTCACTAGTTATGTCCTGAATGTGTCTTTGAAGTCGTTGTTCTTTTTCATCTAAGTTAACCTTCATTGATTCGTCTGACGTATCGTCATCAATAGCGTTTACCTTAATACGCGATAAGGCGTCAGCGTTTGTATTTTGTTTACCCTTCTTATATTCGGTACGAAAATCGTATTCCTGTAAACGCAGTCGCCATCGTGTTAATTTACTATTTGGCTCTTTCAGGGAATCCAGCCAAGCCAGAGGACGATGGTCTGTATAAATAGTAAATTTGTTACCATATAAATAGGGCCTAAAGTGTTTGACGGCCCATATAACGGCTAAAAGCTCGCGCTCTATGGTGCTATAACGCATTTCGGTCTCGCTAAGGGTCCTACTCGCATATGCAATAGGCTGATCAGTACCTACAGTACCCTGTGATAACACAGCACCTAACGCAACGGCTGATGCATCTGTTGTGAGAATATAGGGCTTTGATGGGTCTGGATACTGAAGAAGGGGCGCGTGTGTGAGAAGTTCTTTACACTGATGGAAAGCGTCCATGTATTTTTGGTCTATTATGATCTTATTCCGCTTTTTAAGACAATTTGTTAATGGTTTTGTTATTTTAGCGAAGTCTTTGATAAAGCGTCTATAATAGCCGATGAGTCCAAGAAAACTCTTGATCTCGGTTACTGTTTTGGGCAGAGGATAGTTTAAAACTGCCTTTATCTTGTCATCATTAGGTTTGAGGCCTTGATCGGTAATAGTATGACCTAAGTAAAGTACCTCTTTCCGTAAAAACTCAGATTTATCGAGCTGTACTTTCAGATTCGCTTCTCTCAGCCTATCAAAGATGGATCTTAAATCTTTAACGTGTTCCTGCATGCTAGTACTATAAATAATAATGTCATCCATGTATACCAGACAATGTAGACCTTGGAGCCCTCTGAGGATATTGTCCATGGCTCGTTGGAAGGTCGCTGGTGCCGTTTTAAGCCCAAACGGCATTCTTAAAAACTCATAATGTCCTGCTTCTGTACTAAAAGCTGTCTTCTGTCGGTCAGTCTCATTAATTTCAATTTGATGATATCCGTTAGCTAAGTCAAGAGTCGTAAAGTATTTACTTTTCCCTAATTTGTCAAATAAGTCCATAATATTAGGTAAGGGGTATTTATCATCTGTCGTAATTTCGTTAAGTCGTCTGTAGTCAATTACCATTCGGAATTTAATTTCACCTGAAGCGTCCATTTTTTTAGGTACAAGATGAACAGGTGCATTCCATGGCGAGTGAGATTCCTGAATTATGTTATTTTTTAATAACTTTTTAACTTGAGTTTTAATTTCTTGCGTTTGGACAGGAGGTTGTCTATATGGTTTTACATAGATTGGATCCTCATTTTTTGTCCGAATAATATGTTTTACCTGATTTGTGAAGCTTAAAGGAAGCTTGTCACTGTAAAAGATGTCCTTGTATTCTCTACATAATTCAGAAATACACTGTTGTTCTTCTTGATTCATGTGATCAAGCCTAAGTCTCGTCAAATTTTCCTGTAAAATGTCATCCACTTCCATGTCTTTCATCTCTACGTCATTGTAGCAATTTAAGTTTACTGTGTCGTTACGAAATTTATCTACTTTAAACGGGGCTGTAATAGTTAAGGTCATTTGTGTTTCTAATGTATTTTGGATAATGGTGGTAAAATATCCGTTTTCAACGCTAACAATAGCTGCTGGCATCCGGACGCCTTCGCAGAGTTGTTTGTAATTTATTATGGCGTCCCCTGAAAACAGGTCTGCGGGTAATTTTACTCGTTGTTCTGAGCGTGGAGCTAGCTTTATGACGTGATCTGTAATACTTTGTACAATCGGCAGGGTAGCTGTTTTGGTTCGAAGTCTGTGACTTTTTAGATCAATTACAGCTTCTAATTGTACCAATAAGTCATTTCCTATAAGTCCATCATATTGAGGGTCTACATCATAAACGTAGAATTTGTGAAATTCGTTGCTTTTGAAAGATGGCATCAACGGAATTTCAATAACCTCGTTATGGCTACTAGATGCGTGCGTGCTTATTACAGTGAACAGTTCACATAAGGCGAACTCACGGAAAAATTGGTGAGCCTTTTGCGGGCTAATAAAAGATCTCGTACTTCCCGTGTCTATCATAAATTTTCCGTCAATTTCTGGTAAATAAACATACGGTAGCTTTAATTTCATATTACAATTTATTTTTATCACTTCCGGTCCTTTATTGAGGCCAGATTGTGAAAATTTTCATTTTCCACTACATTCGCGGTTTCATTTGTCACCAAATTTTCCTGTTCGTTCTCAGCTATCACTTCCATTTGGGAGGTGATGTAATCCGTATTATCGTTTTCATCATAATAATATCCTTCTTGACTTTCATAATTTTCGTAACCGTAATTTTCACCTAATTCAAGCTCATTTAAGCGAAAACCCTGTGGTTGTTGTGTTGGGGTCTGCATTTGTGGCTTTAAAGGAGGTGCGGTCCTCATAGAAACATCTGTGTTGTATTTTAAATTGGGAGGCTTGTACCCGAATTGATTTTGGTTGAACTGAGGCCGATAGCCAAACTGTTGTGGTCTTGGGTTAAAATTTTGGGGTTGCGTAAACCTTTGCATTCCAAACTGTTGCGGCTGCATCAACTGTGGTCTATATCCAGTTGGAGCCTGTTGACCGAATTTGTTTACAAATGGTTGCCTATACTGACTGTTTCCCGGAATCCCGAAATTAAATCGAGGGGGTGTGTTAAAAGCTGGCCTAAAGCCACTGGGTTGGATGGGCATGCTCTGTGATGGTGGAGTGCCAAATTTCATTAATGCGCCTGCTGGTGGCTGAGGGCGAAGCATTTTACTTCTAAGGCTATATTGCTCATAAAAGTTGACATCCTCCAGCACAAACTCTAATGCTTTTTCAAGTGTTTGTGGCATTTTCATTCGCACTGATCTAATAAGATTTTCGGGCAAGTTATAAAGGAAAACATTAAGTGCTAAATTTCCGTAAATGCTCACTTTACTTTTCCTAATGTCCACATCCGGTAATTGGTTCACCTTGGAAATCAGTACTGATTTTACTGACTGTATCCGATTACAGAACTCTACATAACTTTCCCCTTGTTTCAATTTTAAGGTTTCTAGTTCTATCGCAATACATTCTTCACTTCGAGGATCACCAAAATGTTGTATTAACAAGACCTTAAGTTGGTCCCAGCTTGAAATGTCATTTCGCTCACTAGCTAATGCGGCGGCCTCATCAGTCAACTTACTCGTAATTGCATGAAATACATAAATATCTTGCTCTGCACATCCGCGATATTTTTCAATTATATAATCACATTTCCGTAGAAATAAATTAAGATGACGTTTGTTGCCATTAAAATTTGGTATAATATTCATTATTTCTTTTGGTATCACCTTAACTGTCGTCATTTTATATACGTACCTATCTACTCTGTTACTTTAATAGTATTTTTATTTAAATAAACTAAAGACACAAACGATTTTAGTAAAATTTTGATCACTACGTAAACAAGAACTATTAACTACTACTAGAATTACTTGGCTATTTATAATTTAAACAAATAATACCAAAACTAACACTTACTTAAATTTTGATAAGCAATGTTTATTTAACTCTACTTACTCTACATTCACAATTTCCTACAATAGGAAACCAGAAAACGTTATGATGGAAAAAGTTCGATTCCGAATATAACAAAACACAAAACATAAAACACGAAAGGTAGGAAAGGATGGCGAAAATTCTACTCACCAGCCAGTCACCAGCATGCTCGATCGCTTCTTAGCACCTTCACAATTTATTTGGTTCGAACAGATCCGATTCGCGTCGGAAAATTCCCGAAAAATCACGGAAAACTACGCGGAAAACTCGGAAAATCTGCCCCGGCTGCGCCAGTAAAGGATACGGGAACGTTGTTTAAGTTTTTAAAAACTAAATTTAAAATTACTTTAATAAAATTCGTAAATTAATTTAATTAAAAATGACACATGTGAGACAAAGCTTATTCTCTACATGAATGAATCAAATCATCTTACTAACTTAAGGCACAAAGGCACAAGATGCGTGGGTGGTAAGCGATAAGCGTCCATCCGGCAGTTACTAGAATGCAATGCTTGCAGTCTCAAACATTCAATGTTGTTTCTAGCCTGCCAACTGAATGCATAACTAGGTCGAGAAAACCAATATTCACAGTTCGTCCATCCAAACGGAACACACAACAATCTTCGCGTCAGCGAAAGAAAACATTAGGGGATATTGCTTACTTAATCACTCCATACATCTTGAGTTTGCAACTAATAAAATTAGGCAAACATCCAACGTTCAGTAAAAACAATCTTTGAAACATTGTAATGATAAGAATGCAGTAGGCAATATTAATTCATTTTTATTTAACATAGGGTTACTAACCACGTAAATAAACTGGCGTGCAAGGAAATAAAGTCACTTAGATGAACCACAAATACCTCCCAAACAATGCAAGTCTAGCGAAACGTTGAACCCATATAATTTACGCAGTTACTAACTTTATGTTAAACTAGTGAAACGCCCGTAACCTTCGACCTTTTGACGACCTCCGTGGTGCAATGGGCGAGTACGACGCAAGAGGTGTGGGTTCAATTCCCGATTAATTCCGGGTGATTTTTTAAATTCCTGTCTTTTCAAGGATTTTTTTTATTTATTTAGGAATGTACCCTCCAAATCTCAAGTCTCTAGGACTAATACGGTTTAAACTGTGCGTTGATAGTCAGTGAGTGAGTCAGTCAGTCACGTGACGATGTTATTTATATGGATGATAAATTGTCACACCGAGATAGTTTTAATTTAATAATATTCATTCATTATTCGTTGTTTCATTGCGGTTTTGTTATTCATTATTTGTTCCATAAAGACACGACAGCTAGACAATTAGCAATGAGCTAGAAACAGCACTGGAGTTGGTACAAAACAAAATTTCTGACAAAACTTAACATTCAAACAATGTGAAAACCACTCGAATACCTTATTGTTTTAGTAATAGTACCTGGGTAACCGAACTTTGCTCGGTGCTGCCTATCCTATCCTCGATCTAGGACTCCTAGATCGATTTTTCGCCCCCAAAAATTTCCGTAGAGCACATTTCATCGAAATCATTTTATAGATCTCAAAAAAGTATTTATTTATATATCTATATACTTTTACTGCTTTTTTAACAGTATAAAATAACTGGTTAAAACTTGAAATAGCTTCAAGCAGTAGAGTTAGAAAATAGTGAAAACGCAGAGGACCAATGTAAATCTAACTAGGTGTTATAAAAATCCCAAATACATGAACAAATCAAGATTTAAACAATTTAGTTTTTAGTACTTTGTTGGTTAATTCTACCATCATTGTCACCGCTTGTTTGCCTATCACAACAACCCCAAAACTAAGGGCGTTAACCCTTTTAAACGCATTCTTACATGAGTTCCAATACATCTATATTTTTAATGATAGATGTTATATTTTCACACTCAGAGTATTGTATCCACAGTGTATCCGACTCTAAGAATATACCCCTCCATCTCCTACCGTGGATGTTGGAAAAACCGACTAAAGAATTATGCCATGGGATGGATTGCTGCGTCCACCTGAGTACTTAACACTAAATTGCGATCACCAATCCGCCTACCAAGCGTGATGATTATGGAAATACACGAGTACATACACACAATATGTGTTGTACGCTATGTATGCTATGAGGGAAGCCTTATTCAGCAGTGGATATCTAACAGCTGACGATGAATAAATAATTCTAATTCAAATTAAAACGAGGTTAGAGATGTATTACTGCCCTAAAAATGTACTCACAATGTTTTGGGACGACTTATCGCGAGATAGCGTTTTGCTTGCACTTGTAGAAAGTGTATCAAGTTTTGCTCGACCGTGGCGAGTAGGATTTGTTACACACTGCTATAGAGTTGTGTGAACATGTCTTTTGGGTATTTTGGTAAACTTTGGTAAATAACCTATGAATTGTGAACATTGATAAATTTGTCTCACTGCTGTTCACTGTAAAGTGGTTGGGAGAGTCTAGGTACAGTTACACAAGCTCATTTCTAGCACAAAATTATGCCACTATTGAGCAATTGCTACTTAGTAGCATTTGTGTCGAAACATTGCTAATAATGAGCATGCTCATTTCAAATTTGCTCAAAAATCGACGGCCGTGCGATTTTTGGGCATGCTACCTGCTGCGTGGGTGGAAGGGGGCGTGCTTTTAGCGCGTCTGATCTGGTTTGCTTATTGTCTTGTTGTTATTGTGTTGTTACAATGTCTTCTTGCTAAAAACAACTTGCTTGTTCTGTTGAGAACTTGCTAGAATGTCAAATACCGAAGCTATCAGCCCGCGCTTAAATAGCATGTGTGTGTGTTGTTTGCTTCGAGCACGCTTATTTATAAGCAAATGTGTCAGTTTGAAGAGCAAGCTTGTTTTAACCATGCTAACAAGCATGACGTTTTATGAGCATGTGTAACTGTACCTTTACTTAGTTGTGGTATGAGCGAACATAGATATGTAAAAAGTTGCTCATATTTTTTATCCGTCTATTGTACATCCAAAATTGTCTACCCGCAGCTATAAAAACATAGCCGCTGTCACCCTGGCTCTAAAACCTTTCTGAAGCAAGATTTATTGGTTCGACTGTCCCGTTATTCCGATCACAATGCCTCGTAGCTATTGTGTACCTGGGCTAATAACTTGGTATACATATCTAGCTATTGTAAAACTGTGATGATGTGTCTCTAGATAGATTTAACTATTGTAAAAGAGTTACGTCTGTAATGGTATCTGTATTTTTTACGAGAACCAAGGAGGTTTTAAATATCAAGTGATTCATCGTTATCATTTTCAGCCAGTAGACATCTTCGTAGGACATAGACTTCCCCCATTGAAGGCGTATACATGCTTTCAACGCTGCATTTTACAGTAGCTAGATATGTATACTATCTAGCTATTGTAAAACTGTGTTGATGTGTCTCTAGATAGATTTAACTATTGTAAAAGAGTTACGTCTGTAATTTTTATGAGAACCAAGGAGGTTTTAGGTATCAAGTCGTTCATCATTATCATCTTCAACCTGTAGAAATCCCCGTAGGACATAGACCTCCCCCATTGAATGTGTATCCATTCAACTATTAGAATATATTACCTAAAAAACATTTCAGCTTCATATGGGTAGTTTTTTAAGGCTTAACGTTTCGGAATCCCCGATTCTTCACTGCATTTGTCCAGCGTTTTGATAAATTTATAAGATGATACGTATATAACAAGGTTGTTAAAAACTGTGGCACGGAAGACAATATCTGTCCGCGAAGCTAATATTGATGTCTAGAAGTGGTTGTTGACTCTTTCGTATGATGACTCGGAAATTCTTATACCTAGACACTACTAGCATAATAAAACACTTATATTTGTAATACGTCTAAGAAAATAAGTTATATTAAAGTTAAATTTTTTGTGTCTACTGAAGTTCTTTAGGTATACGTAAGTGTGGAGATCGTCAGATAGCTTTAATTAAGTATCTCTACATTAATACCTATTAATAAACGTGTTCGCGTACTATACATATTATAGTTTTAAATTTTTTAAGCAATAATTTTTTTTCCATTTCTTTCATGTTATTTTATGAGAGAGGCCTTTGTTCAGCAATGGACTTCTACAGGATGATGATGGATGTAAATTTTGTCTAAGTTTTGGAGATACCAAACACACATGTCCGACCCTAAATACGTATACCAGCTCTTGAGAGCGGGAGCATCATGGAATAAGCCCTCTTTTCATCGCGGGTAAAAAAGAAATACAGACGAAGTGGCAGGTGAAGTTAGTTTTGAATAGATACATTTTTCCCCTGAGCCGTGTCTGAGTTTCAATTGAAATGTTTTCTTTATTGCGCTTCGGTGCTATCATTGTCCGATTGTAAGTAATATCTATTGATAAATTATTTTCGTCTTTTGTTGTTCGTATCATAGTTTTTTTTCGGGGCTATCTTACGTTAGGTCAAAGACCAGAGGCATTAGACAAAGTAACATTCTAAAAGCGATGACGCTAGTAGAAAAGTCCAAAATGTATGGGATTTACGTTAGCTATCGATATGTCACGTGGTCTATTGTATTGTATTGTATTACGACTGTGTATATTTGCTACATAGACAGCCGGTCTGTATAGGCATTATGACCCAGTCCCGGAATCCCGGATAGTAATGTGCGATAAAGAATTTCGTTCCAATCATTTTGTACTCATGGTTTCCAAAAAAAGACAAGACTGCTTAAGACTCATGCATTTGCAAGTTAATTCCTTTTTGAGCGCAACTCAACACATGCTTAGGCGTACCAACAAGGCAAAAATATCTCGGGTAGGCTATATCTAGGCTTAAATATCGACATAAGGCATATACGATTTCAATAAGAAAGCAGATGGTTTATTTTCCAAATCAATTCTCGCGCTACTACACAAATTCCCAAAGTGTCAAACCGACGGATCCTGTATGAAAATGTCACATCACAATTGATATGTCGAAATTCTTACCTCAAACAAGCAATCAACTGTCAATTTGTAGACCATTGCTAAACTAGGAGGCTGCCTGGTTTTAAAAAAACCAGAGATAATCCGAGGCATTTCATTTTTGGCATAAGCTCGGACTATCTAGCTCGAAAGTTGCTTTTAGAAAACCAGGAAAAACATCTCCTTCTATAACTTTTGAAACTATCATGGTTATTAACATAATTATTACGGGTAAACCCGTGATCATGGCGCATGAAACTGTGCCGAAATATCGGGAATCAACAAAAAACTCAAAAATCATGGTAAATATCCCGTTTCTAGTGATAATTACATCTCCTTCTGTATTAAAGTCGTATATAACAAAGATTGTTATTTAAGCCTAGACTGTTAGTCCTAGTATAAACTCAGATTTAAACCATGTTTAGTAATAAGGCCGCAAGGGTTAAGAGATCGTCCATAATTACTCACGTCAATCACCTAATGGCACATAATGACCAGAAACTGGAAGCCATTATAGAACCGCAACTAACTGGTCATAGTTTGCGTAACTGACAGCTGCCCAAACGTAATTGGATAAAGATAATACATCAAAGGACATAAAATCAGGGCTCGAGGCAATTTAATCCTATATTTTATAGCGTGGAACGGCATAAATAATACTAGCCCACCCTGGGGCGTAGTATAGAGACATCTACTGTGATTTTGTAGACCACGTTTAAAGAAAACTTCAGGACTACGTTCAGAGACATCCAATGGAAATCAATTGCACATCGGTCGTATCGCGGGTAGCTTTGGCATGTTCAAAAAACTAATTGTAAAAATCTATATTAGTTATCAAAGTTTTCTTATAATGGTATTATAACATTCTTATTATTTGTGTAAGAAATAAATAAACCGAACGTAAACAATATCGTGAGTAACAGCAAAAAATTTTGCCCCATTAGCTAAGATTAATATTTAGTTGATTTATTTTGCGTTCATTTTGACTTAGTCCTTTATTTATAAAGTATATATAAAGTAGCTTTGGCATTATAAAAATTAGCCAATTATTGCAAAAAAAAACGAAAATTCATTTTTGATCATGCTTATAATAAAATTATATAATTAACTAGTTGATAATATAATTATCATATTATCAATTATTTTTAGTTCATTATAATGTAAAAAAAATCTTCAAGACACTTTGGCTTAATTAAATCTTTTAAGTATCGCGTTTATGACATGTGGACATAACACGTTGACTTTACAATCGACGTGAAGACAAAAACCGCAACAATGGCAATTTTAGAAAAACCAGTTTGAATAAATGTTGCTATATGATCACCCATTAGAAGCGACATACTATTAAAGCCAAAGCACAGCGGATGTGTATGTAGCACGGTATGTAGCACGCGCGTATCTACACGTGTGACACAGGTGTGCCATGTCTCACACAGTTCCATACATTACAACGTCATAGTACGTCGACGTGCACGTTTACGTCTACGCGTACGCAGCCGGTGTGCTGTGGCCTTCAATTACATCGTCAAATGTTTTTTTTTTAGATATAGGCCGAGTTCCTACTCAATAGATCCAAATATTGCGATAAATAGTTAGAAATAATGGTCGCCCTACATCGGAAACATTACGAGCCCACAATGTCAGGGTCAACCCTACGTGACTGAGATAGGGACAAGATGGATGGATGAATAGACGAACAGACCGTTGTTTAGTATTATTAACCACATGGTGTAACAGACGAAAGGGTTTGTCGTAGATTTTAGGTAACTTTGAGACGAAAACACACTGTGTTGAAAGCTACTGTTTTCGGAATGAAAACAGTAAAATAAAACAGTATAATCTATACAAAAAGCTTTGGTTTCCTAAACGCCAGCATCCATCATTTGAAGAAAGCAATTACGGTGACCAAACGTTAGTAAAATTATAACGTTTCCACAATGAAAATAGGGGAGACGCGTAAACGTTGCAATTATTTGTCAGACAGGTACTATGGTAGACAAAGTACGAGGGTGACAGCTATTATGAATTTCCCCACCAACTTAATATTATGGCGTAAATAATTATACCACCAGTATAAAACTGTTGCGTATAACCATGAATGGTTTTCAGCTCAGAGCAACAACTAGGAATATAGTGCACGTTTTTTTAAAGTATGAACCGTGGACTACAACAAGCTCATTTTCTACCAATTAATTTTATATTTTTTTGATAAAAACTTTCGTAAGTAGTATTCATAATTAGATAGATTAGTTCAGTGTGCCTCGCGAAGTATCCAAGTACCTCGGAGGACGAGAATGAGTCATCCACGTCGCAACTCCCACCGCCACCGGCGCTCACCAGCAGAGCCGCAAGAGCTGAGAGGCGCAGTGCCCTCCGCGCCGCGCAGCGAGGATAACACTCATACATGATTAAGAGCATAAAATTGCTTGAAACCTCGGGTCGTATACTCTGAAATAATCTACGTAAGTTAAACCGGTTATAATCTATCTAATTTTATAATTTTTCATCTGAAACGCAAGCAGAAAACGGCATTTGTATGCTCATATTAAAACAATGCAGTAATATTGTATGATAATCCATTGCATTCCCGTTTCTATTGTACTGTTTCTATCGACTGCGCGGCACAGAATGATGAATAGTTGCTACGTAAGTCACGTTGAATACTCACGACTCGCAAAGTGATTGTTGCAATGCAAAACTCGTAATAGGCCCTCTGATATCTTCAGTGGGTATTAAAGCTTGAGCTTATTATATTATATTACGTGAATGAAAAATCTTTGCGTGCGAAATGTAAAAAGTGGACGAGAAAGCCCTTGTCAGAAATAAAAATTGTTTAGGCTTTCCAACTCTAATTCCAGACCAGGGTCTAATTACTCCGTGCACTGCGGCTTCATTATTAACGTCGGAATTTAAATTGCTTGTCAGATTTTCCGCTGTCGGCTGGCGTGTTTCGTCACGCGACGAAAAATATTTCGTGTAAACTTGTCAGATTTCCTGAAAGGATTATGTGGGCAAGAATTTATGGTAACGGCTTACTCAGCTGTTTCATTTCAATTGTATCTGACAAATGATGGTCCCATAACTTAATAATCTACATTGTCCACAGAATAAATAAATGCTGGACTTCACACAACATTATCTAGCCCCAAGCTAAGCAGAGCTTGTGTTATGGGTACTAGATAACTGATATACTTAATACAATAACATCACATAGATAGAATTATTTATTATACATACAAAAATACCCAGAACACCCTGAACGAATATCTGCAAATTGTACAAATATTTGTTCCGAGGCGGGAATCGAACAAACAACCTCCTGCGTCGCAGGCGAACCTACGCCCGCCTCGCCACGCAGGGGTCGTCTAATTTAATAATAATAAATGTAATAATACTAATAGTTCTGTCCAATATAGATCATAATCATTCGATATGGAATCCTACTAATATTACAAACGCGAAAGTTTGTGAGTATGGATGTTTGTTACTCTATCACGTAAAAACTACTGAATGGATTTGAGTGAAATTTGGAATGGAGATACTTTACGCCCTGGATTAACAGATAGGCTACTTTTCATCATCATCATCATCATCAATTTTCATCATTATTCACGCGGGTGAAACCGCGGGGCGCAACTAGTATTAAATAATAACCATATAAAATTAACTTTGATAGATAACACCATTTATCATCATCGTCATAATCATCAGCTATGTAGAAGTCCACTGCTGGACATAAACATCCCCCATAAAATTCCACGACGAACGGTCTTGAGCTGCCTTCATCCACCGACTTCCTACGACCTTTATTATGCCTTAAGTCCATCGAGAGAGGCCCTTCCTCTACTGCGTCATCCGGTTTGTGGTTACCACTCGAGAACCTTTATTTCCAAACTATTGTCAGTTCTACGAGCTATATGGCCTGCCCATTACCACTACATATAGGTAGACACACACACACACACATACATACATACATAGGATTTCTCCTGCGATACCCAGACACTTATGAGACTGGTGGTAGCAGGAGAGCCTGCACACACATTCACCCTCACCATCCTACACACCACACACCCTACTCACTCACCCCTGTCAATCAGAAATTTTTCAACTATACGTACTTAATTCATGCAAAAATATTGTAATGTTGAGAAGTGCATGTTACTTATAAGCCTGAAAATCTGTAGTCAAAACCGCTTTATGCCAGGCGGAGGGCATAGGTATGCCATCGCACAGGTTTTTCCTAGTTTGGATACCTATGTTGTCCCACCCAGGAATATTTATTTTTTGGAACTAAGTTTGATGTACATTTTAATGTATTTTTGACGTTTGTTACTGAATAAACTTATTATTATTATATTATTATTATATTATTTTTATATTATTATGACATTGATTTATTTTAAAACTCGTTATAAAATACATTTTTCACTATAAAGAAATACTACTTATCTATAAAAACAAATAGTATATAAAAAACAGTATAGTAAAAAATATATAACAAAACGGTAAACCACCGACCGCGGAGCAAAGGCCCAAGCGGTCGGAGGCTAGGGCTGCAGAGAGAGGAACCTCCTGACTATGCGTGCCGAGTCCAGGAGTACTGCCTTCTGAATCTGACCCTTGATCCAACCATTTAGTGAGAGCCTCTCAAGGTGTTGGTCGAGGCTCTTCGCTATCAGTCCATTCACAGAAACAACTATCGGGACGATAATCGTCAAATCCACATCCCACATGGCGGAAATCTCGTGGGCCAAGTCAAGGTACTTGCTTAACTTGTCCTTCTCAGCCTATATACATATTATTATTACTTGAACCTGCTAATTCTGAGAGATATTTCGGTGATCTTGGTTCTTCTATTGATTTCCTTTTTTAAGATTCTATCACATAGTGAAACTACGAGCAATGTTCTCCAATGTTCTCCTAGGAACACTTAGGTTTAAAAGTGTATAAAAGTTGAAGGCGCTTTGTTCAGACATCAGTAATCTTCTAGCTAAAAGTGTCTTATCATTCTACGACGGTGATTCAGAAGTGGTGTAAGTTAGAGAAAAATATATCAGCGTTATGAAGTCATTTAGCTAACCAACTAGAAAGTTGCCAACGTGTGTGTCGCACTATACGTCAAAGTCAAAGTCAAAGTCAAAAAGAACTTTATTCATTGAAATCACAAGGATCATTTTGAATCGTCTTATATAAAATTAAATGACTCCTGTTCCAACGCGACCAAGCCTAGAAGAATCAGGCAACAAACTCGGCTTGGCTTACATAAATGGTCCGTCTTACCACTAGGTGAGAAGCGCCTGTGTGGTGCCTCGGAGCAAGGAGTTGCTGATATATAGTAAATGAGAACTTAAAAACCTTAGGAAGGTAGTCAAAAGTAAATAAACATCAGCAAAAATATGCAAGACAGCACACGCTACGCTTGTTATACTTATAAATAATAATCTAATACAAACATGTAAATAGGTAAGTACAGATATTGCAAATTTCCATTTTAGCAGTCGAGGGGCAGAGCGACATCAGGCCACGCGGCTTTATCATTAATATAGTCATCAAAAGTGTAATACGCTTTCTTAATTAGATTCATCTTTATGTAGGATTTAAATCTTCGAATAGGAAGTTTAAATGCACCTTATGGAAGTTTATTATAGAACCGTACAGAATTCCCCATAAAAGACCCACTTACTTTCTTTAATCGAAATTTTGGTATATTTAGTTTGTGTTTATTTCTCGTGTTAATACCATGCACGTCACTTTTTATCATAAAACTATCCAAGTGTTTATGTGTATGTAATAATATTTCATAGATATATTGCGATATTACTGTAAGAATATTGATTTCTTTGAAACGCTCCCTCAAGGAGTCACGCGACTTCAGTTTATAAATGGCACGTATTGCCCGTTTTTGTAAGACAAAAATAGCTTGGATATCTGCTGCTTTATCCCACAGTATGATACCATATGACACGCTCTATAGCTTCAATATAGAGGAACGCGTAAGTTCACCACGATGTGAAAAAAGAATAGGTAGCATAAGGTCCATAGTTACCCAAAAAGGCACGGTGAGATTCCTAAACCTCATTATCATCATCAGCCTATAAAAGTTCAGAGCTGGACATAGGCCTCCCCCATATAATGCCACGAATGGTATAAGTGTGTTCACCAAATTGCGGGGTTATGCCATAATCACCACGCTTGACAGGCAGTTTGGTGATCGCAGTAATGGTGTTAAGTACTCAGGGGGATGCTGCTGCCCATTCCCTGCCCATATCAAAGTTAGCTTTTATAACATCCACGAAAGGAGAGGCCTAGGCTCTATTCTAGGCCAGAAACACCACGGCAAGCAAAACACAGTTATGATTGTAGCCGAGACTATTCATAGGTATTATGTCAGCCCGTAAACGGGGGGAGGAGTCGTCCAGCAGTAAATGCTGGACGACTCCTCCCCATAGAATGCAATTGGAATTTTCATAATCAACACGTTTGGCAGGCGGATTGCTGATAGCAGTATTGGTGTTAAGTACTTAGGTGTATGTGGCTTTCCATTCCCAGATGAATCTACTGTTTCTGACCTATGCCGAAGGAAAATGTAAAGTAGAACTTTCAATCCTATCCTATCCTACTAATATTATAAACGCGAAAGTTTGTGAGTATGGATGGATGTTTGTTACTCTTTCTCGTAAAAACTACTGAATGGATTTTAATAAAACTTTACAATAATATAGCTTATACATCAGAATAACACATAGGCTACCATTTATAAAGATATTTTGTGAATTTTCCATAATATGACGATAAGTGTCAAGTAATTAGGAAAAAATCTACCATCTGCGAGCTATTCTGGCGTGCGCTGCCAAAACCGCTAGAGTTACACATAATATGTAATGTATGATAGAAATGTTTATCTTAAATAGTCCTACAAAAAAGCCTGCCACAGTATATATCTATATCTTATGTGTAAGCCATTACAGCCAAAATGTGTATAATATTATAAACGCGAAAGTTTGTTACCTATTATGTTTGTTACTTCTTCACACTCAAACAGCTGAACGAATTTGAGTGAAATTTGGAGTGGAGATACCTTATACCCTGGATTAACACATAGGCTATTTATACTTTTCATCATCATCATCATAAATTTCCATCATTATTCACGCGGGTTAAACCGCGGGGCGCAACTAGTGAAAAATAAGCCTTGAAGTCAGTTGCTGACTTAAACCACACCATTTCGCGGATGTGGCTTTATTTCCGACACGCCGTAAAAAAGTCGACTGCGGTACCGGGAATTTGTCCGCTGTTATCTGGGAATTTTCTTACAACCATCCGCTGATGTCGAATATCTTTAAAGTATTCTCTGATGACGGTTGCGTGGATGATTGAATTGTGTTGATTTTTCGAACATGTTCTATGAACGTGTGTGATGATGATGATCTTTATTTCATCACCATCATCAGCCTGCAGAAATGCACTGTTGCTTTCCCCTTAAAATGCCACTACAAACGTTCTTAAGCCGCCTCCATCCACTTCTTGCCTTTATTTACAGAAAGATAAATACAACTAATACAAAGTATATTCAAAATTTCAAAAATACAAATGAAACAGTTGATCTATGTAAAACCGTTGCAAACGATCTAAAGATAGCTCAAAGGATCCAGACGGACGCATCCCAGATACACTAACCGCATAGCCATGTTGAATGCCAAAAATGATGCCACCTAATTCGTTGAGCCAGATTAGAGCCAGCTCTTGGGTCACGCGTCGCTTTGAACAGACGCCCAGCAAGAGTTTCTTAAAACGCGAAGGGCCACGCCCATGGACCCAGAGTCTCAACCTCGAAAGGTTCGAATATGTAAGCTGCGTCGACACTTGCATTTTTGCGCCTTTCGAACTGATATGGCATAAACTACGCTAACTATTGGCTATGATAGTTACGCGTGAGCGCTTGTGCAAGCTATACGTCGCCACTATCTTATTCATAACGATTAGTCATCGTCATATTATACGCGTCAAAACTTTTTTGTTTTTACCAGTCTAAACTATTCATTTCAATGATTTGTGTAACTTGTAAAGCTTCATGTAATGATGGAGCCGATTGTGGAGCCTGTAAAGGTCACTTCTGTTTCTCGTGCGGGAACGTAACTGAGGCCTCATACAGGAAACTTCGCACGGAGCGTAAAGCCAATTGGAGGTGCCTGACGTGCCGTGCCGTGTCGCCTGCCCCTTTGAAGAGCACCACACCAGCCCCAGTTGCGTCGGAACCGAACAAGAATATCTCATTGGAGGATATCATGAACAAATTAAATGACGTGACTCGCACGATAGGCTGTCTTCCTGTATTATCAGCTGATATTCGTGAATTGAAATCTGATTTACAAGAGGTCAGAAATACGTGTGAATTCACAAGCAACAGGATTGATGAGTTTTCTACCAAGTTGAAGGGCCTAGGAGATCGTGTTTCGGTTCTAGAGACCGCTATTAATGAAACTCAAGCTGCCAGTACATCGTTGGAATCCATTAAATCACAGTTTTATAATCAAGACCAGTGGACCAGGATGAACAATGTTGAGATTAAGGGAGTCCCAATGAAAAATAATGAAAATTTATTCATAGTGATTGACAAACTTGGTGAGTATATTGCTTACCAAGTTCCCAAAACACAAATCAATTATATCTCCCGGATCCCTACGTATAACTCTAAGGAAAAGACTATCCTCCTTAGCTTCGTAAACCGATATGTGAAAGAGGATTTCGTGGCCGCTGCCCGAGCTATGAAGAAGATCAGTGCATCCGATCTGGGATACTCCAGTGATGACCGCCGAGTCTACGTGAATGATCACCTCACACCGCAAAATAAGAAGCTTTTAAATGAAGTTAAATCCATTGCCAAGGATAAGCAATATAGTTATGTTTGGGTCCGGTATGCGAAAATTCATGTACGGAAGAACGATTCATCCCACGTCATAACTATCCACTCGGAACTGGATTTAAACAAGCTATCATAATATGTTGTACTTTTAATTTTTGCTCTTTACAGTTTTTCCTACGTATTAGTGAACTTAGATATTATTATTATATTTATCTATATTTGTATAACCTTAAACACTTTAGTGTAAAATTGCCATTATGCTACTGCATTTACCGTGCATTGATTACTCACTCGATAACTGCGCCTCGCTCATCCTTGCAGTCGAACATTATACTTATTATTGCTATCTATGTCGCGCGCACGCTATATTCTAACGTCTATCTTGCTTTCTCATGCTTGGAATGTGGATTTGTACCACTACATTATCACGTCCGCTCATCAGTTAAAGACACAAAATACGAACATAAATCATTTATTTCCCTGCCATTACTACTAAATCATAACGTGAACCTCTATAAGCTATTTGACTCAATTAAAATCCTTGTTCTCTATTTACCCTTATGGGTGCTAGGCATGAATTTTTGTGTATCTGTCTGTACTTCAAGTTATTGCCCTATCGCATTGGTCTCTTGCGCGATGATAGTAAATAACTTTGATAATATTATGTTTCTTACTGTGTTACTATATACTTACAGTTACAATGATGGGTTCTAGTACTTTTAATATTTACTATCAGAATGTGAGAGGCTTGCGTACAAAGACTTCAGAGTTTTATAGAAATGTGTGTCTGAATAACTACGAAGTTTTGTGCATCACTGAATCGTGGTTAGTGGAGGCTATTAAAGACTCTGAGCTCTTTGATAGTAGGTATATGGTATGGCGTCGTGACCGTGACTATGCAAAAACACAACAAATATATGGTGGAGGAGTTTTTATAGCTACGCGTCAGGATCTCCATGTGGTGCCGCGGCCTGACTGGGCCTCCTCTGCGGAAGATGTATGGGTTACTATCAACTTTATTAGTACCAGATCTCAAACATTAAATAAGCTCCATATTGGGTTACTGTATCTTTGTGATGAGAATCATGGTAACTCATCTTCCCAACAGCTCAGTAATTTTCTTGATAAAGCAAATGAAATTATAATATTGAATCCAGACGACAAGTTCATCATTTTAGGTGATTTTAATTTAACTAAATTGCAATGGTACTCTAATCCAAATAGCAATTCCTTTCTACCAGTAAATGTCCGTTCAAACGATGAACATGAACTTTTCAACCTAATGAACATGCACGACCTCTGCTAATATAATGGTATTTGTAACGTCCACGGTCGATTCCTGGATTTGGTATTATGCAATGAGGCACTTGAGATCATGAAGTGTTCTCAACCCATGGTTGAGATCGATGAACATCATTCACCCATTGTTATTTCACCAACGTTTTCTGATTATAAAATTCTACAACCAGCAAGGCGAACTAAGTTTTTATATCATCGTGCCAATTTTGATGGTATGAATACTGAATTAGGTAACATTGATTGGGGCGCTATGCTTGCGTCTGAGTCCTTTGATGGTTGCCTTCATTTATTTTATCAATCGCTTTACGACCTACGCGATAAGTACGTACCATCTAAACTTGTCTCACCGAACAGCTACCCACCATGGTACTCGCCAGTCTTGAGGAAAGTAATCAAAGAGAAGTTCAAATATCTACGAAAATATAAAACCTACAATAACAAATCTGATTATTTATCTTTTACTTATCTTCGTAATAAAACAAAAAATGTTGAAAATCAATGTTTTAAAAATTATATATTTAATATTGAGGAATCTTTAAAACATAATCCAAAATCTTTTTGGACTTATGTTAAAAGTAAATCGAACTCCAGATGCTTGCCTCAAAATATGGCTTTATCAGGCCAAACTGCTGTAACGGGTGATGATATATGTAAGCTATTTTCTGACTACTTTCGTTCTACTTTTTCCGATCCAACTCAAAATATCTCAAGTAAAATATTCCAAATCAATGACGACCATATTCTCAATGGTGATATTTTCTCAATTGAAATTAATCAAAGCACGGTCTATAACAAACTATGTAAGCTTGATTGTAATAAATCTGCAGGTCCTGACCATATTCCACCTATTGTACTGATTAGATGCGCTCGCAATATTTCTATCCCTTTAGCATTGCTATTTACTAAATCCTTTGCTCTTGGCGCAATGCCAGACATATGGAAGTCTGCTTTTGTGACCCCGGTGCATAAAAAAGGATCAAAAACCGATGCCACTAACTATAGGCCTATATCCAAACTCTGTGTGATTGCAAAGGTTCTGGAGAGTATTGTTCATGATCAGCTCTATTCGGTTTTGCGTGATTCCTTTCACCAATCTCAGCATGGCTTTGTTAAGGGACGCTCCACAGTTTCTAATTTAATCCTGCTTAATGACTACTTAACCAGTAGTATGGACAATAGTCTATCTGTCGACGTCATTTATACTGACTACAGCAAAGCATTCGATAGAATTGATCACGATCTATTACTTAAAAAATTACAGCTTTCAGGGATTCGAGGTGACTTACTTCGCTGGTTCAATTCTTATATACGAAATCGATCGCAAGCAGTTGTGGTCAGTAATTATATGTCCAGCTGGGTCCAAGTTCCAAGTGGTGTACCCCAGGGATCCATCTTAGGTCCTCTGCTCTTTATAATTTTTATATCTGATATCAATAAATGTTTTATTAACTCTAATGTCCTAATTTTCGCTGACGATATGAAAATATTTAAATCCATCAACAACATTAACGATGCTTTATTATTACAGGAGGACCTTCAACGTTTAGATAACTACTGCATACTTAATAAGTTGGATCTGAACCCTCTTAAATGCTTGTGTATCACTTTCTCTAGAAAATTGGTAACCATAGATTATGATTATAGCCTTAAAGGCCACACTCTTGCAAGAGAGTCCTCTGTTCGAGATCTTGGGGTTATCCATGATTGTAAATTGCTATTTGACAATCATATTGATTCTATAATCTCCAAAGCGTACAAAGCTCTAGGTTTTATTATTAGGACTTCAAAAGACTTTAATAATATCAAAACATTGAAAATTTTATATTGTACTTTTGTGAGGAGTAACTTGGAATATGCATCACAGATATGGAATCCTAGCTATAACATATATAAAGATCGTATTGAGCAAATACAAAAGAAATTTATTCGATTTTTAAATTATCGGTCAAAAACTTATACACATGATTACGAATTGGCTTGTAAAAAATATCATCTCCTACCACTGGCTAATCGACGTAATATTGCTGATCTTCTTTATCTGGGTAAGTTGGTATCTGGTAATGTTGACTGCCCTGAGTTGCTAAGCAAGTTGAAATTCTACGTTCCTAGCAGGTCACGTCGGTTTATTCCCACATTCAGCTTAGAATTAGTATCTACCAACTATAGGCGTAATTCTTACCTATGGCGTGCGTGTGATAATTACAATAAACAGTATCATACTGCTGTTGACTTGTTCAACTGTAGTGTTCCGAGGATGAGGCGTGTGTTGAGTTCTGAGTTCTTTGGCTCATAGTTTATTTAAATAATTATCATTAGTTTTCAGTTTTTCGGTTTCTTCTTCTTTCGGTTTTTTTTATTTATTATTATTCCTTTGTAATAAGCTTGATTATTTTTCTTGATAATTTTATTTTTTTTCTTGTTAATTCATGTTTACTACCTATGTATGTATTGCTTGCATTTATAGTTTTTTTTGCTGCTATAAGTGAAGACTTATAATTAGCCTTTTGATTCTAAATTTCTCTTTTTACTATGTTTTTATGTGCTGTTAGTTTTCCCAAAATAAATAAATAAATAAATAAATGATGCCCCCTCGACCTCTGTGGCGCGGCGGGTGAAGGTTCGCCTGTGACGTAGGAGGTTGCGGGTTCGATTCCCGCCTCGGAACAAATATTTGTACGATCTGTATATAAGTGTTCAGTTGTTCTGGGTATTTTTCTATGTATAATAAAAAACATCTATCTATGTAATGTGTATTTGTATTAAGTATATCAGTTACCTAGCACGCATAACACAAGCTCTGCTTAGTTTGGGGCTAGGTAATAACGTGTGAAATTTCCAGCATTTTTTTATTTATTTATTTATTTATTATATATACCACGGTTATGTAAGTATAGTGCAAGCATTGAGGATAGGTACATGGTACTTATAGCTATAGGTAAAATTAATTAGTTTTTCGTTTAGATCACCTTGAGTCTAGACTTTACTTTCAAAAACGCCATGAATAGTTGATGAGATTAAATTTATATTTTAATGAGCTTTATTATATCTTAACTAATTAGTGTTGTAATTTGAGTATTTAGAAGAATACGTTGCTAACAAAGGCACTTCAGGAATGATTCACTAAGACTGCTTGATATTATCATCATCACTAGCCTATTTAAGTCCACTGCTAGACGAGGCCTCCCCCATGGAAAACCATGGGGGGATTTGCCATAATGGCTACGCTTATCGCAGGCTTATTGGTGATCGCAGGTGGTAATAAGTACTCCAATGAATGCTGCTGTCCATTCCCTAGTGTAATCCCATAGTATAGCTTTCGCTTCATCCACGAGAGGAATAAGAGGGGTATATTCTTAGGCCGGACACACACGGCATAAATATAATTTAGACGTATAAATAAATAATGTATATTAAGTCAAGCCTTGTAAAAGCTACTAATATGAACCTCATTTATATTAATTAATGGGGTATTAAAGGTTCTCGTTTTACATTTTCAAATAATGAAAATTACAAATATTTAGAATTTTTAAATTCAATTATTTTCAAAAATAAATATTTGTTTTTATATAAAAAAATATTTAAAGTTTATGATTCTAGAGTATATCCACGAACCAGACGGCGCAGTGTAGAAAGGCCTCTCGATGGACCAAACATTTTTAAAGGTTGCAGGAAGTCGGTGGATGGAGGTGGCTCAAGACCGTCCATCGTGGCATTCTATTGCGGTGGCTTATGCTCGGCTTTGGACTTCTACAGGCTGATGATGATGATGATATAAAAAACCAACTATACCCTGATTTTTAATTTTAGAAAATTTTTGTAAACAAAGAGATGCCCCTGTGTCTATAAGTGTCATGTATGTGTATCATATGTGTACATACACATATTTGACACTAATAACGTTAGCCGCAGCTAATGGTTTAAAAAAAACCAAAAGACTTTTAAAACACTTTATTACTTTTCTACAATATAAGTTTAAAATATTCTAAGTTAAAATTAACAGAGACTACTCCCGGTCAATGCAAGTACCAGTAGTTGAATGACGACACCTCTGTTGTTTTCCCATTCCGAGTAAAGCCTCGCATGCTGAGTCGGCGTACGTCTTGTACCGGCCGACCAACATAGGAATGCAACTCTGCAGTCCTAGTCAGCAGGTTCGGTACATGCTAGGCATGTAACATCTCCATCCTCAGAACAGCAACTATTTGAGAAAGTTTAGCGAAAATGTTGCTGGAATAGACCTCCAGGCTGGAGATTCCTCAGGGACTGCGTAGGAGTGTTCCTCGGTGTTCTTTTTTCCATTGCTTGATGGTTTCGCAATAGTTATCTTAGTACGTCTCATGTACCGCCAGTCATATACACACAGTGGCATATCTTTGTTTACAAATAAAATCTAAAATTAAAAACCATGGGTATATGTTATACAATGGGCGGCTTCTTGCTTTATAGTGACTTCTACCAGACAACCTTTGGATGTAATGGACTAACAAATTTACATGGGGTATTGATGGTGTACCTATTCAAATATGGATACGTTGGTGTGTAGCAACATACCTACATACTAATAACTTTAAATGTCGACTAAGAGTTAAACACGGGTTAAAAAAATCATCCCGTGGTACTAATGGATCGTTTGGTAGTTCTACGGTTTTTTTACCATATCACCACTGGTAGTAATACTGGTAGTACCACGGGCAACAAACGAAAAAATATACATCATAAAAAAATCATATTGCACCCAAGGCTGTATATAAATAAATAAATGCTGGACACATTCCACACAACATTATCTAGTCCCAAGTTAAGTAGAGCTTGTGTTATGGGTACTGGATAACTAAAAACGTATAAACGTGCCCTATTCGTTCATCGTGATACTAGTTCTTGATTGGTCACAATGGTGGCCCTAATAAGAAGGTCCTTATGGCCAATGGTGAAAGGGTTACTTTGCAGAGGCTCTTCAAGCGCAGGTTACTAAAAAATTCAAGAAAATCCATTGTAGCACGGCCGAGTTTCGAACCTGCGACTTTAGGATTGGAAGTTGGAGTCACTAGCCACTACATGAATTCTCGTGCAGGTACCGTATAAACAATAGGGTAAAGGTATCGTTACCGGCACTTCGTGATTTATTAAAAGCAAATTGTGGGCCGTACAATAATAAGCGGAAGTGACGTCATTTACCTCGCCCGAGGCTTTGAGGGTAAAGTGGATACAATAAACATTTGATAAGCTAAGTGTTTAAGGCTAAAATTGACTTAACTGACATACCTATGATTTGGATTTGAACTCTTAACGGCCTTATTGCACAACATGGACTAAACCTGAATTTAGTCCAGGCGTACTAGTCTAGGCTTAAATATCGACATTAGGCATATACGACTTTAATACGAAAGCAGATGGTTTGTTTTCTGAAATCAATTCTCGCGATTACATCTCGTAGGCATTCTGTAGGTAAGTGATGTTCTACTGGAATTAAAAACTTGTGAATTTATTAATTAGAATTTTAGTAGAAAAAACAACGTTGAGTACAAAAATCCGAATGAAGTTGGTTCTAGATGACAGCACTGTAGCGGGATGCGTTTCGTTATTTTTTGCTGATATTAAACTAATGTTGGCACTAAAGAGTAGAACGGACCGGACTACAAAGTTATTCTAACTGATCATAAAGACGGACGAGACAACATAAAATCATAATTAAGCTGATAAACAAGATAAAAAAAAAGTTAAAAACTGCCTTCTCCTTAATTTAAAGCATCATGAAGGCTTTCTGGCTATGTCGGCTGAAACGGTTAAACCACGTTTGAACCTTGTTTACAGCCCCTGTAGACTACGCCAATTTTATGCAATAATTTTCATACATTAATATCAAAATACGGCAATTTAAAATGAAACCGAGCGGATACGATTCAACATAAATTCAATATTGGAAATAACATTTTATTCATTTGTGTAATAATTACAATGGCACTTAGTACAGTGGCTTTATTGTCTCGCATCGCTTAGACTTTGTACAACTATCACGGTTTCTGATCAATTGCTGAAAGGAGTGAGACAGGGAGATTTTATTTCTCCGAAACTGTTCACCTCTGCATGTGGAGAATGTTTTCAAGCTTCTGCACTGAAACGGACATGGCATCAACGTCAATGGCGAATAGATTACTCACGTTCATTATGCCGATGTCATAGTCATCAAGGCAGAATTGCTGACCTTAAAGACCTTAGCACATTGCATAATCACCACTCTCTAACCTCAGAGGTTTTTCTAGGGTTAAGCTCGTCTTTGTACAAGTCATATAATTCTGTATTGTGTTCATATTATGTATAAGTGTGTACAATAAAGAACAAAGAATTGCTAAGACACCTTAATACTGTCCCACAACAGGAAAGATTACATGTTGGGAACGATATAGTCGAAGTCGTTGACCACTATATATAATTGGGTCAGATGATTAAACTAGGAAGGTCCAACTTCGATAAAGAGATCAACCGACGAATCAAACTTGCTTGGGCAGCGTTCGAGAAACTACGCCATATCTACTGGTCACAGATACTGCAGAGCCTCAAGACGAAAGTCTTTAATTAGGCGTGTTGCAAGTGATAACATTCGGCACTGAGACGTGGTCGCTAACTATTGGGCTCATGCAAAAGCTCGAAGTCGCGCAGCGGGTTAAGCTTGGAGTTTCGCTACGTGATAGAATACGACATGGAAAAATTCGTAGAATAACCAAGATCACCGATACCTATAGCTCTTAAAATAAGCAAGTTGAAGCAATGGCTAGCAGAACTGACAATCGTTGGGGGATAAAGGTTCTCGAGTAGAGACCACAATTATCAGACGACGCAGTAGAAGAAGGCCCCCCGCTAGATAGACTAAAGACATAAGGTCATCAGTAGATGAAGGCGGCCCAAGACGATTCGTTTTTGCATTTTATGGTGGAGGTATTATAATGTCCAGCAGGGGACTTCTACAGGCTGATGTTGATAATGATGAACGCCTTCTATCACAATAATTTAAAATTAAATACCAATGAACTGTAAAAAAATCGTAAAAAGCAAAACCACAAAACCATGGAAGCCGAAAAAGGACTGCCAAAGGGTAAAGAATAAAACAAAAGTTTTAACGGTAAACCTTCTGAAAACCACCAGCTACAACTAAAAGACAGGATTCATGAATAAATTGTTTACGATCGTCAAATTTACGTGTTTCATATTCATCGTCCGTTTTCATTACCTGTAGTATAAATTATATCTTGTTACAAATTTAATACGTCGTAAAGCCAAATTTGGTCTTCCTAATTATGTATAACCGAGGGATTATCAAACTCGTGGTTAATTTTAAGTATTCATAACAGTAGCAGTGTATATTAACTCGAACCCCAATCGAAGAAAACTTCGCATTACGAAAGATGGTTTAAGACTGAGTTTAGACCAATCCTACCAATCAAGGCTCGATCTATCTTATCTATCGATCTTTGGTATATAGGTACGACTTTAACACAAAAGCAGATGGTTTGTTTTCCGACATCAATTCTCTCAACAACAAAACAAAATGTATTGATCAATGAAGCAAATTTAAATCTCTTTTAAATTAAATAGAATCAATTTAAAACAATTGTTTTAGGTACATGATTCAATATTATTGTATATATTGAAATTCAAAAACTTCGAGTCGATTGAATAAAAAATTGTTATTACCGAAAACTTTTCTGTTTATTTATGAAATCGCTCAAATAAGAAATATTTTATGATTTTAGTCTTGGCTGAGTAAAGCAAATATTTACACATGAAATGTAGTTGTTAAGTGACTTGTCAGTTTATGAATAACTAGTATTTGCTCGCGGTTTGGCCCGCGTGGGACATCTAATATAAATTATAACCTGTATGTTATTCTGATGTATACTTCGAAGTATCATAAAAATCCTTTCAGTAGCTTTGCGTAAAGAGTAATAAACATCCATCCATCCATCCATCCTCACAAACATTAACATTTACAATATTAATAATAAATTAGTATTTATTACTTGAAGGGACTTATTAATAAACATCTTATTACCATGGCTAAAGAACACTACGCCACTGCTTTGTTTGTCTCATTATTCATTCTCAGATAAGAGCTAGACAGGCAACAAGACAGGGCTGAGCCGTGACACAAGTCCTAGTAGAGTCTGTTCAGAACGAGAGTCATCGTGGGCAAATTGTGAACTAACGTTGTGAACTACTTATTTAAACAATAATAAGTCGCTGGTTTCTTTCTATCGGCATTCTGAATCGTAAACTAAAGAAATAGTAACATTTGTAATAGGATCAAAACGGAACAGACGCGCTTTTGTATTTGCCCGCTAATAACAGGTAATTAAGCACAGCAGCGCCATCCAATCCCACGACGTGTCTCTCACTGAACAGACTCTAGCGAGTTTTTTATACGGTACACTGCTTTGATTTTTGTTTGGGGTCATCCATGCCACCTTCAATCAACGTCATCATCGGCCTGTAGAAGTTCACTGCTGGACATAATGCCTCCCACTTAGAATCCAACGACAAAAGTTCTTGAACCGTCTCCATCCACTAACTTCTTGCGACCTTTATAACGTTTTTAGTCCATAAAAAGGAAGAGGCCACCTTCAAAGAGTTGTTACACAAATGTTGACTTTTAGAAATTAAGTTTTGTTTTCCAAATAATTAAAAATCTTTCTTCACGCCGCGCGCCTTGCCTAATTTCCATCAATAAATGTCGAATGAAGCAAATGCCATAAATAAAGTAGCATCTTTTATGAAAAGGCCAAGTACAGATAATTTATTTCACAATGGTTTATCCTCGTGAAGATCTCGGAAAGCTATTTTAGTTAATAAAATAATCGAGTGGCGAAATTAAAAACTACATTTTGAAGCAGAGGACAACCCGGAAGGCAGGCGCTTGATATTACATTGTACAGTCAGCTGCTCATGTATTTATGAAATTCAATTGTTCTTTGTTTTAATTTTTTTAACCGCTTTGCATTATTTTCAATTTATAACTCTTTTGGATAAAAGTCAAACGCCCACGAGTTCGTCCATGTGGAGTTTTTCAATACAAAAAATAAATACCCCGCTTAACCTAATTTAGAAAGCATATTTCACTCTAGATGACTACTATTATGATAAAGCCACGTAACCTTAGGTCGCTCTGCCCCTCGACTCCTAAAATATAAATTTGCAATGTACGTGGATTTATTAGATTGTTATTTACAAGTACTTATATCAAGTGTATTGTGTGCTGTCTTGGAAACCTTTGCCGAGTCTCTTTACTTTTGACTACCTACCTTGGGTTTTGCTCCGAGGCACCACATAGGCGCTTTCCACCGGTTAAAAGGATCATCAAATTAAGCCAAGCTATGTTTGTTGTCCTGATTCTTCTAGGCTTGGTCGCGTTAGAACAGGAGTATTTTTAGTTTATAAGACGATTCAAAATTGATTTCAATGAATAAAATAATTTTTATTATTTTATTTTGATTTTGAGTGGGTGAATATTGGAAATTATTTTGTCAGTGTACCTAAAAAACCACAAAAAAATTACCTTCCAAATTTCAGGACTCTACCTACGGCTTTGGGTTTGCGTTGAATAACATAACATAACATAATACCCAACAGTCACATACGTAGTCTTGATCTCACACTAGGATTCCCTGTGTCGTGGGTATCAGGAAATACGGAAATACCATGGTACCATAACACCCAGACCCCGAACAAATATATGCAGGTCATACAAAATTTGTCCTGCAGCGGGAATCGAACCCGCAACCTCTCGTACCTCAGCTCACCCGCCGTGCTGCAGAGGTGGTCAAGAATCGTGAATATTATAGTCATTTGTTAGTATTGTTTAGTATTAGTATCCATAACATAAGCTCTGCTTAGCTTGGGGCTAGATAATGTCTTGTGAAATGTCCAGCATTTATTTATTATTATTATTATTATTATTTATTTATTTATTATTCAGTCCATGCAACGATTTTATATATATTGATAGGCTAGCTAGTACAGCAAAACTAATTATGTCGGTTTTAATAATTTTATTTAATAAGCTGTCTGCTGTTATTGAACAAACATAAAAACTCTTTATATTTCTTCTGGAGTCAGATTTCTTGGTATGCACAAGATACAAGGCTGTAGTAAAGACTTCAGGTCCACGGGAACCTAGCACTAAGACCTTTGTAAAGAAATAGCACCCATTGTAGAGGATAGGGCGCGTGGAGTGGTTCGAATTGTGAATAACAACACTTTTTTGAGGATTTTCTGAAATTCCGATCGAGTGCGCGTGGGACAAGATGCTGTCCATCTCCGGTTAACAAGGCAATTGATACCGCTCGTGGAAACATGTGGATGGCTTCAAATATTAACTTAAGTTTATGCTTATTTAGTACTTAGACAACTAGTTGGTTGCTATGTTAGATTAACTGATACCTTTGTATACCTATTTATTACTGAGGAGGTTCATTTGATTTACTGCGTTCTAAACAACCATCACCCGCGCGCAAACGGAGGATATTTTAATAAATTATGGTAAGTAGGTACAATGGTATGTTCTCTCGCCTACCTACTCTTTTAGATTATTAAACATTTATTAATATATGTATTTTGATTTTAACGTGTCTTTTGATGTTTTCAGATTTGCGAGGCATGTCGTCTACACCCATGTTAATCGACGTCACTGGTGTCAAGAGGGTTGTATCTAGAAGAATTTCTTTGGCCATTCAACGTGGAAATGCAGCCAGTGTTCTCGGCATCTTGCCATCATCATCTCCCTGCCCCTACCCCACTTAGATGGAGTCGGCACAACATATTCTTTTCTTCCATTCTTCCCTATCTTCCATCATAATTACTCACACCATCCCTACACATGTCAGCTTTCACACAGACCATCCATCTCCTCTAAGACCTTCTACTCTTGCATCCATCCACATTAATATTCTTCATTCTTTCTTCCCTCCTCTCGGCACATAATATGAACCAAATTCATTGTATATAGTTAGCATTTTATTTATAATTATCTATAGTTTAATTATTATTAGTGTTAATTTACTTTTATTAGTTGTATTATTGTGTTTCTGTTGATACAAGAAGTCTGTACTTATTATAAAAAGTTTTCGTCACTTCCGTTTAAACCGGAAGAGGTTTTTTTTCATTTCCGTATTAAACCTCTGGTAACATCACTGACCCATATAGTTTAGCAGTTAAATGAGTTTTCCCACAGAAATGCGTGTTCAGTGGAGATCGAAACAAAGTACCTACTGAATGATAAATTGGAAATCGCGTGTTCATAGTACCTACACTGTATGGAACATCGTCCATTGGACGTCCGGAATCTCAATGGAATCGGATGTAGGCAGTTAATAATTTGATTCTGAGTGATTTTGTGTGTGATTGTACGTTTTATGAACATTATTTGACGTACCTAAATAATTATACTAGTGACGAGTAAAGCCAGGTCTTTTGCGCTATGTTTTGGTGTTTTTCAAACATTTTTTGTACATGTACAAATACATGTTTTGCTAACATGTTTTGTTATAAAATTTTGCACAGAAGACTAAGTTTAACGTAGACCATTTCCAGTAGACAAACTTGAAATTCAGTTTTTAGGTAGTTATGTTTTTGGGCATACCTACTTATTTACAAAAAATAGACAAGCGCGTGTCAATCACAGTTGAAGTAGAAGACAAAATAAGTGCGGTTACTTTCGTACATGTAGATAGAAAAGATAGAAAATACTTTATTGCACACCATAGTAAAAATTCAACAATTTAACAAACAAAAACTAAACCTAACTATGCTATGCAATGGGCGGTCTTATCGCTCTGTAGCGATTTCTTCCAGACAGCCTTTGGATGGACTGGACTGTGTAAAATTAAATGGGGCATTTATGGTGTACCTACCTACATACTTAAATATTGATACGATGATATGTAGTGTATTATGTCAACTTTTTCGTTTAATAACTAACAGATAACGTATTTTACCGAAAACAACTCGTGTACAAATGTATGGAGCTTCTAAAAATAACGTTGTGCTGCGTAATAATTTAAACAATAAATAAATAAATAATCACATCTGTTTTTCGTCACTTTTGCTGAAAGTTTCAATTCTAAGATTATTTTAGATGTAGTAATTTTTGAATAGTTTCACATGATTGCTTTTGTAATTTGATCTGTGGGTGAAGGCAATAAGGCGTAAATTGTTGTATTTTTAATCCCTAAACAGTATGATGTAATGACTGAATACGGTTGTATTTACTTGACCCTTCAGGATTTGGTATTGGACGTATCTTTGCGTGAATAAGTACGGAAAATTAATTTTGTTGGATGTCGGGTTCATTCAATCAAGTGGACATTTGGCAGGAAAAGGATTATTATTCGGGAAAAGGCTGTGTAGCTTCCTTTTTCTTTATCCTTTTGTAAGGGCCCGATCTTTTGTGTAATCAATTTATGTGTAAGAAACTGGGAATATTTTCAGGATGGCATTTGGCATCTCAAGACGGCCTGTTCAAAAACAAAAACAAATTTAACATAACATACATAATACACACGCCTTTTTTCCCGAAGGGATAGGCAGAGCCTCAAAGGGTCTCATTTCACCGTGGGTTGCAATATAGACGTGACAAGTGGTGAGCTCATCGCCGCCATTGCATTCCACGACCAACTCGACTAACGCTTTCTTCCAGTAATAATATACTCCTAAATAAGCCAGCAGCCAGGACAAATCTTATACCAACGATAATTGCCCAAGTAAATATCTTTTAACTATTTCGCGATGAAAGTGGATACAAGCTGTACCAAGGATATAGCCCTGTTAAAACGAGCGGAAAAAAGCAGGTAAAAGATGTCATGACTCGTCTGAATGAATCACCTTTTTTTTTACTACTTGGTAAGCAAACAAGCATACGGCCCTGATGGAAAGTAATAGAGTTAAAATTATCCTGGCTTGGTATCATTTTAGAAAAATTACTTTACTTTTTTATTCTCATGCTGTCGTTTCGTTGACCATTTAGTCCTTCCTCATGAGCACCGACCGCAAACACGCTCGATGGTCGTGGTTTTTCTAAAATGATGGAAAGTTACCGTAGCCTATGGACGCCTGCAACACCAGAGTCATCACACGCGCACCTTTATGGCTGTTGGTTGTTAATGTGTTAACCAAAATAACAGGAAATATTAAGATTTTTAAAGTTACCCTGAGTTTCTGAGTCGATCCCGCGACCATCTAGAACGAAATGCATAAATCGCTGCTCCACCAATCTAGTAATCTTATTCGTATGTAATAGAAGACGATCGCGGGTTCGATCCAAGTGCATCACACACGTAGCAGATGCGGTAAGATATCTGTATCTGACCGCGTATCTGTCCATATCGCTCTCTATACTAAACTCAAGGAGCAACACACACGTAGCAGATCACTTATATTTTACCGTCAAGCATCTGTAGGTACCGACATATATCAAAAGATAGACAGATAATATCTGTGTATATCCGCATAGATAGATCCCCACCAAAACACAAGTATAGACAGTTTGAAGGTTTCCGCGTGAATGTATCATTTTCGTATATTATCGTATCTGCTACATGTGTGATACCTTCAGATGCGATAAGTTCATCGCATCTGCTACGTGTGTGATGCACTTTACCCTGCTGCAATTTTTTTGGGATGTTATAAATATGACACTACTCTGGTGCCTACTTCTATTTGAAACCTCATGATAGGCAACAAACATGAGCAAATTTTGCAAAAATATGGTGCATGTGATTCTTTTGAGCTTGCTCGCAAGGAATACTATCAGCTTTCACAATAATAACACGTCGGGCTGACACAACGCTAGTGTCCACATCTCGTCCTATGTAAGTGCACATAACCAATCTCGTGGGCCATAGACGGACGGCCAGCTCGAGGGTGGAATACAAATAGTGACGTGGAGCTTGGAAAAGGATGATTGGTGGCATTGTTGCTAAGTTTGTTTTGAATGGGGAAGAAATTGTTGGGAAAGACCTACCGAACTATTTTGGCTAAAAGATTTTTATGACACATTTTATTGCTGTGGTTTGGGGAAGAATTTGTTGATGTCTTTATACTTTTATTTTTATAAATATGTATGTACTATGCTTGTCTATGAAAAATAATAATATCAGACCAATTCAATACAAATAAGGACTTCCTAAGTTAGAGTATTATCTTTAGAGTTCATTTTTTTAATATTTTTTGACATTGTTTATTTCACGTTTTTTTTAAGTATTTTAATTGTTGTCATTTGTGATTTATTTTGGTATTTTATGTAACTCTTTGTAATTTAATGGTAGTTTTTGACCTAATATCTTGCCTGTTTTGTTAATATTTGTATCCCACACATGAGAAATGTGAGCCACCTTATACTAAACATAAGAACCTTGTACGTACCACATTTATGCAAATAAAGATTAATTATCATTATTATTAATTAATATTAATAACATTTTGATTGATTGGTGGTCTTGGCTTTATAATAGAACTCCTCCAACTCCTTCCGTGGATGTCGTAAAATTCAACTAAAGGATTACGCCAGGGGGTGTACAGAAGCATCCATATGAGTACTTAACACCAATACTGCGATCACCAATCTGCCTACCAAGCGTGGCGATACTGGCAAGGCTCCCCTATGCTATGGGAAGGCATTTGTCCAGGAGTGGATGTCTACCGGCTGATGAAGAAAGGTCAATGCCCATAAATGTATGGAGCCTCGTCTTGGTTCAAACTGTGTTTGTGTCAAAATTAATCTGTCTTTATTTTGTAGGAATTGTGATCTGATACCAGGATCAGTCACTACCAACTCAATTAAACAGATACTAATTATTTATTTACAATTTTGTTACTATCCTAGTCCTCCACAGTTTGTTTATTTTTCAAGTTATGACGAAACTGGTATTTGGCCCATTGGATGTTAGTATGTAACCCCAGCCCATACCAAATGCAATACCGCTTAGGTCACATACTGTGACTAAGGGCACGCACTATGTGACATTGCACAACGCCCGTCACCCTGAGACAGTAAAAAAATAAAAACTCATGTGCCTGTAATTAAATGCTTGCATGAGATATAGACATGTGATCGTCTTGAACGAATGACTTTTTTTGTAATGCAATTTTATTTTTTTGTAATTATCCACAAAATGATTACAATTGACAAGCATTATTTATTTTTTCAGTAACTTAATTAGGTCGATAAATTTGCCACAAAGACAGAAAAATTACACGTTGAAATGAATTAAGTGGTTGACGCGGTACTAGCGGCGTATTTTAATAAAAACAATATGTCCTGATATGACTTTGAAAATAAGAAATGTTTCTCAAACATGATAAAAGATGATTTTTAGCATGAACATTTTCCCTCCAGCATCATTTTATTTTCATTGGCATTATCCTTTATTAGTTGACATATATGAAGCTAAAACTTGATCAATTTTGAAGATTTTTAACCAACTTCAAAAAAGAAGGAGGTTCTCAATTCGACTGTATGTTATCCTGTATAAAATCTCTACTTTTCAAAGTATTGATGGGCCATATTGATGATTGTTCTTTGAAAATATTCGCTTCCTCTTAAACCAATGCCTTGATCCATGTATATCCGCGTATCACTGAAATATTCATGAGTTTTATTCAAACGGGTGCCGGGACATCCTCTTATATCGTTACTCTTTGCATTTTTTGTCTTGCAATCTCATATTTTTGCATTTGATATGAAATATTATTGTATAATAAAGTGTGGATAGATATGAACATGCATGCCGTGGTGTGTCCGGCCTGAGAACAGACCCCTCCAACTCCTTTCGTGGATGTCGTAAGAGCCGACAATGAGTTTAACTAGGGGAAGGACAGCAGCATCCACCTGAGTACTCAACATGACTACTAGAAAGAAAGAAAGAATACATATATTAATACAAACTGTACACAAAACACATAACAACATAATAACACGTACGCTAAACGCATATTTGAAATAACAAAAAATAAACTTAAAGAAAACAAGTACAATAAGTACGACGATCACCTGCCTGCCAAGCGTGGCAATTCCTCCCATTGTATTTTATGGGGGAGGCCTCGTCCAGCAGGGGACGGCTAACAGCTGCTGATGATGATGATGATGATGATAATACCCTATGCTATACCTATGCTCCCGCAACGATGCTTTGCAGTACTTATAGTTTGGCCGTAGATTTACAGAGAATTGGTTATCAAATCCAATACTGCCAGCCTAGACAAACGGTATTCGCTTCGAAGCGATTCTATTTCTACAGTCGTAATACATTACAAAAGACCACGTGGCATATCGATAGCTTACGTCAATCTCATACATTTTGGACTTTTCTACTAGCGTCATCGCTATTAGAATGTTACTTAGTCTAAGGTCTCTGTGCTGCTTTATATTTTGAAATTCTAGAATGCCACGATGAACGATCTTGAGCCACCTCCATCCACCGACTTCCTGGGATGTTTATAAAGTGTCGAATAAAGTCTATCGAGTGGAGAGCCTTCTCCCTTCTTAAGGAATACGTACCTACATAAATATTTGTATTTATACTTGACATGCTCCATCATAAACAATTTTATATCTCTTAAGAGTAGGTACTATAACTTGTTGACAAAAACTCGGCACGTTTTTAATTCATGTTTCCAAAACTTTACTGATTAATGCGATGAATATAATTTAAAATTTCTGTGATAAATTCAGAAGTGAGCCACAATATTTCTGCGTCAGTTGTCTGGCTGGTTTTAATAAAGCTAGTGTTCCGTCTAATTGTAAAGTTACAATGCCGACCCTTGTGGTTAGACGAGGATAGTAACTAGTGCTAGTTAGTAGTGTTAGTAGTAGAGGATAGTACTTGCTCGGCTGGTGTTATTGTTGTGTATAGCTTTCTAATACACAACAATAACACCAGCCTGTTTACGTTCACTGCTGGACAAGGCCTTCCCCATTGAATACAATGGGGGAATTTGCCATAATCACCACGCTCGGCAGGTGGATTCATGATCGCAGTTTGCTGTTAAGTACATGCTGCTGACCATCCCCTGGTGTAATCGTTTAGTAAGGATGTAAGGCTACATCTACGAGAGGAGACGGAGGGATTCTTGTTCCAAACACACTAAGGCAAGCCGTGTGTACACGTTCTAAAACCAATTGTATAAGATGTATTTTTATCTTGTATTTAACACGCATAATATTTGAAATAAATAGTTGCACTCCGATAACTAATAGATAAAAAAACAACTTTTACACGCGATTGGGTACTGAAACTATAGGGTATATACGTATATTTTCTGATACCACGTTGGTTGCGTACAAAGAGTTCGTTGCAGTATATGATCTGAAAAATGCCTACTTCCTACACGTATGTAACGATAAAAAGATTTAACTTAGCAGCAGAAATTCAGTGGCTTGCTGTTCAGACATCATAAATTCAAATCAAATCAAAAGAAATTTAATTTAAATTAAACAAGGATTATTTATTAAACAAGGATTATTTTGTTTATCGATAGTGAGTTGAGAAACAGTTACATGGAATAGTTAAAAATGGAAGACATTTAGTTACGAAAGTATATAAATTACTAGCAAGACAGTGGCGTCCCACTATCTTCGCCTAAAGTCAGAATAATAATGACACAAACGTGGATTGCTCTTTTTGCCTTTTTGCTTGTACTGTGGCGCCCCGCGGCGTTTTGTTGAGTTGCCCTGCCTAGATTTAACTGAGCAGAATGCATTATTTAGTTGAAATGAGTGTTGCCCGCTTTGTAATGAAAAAGTTTTGTTTTTCTTTGTTTTTTGTGTGTTTGTTTGATGTTAAACGCACAATGTTAACAAAGCAAAATAAGTCGCAGTCTAAGGCCACAAGAGGTATTCTGAAACGTACCCGTACCTGGAAACAGCAAGAGCGAGGCCATTTTGAAAATTTATTGCGATAGTTTTATTAACGTAGGTACCAGATTACTTACAATTTGTATGAGAAAACATTTTATAAAATTTGACTAACTTCTGCTGCTCAGATTTTTTTCTTCCCATACAATGAAACAATTCTTACATGAAATTAAGTCGATACGCATAAAACAAATTTTTGATCAAAACTACTCATTTTTATGGAGAACTCACGCTTGACCAAAAAAATAACTATGCCAAAATAATTTTCATACAAAATGAGCAAATGGTTCCAAAGACAGTTTTCCCGTATCTCTTATGGATTCGGATATCCCCATACTGTCCCATTTAAAAAAAACACCCTGTATATCAGTTATCTAGTACCCATAACACAAGCTCTGCTTAGCTTGGGCCTAGATAATGTTGTGTGAAATGTCCAGCATTTATTTATTTATTTATTGAGTGGGGGGCTGTCCTACACTAAATCATCCGGTTCTTTATCAATGGAGAACATTTATTCCCCAGTGTCACTGAAGTCACGGAATCAAAATAATTCATATTTTTGAACCGACTTCCCTAAAAAGGAGGAGGTTCTCAATTCGGATGTTTTTTTTTTTTTTTTTATGTTTGTTACCGCATATTTCTGGCGTTTATGAACCGATTTGGAAAATTCTTTTTTTATTTGAATAGATTCCATTTCCATTTTTCTTTTTTTATTTGAATAGAAATCACTTCCAGATTGGTCCCATTTTTTTCAGAATGCAGCTCTGATGATGGAATCCATGAGGAATTGAGGGAACTCCTCAAATATTGTAGGCATACATATGGTGATTTTGATATTTTCAGCAACAAACCAAGCATTTGCATTCAAAAAGTATTATAATCCTTTCACCACTATGGTTCTTTCATAAATTTTTTTTCATCCAAATATTTAGTCGAATACAATGGCGGAAGTCTGTTTTTTAAATGATAAGTTATTCACGGATTGTTAGAAATTCATGGTTTTGTTTTGAAATAAAATATGAGGCGCCTTTTATTTTCTCATAGTGGGTGATGAAAATTAGAGTGTAACACTCGGGCGCAAAATATATTTTTGGCTCGGGCGACGTACTTTGAATCCCTCGCTACGTTCGAGATTCTACTAAAGAATCTCGCTCTGGATTAAAAAAAGCGCCCTCGCCGTAAAAATATTATTTTGCTCCCTTATGATACAATCTACTATTCTAACTTTTTTATAGAATAGAATAGAAAGAATAGAAAAAGTTTTATTTGCAACAACATCACAGATTTAACAAATTAAATTAAAAATAAGACAATGTACAAAAGTAAAATAAAATTAAAATAAATTAAAAAGCATTGCTGTCACAAAAAGGCCCTAACTCAGCATATGCAGGTCGTAAACAACCTACGCTGGTCTTCCGTTAGAGCCTCTTTCAAAACAATAGAAAACTACAGCAGACGTACCAAAATAAATAAAAAACTATAGTAAAAGTGTACAGAAAGGAAAAACAAAAAACAAAAATTTATCGAATTTTTTAGAAAATAAACTAGTATAACAAATAATGTGGTGTTGAGTACTTATAATATAGTTGTAATATAAATTGTAATAAATAAATATAATTAATATAATTACAGGTAAAAATAAATAAATAATAATAATTATTAAATAACTGTACAAAATGATCCTAAAATAACTATATAACACTTGTATCGTGCACGAGACCTTCCTGCGTCTTCTGCCCCTCAAACAGGTATTTTTTTAGTTTTAAACGAAATCCAAGAATATTTTGCAGGTTCCTCAACGGTGGTGGAATATTATTCCAACATTTCGATGCAGCGTAACGGAAACTGCCTCTAAAGGCTGCTGATCTGTGCCGTTGTGTCGATAGCTGCACCGAACACTGTCGGGGACCGTAGGATCTTGAGCTTGACGGCTTGTTCAACCTCTCACTTAGATAAGCAGGTGCGTCGTGCTTAAAAACACCGAAAAGCAGACATGCTAAATGAAGCTTACGTCGATGTTTCATTTTCAGTATACAGTGTTTATTTAGGTATGGAGTCACGTGTCCTCTATACGGTATAGTGAAGCAAAAACGAGCACAAGCGTTCTGAACTCGTTGTATGAGTTTTTGCGTTTTGGCTAAAAGTCTTGGACCATATACAACATCCGTATAATTTAACTTAGACAAAACAAGTGACTCTACCAGCTGGATACGAAGCTCTTCCGATATGTATGGCCTCATCCTATACAACACCTTCAACCTATAAAAACAATTCCTGACAGAGTCGGCAATATGCTCCTCAAACCGTAAATTGCAATCCATTTGCAAGCCCAGGTTACGCGCTTTGTAGACACGCTCAATAGGTTCATCCATAAGCATAACACTCACTGATGGCGTTAAACTAGCTAATTGGTATTGACTCCCGAAAATTAAATATTTAGTTTTAGTTGGATTTAGAAGTAGGCTGTTATTCTGGGACCACAAAGCTATACTTGTCAGATCAGCATTAAGTTTAGAAATGGCGTTATTTATTTCGGAAGGCTTGCAGGAAATGTAGACCTGTATATCGTCTGCATAGATATGAAATTGACATGATTTAATATGCAAAGCGATATCAGCTGAGTACAAAATGAAAAGTATTGGTCCCAAAATAGAACCTTGAGGAACACCTCTACTAACAGCAACCCTGCCAGAAAACTGCGTGGTATCACTACTAGACGAGAGCTTGACATACTGATAACGATTACTAAGATAACCATTAAACCACTGTAAAGCACCACTGTCAAAACCATAATATACCATTTTAGAAATAAGAAGCTGAATATTAATGGAATCAAAAGCCCTTGAAAAATCAAGTAGTACTAGCAACGTACACAAACCTTTATCCTGCGCATAGAGTATGTTGTCAGTCACATCGAGCAGGGCGGTCACCGTGCTACGTCCTTTTCTAAAACCTGACTGTACTTCCGGCAGTATGTGATTTTTTTCTAGGTAGTCTGTTAGCTGTGCACAGACAGCTTTTTCGAGAATCTTCGATAAACATGGTAAGATACTTATTGGCCTGAGATCCTTTAGTTGAACCGGATCAGGAATTTTAGGAAGAGGACGCACGATCGCAACTTTCCATATGTCAGGGAATGTAGACGTGCTAATCGACGTGTTTATTAAAACTCTTATAGTGTCAAGGGTATCTGGCAACGTCATAATAAGCATGTCTAAACTAATAAGGTCGCAGCCCGCGGCATTTGATTTTAAATTTCTAATTATTTTAGTAATTCCGTCAAGACTAATAGGCTCTATATGAAAGACAGAATCACAAAATTTCTGGGATAGGAAGTAGGTATGCTGCGAGGCGGATACAAATACGGTGCCAGGTATATTTAAAAAGTGATCATTAATAATTTCAGGGTCTTGAAAATGTAAGGGAAGTTCAATATTTTTCTTTGGCAGAAGGGTAGTTTTAAGATTTTTCCAAAGGCTTCTGGGGTCATGCATCTTGCTATTAATATGAAGATTGAAGTAAGCTACTTTTTCGTGGTATAGTGCTTGGTTAACAGTGGACTTCAGACTCTTGTAGTACTCCCTTTTACTGTCTAACTTGGTTCTATGATAATCCGAGCAAGCTTCATCGCGTAACCTCATCATAAGTTTTACCGTATCAGTAATCCACGGGTAGGAGCGATTTTTGATAACCAAAGTGGTCAAAGGTGCGTGAAGATCAAACAGGGCGATGATACTAAGGTTAAAGACGCTAACCATCTCGTTAATGTTCCCAAGTGTCGATATAATATCCCAACGTATAGCTTGCAAGTCATTATTAAAGTCGGAAATGGAAATGTTTTTGATTGGCCTGTAAGTAATAGTTGAAGGTAAAGACTTTTCACGTTTAATATCAAACTTGCAAACAACAAGACAGTGACCGTAAAGCCTACCCACATGATCAACAGTGATTTCTTTAGCGCGTAGATCAGTGCAGACGACATCAATAAGCGACTCATTAGTCTCAGTAAAGTGAGTTGGCGATGTTACCAATTGCGAAAGATTAAGGCATGTAAGAAATATGTCAAACTTTGATTTTGTTTTAATTTCATTGAAATCTCCTAATAAAATTAAGTTATCATAAGTAGGAAGTGAATTAATTGAATCTGTGAGTGCATCAAAAAACAAATCAACATCAATCCAGTTTGGTCGGTAAGCCGTGCCGATTGCTAGCTTCTTCCCGTTGAGTGTCACGGTGAGCCACATTTGCTCTACCAACACATGCAGCGGATCGACTGGGTGAGGCCAGGTACGCGCATTTACACCACGCTTGATGTAAAACCCGACTCCACCTCCACGCTTTCTCTTGCCTCGCGGCCGAGGAGTGTGACGCAGTCGGTACGCCGATAGAGTAGGAGCACGACCCTCTTGGCCTTCATGGAGCCATGTTTCGTTTATTGCCAAGATATCCATATCGTGTCGGTCGACTGAGGCTATGAAGTTGTCATGATTTGTACCGAGGGAACCTGGATTAAACAAACCAATTTTCAGCTGTTTGTTAATCATAGTGATATACATAAAAAATCGTCCAGAAGCAGCACGCGTACGAGTAAGTGCTATACAAGTTTATATACAGTGTAACATAATTAGATACGTTGGTAAATAGAGAATAATCTAAAGTGAACTTAGCTAGACAATTTAAGTAGAAAATAAATAAATATACGTAAATATAATTACACACACATTGGAATAACAAGCAGTTCCTAACATCTAGACATTTAATGAAAACAGATAGTAAGCATAAAATCAAACAGGGCCAGGCAAACGTGTACCGTTGGCCTAAAACATAAAACAGTGCAACATTATAGGAATAACTTACAATTCGCAAAACAACACCCTTACATAAAACAACGAAATAAAACAATAGATTATAGAAAAAATAAGAGATCCGAAAGATAGTCTCAAACTGAGCCAGACCCAAAAACCCGCGAGAGGTCAGCCTCGCATCTAATGGGGTATGCCTGCTTCCCGTCGGACTGCCGGGCGTAAATTCGACCACGCTTCGTCCAGGAGTACCGCCATTGAAGCTTACGGCACTCCTCGCGGACGCGGTGGAAGAGATGCCGGTTGTCACGCGTGAGCCGCTCATTAAGGAAGATGCGTGGGCCGGCAGCGGCGGCGGTGGCACGGCCGGCGTCAGCGGCAGTCAGCGTGCGGCGCACGCGCGCTGCCTGAAGTAATTGGTCGCGCAGGTGGCGACGCGCTAGTCGCGCAACCACCCTGCGGGGTCGCGGCGCCTCCCCACCAGTGCCTGCACCCTGCGCCACGCCGACACGCTCCGCGAAGACAACATCACGCTCCTCCAGCACCACGCCCAGCTTGGCAGCAAGCACAGTGATGGCGTGCAGCACGCTTTCTCCCTTTTCCTCCGGTAGATGCCCTATCTCGAGGTCCGACTGGAGGCCCTCCTGGTCCCGGTCATTCAGCTCCACCTTGAGCAGAGCGACGGCTCGTTCCAACTCAGCGACCTCGACCGCGGGTCCCGTCCGCAGTTGCTCAACGGCATCCAGCCGCTGTTCAATGCCGTCCATGCGAGTAGAGATTCCGACGACGGAGATTCGGAAATCAGCCATCTCCCTCCGAAACTCGCGCATCTCGGTCACCCATTCAGAAAGTTCGCGACGAAGCACTTGCACATCCATCCTGGATGCGGCAGAGGCCCCGGAGGCAGGGGGCGCGGTGGCATGGGACGCAGTAGCAGGTGGCGTGACGGCCACATGCTGCGCAGCGCGCCGCGTACCGGCCGCAAGCGGCGCGGCAACACCAACGACGTCCTGACCAGGGCCCCCGGAACAGCCCTTAACTGGGGTATCATCACTCTTGCGCACCTTTTTTTTACAACCTGGGCACGCCCATTCTTTGCTGACTAAGGCTGTTTCGCAGAGTGAGACGCACTCCTTATGGTAAACTAGCTGGCAAGCGCAGCAACCCGCTGACACATTAGAGGCAAGAAACTTGCCACACGCAGCGCACTTCAACATTTTGCAGTAATTTCCGCTAGCTGACTAAATTGTACTCGGCAGAATAGACGGTGGCGCTTAAATAACGTGGAGTACCTAATACGATAGCACCGTACCACACGTAAAATAAAACAAAATAAAAACACAAAAAGTTAACTTTCGTGGGGTTTGAACCCTCGCATTCCGCGCTATACCGAACTTTCACCTAGCCGTCGAGCCGCTTCGCCAGAGAGTCAGTTGCAGTAACGGTCGAAATTGCACTTGTCAAGTACCAATCGCTGTTAGGCTGACTTAGAAACAAAACGACTGACTCATAGTTATACTGACTCAATGTTTGAATGTCAACACGAAAACAGCTGCACTGTTTTTGAATAATAACTTTTTAGATATATTACCGAATCTTATGCACTTTTGGGATTGAATACTTTGCACAAAAATACACAAACTGATATAAATTTTGAATAAAGTTAACCACTTTTTGCACACTTTTGGAATATAATATTGAGACAAAACAAATAACACGTCCGCTGTGACTGAGTTTCTATGGACGATCTCCATGCCGTTGTGTTTCCAGTGTAGAATAGACCCATCCTTCTTCTTCCATGGATGTCATAAAAACCGACTAAGGGATTACACCAGGGGATGGGCAGAAGCATCCACCTGAGTACTTAACACCAAACTGCGATCACCAATCCGCCTGCCAAGCGTGGTGATTATGGCAAATCCCCCTTTATACAGTAAACACGCTTATGTTGATCCCTCACTTAGATTCCCTGTGGCATGTAGGGTATCGGGAACTACGTGTACCATGGTACCACAACACCTAGTCCGGGACAAATATTTGCAGATCAAATATTAGTCCCGTAGCGGGAATTGAATCCGCACCTCGTGCGTCTCAGCCGGTTACTCGCCCGCCATGCCACGGAGGTCGTCATTCTATGTGGGAGGTATATGTCCAGCTGTGCACTACTATAAGCAAATGTAATCAGTAGCCTATAGTAGTCAAAAGTATTAGCATGTAGTAGAAAAGTAGATTCTGGTCTAAGGACTAGAATCAACTTTTCTAAGCTATCATCATATTGAAGAGCTCAAGATCCAGTCAAACTTTTTAGTTTGCTTGGATCTTGAGCTCTTCAGTCAATGTTATATTACGAGGTTGACTCCAGTGGGTTCCTCATTAATGGTTCACTCGGAAATAACTTTGGTAACCAAAAAAAATACAATTCTCAAATTCAATATCCGTTCGCAGTTTAGATTTGAAATATTTCAGTCAAACTCTTGATGTCGTGGGTGAAATTGAATAGAGTCTGATCCAAAGGCATTGAAAGTATAGATGGGTTTAGTGCAAACTGCAGCGCTGATAACTCCCTCACAAGCTGATTAACTACATTATGCAACACAAAACTATACAACCAATTTATTCTTATTTTATAAAAATATAACGTATTACTTCTTTATTTAATAAAAATATTTTTCCTGTTATTGTTACTTATTATCCTGTAGCTTACTACAGGATAATAAGTAACAATACTATAGACGGCAATACTTTAAGCATTTATGGTAGATTTTTATCAGGCTTGTTGAAATGCGATTTTTAATACAAAAGTTCAGAAAAAATATAGATATAGATAGACTTTTTTTTCATGTTTAAGAACATGTTGTTTTCATGGGAATAATAAAAAGAGTTGCTGTCTGTATATTCCCAAAAAATGCATTAGATTTTTTTAGATTGTCTCGTGTCAGGCATCTAATGAACTTTCTGATCATGACTCCCTTCAACCAAAACTCATGAAAATAAACGGTCAGTCGGCACTCTCACAATAAAACAAATAAAATTCACGTTATGGTGAGAGTCCACCCTCTCGACACTCATGGTGAGCCCGGTCTTCTACTTGAGGTACTCCATAACCCTTTCGGGCTTCACTTTTTAGTTCCAGTATTATAATCAATCTGTAAAAAAATATAACATCATTGGTCAGATCTATAAATTGTATGATTTCATTAGATTGTTGGTTTCTACTCGGGGTTCTTTCTGAATATTTGGTACTTTATGGTACATTTTCAATATTGTCTGGATAATCCAAGGCCTTAGGCCGGATACACCATGCATGATCTAAACAATACGTTTAGCAAACAAAGCTTTGTAAGCAATAACATGGTACCCTAGTACACAGAAACTCAGTCCTTTGGGACGAAATTAATAATTTTTGTGAGCTTTCGGAGAAACCACACTTTTCGGGCCTAATCTTAATCACGGATACATAAAAGCCTTTCACAAAATTAAATCTTCTGTAACTAAGTACTTTAAGCCCTACTACGAAAGAGTTCATAAAATATGCCCTTTAGACATAATAATTTTTTAAACCTATTTTAAAATAACTTCTGTTTTGTTCTCTCTAATGTAAAATGACATACGCCAAAACAAGTCAAAAGCTATTTCAGCTACCAAAGGTTTAAAAATTGATAATGAATAAGAGGGTTAGTATATTTCGTTGTTCTGCCAACAATTTTTAGGTTCAAATATTGCCGCTTTCACTCTAATCCGAGCCAGTGTGCCGGGCTAGGCCAGTTTACTGATTGATTTCATTATTAAAGCCAGCAGGCTGGTCCAATGTTTTGAATTGGCATGGTCAATGAATTGTCTTAGCTTAAGGCAAGTACATAAAAAAGGTAAATCCAGAAATACCATTAAAAATAAAAAGTCGAGTCTTTAACTCTTGCATTCTCCCTATAATGACATATGGTTGCCAAACATGGCCCCTCGCTAAAAAAAATATCAGCAAACTTGAAACTTGCCAACACAGCATAGAAAGAAGCATGTTAATTGTAAGAAGAAAAGATAGGATAAGCCTTGCGCTTATAAGAAATAGAACAAAAATAGCAGACATAACACACACAATTAAGAAACTGAAATGGAAGTGGGCAGGTCATATATTGAGGTGTAAAAAAGATAAATGGGCCAAGGATGTGATCGAATGGTACGCAAGAGAAGGGAAAAGAGCCAGAGGTCGACCGTTTCAAAGGCGGGAAGACGACATCAGCGTAGCTGCAGGAGTTCTTTGGAGAAGGAAAGCTCAGGATCGCAAACTTTGGAAAAGGCTGGGGGAGGCTTATGCTGAAAAGCAAAACAATCAAATTACTGATGTCTAATGATAAGATTTTGTAAACTAGAATTAAGATTTGTTTAATAAAGGCTATTGAAATTGAAATTGAAGGCAAGTACAACTAGTTCACTGGCCGTAATGTTCACATATATACATATATAACAGATTATTACTTACTCAGCATTATGCTGAGCTGAATACCATATTGGCGCGAATTTTGGATTAAGCTGACGCTGACGGAAAAGCATGTGTGCACTATTAACTCAGCTAAGTGCTAATGGATGCTAGGCTTCGGAATAAAACACCTGTAGATAGCATCTATCATGCTTAGACAAGTTAATAGCGCTTACAAATTTCACCACTAGCATTGGATCGATAAATGGCGCTTTAACAATTTAAAAAAATACAATTCAAGTTTCTGATTCGGTTAACCGACCAATGTGCAATACTTCAGCTTACTGGTTATGTGAAACATGTACGTGCTTTGGCATTTGTCTGGATCCAGTTCCCTTCCAAATCTCTTCAACTTTGCATCGTATTCACTGTTGTATAGGAGTATTTTAAGTTATACATCTTGGCGGTTGCTGGCACCCATGTCATGTGTCGCTGAATCTGGCACATATTGAAGGCTTTTGACCGACCATTCATCTCATGTCTGAAAATAAGTCGATTATTTAAGGCGAGGCCTGATCTCAAAAGAAGTATTTTAAACGCCCAATGCTAAGTGACGATATCAAATAATGAGATGCAAAAATAGTGTAGGTAGAACAATATACTAATAATAGTTGTGACTGAATAGAATTTGAAAGAAAGTCTGCATTTGCAAATAAAAATCCACCATAAAAAAGCTAAGGAATACATAAAATGCTCTTAATTTTGAACGGCAACAACACAATTTTTTAACGAATAGCTATAGACTTGTATTTTAAAGTTCTGACCGCATATTTTTTATCTATGATTTGTATATTTGGATTAATTCAAAAAACCCTCGAAATGAATACAGTCTGAAGTGCAAACCAGTTTAATCGTCAAACATATGACATAATTATAAATAAAAAAAAAAAATTTTGGTGGTTTGGATCATATCGCGCCTTAAAGATACAGGACAAAATACGCTGTAAGATGTGGCTTACTAAATTTGGAAAGCCCATTTCATATATGAAGACTTCTGTAGCGCGGCGGGCAAGTAATCAGTTGAGATGCGAGAGGTTGCGGGTTTGATTCCCACTGCGGGGCAAATGCTGAGTTGTGACGATCGAAGTAGGTCAGCTGCCTATAACAGGTTACTTATGGGAAATATTTAATAGCACATAAAAAAAAAATACAAATTTAATGTCTCCATCATTTAAACTACTGTTTCACTAATTACATGGCTACGCAACAAATAAACTAATTAATTATCGAAATACCTGATTACATTTTAATTGCCAATTGTTTGCGGACGGACACCATGTTTGTCGGTAATTTATTGTATTTTTTTTTAATTTATTGGATTGTTTCAAAAAATGGTAGATAAAAAAAAACTATCAAAGTCATCACCTCAGCCAGCTTATTACAGTAGCAAATGGCAATGGGAACGGATATCAGCAATGGATATCATTTTGGCCTTTGCGCTGTCCAAATCCTTTGAAACTTGAAAGGATGAATTAATCAATTCAAGTTTCATAAGATTTAGATAGCGCTAAGGCTGCCAAATTGATCCCTATTGTTGCGTAACCCCAGTATGATAAACACACTTATGTCATGGCATTCTATATGGCGAGGCCTATGTCCGCTAGTAGACTTCTATAGGTTGATGATGATAATACATCAACGTAATTTCAAATCAGTTTTTCATAGAAACCGTGTAATTACCCGAACTCAAACAAATGTTATTGTGATCACAATGTATAATATCGTAAATACTTATAAGAAGAAATCCTTGTCTCAATTTATATTCAGATACCATCCAGGGTTCATTGGCCGATTCATCCATGAAAAAATCTCTCATCCCGCGCAACGCTATCTCGTGGCTCAAGTACGTGTTACCAGACTAAACGACATTTTAAAAGCTGATAGCTAGACTACTGTAAGCTATAGGTAGGACGACGACACACGAAACGGTACGCTTTCGCAGTGTAAACATTTGTATGGGTCGCGTAGCGTTCTGGGCTTAGAATATAAGTACGTATACAGAATGTCCCACGGCCTACATGGTGGACAAGTACCGTAAATATTGAAGTTAGGAAGTTTTACGTAATGGAACCTTTCCTTATTTTTTTATAGTCAGCAATACTGCATTTAAGGATATAAAAATGTCACTTGTCTAAGCCGGGCCTCAAACCCGCTAAATTATAAAAAACAAACATTCTGTATTTTTAACCGACTTCCCAAAAAGGAGGAGGTTCTCAATTCGGTTGTATTTTTTTTTTTTTTTTTTTTTTTTATGTTTGTTACCGCATATCTCCGGCATTTATGAACCGATTTCGAAAAATATTTTTTTATTTGATTAGATATACTTCCAGATTGGTCCCATTTTTTTCAGAATCCAGTTCTGATGATGGGATCCATGAGGAATTGAGGGAACTCCTCAAATATTGTAGGCATACATATGGCGATTTTGATATTTTCAGCAAGACACTAAGCATTTGCATTCAGAAAGTATCATAATCCTTTCACCACAATGGTTCTTACATAATTTTTTTTTTCATCCAAAATTTTTAAGTCGTATACAATGGCGGAAGTCGGTTTTTTAAATGAAAAGTTATTATGATACCGATCTAAAGAGAATCAATTCCTTCTCTATTGAGAAAATCATTCTTATTTCTTTAATTTGATATACTATGTTTGTTAGAACATAGATACTACTCTAGTATCTATGTTCTAACAAACATAGTATAGTATAAACTAATAGTGAATATAAACTTAATGGTTTTCTGTCAAACTCTCCTGTAATGTCCAAGGATCGGTACCAAGTTGCTCTGAAATAATTATCTGAATTTCTATTTATAATCCGTGTTTAATTTGCCACAAATACATCAGGTTATAACATAGTATATCAAATTAAAGAAATAAGAATGTTTTTTGTAATTTAGTGGGTTTGAGTCCCGGATTAGGCAAGTGACTTTTTTAATATCCATGAATGCAGTATTGCTGACTTTAAAATTTAGTAAGTCTTCATTAACTAAAACTTCATAACTTTAATATTTAAAGTACTTTTCCTCCATGTAGCATGGCCGTGGGACACCCTGTATACAAGTAATTGACAAGAACGTTTTTGGAAATACTGGTGAGCGCCCCTAGCGTACACTTGGTGAAGTTCGATTTCCATACCAAAATCCGTGTTAAGCAGACGAAAGTCAGTGTGTGTTGCATACGTCCCACCTGATGGATAGTATTTACCGTAGCCTATGAACGCCTGTAACACCAGAGGAATCACACGCGCGCTGCCGACCCTAAGACATAAAGATGAAAAGTCTCATGTGCCTGTAATTTCACCAGCACCCGTACCCTTCAAACCGAAACATAGCAATGCGAGCACTACTGCTTAGCGGCAGAATACGGTACGGTGGTAGTACTTCCCCGGACGAACTCTATCACAAGAAGTTCTACTACTAACAAACTCGTAAAGAACTTTAATATTATCAAATGCATCACAGAGACTTGATCTTTAAACATGGTATCGTCTCGTACCGTGTGTTATATTATAGCCCCAAAGATGTTCCCTTTGTAGTTACAACTTCACTGGAATTCCAGTCAGTTTAATGTCAAATAATTTAGTTTTAGCACAGAGATAACGTAAGTTAGCTTAAATTGCTCGTATTAAAAGCATTCATGTTACAATAATTAACAATGTTATATTTAACTTCTAACTAACAACGGTATGTTATGTAAATAAGCCATGAAATGTTGTATTACGAGAGTGTTTGATGACTTTCGATGAGCGGCGGGTGATTAGCTGGCTACGAAGCAAGAGGTTGCCGGTTCGATTCTCGCTGTGGGATAAATATTTGCATGGTCTCTTTAGAGTCGCATATCTCACCAAAAACTAAAAATAAATAAAAAAAGTCATAACCATATGATTTTTAAAGACCTTTTTAAAGGTACCCCTGAGCTTTGTGACTGTTGGGTGTTATGTTACGTTGTGAGCACTGGATTTTTTCTTCCCTAAGTTACACTGTGTATGGAGAGCCAGACCTAACTTTTTTTTATGATTTCACTACAGTGTTCTATACAATTTGGATCATATTAAAACTATCTTACAAATATCATCTATTTTTTTTTTTATGTTATGGCTCGACAAACTATCATACGGCCCACCTGATGGTAAGCGGTTACCGTCGCCTATTGACATCTGCAACACCCGAGGCATTGCCAATGCGTTGCCTGCCTTGGAGGACCCTTTTCACATTTTTTTTGAAGCTGTGCATATTGTAGTTAAGCGGAAAAACCTCAGAAGGGAGCTCATTCCACAATTTGCATGTATGTGGGAATTATCTATTTTATAGTATAGTGCTAAATTAGTCTCCGAGTAAAATGGCTTCGACATACGGACGAATGAAAAGACACAAATGGACAAGACGAAATTACAAGGGTTCTGTTTTTTGCCATTGGACAACAGTACCCTAATAAAGCTATATAAATGACGAATCCGTTTATACAATCATATTTTATTTGTATCAAAATTTTAAATCTTAAACAAAGAACACGGAAGCTTGTTTCTTCCGTTTCTTTGCATCCTTCTGATGAAACTGTTTTAAAGTACAAATAAGCAAAACCACAAAGAACAGACGACAGAATAATAGATGAGAAAACGTATTTCAAGTCTGCGGTTACGGTGAGGGGTTGAAAACAAGCATTTAGGCGTTTGACTGTTTTGCTAGTTGGAAAATGCAGGTATTTGGATAGTTGGCTACAAAAAGAATCAATCGATTTCAACTGCGAGAGCAAAACAAAATAGTCACTGTCAAGTGGGCACATGCCAGTTCCGTCTCCTTCACAAGAAGAAGAAACTGGTCGTCTTCTTCCTCTTCTTTCATCATCTTTCACGACATTTACAGGAGGTTTTAGAGGAGCCCTGCCCCCCTATTCCCTAATGAAAAATTACCATCAATAGAGAATTCTTCATAATATTTTTTTTATGATGGTCATTCTTCTTATCAAACGTTAGTCACTGAGTGACTTTCAAGATAGGGAATAGGGGGGCAGTTCTTAGGTCGAGACAACCACGGCTCTTTATTTATATTTAAAACAAACTTAGTCGAAGCCTTATTCAAAATAAATCGTTTACGTCTTTACACCTACGAGCATAAAACAAATAAAACCCGCAAATTTTCCTAGCCTTACATAGCTATTATGTCACTGAATGTCATGGCCGAATAGTAATCATCTTTAATCCCACATCATCTTGTTCCCTCCTAATCATTTTAATTTGAGCTACTTCATCATTTTCCCACATCATCATGCTCTTGATTATAGGGTGGTTACCTCTAATAGCCATTCAGTTCAAAAACTATTCAGTACAAAATATCGGTTCGTCGTTGACATTCCCATAGTTGAATAACTTTAATTGCAGAAGTATACAGGGCGTCCCACGGATATGCGACATGGAGGGAAAGTACCTCGAATAATGTAGATGGAACATTTTACTGAAAGAAGACATTATTTTAATTTAAAAATCAATTTAAACTGCATTCATAGATATTTAAATAATTACATGGTTGAACCGAGAATCGAACCCGTTACACGAGAAAAATAATCATTCTGTAGCTTTATCATACCGATCGAAAGGCTTCATCATAAGGATTATTTTTTGCTACATAACATAGTGTCAGAAATAAAAGTAAGACCATGAATTTTAACATTTTTAATACAAAATTAATCAATTTATCAAATGCTCAAAACGAGTGCCTTCCTGTTGTTCCTTCATATCTATGAATGCAGTTTAAATTGTTTTTTAAATTCAAATAATGTCTTCTTTCAGTTAAATGTTCCATCTACATTATTCAAGGTACTTTCCCTCCATGTGGCATATCCGTGGGACGCCCTGTATAGACCCTCTGCGACTGTGCCTTTAAATATAGTTGTAGACATCACGGTCAATATTTTGTAATAAATAGTTTTTGAACTGAATAGCTATAACAGCTCATGGTAACCTAGCTGGTGTCACAGAAATCGTGCTAACAGCCCTGTGATTACGTAATTGTGTTACAAACAGTTTCTATTGGTTGCTTGTTGCTAACAGACTACTGCTTGGCTACTCTTGAAAACAGTTCAAATCGCAATCCAGTTTCAATCCTAATAACGCTTGTTTGGCACTCTTGAACCAAATTGAGTTTGAAATTGAGATAGAGCACGCGTTGACTCGTGAAGAATAACAGAGACAGAAAGTCGATTTCACTTAGTTCCATAAAATTCCACCAATCTCCATTCCAAATTGTGAGCTAGTATTGAATTCAAGAGTACCAAATGACCAAGGAATCTAGTACTCTCTGACGACAAATTTAATGACACTAAATCCTGAATTAGGATTGAAGCAGAGGGTATATAAAATAAATAAATAATAAATAAAATAAGAGGGTCAAGAGTAGCCACACTGTTCGGGTCAGGTTTCTCAAAACATAATAAGTACGAAGCTACAAGTGGCTACGTATTTTTCCCTTTACAAAATAACAACGTTACCTTAGTAACGCGTTACCATGGTGATACATTCATAATTTATAGCACGTAAAGGCTTTGAGAAATCTCAAACGTCAAATAAATACAGCGCACATTTGCCCCTGTTGCGAGAATCATGCTTGCGACCTATTTCCGTCAAACAAAATCAAGTCATTATAAAGATAGTGAAACCAGAAAAGGAGAAGGTCAGCAAAGCAGGACAGCATCACTTCTGGCTCAGCTCCAGAGATACCATTCTGGACAATGGTGATACATAAATTACAATTTTCGCAGACGCCGGCACTTTGCCATATCGCGTGTAGTAAAATAATAGAGATTGCAGTTTCATCCCAGTTTTATACCGATTTCATTAGCTGGGACCGTTTCAGTTTATTTTTGTTGAACTAGGTAGGGTAGGGGTTGGGTAGGATATTAAATCAGCATCATCAATCAATGCTGGACATAATCCTCTTTCATGCTGGCACTTCACTTGGTGCATATTCGCAAATGTTCGCGTAATTTTTCCAAGGTAAAATCAACCATGAGTCTATCGGTACATAATGTTGTTTTCTTTGGCAAAATAACTCAAACATTTGCGAAAATACACCGAGTGAAGTGCCAGCATCATAGAATTCCACGACAAATGGTCTTAAGCCGCCTCCATCCACCGACTAATAGATGATATTTAAAATTTATTCGATCCATTTAGGGTCCGTTCCACTTGATGAAAATTTTGCCAAGAACGCACAAAACGATTACATTCGTTCAATAGTGTTCCACTTGACTATAAATTGATAAAAACAATATTTTCGAAAATTTTGTTCACAGGTGTCTGGAACGAAATCTGTCAAACAAACTTGTCAAACCAAACCAAACCAAACACGCAAACACTGTAAACAAACATGTGGTATGTGGAAATTACGCGAGAAATTGTGGATGGAAATAGAAAGCAAGAAAGGACTGTAGAATAATATAATGAGATAACTAATTCTAGATAACAATAGCTCAGTCTGAGCCTCAAGTTCAGACACTCTTGTCGACTACTGTGCGTGCGTGGACTCTATCATCAAGAAGCTATTGCCAATTATGTTATGTAGCAAATAAATTACCTCTTCAGGATATTTAGAGGGTATTTAAATATAAAATTCTATTTCAGTTAGGCTAAGTACATGTTTTTGCATATTATAATGTATATAATAAAATATATGGTAACAAAATATACTGTTTGTAATTTATTATTGTCCATAATCAGTGCATGTTGCGAGTGATGACTTAGAGAACCAAGATTACCGACATAGTTCTCAGAATCAGCAAGTTTAAGTGGCAATGAGCAGGTCATATAGCTCGCAGAACTGACACCCGCTGGGGAATAAAGGTTCTCCAGTGGCAAACACATTAGATGGCTTTTACATCATCACAGGAGGAGATGAAAAGGTCTATTCTTAGGCCAGACATATCACAGCATTTAACTGAAATAATATTGTTTAAACTAAAAAAATTTAACAAATAATCTTAAATCCGTCTTTACTTCTAAGAACTATCATAAATTGTAATTTAATGTATACTTATATTATTAAATGTGTGCATCAGTCAGTACCAATGTGCCTGAATTTACAAATTAGACATTCCAAACCAACATTTTTCTCTTAAGTAGGTATCGCAATTTACATTTATAAACAAAAAAAACACATGTATCTTTTAACACTGTTCAATTTAAAGATTTATAGGTGAAATCAGACGTTCTACAAAATTATCCCAAAACGGTATTCATAAGGTCCGATATTGATCCGATAGCTTTTGGAGATTTCTCTACGGCCTATCTTTTTCTATGTAGGTAGCTGATGTGCTGGCTGTAGCACCCGAATGCGATGAGTCACTGAACAAATAAATTGAACCACATAAAATTAAACTAGACAGTAGACATGTACCTGTCTTATTATGTTTGTTAACATTTGGCTTCTGATCAGTATGTCCATTCATCATCACCATCATGAAACCTATCGAAGTCCACTGCTGGACATAGGCCTCCCGCATAGAATGCCACAACAAACAGTCTTGTACCACCTCCATGCACCATTTTCCTGGAACCTTTATTATTTATTTGGTTCATTGAGAGGGGGGGAAGGGCCTTCCTCTTCTGCGCTGGGTTTGTGGTTGCCACTCGAGAACTTCATTCCCCAACGGTTGTCAGTTACTTGGTGGTAAGTCCAATTGTAAACATAGTTATGCAGGTGCAGGTTATATATCAAATATTATTTATACTTACTATCATCAGTCGGTTGACATCCACTTTTGGATGATGCCTTTCTCATAGCGTGCAATGGAGGGAATTTGCCCGCTTGGCAAGCGGATTGGTAATCATAGTTTGGTGTTTATTACTCAGGCGAAAGCTGCTGCCCTGGTGTAATCCGTTAGTCGCCTTTTACGTCATCCACAGGAGGAGTTGGAGGAGCCCTATTCTTAGGCCGTTTTAACTTATTCCTAGACTGGTAAATAATTAATTTTCACCGTTTAAAAATGTTAATTCTACAGCACATAACGAAACAAATAACTTCAGAATGGTAGCAAATGTCAAACATTACGCAAATGTCAAAAAACTATAATTTTTACCCATCGGAATAGCTGGGTAAAAATTGGCAAAATTTGGTGGCGTTCTTAGCGTTTTGAATCTGTCTGTACCGACCGTGAAAACAGTTACAAACGATCATAGTGAGCACTTTCAAATCGAATGGAACATCATTTGTGATCAAAAATAACGAAAATAACTTAAATGTCACCCAAATGGAACGCACTCTTAGAGTCTTTCTACACTGAGTCTGGTTTACCTCCTAACGGTTGTCAATTCTGCTGTATATAGCCTACCTTTTGCCACTGTAACTTACTAATTCTGAGGGCTATGTCGGTGAGATTTATTATATTAACATTATATTTTCTAAAAAAAACACTCAATTATTCATACCACAAATAATATTATAGTCACTGATATAAAAATATATTAAATATTACATCACAGTGCAGACTGTGGAACGCGTTGCTTGTGAATATGAAAGGTCAGATCTCTTCCCATTTTTTAAATCATCGTCATTAAACATTTTTAATTGTCTTGCTGTACCTGTTGAACCATAGGTCAGTAAATATTATGTATTATATTATAAATATATATATAATTAAATTTATATTTTTATGTATATTAGTTTTTTTGTATGTAATGTATATTTAAGTACGGTTGTCATTATTTTTTGTATCAACATCAGCGTGTAGAAGTCCACTACTGAACATTACGCCTCCCCCCTAAAATGCCACGACAACCGGTCATGTGCAGCCTCCATCCACTAACTTTCTGCGTTCTTTATAATGTCTTTATTCCATCGAAAAGAGGGGCTTACTGTACTACATCGTCCAGTTTCTCGGATGTGTCTATATTATATTACTAAAACAATATTAGATACAGTGTTATCGTTTCGTCTCATAATAAGATGAAATTGGTGCTATTATCTTGTGCGGTGTATATAAAAAATAACTACGTATAAAATTGCTTTGTTTTAGGCTTAGTCTGGTAACATGTTACGAATGAGTTACAATAATTTGAATGTGATGGTTTTTATCTGTGTAGATATTTATTTCTTCTACTTCTTCATTTATTTAATTGCCTCTGAGGAAAACTTTCCTCAATTTTTCCAATGTCAAGTAATTATTTTGATAAAGTTAGGTCAAGTCGTCAAAGTCTCAGTCAAGTCAAGCTCTAGTAAAGCGATGGCAGTTTCACTAGAATGTTCGCGGACAATTCCCACCCGTTTGAAAAGACACGCAATACACTTATATTTAAATTCACTACCACGTGTTCTTTAAATAAGCTACACCGGTTAAAATGCAACCAAAATAACACGAAATAACTCAAAAAAACACTAGAAATTGAAATAAATTAAAAATGGACGACGTCTCGTTTCGAAAAAGCAGAAAAAGTCCAGAGATTTATTTAAGCTTAATTTATTGTTGTCATTTTCTGTCAACGGAAGTGTCAAACGAAAACGCAATTTAAAACGGATATCGCCTCTATTCATCTTTCATCTTGGTTTTTTTCTTATTTATGAACGGAGACAATCGTCCATTATTATTTTAATTAAATTAATAGTGTTTTTTGAGTCTGGGTGGTCCTCGTATATAGTACCCGGTACTCATGAAACCGGGAATAAGTTCCTAATTAATTCCTAGTGTGGAATCAGGAATATATATAATAATAATAATATATGTGTACGCTAGGTTTTTTTTTAATTTCTATAGAACGCTACAATTCCACACGGTATAACGATACGGAAGCGTCAGGACGCGGAATTCGACTCGCACTTTTCTTTATTTATTTTGACTAATAGTAATATAAAAGCTTCTTTTCTTTTACCAACTTTCTCCTTAATGAGTCAGCAAAATAACCAGTAAAATATTTATATCACAATTTATTACTTGATCAAGCTCATTCTTATTCTATGTGCCTGCCTTATCGATTCGTATTACTCTGTACAAGTTACTTGGCCAAATAAGCTTCTCTGTAACGAATTGTTCTCATAAAATATGAGCCAGTGACTCTTAGGGCTTCTCGTAATTTACGGGCATGTATATGACGCTGGCAAGCCGCAAATCTCTTGACGCAAAGTTATGGAAACTACATTTTAAGTTAACACAGTCCATTGATAAATATGCGAGGTCTGTCACACGCCTTTAACATAAATGTACCATAACATTGCGAGTTTCTTACGCAATCGAATAAACTCTAAAGTAGTCCAAATGTTTGTCAAATGTTAATGAACTTGAAATCATATATTATATATATATATAATATATGATTATATATACTATTGACTTTTGCGATGGGTTTGCAATAGTTTTTTGAATTGTGCTAATAGTTAAATTAGATTGTGAATGACAAGATTGTTGTGTTGTGTTCTTGTGATGTACAAGAATGTGATAAGGGCGCGCCTACTGCAAAACGCCAACCGTAGATTTGATTTTTATTTTTATAAATTAAGTATAATATTCGGTTTAAAATTTTGCATGGCACTAAATAATAATTCCTAAAAACATGACAGGACAATATTTTCTCCATTAGAAAAAGTTACAAACTCCACTTTTGGCTAGATTCGATTGTTTCTCAATATGGTACAGATTATTGAGTCAAAATTTAAATGCATAAAATCAATACAATAAAAACGAAGGTAAGAATTGTGATGTGACGGTTTTGTAAAATTATCTATATTTTAGTTCAATTAAAATGCGATTTTCGCGTCGTGGTGCGTTTTTTGTACGAAGATTTCTGATTGCGTTAAGTGCAGCCTTAAAACGTTTTGTTCACGTATAATCGCAATCCACATGACATGTCGCGTCCTTTGCGACTCAGTTTTAAAAGTGCCAAATGGTACCGATGCGATGTCGATGTTTTATATGTAAGTGTAGCTTTAGCTAGAATTGGCAGGCAGTCATATGGTATTGGATATTGTGCGATAGTTGGCGATAGTCATACTGCTTTATTTTTCATTGAGCATGATCTTACAGTGGACGTATACGTCAAAGATAAAATAAAATAAGATAAGATTTTTTTTATTGACGACCTCTGTGGTGCGGCGTACGAGTACTCGGCTGAGATTCAAAAGGTTGCGGGTTCAATTCCCGCTGCGGTACAAATGTTTGTATGATCAGCAAATAGTTGTTGCGATTCTGGGTGCTAAGGTAGTATGGTACTCGTGTTCCTGATATCCACGACACAGGGAATCCTAGTGTGGGATCTTGCATGTTGCCCACCTGATGTTAAGCGGTAACCCTAGCCCATAACACATGCAATACCTCTTAGGTCACGTCTACCTAGGACACACCCTACTTGGTATTGTACTAGGCCTGTCACCCTGAGACATAAAGATGAAAGTCTATGTGCCTGTAACTTCACCGGCACCCGTACCCTTCAAACCGGAACACAGCTATGCGAGCACTGGTGCCTAGCGGCGGCCAAAATAGGTAGGTGATAGTACTTCCCCCGGACGAACTCTTTCAAAAGAAGTTATCATCATCATCAGCCTGTAGAAATCTACTGCTGGACATATGCCGCCTCCCTAGAATGCCACGATGAACGGTCGTGAGCCACCTTCATCCACCTACTTCCTGCGATGCCACATTTGAAAAAGGCTCAGGAGTGCAATTTTTGAAAGTCATCAAGCGACTTAACTTCTGTAAAATTGCCGCTTATTTCACGATTCCCTAATTTCTATACATCTGAAACTCATTGATGACGGAAATTCTTATATATTTTTTTTTATGGAAAACAAACAGTACTTAAAATCTAATAACTAAACTAAAAATTAAGCTATATACCATTAAAATGTCTCCGCATATTGCATCTATGATTACCTGCCTATTGCGAGACTTATAAAGAAGGCAAAAAAAATAAAAAGAAGTAAATATGGCATAAAAAACTACAAACAAAAATTAAAAATAACATACGGTTCACCATTTATAGCTCGCTAGTGAAACCACAGCACGATTATTTCCCAGTTGATCTATAATGTGAATAGTGTTAGAGATAAACGTCGTAAGGGGAAAGTCTGTGTTTCCCAGTTGTATCACACTAGCTTTGCGCATAATTTCTTCTGCTTCCTTGGCCCTTACTTATACAACAAGGTCAACAAGCTTCTATCTATCTACCATTTACACGCTGTTAGCTGCAAGAAGACTACTACGCTTTGGCTAAAAACCCTCGACTACGAAGAAACCGAAAATCTTCTTTGTCACTTAACTTGATCTCCAGCTGCTTATACGTTAAACTCACACACAAAGCATAACATAACATACATAACACCAGACAGTCACATGCGTGGCCCTGATCCCACACTGGGATTCCCTGTGTCGTGGGTGCCAGGAACTGTGAGTGCTGCCATGGTGTCGTAATACCCAGATCCTGAATAAGTATTTGCAGTTCATATAAACGTTTGTCTCGCAGCGGGAATCGAACCCGCAGCCTCTTGCATCTCAGCCGGCTACTTGCCCGCCGCGCCACAGAGGTCGTCTACTGCTTTGCTACTAGCGCCAAGTCCTCTATCCTATAAATTACCGCCCTCCTTGAGTTATTAGTTTGTTATCTGTTGCTTAGTTTAATTAATTTTATTTTTTTATTCTTTTGTATCTTTAGATTATTGCCTGGTTCTTCTTTTCTCTTATCACTTGTCTTGTTTAAAGGTTCACTTCTCTTACATAATTTTTACTTATGTATTCAGTGGAGTGGAGTCCTGGTGACCTGTAACACAGGTTTTTTATAAACTTATATCAGGCACCAGTCTCTCACAATACAGGTTCACATGTTTTTTGAAATTAGTAAGGTTTTTCACTAAATGACCTTTGTGATGAGAAAATAAACGAATTTATTATTATTATTATTATTATTTAATAGAAGTCTGGGGTTCAGTAGCCAAAACCAATCTTAACGTTTTACAAATATCACAAAACAAAATTATCAAAAGATTATATAACTATGATCATCTAACCCCATCTCTAAAAATATACAAAAAACCTAAGCTAATGAACATAAATACAACTTTCAAATATGCTTATTAATACGAAAAATACTACATAAAGACATACATACTGATATTACTTTTAAAACTAAACACCATACCCATAAAATACAACTAAGAAATGCAAATAAACTAGAATTACGTCCACCAAGGACAAATTATAGTAAAAGGAATATTACTTACGAAAGTGCAAAAATTAACGACGAACTACCGAAAATTATTAAAGAAACTAAATCAATGCATAAGTTCAAAAAGTTATTAAAAATCCATCTACTTAACCAAATACACTCGAGAGCAATGAATCCGGGTCACTTAAAGAATGTTAAAATCTCGGAAACTAAAAATGATAGATTAATGCAATAAATTGTATTTAATAGACAATGTAATACTCCTTAAATGAAGGTAGAAAAAAATATGAGTCACCATACATTTTATTAACACAAAATTACATAAAGAAAAAAACTGCTGATCTCTCCTTAAAACAAAAATAGGAAACATGAAATTTTTGAACTTTATTACGATTTTCTTGAATTTTAATACTTCGTATTTCCTCCTCGTGCTTTTTTAATTTAATTTTAATTTATTTTTTTTATTATTAAATTTTAATTTTAAATTTTAATTTTAATTTTTTTTTAACTTAATTTCGTAGTTCCATCTTCGAAAGTGGCCCTTTTTCAAATTTGATTTTTTTATGATATAACTTTACAATAACTAAGAAGTTTTAATACCTTCATTTAAGGAGTATTACATTGTCTATTAAATACAATTTATTGCATTAACCTAGCATTTTTAGTTTCCGAGATTTTTAGGATTCTTTAAGTGACCCGGATTCATTGCTCTCGAGTGTAGTTAGTTATAACCCGTCCATTGCGGACTGGTCTTGGTCTTGTCGCTCATAGTGTTTGCAATCTACCTACATTAATCAAATCAAAACAGCTTATTTTACAAAAATGTTAGTTATTTGTTTCGATATTCTTTTATATAGATTTTAGTTATTTGAGTTGTACCTAGCTGTTCTATATTTGTTTTCATGTAGCACGCTCGTGTATTGCAATATTTGTTTACATAATGATTATTTAGTGTATAAGTTCTCATTTTAAGTGAATTGTATAATTCTTATGAGAATAAATTCTTAAACCAGAAAAATTAAAACAGCTATGACAACATGTCAAACCATATAACCGTATTATACCAATGATATTATATACAAGTGCCTCCTCCAGTACATCTCCTGAAAAACGGTGATTTGGAGCCATTTTGATGATATTTAGTCACTCAGTGACATTCAAAAATTGCACCCCTGCCCCACAAAAGGCAGTTTAAAAGCGTATAATTATCCACAACGACACTTTCACGAAACTCGAGGAAGAAATTGAACTGAAATTCACCTTTTGAATAATGTCACAAAAGTTTTCTAATTTTTCCCTTACTGAGACCAAAGCACAAGTTTCCTTTTGAGTTTTTAACTTGTAGCTTTTGGTAACTTGTAATAAAAATGTATTCTAGTGAAAATTGTTTTGAAAGAGTTATGGCTTACTAGTCAGAGAAAATTCTTATTTGAAAGTTAATTGGGTTGCTATTTTTACTTTTACAAAAACATAGAGAGATAGGTACCAACTTTTAGGGTTCCGTATCCAAAGGATAAAAACCGAACACTATTACTAAGGCTCCGCTGTCCGTCAGTCCGTCCGTCCGTCTGTCACCAGGCTGTATCTCATGAACCGTGATAGTTAGACAGTTGAAATTTTCACAGATGATGTCTATATATAGATGATGTTGCCGCTATAACAACAAATACTAAAAAACAGGATAAAATAAATATTTACGGGGCTCCCATACAACAAACGTGATTTTTTTGCCGTTTTTATTGATAATGGTACGAAACCCTTCGTGCGCGAGCCCGACTAGCACTTGGCCGGTTTTTAACAACTTCTGTGGCGCGGCGGGCGAGAAGCAAGCTTAGATGCTAGTGGTTGCAGGTTTGATTCCCGCTGCGAAACAAATATTTGCAGATTGTATGATCTGCAAATATTTGTTCCGGGTCTGGGTGTTATGGTACCATGGTACTCGTAGTTCCTGATACCTATGATACAGGGTATCTTAGTATGGGATCAAGACTACTTTTTTCTTTTTTTTTATTGTTTTTCCAAGCGAACACGCATACGGCCCACCTGGTGGAAAGTAGCTACAGTAGCCTATGGACGCCTGCAACACCAGAGGCGTCACACGCGCGCTGCCGACCCTGAGACATACAGATGAAAAGTCTCATGCATGTGCCAGTAATTACACCGGCATCCGTACCCTTCCTAGGTTTGGCTCAGCGCATCTATGTTTTGACTTGAATAACCGTATTTATACGCGAATTGCGTAAAACGGTCCGCAGTCGACATGTTACTATATTTTTAACCGACTTCACAAAAAGGAGGAGGTTCTCAATTCGGTTGTTTTTTTTTTTGTGTGTTTGTTACCTATCTCCGGCGTTTATGAACCGATTTGGAAAATTATTTTTTTATTTGAATAGAATACTTCCAGACTGGTCCTAATTTTTTTAGAATCCAGTTCTGATGATGGAATCCATGAGGAATTGAGGGAACTCCTCAAATATTGTAGGCATACATATGGCGATTTTGATATTTTCAGCAACAAACCAAGCATTTGCATTCAAAAAGTATCATAATCCTTTCACCACTGTGGTTCTTTCATATTTTTTTTTTCATCCAAATATTTAGTCGAAAACAATGGCGGAAGTCGGTTTTTTACATGAAAAGTTATGTTACAAAGTTTTCTGATTGCTAACATCAACGAAACACAAATACTTTATTGTTGACAAACCAGAATAATTCGTATCAAAAACCATTATTCAAAGTTGTCATAGTTAAACCATTTTCAAATCTGGCAAAAGGCCAACTCACTTATTCATAAACACTCTGTACGTACAATCGCCGGCGAAACTCGTTGAACTAATTGTAGATCTAAAACTAATATTTTAAGAAACACACTTACCCCCTTATACATAATCACCTATTTAAGTTACAAATAGCTTTTTCACACCACCTGCTCGACAATGTCCAATTAAGTACAAATCATGCAACCTGAACGTAAAGTAAAGCATTATCTCTCTAGGGATATAAAGTTGTATGAAACTCCCTAAAGATTAAAGTGATTTGAATTTGGAACGTCAAATTCGTGTGAAGACTCGTGGAAAAGTAAACTCTAAGTAAAATAATGCCTATATGGCATTGTAAAGAGGTTTGTTCGAAAATCGAACAGGCCACCATAGGCAGAACTCAAAAAAAAGAAAAAGGTGCGTTTACAAAGAATGTGAAACAAGAGATTCTTTTCGACTTTTCCTGCTCTTTCGAATGGAGACTGCGTCCTTTTTTATTTAATTTAAATTTCTAGTGTTTTTTTTGAGTTATATCGTGTAATTTTGTTGGCATTTTAACCGGTGTAGCTTATAAAGAGCACATGGTAGTCAATTTAAATAAAATAAGTGTATTATGTTTCTTTTCGAAGGGGTGGAAATTGACAGGAACATTCTAGTAAACCATCGATTTACTAGAACGTGACTTGACAGAGGACTTGACGACTGGACATTGTTTGATAATTATCTATGCTACTTGACATTGGCAAAATTGAATTGAAAGAAAACACAGACAAAAAAACATAAATATTAGAAAGAAGACAAAGGTTATTGATGCTCTACATCATTGTAGAAAACAAAAATGGAAATGGGCAGGACATTTGGCCAGAATGAGCAACAAGAAGTGGACGAAAATTGTAACAACTTGGCGCGGTCCAGCCGGTAAACGAAAAAGAGGTAGACCACTAGAAAGGTGGGAAGACGAACTTAAAGAAACTGCAGGAACTGACTGGATAAAGATAGCGATGGACAGAGAGGAATGGCATAATCTGGAGGAGGCCTTTACTCGGATAGAGATCCTTGAGTAAAATATTAATAAATACCTATATTTAACAATGTAATAATCTATATATATATATATTATCATAGAAAATGTATAAATACTAATTTTTTTGTTGCATATAAAACGCGTGTATAAAATATTAAATTATAATAAATTAATGTGCATGAATATTGTTTAAATGCATGATGATTATTTATAATTGTATGTTAAAAATTAATCATTAATTATTTAAGTATCAATTGTTACTCAAAGGATAAATAAAAGGCTTTATTATTATTATTGGCAAAATTGAGTATACCCTCAGATGCCATTTAAAAAAAATAGCTTTTGTTTTGTTATGTCTGATTGATTATGCAGAGGGTTATAGTTTACTTAAGTCCTTGACAAACGGGCCATAGTGCTACTTTGGCGTGGTGTGTCTGGCCTAAGAGTAGATCCCTCCATCTCCTCCTGTGTGTCTAGTAAAAGCCTTAAGGGATTACACCAGGGGATGGGCAGCAGCATCCACCTGAGTACTTAATACCAAACTGCGATCACATCCACCTGTTAAGCGAGGTGATTATGGAAAATCCATTTAATACAATGGGGGAGGCCTCATCCAGCAGTGGACGCAAATAGGCTGGTGATGATGATGACTTCACGTCCTCCGTGGCACGGAGAGTGAGCAGCCAGCTGAGATGCAAAAGGGTTTGATTCCTATCGCGGGAGAAATGTTGCATGATCTGCTAATATTAGTTCTGGGTCTGTTGTGGTACCATGGTACTCGTAGTACCTTGGTAGTCTTGGTGGTACACAGGGAATCCTAGTGTGGGATCAGGGCTAAGAATATGACTCTGTTGGATTTTATGTTTTTATGTTCTTTTTTCTAATTTTAAAGGTTTATTATGTTAAAAAAAGTAGTTAAAGAAACTTATTTGATTATAATAATATCTTAAAAACTGATTAGGTACTTGTATATTTTTTTTAATTACAACGTTAACACGTTTTCTCTCTACGCGAGCACCTTAAGTAAACTTCATTAACAAAATAAATTAGAGGGTTGAAGTATTTTTCATGTAAAAACTTCGACTGTTAGTAGGTCCCTTTTCAGCTATTCATAATTTCAACATGCGGCATTTCTAGGTCGCAAATTCAAATACACCATTTTCTGACTCTAATAATAAATAAAAAAAAAAAAAAAGTGTGTCATGAAATGCTAATTTATTGTTTATTTATAATATATATGTATAGATTGGTAGGTATGTATCCTACTAATATTATAAACGCGAAAGTTTGTGAGGATGTTTGTTACTCTTTCACGTAAAAACTACTGAATGGATTTGAGTGAAATTTGGAATGAAGATACTTTACGCCCTGGATTAACACATAGACTACTTTTCATCATCATCATCACCATCAATTTTCATCATTATTCACGCGGGTGAAACCGCGGGGCGCAACTAGTATATTATAATACCGTAAGTAAGGGTTGTTTGTTTATGCATATTACCTATGTAAGTATCTAATGTATAATATTTATTGTTATTGTGTACCTGCTAAAATTTTTTCCATGTATGTTTACCTATCTTATGTATGTTTAAGTATACCTAAGTACATAAAGTACTACCTAATTCTTCTCCACGTATTATGCACTACCTACATAAATTTATCCGCACAGGATAAATTTATGTAGGTGGTTAGCTGATACAGAATGCTTCCTATCATTAAGTTCGCCTGTGTACATGATTTGTTTTTTGTCTAATAAAGAATATTCTATTCTTTTCTACATCTCAAATATATCAAGTTTTTGTTTAGTGGGTACAAAGTTTATTTAATAAACTTCCAAGAAAAAACTATTTATGACTTTTCTCGTCAATAGTACAAAGTTTGAATGCTAATTAGTTTTATAGTATAGTTTTATTCGTTCAATGAGCAATCTAATTAACTTTTAATAAAGGGATGGGAATTCTCGGACCTGAATTTCCAAATAGAAGTTTTAACAAAGCATTTTATAACTTCTATTTGGAGTTTCTATTTTAAGTTTCTAAGGAGATAATAAGATAATATTAAATTGTATCTACTCTCTGATTTATTTGCTACTCTTTTGGATGATTTCAAGATCTCGTAATGGGTTACGGAGAGAGCTATGCTTGGAACTTAAAATACGAAACAAGGAGATCCATAAAGAACCAAAATCACCAAAATAGCACATAGAATCAGTAAGTTCAAGTGGCAATGGGCAGCTCATATAACTTGTAGAACTGATAACCATTGGAGAATTGAGGTTCCCAAGTGGCGACCACAACGACAAAGTGTAGGGCGACCCTCATAAGGTAGCGGCTAAGATCGTTTGTCGTGGCATTCTATGATATATAGGAGGTCTATGACCAGCAGTTTTTTTTTATACTACTTGGCAAGCAAATAAGCATAAGGCCCACCTAATGGAAAGTGGTTACCGTAGCCACTAGTACTTGTACTAATATTTATTCTGTGCCGTCTGGACGCCTGCAACACCAGAGGAATCACACGCGCGCTGCCGATCCTGAGACATAAAGATGATAAGTCTCACGTGCCTGTAATTTCACCAACACCCGTACCCTTCAAACCGAAACACGTAATGCAAGCACTACTGCTTGACCGCAGAAATAGCTACGGTGGTAGTTCTTTCCCAGACGAACTCTTTCACAAGAAGTTCAGCTACTTACAAAAGTAGATATCTTTTGCTAATAATTATAGTTCATAGTCATATACTCCAGTCATGTCTAGAAGACCTTAATGTTACCAAATTCTTGATTCAATAACTTTTCATTTAAAAAACCGGCTTCCGCCATTTTATTCGACTAAATATCTGGAAGGTATTTTGGTGGTGAAAGGATTAAATCACCAAATTACACTTTCTGAATGCAAATGCTTGATTTGTTGCTGAAAATACCAAAATCGCTATATGTATGCCTATATTATTTTAGGAGTTCCCTCAATTCCTCACGGATAGCATCATCAGAACTGGATTCTGAATAAAATGGGACCAATCAGGAAATATATCTATTCAAATAAAAAAATAATTTTCCAAATGGGTTTATAAACGAAGGAGATATGAGGAAACAAACATAAAAAAAAATACAACCGAATTGAGAACCTCCTCCTTTTTGTGAAGTCGGTTAAATCTAGGAACAGCGCACAGTCAGATAAGAAAAGTACAGAACAAATACCGACCTCAGATTGGTTAGTTGGACAACTATTTGCGAGTTGAAAACTTATATAAGTTCAGCTGGACCAACGCCAGACCCGAAGAGATTGGGCTCTGCTTCCATTTAGAATTAAATTGTAGGTAAGTGTAAGTACTTATGCAGTTGCTATTTTACTTACGTTGTGGTGTGTCCGGTTTATAAATGACCCCTCCCATTCCTTCCGTGGATGTCCTAAAAGTAGACTAAGGCTAAGTTCAGATGAACTGAAATGTCCAGCATTTTTTTTTAATTTTATTTCTTATGCCGGACACACAACGGCAAAAGAACGCATTAAGGAGATATAATACAGGGTAGCAGAAAAAATAAAAACAGAGGCTTAGAATTCAATACCTGTCTTCCTGGGAAAGTTCCACCTTTGTAAATCTCAAATTTGAATTCCAATACACGGTCGCAAAATTCACAACCAATCCAATATTTTTCACAAACTCTTTTATTTCGCAGGTGTGTCATTCGAAGACGTGTAAAGTGTATCGCAAACGCTACTCGTTTTGTAAACATGCTCTTGGATTTGTAGATTCATGCAATACTAGTGTCCGCCCGTGGCTTTTCTCGAGATATACCAGGATAAGAAGTCATAGTTCAAACAACGTCATAAAATTTAACAAATTTTGTTGAAATCGGTTCTGTCGTTACAACGTTTGAGCAAGAAACAGAAGTACTCGCCCTTAGTATGCCCGCTGTGGACTTCTACAGGCTGATGACGATGAAGAAGAAGAAGAAGAAGAAGAAGAAGAAGAATATAATTTATTTGTATAAAAATTATTATTATATGTGATGTCATGATGATTATCTTCTCGCTGGCGTTTCGATAATGACAGAAGTTCGTGCTTGGCCTTCAGCTATTTTGACGTAAAAGTACGACATACATAAACAAACAAACAGTTCAACTTTTTAGCAGGTAACTTCACTTTGTAAGGTTCTGATTCTGAAGCTAGAAAGAAGTATGCGGGGTATTTTGGTAATATATTTTATTCAATTTGTCTGTTCCTCCATTCACCTTGTATTTTATTTTGCTACAGAAATAGTGGCATTTCTGTGAAGTCAAATATTTCTAGGTTTCTTATTGAAAATATCTCAATTTGTTACAGTAGCGAACTCTTAAAAACCTTTTTGACAGGTTTAATTTTACCAAGAACTGAAATCTGGTAGAATTTTTGTTATTCAAAAATAGAATAATTATTAAAAGCCAATTTATTTCATAAAAGTTTGCTCGTAAAAAGTTTGTTATTCGATTTATTTACCTAATTGTTTTTAAATATGTTCATAGAAACTCACCTGTCAAAAAAGATAAGTAAGCGTGTCGCTACTGTAAATTCTACTAAATGATTCAAAAATATTTGATAAAGATAATTTAATTTGTTTAGAATATGGTAATTTTACATTGGTGGTCATAATTCACACGTCCAACATACTCAGTCATACATTATGACATACACATAATTTAGTTCCCATAAGTAAAGTAGGTACTAGAGTAGTAACATCCATTCCATGTCATAAACCAGTCAAAGAACCAGTGACATAATAATATAATGAAAATTGCCTAAAAATTTAATAGTAGATTATGCACTAAGGGAATAAAGCAGTGTCTTATGTCGCGGGTGGGGAGTTATATAGAGTCCTGAGTGAAGCGAGGGGTTCAAGCTGCCCAAGACGAAGACAGGCTTTATTCCAGAGGAGCATACTCTACGTTTCACACCTACTGCGAGACAATAAAAAGCCAGGGCTCCATAAAATAAGTATCGTCTGTTTTGATGAACTCTGGAGTAGAATCATTATCGCTCGACATTTTTTGTTAACACTAATATTGCCATTGACATATTATATATTACTAGAATATTGCAATAAATTTCACTGACAAACACAGCACCTACCAAACATCTCTTTTGTTTCACAATCTTTAAAATCACGCCTATTTCTTTTTTTTCTGAGTTCTGCTTTTGGTGGCCAGTTCGATTTTCCAACAAACCTCTATACAATGCCATATGGGCATTTTTTTTACTTTGAGTTTTCCACGAGTTTTCACACGAATTTGACGTTCCAAATTCAAATCACTTTAATCCTTATGGAGTTTCATACAACTTTATATCCCTAGAGAGATAATGCTTTGCTTTACGTTGAGGTTGCATGATATGTAATTGGACATTGTCGAGCAGGTGGTGTGAAAAGAATATAATTAGTAACACCAAAGTTCACAGGATCTATCATTAAGTAACTACTCCATGTTATTCCAGAAATGGTAAGCAGTTTTGTAATTTAAATCATAAATCTCTGTTTTACTCAGGTTAATCTATTATTATCGTATTATTATATTAATAATGATTATTAGCCTCTAGAAGTCCATTGCCGGGACAGGTTAGTAAAAAGTATCAGACAAATTGAATTTTACAAAAAATAATAATAACATGCAAATTTAGATAAAGTTTTACGATACAATTTAGCAAGTACTACGTCTAGCAAGTTTTCAAAACTTTTTCATATTTTTGTAACTACCGTGACTTCTGTGTAATTTGAAAACTTTGGATGATAGGGTGGATGACTTTGCAAGAAATTTATATAATACATACATATATACATAAACAAACGCCTTTTTCCCCGAAGGGTAGGCAGAGTCTCAAAGTGCCTCTTTTCATCGTAGGTTTCTATGGCTGTGCAGGAATATACACGTGACAAGTGGCGAGTTTATCGCCGCCATTGATTCATGCTTATTCTTCTAGGCTTGATCGCGTTGGAACAGGAGTAATTTTAGAAAAATTACGACTATACACCACGTACTTTACTATTCTCCTGCTGACGTTTCGTTGACCATTTTGAGGTCATTTTGAGTACGTGGTGTATAGTCGTAATTTTTCTAAAATGATACCAAGCCACGATAACTTCTTAGGAGTAATTTTAGTTTATAAGATGATTCAAACTGATCTTTGAGTTTTAAATGACTAAAATTCTTTTAATTTGATTTGATATGACTGCTTTCCCAATAATAAAGTAACATTTGAACTAAATGACGACCTCTGTGGTGCGGTGGGCGAAGGTTCGCCTACGACGCAGGAAGTTGCGGGTTCGATTCCCGCCTCGAAACAAATATTTGTACGATCTGCAGATATTTGTTCTGGGTGTTCTATGCATAATAAAAAATATCTATATATTTAATGTATTGTATTAAGTATATCAGTTATCTAGTACCCATAACACAAGCTCTGCTTACCTTGGGGCTAGATAATGTTGTGTGAAATTTCAAGCATTATTTATTTATTTATTTATTTAAATTAAATAATTAGACAGAATGATAAATATTTGATTTATAAATGAATGAATGAATGATTTATTTCGCAGAAAAAGGGTTTACAAATTGTTCTTAAATAATATTAGCCAGTTCCACTAATTCAACCTATAAAAAGTATGCGTTTTTTTTTTTTTTTTTGTATATAACTTATATTATTGATTATTTATTTATTTGGTACACACATTGATTAAATGATTAGATTAACGTCAGTATAAAATACGAAGATAGGTATGTCATATTAATTTCAGGAATAATGTCAAAGTCAGAAGTGACTTATTTAGTTTAGTATAAAAACTCATTTACTGAATAAAAAGAATTTAACAAGAGCCATCTGTGTAATGCGGTTTTAAATCTATTTATTTTTATATATATTTTTTTTATGCCCACGTCCAGCAGTGGAGTGCTACAGGCTGGTGATGATGATAATAATTATATCACAAACAAACCAACGATTTGAATAGGTCTAGATAATATCAGCCTTTTAACCACTGTGTCACGTATACCTTACAAAGGATCAATGGCTTTTTCTTCGAAACTGAGCTACCTCACATCGAATGAGGTTATAAAACCTACATCAAGGCAAAAATACGAGCTAGATTTACTTACTTGTGGATGCGGGTTCCGAATGTGTGAATAAAATAAGGGATTCTGTGAGGGATCTCTAATATAGGGTAATGTGATGTGGGTGAATGGATTGGGCATATGTTTAATGCTGTTCTGACAATGTAGTGTGGTTTTCAAAACCTTGATCAAACTTTCAAGATATTTTTTTTACCTGCGTAAAAATATAAATGTATTGCAGTCAGATGATATAGGTAAACCGGGTCAATGACGATGAAAGATGGGTATTAGGTAATCACGATTACCATGGTGCCACAACACTTAGATCGAGATAAATAGACGTTACTTAGCACGTACTTATGCTTAGCATTGTCCCTGTCACTCTCTAGCACGCGTGTTTTAATGTTTGTGTGAGAGTGACAAGGACAGTTCTAAGCATTAGTACGGACTAAGTAACGTTTATTTATCTCGACCTAAGTGTTGTGGCACAATTACCATGGGGTAATCGTAGCTCCTGATACCCATGACACAGAGAGTCTTAGTGTGGGATCATGACTACGTATATGTGACTGTTGTTATCATATGTTGTTTAAAACTGAACGTACCACTTTTTAATGATGTCAAAATAAAATATTCAATAAAGTGCATCACACACGCAGCAGACGCGGTAATATTTTATATGCGTTTAAAAACTTATCGCATCTGAAGGTATCACACACGCAGCAGATACGATAATAAATAAAACGATAACTTTCCATTTAAAAAACCGACTTCCGCCATTGTATTCGACTAAATATTTGGATGAAAAAAAACTGATTAAAGAACCATAGTGGTGAAAGGATTATCATACTTTTTGAATGCAAATGCTTAGTTTGTTGCTGAAAATTACAAAATCGCTATATATATGCCTACAATATTTGAGGAGTTCCCTCAATTCCTCATGGATTCCATCGTCAGAACTGGATTCTGAAAAAAATGGGACCAATCTGGAAGTATATCTATTCAAATAAAAAAAGAAATCTGTTCATAAACGCCGGAGATATGCGGTAACAAACATTTAAAAAAAAACAAATTGAGAACCTCCTCCTTTTTTGGGAAGTCGGTTAAAAATAATAACGAAAATGATTCATTCACGCGGAAACCTTCAAACTGTATTGTATTTGTATACACAGATATAATCTGTCCATCTGTTGATATTATGTCGGTGCCTACAGATGCTTGACGGCAAAATATAAGTGACCTGCTAGGTGTTTTTTTTTTTACATTGTACTTATTAAAACTATTATACAGAAATAGCACTTAAAAAACCACCAAGGTTTGTAGGAATAGTGCTATTAGTGAGTCTTAGCTGATACATAAACGTTAGGAATGTAGGTATGATTAGATACAGTTAAAAATAAAGTAGATACCTGCTTAAACAGACACTTATTCGTCATACTTGGAACTAGGTAAGTGCGTTATTATTGTTGGTATCTACCCATGTTAGCAAAAAAATATGATTTTAATTTATGCTTGAGGTTTTTTTGTGTAATGCTATCGAGTAAGTCAGTAGGTAGTTCATTAATCAACCGTGGAATCAAATAAGCAGCTGTCCTCTCGCCGTACGCATTGCTTGCGCGCGACGTGCACAACCGGTTTCGAGCAACTGCTCGCGTGTATACAGGGGTGTGTGTTACTCCTTTAGTTTAGTATAGAGAGCGATATGGACAGATACGCGCTCAGATACAGATATCTTACCGCATCTGCTATGTGTGTGACACACTTAATCCTTAATTAACTATACGGACCGTTTTCGAACGTCAAACTGGTGTCAAGTGCCAAGTAAAAGCGGTAAAGTACGGTTTTACCCCCTGTTTCATAATCATTCTCTAAGCCTACTCTAACCTATTTTAGTTAAAATAGCTTTTGTCTTATTTTGACGTATGATATTTTACATCAGAGAGAAGAAAACAAAATCTATTTTAACTAAAGGTTTAGAGAATGATTATGAGACAGACCGTAAGCCTAGGCAGCACCTTGCCAACATTTTTAATAAATTAATTCTGATTTTTACTGGTAACAAAATCCAGAAACCCAACCCTTCATACCGTGAGCTGACATTGAATTTTCAAGATATTGTACGCGTATAATGGAGCCAATCTGTTACCACGGCCGGTGGACAGGCTGTCACGAATACAGATACGGTACAGTTACTTACTGTAAGGATTATATACACTAGCGAATGCGTAGTCCAACTACTTAAAGTCATATAGTAGCTCATTATGCAACACATGTTACTATGCAACATAAGGCGGTGTCATGAATAGAGTAAATTTCCAATATGCACCAGCCAAGTGGGTCAGAGTTACTGATTTTAGGGTTCTTTTCAGCTGAATTACGCTTAATTTGTATGGTTCCGTATCTCAAAAGGTAGCAACGGAACCACTATAGGATTGCACAGGTGTCTGTTTGTCACAACCTATTTTCACCGTATCAACCATCAACATTGCCCTAGCATTGAATTAAAATTGTCATTGGACAATAATTAGAATTGGATTCAAGAGTAAGGCCCCAGACCAAAACGGCCTTATTACAGAACATGTTCTAAATATGAATTTTGTCCTGAGAGCTGATTCTAAGTTTTGACAAGCAATTGACACGGACGTGTATGGTGTAGTGTAACACGGATTTTGTATGGAAATTGAGGTTCACAGAGTGTACGCTAGGGGCGCTCATCAGTGTCTCCATACAAAAATCCACACTACACTACACCAGACGTCCATGTCAATTGCTTGACAAAACAGAATCGGGGCTCTGGCGTACTAGTCTAGGCTTAAATATCAAGATTAGACATTTACGACTTTAATACAAATGCAGATAGTTTGTTTTCCGAAATCTATTCTCGCTTCTACACAAATTTCCTAAGTGTCAAACTGACGGATTGTGTCACATCACAATTAAGATGTCGAAATTCTTACCTCCAACAAGCAATCAACTGTCAATTTGTAGACCATTGCTAAACTAGGGGGCTGCCTAGTTTTAGAAAAACCAGAGATAGTCCAAGCTTATGTAATTTTTGTCATAAGCTCGGACTATCTAGCTCGAAAGTTGCTTCTGGAAAACAAACCATCTGCTTTTGTATTACGGTATACCAAAAGTCTATATCTTATCCTAGACTGGTAGACCTGGTTATAACCAGGTTTACCAGTCTAGGTCTAGTTAAGTCTATAAAACTCAGACTAAGACCATGTTTTGTAATAACACACAAAAAGTTAAAATTTGGTTTACATAAAGATTTAGGTGACCAATGACGGACGTATGGTATTAATTCCGGATTTCGGGGGTTAATTATAAGGGAAAAACTAAAGAATTAAAAAAATTACAAATGTTTCATGTGACATATCAAATAAAAGAATTCGTTAAGAGAAATACTATTGTATTTATCATTACCAGTCCGTGTTATAAATGTATTAATGATCTCGCTGATGTGTTCCCCGCTCGAGGGCTTAAGCGGACAAATCTGCTGTCAACCCACCTGCGTTTTGAGCCAATTGTGACGGAAAAATGAATAGGTAAAATGTAGAGGTCACATTTTGGCTGTGAAAGGACGCGAGATTTGAATACAAATGATTCTTGCGGGCGGTCCGGATTTATTCTAGGGATATTCTGGGTATATAAAAGTAGATAATGAAAAAATGTTAGTAAACATGGTAACAGAAAAGGTAGTCTGAAAATATCGGGAAATTTTAATCGGTGTTTTTCTGAAAGGTATGATTACGTATTCAGACCACGAGTGAATTAGGTCTACTAGTGTTTATCACATAAAAGAAAAATAATGTATGTAATATCAGTTTGTGTGGTATACATTTTGAAACTGAATTTTGAACCAGTCTTACTCAACCGATTAAGCGGAAATTTTTCATAGCTGTCAAATTCTAAATGACAATACAATATTATGGTGACGGCGAGCTGATCTGATGATGGAGACGGAAGGTGGACATCGGAATTAATTAGTAGCGTGGCAGTGTTTGAATTAATTTTGATCAGCTAAAAAACTCTTCTTCTTAGTACTATGCTACTAAAACTATGCCTTATCTTGACAAAAACATTATTTTATTTTATACGGGGCGTCATGCCAAAGATCAGAGCAAAGTTTATTTACGCTATTATCTTCGCTGTATTCATTAAAGAGCCGTCAATTCACGTTAATAGGACCACCATTAAGAGTGGAGAGGAGTGCTTCGCGCTAAAACATGGCTAATTTTTTGCATGGCTTGGTAAAGGTACCTACAGCTAAATCAGAAATTCTCCATCTACTGCTACGACGATACGACACGTAGCAAACGCTACGAGGGAGCGTAGCAAAAGCTACGAGTGAGCGTAGCGGCTGCGGTCAAACGTCACGTATTTCGTAGTAGGAGTAGTATTAGATTATCTTAACCTATACTAACCCGTTTTCCGCTAGACATGCCATCTAATAATCTCTATTTGAGTAGTGAGTTTTCTGAATTCTGAGGTTTTAAAGCCTCTGAAGATATTTTTTTACTGACTTAATAAAAAGGAGGTACTCCTAAACTCCTTCACTAAAGTAGGATCATAAGTTCTTTTTTTTTTTTGTTAAACATTTCCTTATTTTGTAAGCACCATACAAGCAATTCCCACCCAGTGCGTGTTTGTTGCCCTGAACCTTTTAAGTTTGGTCGCGATGAAACAGAAGTAATTTTAGTTTATAATACGGTTCCTTATTATTATTCTTCTTCTTCTTTTAAATGAATGATTTTTTTCTTCTTTTTCTTGTAATCACTTTTGATTTCCTAAGGTTTTTAAGTTCTCATTTACTATGTATCAGCAACTCCTTGCTCCGAGGCACCACACAGGCGCTTCTCACCTAGTGGTAAGACGGACCAATTTTGCAAGCCAAGCCGTGTTTGTTGCCTGATTCTTCTAGGTTTGGTCGCGTTGGAACAGGAGTAATTTTAGTTTATAAGACGATTCAAAATGATCCTTGTTATTTCAATGAGTAAAATTCTTTTTGACTTTGACTTTGACTTTGACATTTACTAAATTTATTAGGTTTTTTATAACATTAAAAAATATAAAGTTATGTATGATAATTATGTATGATAATTACGCTAAATTTGAACGGATTTATTGTTTTTTTTTTACCTACAGATTGCTTTGTTAAATATAATATACACATATATAATCAAGATCTGATAAAGAAGTTTAAGTTGCACCTTTAAATGAAGTTCTTTTTGTTGGTATAAGATTTTTCCTGGCTGCTGCCATGGCTTATTTAGGAGTGTGTTATTACTGGAAAAAAGCGTTAGCCAAGTTGGTCGTTGGAAACAATGGCGGCGATGAGCTCACCACTAGTCGCGTCTATATTTCTGCGATTTGCAGTCAACCGCACCCCCTTCATGCGTCACCGCGCGTTTCACCGTGGGTTGGCCTACCCCTTCGGGGAAAAATGCTGCTTCTCATCCCCTGATGTAATCTCTTAGTTGGCTTTTACGATATCCACGTGAGGAGACGGATGGATTTTGGCCAGATACAGCACTGCACTGCCGCTACTGCTTGTAAAGAGTAACCTAGGTGTTTTCTCCTGACTGTGGAACAAAAACGGGGAAAAATTCTCTAGATTCCGATTTCGAGATGCTTCCTAATTGGGCTGTTAGGTGAAACGAAGGTTTGGGAATCTGGTGATTGGTTTTTATGGTATTAGGTGACTGGCTAATGGAATGTCTGCAGAAAAGTAGGTAGCGTGCAAGTTGTGTTGATAGGAATACATTTCGGGGAAAACAAGCTTTCGTACTACATAAACGAATAATTTAATCAACAGAGTGGTTTTATAGCTTATAAGTGAGGCATCACTATCATCATCATCATCATCCAGCCTGTAGAAGTCTACTGCTGGATAGGTCCCCCCTAGAATGCCACGATGAACGGTTTAAACCACCTCCATCCACCGGCTTCCTGCCAACTATATAATGTCTTTAGTCCATCGAGACGGGTGTCGTCCATTGCTATGCTAGGAGTTTTACTACGTTTTTTTAGTACTACCACCGTACCTATTTCTGCCGCCAAGCAGTAGTGCTCGCATTGCTGTTTTCTGGTTTGAAGAGTACGGGTGCCGGTGAAATTACAGGCACATGAGATTATTAATTTTTATGTCTCAGGGTCGGCTGCGCGCGTGTGATGCCTCTGGTATTGCAGGCGTCCATAGGCCGTAGCCTACTGCTTGGCGGCAGAAAATAGGTACGGTGGTAGAACTAAAAAACGGAGTAAAACTTCTACCATAGCAATGGACGACACCACTCTCGATGGACTAAAGACATTATATAGGTGGCAGGAAATCGGTGGATGGAGGTGGCTTAAGACCATTCGTCATGGCATTCTGGGGGGAGACCTATCTGTCCAGCAGTGGACTTCTACAGGCTGATGATGATGATGATGATGGTGATGACAATGATGCTTCATAAGTAGTTACCGTAGTAACTACTTTCCATCAGGTGGGCCGTTTGTTTGTTTGCTTGCCAAATAGTATAAAAAAACTACAAATTAGGTAATTAGCCAATGAAACGATTCATGCGTACAATTTTTTTTTTCTTTGTTACTTGGCAAGCAGACAAGCTTACGGCCCACCAGATGGAAAGCAGTTACCGTAGCCTATGAACGCCTGTAACACCAGAGGCATCACACGCGCGCTGCCGACCCTGAGACATAAAGATGAAAAGTCTCGTGTGCCTGTAATTTCACCGGCACCCGTACCCTTCAAACCGAAACACAGCAATGCGAACACTTCTGCGGCGGCAGAAATAGGTACGGTAGTAGTACTTCCCCGGACGAACTCTTTCACAAGAAGTTCTACTACTAACAAAACTATACAAAATCATCTTAAATGCCTTAAGGCTTTACCGATTATGATGAAAAAATGCTCATTAACGGATTTCTGTTCCATGGTACAGCTCCACAAACTAATCTGCCCCGGTGGCCACGTGGAACTAACCACGCAATTCCTAAATCGGATTACTATTCGAAAACTCGATTTGATTACAGCGACGGCCGACACCGGGTCAGTAAAGTTTCAAGAGCTGAGGCCTTACCATGAGCTCTTATAGGGATTCAGTTCAAAAACTATTCAGTACAAAATATTCGTTGTTGACATCCGTCATCATTGAATAACTTTAATCGCAGAAGTCTATAGACCTTCTGCTACTGTACCTTTAAATATAGCTGCGTACATCACGGAACCGATATTTTGCCCTTATGATCGAATTACCTTAAACGCGAGATGCCAATAAGGGCATTATACTTAAACATGAGATTTGCCAAAAAAGCTTTTTATCCTAAATGTAAGATGACAAATGAAGCATTATGCCTAAAATGTGAAATTGACAAAGAAGCAGTTTGTCAAAAATTGAATTACCTGTAAAGCAGTTTGCCTGAAATACAAGCCGGCCAAGAAGCGGAAAGTCAAATATCTTAGTTGACTGTTAGCAAAGCCTTATATACATTCACCTTTGTAGGCATTTAACCACTTAGGCATTTTGTTTTGTAGGCATCCACTTTGGACACACTGCTTCTTTGTCAATTTCACATTTTAGGCATACTGCTTCATTTGGCATGTTACGTTTAGGGTAAACAGCTTTTTAGGCAAATCTCATGTTTAGGTATAATGCCCTCATTGGCATCTCGCGTTTAAGGTAATTCGATCATAAGGGCTTTTTAGTACTGATTAGTTTTTGAACTGAATCGCTATAAGAGCTCATGGTAAGGCCTCTGTTCACTGAACTATCTAAACGATATCATCCTCATCATCAGCCCATAGAAGTGCACTGCCAGACACAAACCGTCCTATGCAATGCCGCGACAAACATTTTTGAGCTGCGTCCATCCACCAACTTACTGCAACCTTAATAATGTTATCGGTTCATTGAGAGGTCGGCCTTCCTAAACTGTTCCATCTGGTTTGTAGTCGCCATTCGAAAACCTTTTCCGCAACGTTTGTTGGCCTCCTAATTACAGAAGCAAACGGCAATGGGGAACAAAACAATGGGGTTATTTTGGCAGCTTAGCGCTTATAATATTGTTTTATTTTTTAATGTTGCCTTTACTTTTGTATTTTTATTTGGTGTGTAATAAAGAGTTTATCTATCCACCTATTAATCTATCTTTCTATCTATCCACCTATTTGTCTATCTATCTATCTATCTATCTATCTTTCTATCTATCTATCTACAGTCTTTAATTAGACCTTTCCACGTGTCATCGCAAAACATCAAACTAAGCCCATCTCGCAATAAAAAGGTCTCAAGCCTCACAATATTTTTATGTTTTAACATATGAATTTTTATGCGTCATAAACTTGATTTGCTCGCGTCCCGCCTTCTTTATGGCCCAATGTACATACTAGCTGTTACTGCATCTGTGGCAAAAGTTAATAGTAACTGCCAGCGGTTCTGTGGCTACTTTTTATCTAGGCACGCTGTACACGTACCGAACATGTCTCAACTGTATCGTGCCATAGTCATTATAGCTTCCGAACTAGGCAGACTCTAATGAAGAATAGTGCAAGCATTTAGTACTTTTTTGAACTATTATCATCATCATCAGCCTTTAGAAGTTCACTGCTGGACATAGGCCTCCCAAAATCATCTCATAGAATGCCACGACAAACAGTCTTGAGCCGCCTCCATCCACCGACTTCCTGCGACGTCTATAATGTCTTTAGTCCATCGAGTGGAGGGCCTTCCTCTACCGCGTCGTCCGGTTTCTGGACAATAAAAAACTTACTTATACTAAAGACATGTATGATGTTAAAGATAAATAATGTTTAGGGAAGTTTAGTTTACTCGTAAGTTAAAGCCGGGTACTCATAAGGCAACATTTGTTAATAAACACTGTTTATAAACCGTGTTTCACAATGTTTCATCATCTCTGTAAACAGTTTATAAACAAAGGTGATGAAACATTGTTTTTTAAACATGTTGCCGTGTTGCCCGCTTCGAGTGGATAGCAGGACATAACATCTACTTTAAAAGCAAAAGCCAAGTTTCAGAAACAGTGCTTAAGGTAAACTTGTTAATAAACACGTCATAAACCGTTTATTAACAAATGTTGCCTGATGAAACCCGGCTTTACTTTGTAATAAATAAAGTTCGTACCATAATTACTGTAGACAAACTTAGAACCAGTCTTTTTTTAACCAGATCGTATCGCCTGTAACAAAATATTCTGAATATATCTACTCAAATCGATCTATGTTTTTAATTTTAATAACTACTTAGTTTAAAAATACATTGATGCTCTAACCGATACCAGTCCATAAATAAATTCTGTAGTTCCTAGTAATCTATGTTATATTTGAAAACAAGGTTACCACAAACACTATAAATACTTTTTATTTAATCTAACTGAATAAATAAATAAATGCTGGACATTTCACACAACATTAACTAGCCTCAAGCTAAGCAGAGCCTGTGTTATCAGTACTAGATGACTGATATACTTAATACAATACATTACATAGATAGATATATTTTTATTACACTTAGAAAAATACCCAGAACACCCTGAACAATTCACACGTATTTGTACGATCTGCTGATCGTACAAATATTTGTTCAGAGGCAGGAATCGAACCCGCAACCTCCTGCGTCGCAGGCGAATCTTCGCCTGCCGCGCCACTGAGGTCGTCGCAACCACATTGTCCCGTAAAACATAATAATAGAACCGGCACAAACGAAAATTGTTTAACAATATCAAATCAAAATTATCACTAGAAACGGGATATTTATCATGATTTTTGAGTTTTGTTAAAAAAGTAATATCAAATCTACCCTATCTGAAAATATTAATACATGTATTTATTCAAAAGTTTCATGGAAAATGTTAAATTCATTATAATGTTATAAAGCTACCCATTTCAACGAGCCACAATCTCCAAGCTATTTCAAAGGACACACGCAAATTTTAATTAGACAGTACGTGCGTGAAATTCTAAAATTGAGTTCCGAAAATCCTGCGAGAATGCATGCAGCATTCAAATTGGTTTCACAAAATGCAGAATACAATCTAAAGTGTACCTGTATGCTCTGAGATAGAATTAAACATTATCCAGGGCACAGCTAAAATCTTATAAGTAGTACCAGGGCATAAAACTGTATTGTAAACTGTATAGGTTAACTGTAAGATCTATGCTGTGGCACTCTGGCCCCTCCGTCTCCTGGCTTGAATGACGCAAAAGCTGACTTAGAGAATAAACCAGGGGATGAGCAGCAAGATCCATCTGAGAAGGTACCTTATATTGACACTGTAATCGCTAATCGTGGCAAATCCCCGCCATTTCATTCCATAGAATAGAATAGAATAGAATATTCTTTATTGCACAAAAAACAAATCATGTACATAGGCGAACTTAATGCTAGGAAGCATTCTCTACCAGCTAACCTTTGTGTAATGCGGATAAATTTATGTAGGTGGTGCATAATACGTTGAAAAGAATTAGATAGTACTACAAGTACTTAGGTATAGTTTCACAATAATAAATTTTATAAATTAAGTAAACATACATGAACAATATTATACCAGGTACACACTAACAATAAATAAATACATACATTAGGTACTTACAATACATAATATGCATAAACAAACATAAACCCTAACTTACAATATTATAATATAAATACATACCTATCAATCAAAATATATATATATATATATATAATTACAAATTAGCATTTTATGATACCGCTCACTTTATACGAGTTAATCATCTCAGTCATAAAAAGATTATACACTCAAACTCTGAAGGAACCGATAGAGGAGACATGTCATCTCGAATATGGTGTGGGATACTATTCCATAGCCGAATCGCAGTAATGGTGAAAGAGTCCGAATAACAAGCCGAATTGTGGATTGGGGTTTTCAATTGAAGTTACTGTGAGGACGCACAGAACGGTCCGCACCGTGCAGAAGGGAAAAACATTCTTTAAGGTGATAAGGCATCATGCAAGATGTTGAAAAGAAGACTTAATATGTGGATGTTCCGACGCTCTCTGATCTCCAGCCACTTCAGCTGAGCGCGGAAAGTAGATACATGGTCATATTTCCATATTTTTTTTCCATATGGGAGGCCTCGTCTGTCAGTGTCCACTGACAGACTAGTGGATGATGATACATATCTATGTATCAGTATTTTGTAAACTCTCGCGATTAGAACACATATCCTACTAATATTATAAACGCGAAAGTTTGTGAGTATGGATGGATGTTTGTTACTCTTTCACGTAAAAACCACTGAATGAATTTGAGTGAAATTTGGAATGGAGATACTTTACGCCCTGGATTAACACATAGGCTACTTTTCATTATCATCATCATCAATTTTCATCATTATTCACGCGGGTGAAACCGCGGGGCGCAACTAGTTTATTATATTGTCACTAATATTATTAATTGCCAATATTATATTGTTGATTGCTGTAACGCATTCGAAACGTCGGGAATAATAAATAATAAGGTAACACGCGATAAATACCCGTGACAATATAATAAATATCTATGTATCATTAAACGCTAGTTATAAAAAAAACTATCTATCTATCTAGATAGATAGTTTTTTTTTACACAGCACAAAAACGTGTTTACCGTCATCATCATTATCATGATTAGGATGAGAGGAAGTATAAATAATTTAACTTGATAATTGAACAAGTTACTAGGTACTCGGTTATAAGTTTCTAGTGATTAGTTCCGGTCTTGTTGGGTAATTTCCTTTGATAAATTGTCCTAGTTGCTGATTTATTTAGGAGTGTTATCACTGAAAGAAAACGTTATTCAAGTTGGTTGTGGCAAAGATAGATAGAAGAAATAACACACTTGATATACATAAAAAATTAAACGTCTTATTCATAATCCCTTTAATAGTAATAATAGCTTTTGTCTTGTTTTGCCGTATGTCATTTTACATCAGAGAGAACAAGACAAAAGCTATTTTAAAATAAGTAAAAAAAATGATTATGAATAAAAGTATAAAAGTACAATGGTCTTATTGCTGAGAGCTATCTATTTCAGACAATCTTAGGATGGCCTGGTATTGATGAAAAGTGGAAAAATAATGGAGGCGATGAGCTCAGCACTAGTCCATCTATATTCTTGTTATTGAAAGGATGCCCATTGAAGCTCTGTCTATCCCTTTGGGGGCAAAAGGTATGTGGCTATGTATGTATGTAAGTTTTTTGACTGACTCAACTTCTTTCCAAAACTGTACAAGATCATAAAACGAATCATGATCGAATGCAAACGTAAATATTTACCTCGAAACCATCAATTTTCCGCTGTCATTTTCTTCCCCCATCAGCTCCATTGTGCTGTCACGTTAATGTTGACAATGTTTACGAAGGGAAGTCATCAAATGGAAATAATGATAAAGCAGGATGCATCTATTATGCAAAGTAAAGAGTGGAAGGCAAAAGTACAAACGAGATTTACGTTGAAGTAAACCTTGCAGAACTTTTGGCAGAATAACGCTTCAACTCTTTATCTTAATTTATTTTGATTCATTGTTCTAAAATCTAGAATCCTGCGTGAGTCATGCCTTGACGTTAGCTTACCCACAATCTTGTCTCATTTGCACCAAATTAGAACGATAAAAAAACTCGAGAAATGAGTGCCTTTGAAATAACTAAACGCGCGTAAGCACGCGCCTTGCTTTGATGAGTAGGTACAGCAATTAAAGGACTTTAAACAGAATTGTGACGTATGATGAATAGTAGATTATGTTATAAGGGAATAAAGCAGTGTCTTATGTCGCGGGCGGCATATTGAACCCTGAGCATAACGAAGGACTCCAAAGTTAGCTCCCGAGTGTACCGAGGGAGTTATATAGAGTCCTGAGTGAAGCGAGGGGTTCAAGCTGCCCAAGACGAAGACAGGCATTATTCCAGAGGAGCATACTCTACTTTTCACACTTTCTGCGAGACAATAAAAAGCCAGGGCTTGTTTTGATTTTTGCGGTAGTAGATTATCAATAATCTCTAAAGCGGCTGTTTTGATAAACTTTGAAGTAAGGTCACTATCGTTTGTAATTTTTTATCAACATGAATATTGCAATAAAATCTACTGAAAATCACAGCACCAAAAACGCGCACAGCGTGTTTGGTGCTGTGATTTTCAGTAAATTTTTTGAAAGTTTTTTTGTTTTTTTTTAAAAATCGGAACATTGCCCTAATGCAATGCTCATCTAAAAAAAGTTATGGTAACTGTTTAAAGAACACTTCATAGTATAAAACACTGCAGCTTTTTGGGATCCAGTGTGATCTACAGAGAGTAAACGTATCAATAACAGCAGATGTCTATTGTAACGAACTACGAATAATGATAGCGTTACTGTCAAAGAAACAACCCCGACTCGTCAATCGATCTTCGCTATTTTGCTCCATGATAACGCAAGATCTCATACTGCTCTACAAACCATTTTAACATTACAAGACCCATAATTAGAAACCATACGTCATCCTCCATACTCGCCAGACCTAGCCCCATTTGATTATATTTTTTTCTGCAATTCAGACAACTTGCAAGGATTTTTTTTAATGATGTTTAGATTTTTGGTGGATGCACAATACTCAGCCATAGAAGATCACTGCTAGACATAGGAATACTCCATAGAATGCGACAATTAATGAGTTTGGGCCGCTTTCATCCACCGATTTCCAGCGACCATTATAATGTCGTCGGCCCATTGAATGGGGGCATAAATAAAACTTGTAAGTCATAATTATACGTTCATGAACTAAATAGATTACCATCAATGTACGTATGAATCATTTAATTACTTTGTTATATTTTGAAAATTTTCCACGTGCACTTTACTTCCCTACGTTGATAAAACGGATAACCTATCAATACTTAAAATAGACCTATGGTATAAATACAGCTCACTATCAATTATAGAGCATTCATTCTAGTTCCTTCGAGTTAACCAAACTAGGATAAAGGCTATTTAATTTAAAAAAATGAACCAAAGTAACCGTGTTAATAAGTACGTCTTCAACATCAAGCCGTTGATTTTCATAAGTATCCTCGCAGGACTGTATCACGATGTCAATCTGTCACGACGAATCATTCTTCTCATTAAAACATACTGTGTTCTGCTCGCCCCTATCCTATTATGGTTTACTTGGTCGTTTTTTATTGCAATCAAAGCATATTTTATACCTATAGAATATGTGGCTTTAGTTATGTTTTATTTTTGTTTTCCAAGTAAAATCATTTCTGATATGAAATTCATTGCGTGCGCAGACAACTTTTCAGCTTCAAAAACTTTATACAAAAAGCTTGAAAAAACTATGCTATGCATAAACATGGTCTCAGTTTTACTAAAATTATCTTCTAATCTGATATTTTGCTTTACACAAAATGGTATGCCAATATGTGTATCAAATATGAGGTATATAATTTCATATACTATTATAGAGCTCTTTATGATTTTTGGCAGAAACCAATTCATTTATATATTTTTTGTTTTGTATTGTCGCGTCAAAGTCTTCAGAATTAATTTTGAGAGCCAAGTCTTCAAGGGTAGACATTCAATGAAAAGATACATTCAGGTCTATTGCACGATTTTGGATTGCTATGATGAATCATACAGTCACCTTAAACCGATGGTATGAACTACGACTTTCTTAAACATAATTTATAAAACTCCGTGCACTGTGTTTATATGCTGAAACTACCACCAACATTTGAAAATTATGTACATGACTAACTAGGTCAGCAAGCTGCAAGATATGTTTGAAAATGAATTCAGTAGTAGTTACAAATAGATCACTGACCTAATTACTATCATTATACCCTTTCTCTTTCTCTGTTTATTCAAATTTATTGAAACATAAAACACTATAAAGGCCGCTCGTTATAATACCCTTAATTTTTTTTTGTATGTTTTTTTTAGTGTATAGAGTCTATACTCACGGGATTTTAAATGTAACGCCACCTACGCCGAAAGTTGTACTTATCATTATTATAATGTTGTCAATGAATGCCTGTCTTGTTATCTCTTATGTTACAGATGGCTCTAAGTATTATTTGCTGTGGAATAACAAAAGTACACGAACTGGTGAATTTTATTAAAGTAATAAAAATATCGGTAAGTTTTAAATAATTATTATACCTTACGTATTATACCTGCAGATGCTATATTTATTTATTGTAATTATACATTCAAAGAACCGGCGGAGTGATCGTGACGCTGGCTCTTATTTCGGTAAAGGAATATAAGCATTGCTATTCAACGTGGTATTGGAGCCAGCATTCTGGGTACTCTGCTGTCGAGTGACGGCTTGGTGATGTGATAGGTATAGTTTTAAGATATGCTTAAGATTTTTAGGGTTTCATGCCTCGACAGGAAATAACAGGACCCTAATAGGATCATATTGGTGTGTTTTTATCTGTCAAGACCTTTTTTCTTCGGAATTGCTAAAGTTTTCCCCATTCAAATTATACCATACACAAAAGTCTTTGAATTCATAATGCCGTTAAGAAAATTATGGGCGGAACCCTTAGCGCGTGGATCTTACTTGCTTTATCCATTTTATTTGTTTTGATATATTATCGTTACTAAAGAAACTCTTATATTTGTTAGGTAACATTTTAACATAACATAATATACATATATATATAACATAACACCCAACAGTAACATACGTAGTCTTGATCCCACACTAGGATTCCCCATGTCGTGGGTATCAGGAACTACGAGTACCATGGTACCCGTAACACCCAGACCCGGAACAAATCGGGAATCGAACCCGCAATCTCTTGCATCCCAGACGGCTACTTGCCTATATTGCGCCACGGAGGTCGTCATAAAATATCAGTCTCCGATACAATTGCCGGAGACTAATATTTTAATGGTAGTCTGATATCATAGCAAATTTATGAAAATTAAAAAATAATAAATTATCAATTTTAATCAAATTTTGTTTTCTTTTAGGGGGAACCTATAATGTTAATTAGCTACTTGGTAGATGTGATGGGAAACTTGGCGTATATTATTATATCCGCTGTGACATTGGACTTAGTTGCTACAGAGCAACGACAAATACAAACTTACATATTAGAACAGAAAATGGCAAAAAAAGGTAAGATTATCATAATTTGCCATCTTACACCATTACAAAACTATATAATCTCATCTCAGTTAACTTTTGATTAATCATCAATCTTTACTGTTACCACGTCTACGCACGCAGTGATAGACGTGAATGGTGACTGAGATAAGATTATACTGTGAGTTTAAAGTTTTATAATTACAAGAATAGGGCATCAGATGTTAATAACAATATGTCAGAATACAGAAAAAAATACTCTACGAGCTAGTCTAGTGTTCTATAATGCAAATAAGTATACAGGCCACCTCTGATAGAAAGTAGTTACCGTAGCTTATGGACGTCTGCAACACCAGAGTCATCACACGCGCACTGCCGACCCAGAGACATAAAGATGAAAAGTCTCATGTGCCTGTAATTTCACCGGCACCCGTACCCTTCAAACCGAAACACAGTAATGCGAGCACTACTGCTTGGCGGCAGAAATAGGTACGGTGGTAGTACTTCCCGGACAAACACTTTCACAAGAAGTTCTACTACTAACAAACTCTCTCTCTCGTTCCAGATGAACGGCAAATCGAAGACATGCAGGACTTCCTATTACTGTTAAAGACTGTGCCCATCCAGAACTCGATCTACCGCGTGATCCACTTGAACTTGAGATCAGTGTTGACCTTCATTTCTTACATTTTGACCACCACTATCGCCATTTTGCAGATCAAGAATATTGATCTCAATACTCGTTAGGTAAAGATCATATCGTAGCCTAGTTTTCCATACCATAGCAACTAAGGCTTAAGATTTGCTTCCGATTTTGAAATTGTGATCTAAAAGTTTGCTTGGAGTGTTATTTATATAGAATTCTTATCTCACTGGTGTTTTTAGATAGGTAATAATTGGTTTTATAGGCAGGTTCTCTGGCTTTTATTAAAAAGAGGCCAATTGAAGCTATGCCTACCCTTTCGGGAAAAAACCATGTGTTATGTTATCTCTAGCTTAAAAAAAGACAATTAAATGTTTTGGACATGGATGAAAAAATAAATTATTTTATTGTTGGGTGGAAGTTAATTTATTTTTCTGGTTTAGTTTCCTGAAAAAAAATCATCATCACCAATCAGTAGACGCCCATTACTGCAATAGGCTTTACCCTTAGAAATCAATGGGGGGATTGACCATAATAACCACGCTTAGCAGGCGGATTGGTGATCGCAGTATTGGTGTTAAGTACTGAGATAGATAGGTACTACTACGCATAACCTGCCACCTTATTTGCTATGACCAACCGTTACACAACGCGGGCTCGTTACGATATCTGCGTGGAATCGTCGCTGAATCGTATGGGTGACGTCACACGTTATTGACAAGGAATCTCTTAGGTCATAGCGAATAACCACCCTGGTTGTTTTGTAAGTTGGTTTGTATGACATCTACGAGAGGAGACGGAGGGGTTTTTTCTTAGGTTAGACACACATAAAAGATAAAACTAACCCTATTCTTTCTAAGTTCTGGAAATGTTCTGATAGTAATTGTAGAAGAATATTGACAAATATATAAATGCACATATTATATCTCCCGATTTAATAAGCGTCAATCCACAATGAGTGATTGTGGGTCACTAATGACGCGAATTAGGAAGTTTAGAAATGCTACGGGTGGCGAAGGCCGGGATCTTACCGACACATTAAATGCGCAAGGTATACGCATCGTCATTTTGACGAATGGTTAGTGAGCTAGAGTTAATAATAGGTATAATATAATGCATGTGTAGTATAGATTTTAAAAAAAACTTCTAGTCTATCAATGTCGAATATTATGCCTGTGTACGCTACATGTATTTAGTATAAGTAAAGACATGTAGCAAAAGTTTAGTTTTTTTGGCGTAAGTTACATTTATAAGTTAGTTTTTGTTTTTAATCACTGTGTAATTAATAAAGTTCGTACATAATTACTCTAGACAAACTTAGAACCAGTCTTTTTTAACCAGAATGTTTTTTTTTGTAACAAATATTCTGATAGATCTACTCAAATCGATCTATGTTTATAATTATAATAACTACTTAGTTTAAAAATACACTGATGCTCTAACCGATACCATTCCATTATTAGATTCTGTAGTTCCTAGTAATCTACGTTATATTTTAAAATAAGGTTATCAAAACCACCATAAATACTTTTTATTTTGTTATTGTATTATCAACTATATTATTTAATCTACCCCATTGTCCTGTAAGACATTACAATATAACCGAAACATACAGAAATTGTTTAAAAATATCAAATCAACTCTATCTGAAAATATTAATACATGTATTTATTCAAAAGTTTCATGGAAAATGTTAAATTAATTATAATGTTATGAAGCTACCCATTTCAACGAGCCACAATCTTCAAGCTATTTCAAAAGACTAACGCAAATTTTAATTAGTCAGTACGTGCGTGAAATTCTAAAATTGAGTTCCGAAAATCCTGCGAGAATGCATGCAGCATTCAAATGGGTTTCACAAAATGCAGAATACAATCTAAAGTGTACCTGTAGGCACTGAGATAGAATTAAAAATCATTATCAAGGGCACACCTCAAATCTTAGAAGTAGTACCAGGACATAAAACTGTACTGTAAACAGGTACTGTAAGGTCTGTACTGTAGCATTCTGGCCTAAGATTATATCTCTACGTCTCTTCCTGTGAATTTCGTAAAAGCTGACTAAGAGAATAAACCAGAGGGTGGGCAGCAACATCCATCTGAGTAGGTACCTTATATCGACACTGCAATTGCTATCTGCCTACCAAACGCGGGAAATCCCCGCCATTTCATTCTATATGGGAGGCCTCGTCCGTCAGTGGAGGTCTAGCGGCTGATGATACATAGATAGATAGATAGGAAATGCTTTATTGCACAACACAAAAACTCCCTAAAGCAAAGCTTACCTATAAAAAAGTTATGGTAACTGTTTAAAGATCACTTCATAGTGTAAATCACTGCAGTTTTTTGGGCTCTAGTATATCAGTGTTATGTGTGTATAACAGCAGATGTCTATTATGAAGAATTTCGAATAAAATGATGGCGATACATTCAGAGAAACAACCTCACTCGTCAATCAATCTTTGCCATTTTGCTCCATGATAACGCAAAACCACACACTGCTCGACTAACCGTTTTAACATTACAAGACCTACAATTAGAAACCATACGTCATCCGCCGTACTTGCCAGACCTAGCTCAATCTGATTATATTTTTTTTGCAATTCAGATAATTCCCTGCAAGGTTTTTTTTAATGGTTTTTGGTGGACACACAATATTCAGCCGTAAAAGTCCACTGCAAGGCATAAGTATGCGAAAATAAATGGGTTCCAAATTCCAGCGACCATTATAATGTCATCGGCCTATTGAATAGGGGCCAATAAGAATATAACTTGTACGTAATAATTATATACATCCATGAATTAAATAGATTACCATCAATGAACGTATGAATCAGTTAATTACTTTGTTATATTTTGAAAATTATCCACGTGCACTTTACTTTCCAACGTTGATAAATCAGATAACCTATCAATACTTAAAATAGACCTATGGTATAAATACAGCTCACTGATAATAATAGAGCATTCATTCTAGTTCCTTCGAGTTAAGCAAACTAAGATAAAGGCTATTTAATTTTTAAAAATGAACCATACTAATCGTGTTAATAAGTACGTCTTCAACATCAAGCCGTTGGTTTTCATTAGTATCCTCGCAGGACTGTATCACGATGTCAATCTGTCACGACGAATCATTCTTCTCATCAAAACATACTGTGTTCTGCTCGCCACTATCCTATTATGGTTTACTTGGCCGTTTTTTAATGCAATCAAAGCATATTTTATACCTATAGAATATGTGGCTTTAGTTATGTTTTATTTTTGTTTTCCAAGTACAATCATTTCTGATATGAAATTCATTGCGTGCGCAGACAACTTTTCAGCTTCAAAAACTTTATACAAAAAGCTTGAAAAAACTATGCTATGCATAAACATGGTCTCAGTTTTACTAGGATTATCTTCTAATCTGATATTTTGCTTAACACAAAATGGTATGCCAATATGTGTATCAAACATGAGGTATATGTTTTTATATACTATTATAGAGCTCTTTATGATTTTTGGCAGAAACCAATTCATTTATGTATTTTTTGTTTTGTATTGTCGCGTAAAAGTCTTCAGAATTAATTTTGAGAGCCAAGTCTTCAAGGGTAGACACTCAATTAAAAGATACATTCAGGTGTATTGCACAATTTTGGATTGCTATGATGAATCATACAGTAACCTTAAACCGATGGTATGACATTACAACTTTCCTAAACATAATTTATAAAACTCTGTGCACTGTGTTTATCTGCTTCTAATTATTTTTGTATGTTTTTTTTTGGTGATCAATATAGAATATTAAATATAACGCCACCTACGCTTATCATTATTATATGGATAAGTCAGTTTTAATGAATGCCTGTCTTGTTATCTCTATGTTACAGATGGCTATAAGTATTATTTGCTGTGGAGTAACAAAAGCAAATCAATTGGTGAAATTTATTACTGCAATAAAACTATGGGTACGTATAAATAATTATCATATCTTCAAACTTTACGAATTATGCCTGCAGATATTATATTAATATTAATACGCTTTTATTAGCATCAGACGTATGTTAGTATGTTAGTATGTAACGGAATCTTTGAACATGATTTTGACCCCCTTCAAAACGTCGGATTAACTCGAAATTCGGCATACTTATTAAGGACCGATGACAATTCAATATTTTAAACATTTTGACCCGTTATCCTTACTAGGATAATCAGGATCAGCGATTTTTGTTTTCCTGAGACCCGGAAGGTCTGCGTCAATGTCAAGTAGTATAGATAATTACAAACAATGTCCAGTCGTCAAGTAATCTGTCATGTCATGTTCTAGTAAATCGATGGCAGATTACTAGAATGTATTTTTAATTTTTAAATCAATAATAAGCTATTAATTTGTACAGCGATTGAATAAGAGAACGATACAGCAAACGAATTTAAAAGAGCTTATTGATGTATTTCTACCACACTCAATGAAACCTGCAGTATTTTAAAACCCATTCTGCAGATTGTACATTGTTTGCATTGATAGCAATATTTAGTGTTCTGCATTTCTGATCTAAAGTATCAACGTAGACTCCATTATCTAGCAAAATTTTGATTTTTTCACCACCACCTTTCCAAGCAGCGTAATGAATTGGTGACATCCAGGTGTCAGTATTTATATTAGTACCTCCAGATATTAGTATCCCTGTAATTTCTTTATCGATATTCAAAATATTTTAGTGTAATGGGGTGAACCCATTTTCCCATTTTGGACCAACTAAATTAGCATCCGCACCATGTTGAACAAGAAGTTCAACAACTTCGACACGTCCGTTGTTAATAGCATCATGAAGCGGTGTCTCATCATCCTTATTCATTCAGCGTTTCAACATCTGCACCTTCCTTTAACAAGATATCCACTTTAAATAATCACTGAAAAATTAAAAATAATTAATAGTTTAAAAAAACTAAAAAATACGCTTTTATAAAAAATTCGACCAAAAAATGAAAAATAAATAATAGTTTAAAAAAACTAAAATAATACGCTTTTTATAGAAAATCCAACAAAAAAATAGAAAATAAATTTTTAAAAATTTGAATTAAGAATAGTGTAAATAAGAAAAAAAAAAAATTTATTGTAAAAAAAGCTTTGCTATCCATCGTGGTATATATTGGAACCAGCATTCTGGGCTAGGTATAAAAATAGTTTTTAGATATACTTACTGAAGATTTTTAGGGTTCCATGCCTCACCAAAAAATAAGGGGACACTTATAGGATCACTTTGGCGTGTCTGTCTGTTTTTCAATACTTTTTTTCTTCAAAACTGCTAAAGTTTTCACCATTCTATTTATACCAAATATTCATATAAAGGTCTTTGAATTCATATTGCTGTTAAGATAATGATAGATCGGAACCTTTAGTGCGCGGATCTCACTTGGCTTATCCGGTTTATTTGTTTTAACATATTATCGTTAGTAAATAAACTTTTATTAGTTAGGTAACATTATATGTGAAATGTAATGTTCAAAGTGTTTGATAACATAACATAAAATAGCACCCCACAGTCACATACGTAGTCTTGATCCCACACTAGGATTCGCTGTGTCGTGAGTTTCACTCACATACTTACACACACCCACACTCTCTCAACATAACATAACACATCCAGTAGTCACATGCATGGTCGTGGTCCCAAACTGGGACTCCCTGTGTCGTGGGTATCAGGAGCTGCGAGTGCCATGGTGCTTAAGCACCCAGAACGGATATTTGCGGATCATGCAAGCTTCTGTCCTGTAGCGGGAATCGAACCTACGACCTCTCGCAACCATTTGCAACCTTTCGCATCTAAGCAGTCAGTTATTAGGAAGATAAGTCTATAGTGTTTCCTTATATTTTTTGCTTTCCTTTTATTACTTAATTTTCTAGACCTAATTTTACCTACTCAATACGTCTGCTTGGTGACTTGTAATGACGTCCGATGTACAATCCGTGGACAGGGTCACTGGTGATCTGTATTAGATGTTTTTTCTCACAAAACAGGTTTACTTGGTTCGACACTAACAATCCTATCATATGAAATAGTTGTTTTTTTTAGTTTTTGTGTTTAGATGACTATGTAATCTTGTGATGAAAGAAGTAAATGCATTATTTTTATTTACTTAATTTATTATTATCAGGAACTACAAGTACCAGACCCGAAATAAATATTTGCAGATCATACAAACATTTGTCCCGCAGCGGGAATCGAACCCGTAATCTCTTGCATCTCAGCCGGCTACTCACCCACTGCGCCACGGAGGCTGTCATAAAATATCAATCTCCGATACAATTATCAGAGACTGATATTTTAATGGTAGTCGGATATCGAAGCAAATCTACGCTTAAAGTTTTCTTTTCTTTTAGGGGCAACCTATATTGGTAATTAGCTTCTTGGTAGATATGATGGGAAACTTGGCATATATTGTTATATCTGCTGTGATATTGGATTTAGCTGCTGCTGAGCAACGACAAATACAAGCTTACATTTTAGAACAGAAAATGGAAAAAAAAGGTAAGATTATCATTATTTGCCATCTGACACCAATAATACAAAACGATATAATCTCATCTCAGCCAACTTTCGATTAATCATCAAAAATAATATGACAGAATAAAGAAAAAAGAAAACGACAGCTAACTTTACCGGTAGATCATTACTGCGTGTGTCTACGATGCTCTACGAGGCTCTACGAGACTCTACGATTCTCTACGAGCTAGTCTAGGGTTCTTGACAGTTCCATAAAATTTACTTTGTTTTCAGATGAACGGCTAATTGAAGATATGCAGAACTTCCTATTACTGTTGAAGACTGTGCCCATCCAGAACACGATCTACCGCGTGATCCACTTGAACTTGAGATCAGTGTTGACCTTCACTTCTTACATTTTGACCACCACTATCGCCATTTTGCAGATCAAGAATATTGATCTCAATACTCGATAGGTAAAGATCATATCGTAGTTAACTACTATCTGTTTTTCCATATCATAGCAACTAAGCTAAGGTTTAAGATTTGCTTCTGATTTTGAAATTGTGATTTACATGTTTGCTTGGAGTGTTATTTATATAGAACTTGAGATCAGTGTTGACCTTCACTTCTTACATTTTGACCACCACTATCGCCATTTTGCAGATCAAGAATATTGATCTCAATACTCGATAGGTAAAGATCATATCGTAGTTAACTACTATCTGTTTTTCCATATCATAGCAACTAAGCTAAGGTTTAAGATTTGCTTCTGATTTTGAAATTGTGATTTACATGTTTGCTTGGAGTGTTATTTATATAGAACTTGAGATCAGTGTTGACCTTCACTTCTTACATTTTGACCACCACTATCGCCATTTTGCAGATCAAGAATATTGATCTCAATACTCGATAGGTAAAGATCATATCGTAGTTAACTACTATCTGTTTTTCCATATCATAGCAACTAAGCTAAGGTTTAAGATTTGCTTCTGATTTTGAAATTGTGATTTACATGTTTGCTTGGAGTGTTATTTATATAGAACTTGAGATCAGTGTTGACCTTCACTTCTTACATTTTGACCACCACTATCGCCATTTTGCAGATCAAGAATATTGATCTCAATACTCGATAGGTAAAGATCATATCTTAGTTACCTACTATCTGTTTTTCCATATCATAGCAACTAAGGTTTAAGATTTGCTTCTGATTTTGAAATTGTGATTTAAATGTTTGCTTGGAGTGTTATTTATATAGAATTCTTATCTCACTGGTGTTTTTAGATAGGTAATAATTGGTTTTAGGCAGGTTTTCTGGCTCATAGTAAAAAGAGGCCCATTGTAGCTTACCCTTTCGGGAAAAAAACGTGTGTTCATATCTCTAGCTTAAAAAACACAATTAAATGTTTTGGACATGGATGAAAAATAAGTTATTTTATTTTTTAATTAAGTTATGTTAGTTAATTTACTTTTTCTGGTTTAGTTTCTTAAAAAATAATCAACATCACCAACCGGTAGATGCCCACTGCTGGAATAGGCTTTACCTTTTGAAATCAATGGGGGGATTGACCATAATATTAACCACGCTTAATTGGCAGGCGGATTGGTGATCGCAGTATAGGTGTTAAGTACTCAGATAGATACAGTTACGTGTACCCTGGTTTAATCCCTTAGTCGGTTTGTACGACATCTACGAGATGAGATGAAGGGGTTTATTCTCAGGTTAACACAAATTATAGTAAAAGATAAAACTAAACTTCTAATTCATAATCTTTTAATAGCTAAAATAGCTTTTGTCTTGTTTTGACGTATGTCATTTTACATTAGAGAGAACAAAACAAAAGCTATTTTAATTGCAATGAAATGCTGGAATAATATTCCACCGCCAATAAGGAACCTGCAAAATGTTCTAGGGTTTAGGCAGAACCTTAAAAAATACCTACTTAATTGGCAAAGGGAGCAGGAACTCCTCAAGAATGATACGAGTGCTATACAACTATATAATTTAATATTTGTTTATTATCTACTTATAATTATTATATCTGTTTTACTTATTATTGTTTACCGTGTATAATTTGACTTATATATTATTTATTTACTTTTATTCTATTTCTTTTTTTGAACTTTATTGTTTTTATGTTTTATTTCGTGTTTCATTGTGTCCGTGACTTTTTTTGACAAATTTATTATATTGTTTGCAAAATGGCTCCAACGGAAGACCAGCGTAGGTTGTTTACATCCTGCATATGCTGAGTTGGGGCCTTTTTGCAACAACATTTTTTATTTTATTTTATTTTTTGTTTTGTGTAACTGTTTGCTAAATTGTATATATAATGTTGTTGCAAATAAAATGTATTCTATTCTATTCTATTCTAATTAAAATAGGTTTAAAAAAATATTATAAATAAGAGGATTAGATTTATTTGATAGATAAATTAAGTATGAGACACACATCCCTTCCTTTTCATAACTGTCATTATTTATTTATTTAATAATCAAATAAAATCAAAAGAATTTTATTAATTGAAATCACAAGGATCATTCTGACGCAGGTTCGATTCCCGCCTCGGAAAAAATATTTATACAATCTGCAGATAACTGTTCAGGGTGTTCTGGGTATTTTTTATGTATAATAAAAAATATCTACCTATGTAATGTGCTAAGTATATCAGTTATCTAGTACCCATAACACAAGCTCTGCTTAACTTGGGGCTAGATAATGTTGTGTGAAATGTCCAGCATTTATTTATTTATTATTTATTTATATTAGCAAATTTTCTAAACTAAATCAAACTCCACCTATTCAACCAAAATGTTTATATTCTATCAGTACCTTACAATTATGACATTAAAGCCACACAAAACAGCCATTCACCCTTCCGTCCATATACAAACCCATTGAAAATTCGAAAAGGTTACACCGATATTCGTTGGAAACCCGAAGGTACCGATACTCGTTGAATAGATGTGACAAGGACATGTCACCTGGAGGACGAGAGAAAGCAAGATTGATGGCAGCACCCGGCGATAATGCACACCAACCTTTATAGTGAAATTGTGAACGTGTCTGAACCACAAGACGCTGTTTAACGCCATTTTAGTTATAAACGTGACTTAGGCTGCGCCCCCAATAGCCAAACTGTTCGCCGCTGACGATCATCAACACTTCTTGTGATAGCAAAAACTAGCTTTGCGGAAATCAAGAAGTTGGTTAATACACATGTTTTTATTGATAATATCTCATAAATATCATTAGTTTCGCTACGAAAGTCAATTAACCAAAACAACATTATACAAATCAGTCATTGAAATTTGTAGCTAAACTAATGCTTTTTATGAGATACTAGTTGCGCCCCGCTGTTTCACCCGCGTGAAGATTGATGCAAATTGATGATGATGATGATGATGATGAAAAGTAGCCTATGTGTTAATCCAGGGCGTAAAGTATCTCCATTTCAAATTTCACTCAAATCCATTCAGTAGTTTTTACGTGAAAGAGTAACAAACATCTATACTCACAAACTTTCGCGTTTATAATATTAGTAGGATTATTGCTCAAAATATGTGTATTAGGTCTTCTGATTCCCGCAAAATCAGTTCACTATCAAAAGAAGTGTTGATTTTAGCTGTGATGAGCAAAAAACATAATAAAATTTGAATTTCACGTCACTTCGCTGACGACGTCACGTGCCTGGCCACCATATACGTCCTAAACTAACAGTGGTTAGTAAAAGACAAAGAAAATCGATGGTTTAAATTTGAGGCCATAATATTTTTCATTATTTTTATTTTCAATCTAACATCTGTCATAACAATTCTTGTTGGTCAATAGCAATTTCATAGGCGAAATTTCTAGATGCAGAATATTTTTTTTTATCTAGGAACAACCACTTCTGATTATAATATATTCAGATAGGTAATATTATTATCTAAGTTCTCACCTTTCAAGTACAATTTAAAATTACACTTATCAACTACACCCAGAGCCTATAAATTACTTTGTATAAGGGCCAAGGTGACACTCTAAAGAATTTCTCAGACAAATGGTCGTTAGGGCCCCGTTGATAATATTTGTTCAAGGATTCACAAAACTGTGGGGACCGATTGTAGGCTTTCGAATGAATTAGAATTTACATTTTAGTATTTATGTTTGAAGTGGAAATTTATTGTGAGAGATGGATTATTAAATATGTGTAATATATTTTACATTATATAATAAATGTGTCTACTAAAAGCTCTATCTAGTGTGATGAATAGATACATTTCTACCTCTCTATGCTTCACTATGTAGATGGAATAGTTTTTTATTATCAGTTGGACACTCACTAGTAGAAAACAAGCTACAATTAGATAAAACATCAAAAAATATATGTTAGATACTCTGCACGAATTCTCAAAAAATATAATAAGAAAATTTTCGTATTATTTGGTTGGTAATAAAATTGAAAAAAGTTATTATAGATGGTTCATTTTAGAATAAAATTAGCTAGCAACTCAAGCATCGAGCATCCGAAAATTGATCTAACAATTACCGACATACCCTGGAGATTTCTCACAGCCCCTCAGAAAATTGCCATCCACTTTAGTTAGAATACGTTTCTCAAATTTAGTAAGAGACAATCTGTAGTATCACAGAATAATCGTAGGTAAAATCGTAACTCATGGGCCTCAGTTCAATTCAAACACACTGTTGTCAAAAAATATTTATTTATTGTGTGTGTATTTTATGGTGCCGTGGTGTGTCCAGTCTAAAAATAGACCCATCCGTCTCCTCCCGTGGATTTCATACAAACAGACTAAGGGATACCAGCTGATACTGGGACAAATTACAAATTACAAATTATTTATTCACAAAAACAGAGTAACATCACAGAAACCCAATGCGTTACATCTACTAAGCTTTTCTAATACTAATACAAACATTTTTTTTTTTATTAAAAAACTTAATTAACACTTCCATAACTAAATTTAAAACAAATAAACCCAAAAATTACATGAGCCGTATCTTCATTTTTAACATCAACGAATTAGTACAGAGACCTATTATGAATCCGTCAACCACGGTACTAGTGAGCTAGGTTTCTCACAATAGCGCATACAGTATTCCTCGATTTTTGGCCATCTATCTGCAAATACATCAAAATCTGTATTTGCAGCGACTAGCGCATTTAGGTGACGTTGCGCGCAGCAAACTGGGGATTGCTGACTACTATGCGCGCGGACCTCGAAGTAAACAGCGGCACTCGCCCTGGGCGGAATCTGGCGCGATGCTCCGGCACACAGCCTACTGGGACACCAGGGGATGGGCAACAGCATCCATCTGAGTACTTACTTAACACCAATACTGCGATCACCAATCCACTTGCCAAGCTTGGTGATCATGGTAAATCTCCCGATCGTATTCTACTGGCCTCGTTTAACAGAAGACGTCTAAAGGCTGATGACGAGGGACTACACGTTAAAGTTTCACTCATACGACCACGTAACGTCATTGAGGGCTTTTCAAATTCGATTAAAAAAAATAAGTAGTTCAAATTGTTTCTATAGATGGCGCTGACTCAACTGTAAATGCCAAGATTGTTAAATGTATTACCAGTGGTGTACGCGTACTAAGCTATTATCTACCTAGTCTGTGGCTATTAGTCATGATATTCTGTTTGTGTCTGCTTCTTGAGTGTGCGCTAGTAATTTCGTGATGTTTTTAGAAGTAAGCAAAAATAAACACCACGAAACGAAAATATATCTACGTTGTTGATGTTGACATTTAACTTTATTTTGACACTTGACATTTACGTAACAGAGCAGCGCCATCTATTTTCAACGCTGAAAGCATGATATGAAACGGCCGTGAAAACCCCTCATTGTTTATTGATTAGACTAAGTTCTCCGTTTGCATTTTGAGAAAGAAACGCGCAGAATACAGTTAATCCGAATCTAAGCTGTACTGAGGCTAAAACACGTTTATAAACAGCATGATAATTTTAGCATGGTATGTTTGTTGCCTGAGCTGGCTCTTATCTGGCTCAACGCATTAGTATTGCCATTTAGTGTGGCAATGTAGCCAACATTTTGGGATTTTAGTCTAGTATTTATTTGGATCAGAAGAGCTAACTTTAGATCGTTTGCAACGGTCTTTAGAAAAATCAACTGTTTCATTTTGTATATAATTTTATTAGCTTTATTATTCTTTCTAAAATAGAGATTTTTGAATATACATTAAATCAGCTTAATCTACTAATTTTGAACAACTATCCAAAATAGGAGAGGTATGGCAAGCAATAATAACACTTTCTTATTTTAAAAAGGTTTATTATATTACTTGTTGAATTAACTAACACAACAAATGTAATTGTAGCATCAGTTAGCTAGCTAATTCATCGCTTGTGTAATGGCACACAAAGTTCCCGTAAGTACAAATACAAGTACGCAATCAAGTTATTGGCTTCAAACAAATTTGAATAAATTATATATGATTGACTTGGACTTGTAGGTTTTATTCCCTCTCGTTTATTATTTTTTCATTTTTTCTTATTTCCTAGATCCGAGTCATGATCAAAACAAAAACATCTTCGTCAAGGGCAACACTCTTGTCAGAACGATTGAACTGTTCGAGCAACACGGAAGGGAGTAGCCATTCGCAGCGTTCCCCTCTGTCAAACTACAAGCGAAAGTAGGCACATGCGTTCAAAAAACTAGTTGTTATTCTGTGCAAGGTTTGTTAGTGTAAGTGTCGTCATTACAGTGTTGTATTTGGATGTGTATATGCGGAATTGCGCTTGTGTGCACATTTCCCCCCCGCAAAAAATTACAGAACTATTTGAATGGTAATATATCGCTAAGGCTACTCCCTTCCGGCCCGCGCGGAAGTCCGTGTTGCTCGAAGATTGAACTATACCACGGATGTAGCTCAATCGTTCGTAAGCTTGGATTTACGACGGACGAACAGACGCTGACCGAGTGTTGTGTATGAGCCAGACCAAATGGATCGTGAAATCAGGTGGATATTTGCAAGCTTGAGGAGTGTATGTAGAAAATATACATGCCTCATATCAAACTTAGAGGAAATCATTAAAATTCTTAACTATAAAAAACCCACTTCCGTCTTTCGTTTATCTAGATGATTTTTCGATTGGTAGTGAACAAATCCACAGATCATCATCATCACAGCCGTTAGACGTCCACTGCATGACGAGGCCTACCCCTTAAATTATGTTAATTTATGGGGGTTAATAATTTGTTTACTTAGCTTTATATAAGTTTCCCAAAAATTAATAAAATTAAATATAATGGGTAGGATTTGCCATAGTCCCCTCTCTTGTGAATTGGTAGGTAATCGCATTATTGGTGCTAATTACTCAGGTGAATGCTGCTGCCCATCCCCTGGTGCAATCCCTAAGCCAGATTTTACGAAATCCATGGAACACGAAGAGTTCTGTTTTTAGGCCAGACACGACACGGCTCCGAAGAAGTTTCCATATCTATGTAGATCGGGTTGAAAAGATTATTCTTTAGGCAGAACGAATTTTCACGACTGAATCGAATCATGCTTTTAGCGTGGAAAATAGATGTCACTGCACTGTGGAAAAACTGTCAAAACTGTGAAAGTTTTACTCAGTGGCAATGTGACTTTGACAAACAACAAAAATGAACCTGAAGAATTTTTGGCAGTTGAAATTAAGTTAGAGCCATGCTATCAAACTAGTTGGAACTACTTTTTTTTTTTTTAATCTAAATTGAAATACCCTCACTCAATACATTATGAGCTGCCAGTCGTATTGGATGCATGGTTTCCGTGATATTAATAAACACGGAATATTCTTAAGCAGTTACACCAAAATTTGTCTCTATCGATTGAAATTGAAACTGTTTTATTTTTCCCATGTCACTACAAAACTCAGCTTATCATTGATATAATTAAACAGTGTCTTGTCTTTTGCATATAAAACTTGACTTTAAGTAAAGTTTAAATATAGCTTGCGTGTGTGCCAAATTTATACAAAGTACCTCTATTATCTTCGGTGTGAAATTCCGTGCTTATACAATTTTTTTCTACTGTAATTCAAGCTAAAACTTAGGCACCATTTTATTGTTTTCGTTTTACCTAAAGAGCGTTTAAAGTAACTTGGAGAAAATGCGCTGATACTAATGCAGGCATCCCGTTAAAAGCACACGTGGATCGCATCGGAATCAGGTCAGTAGGTTTCAGTAATTTGAATCTCATTTAAGACAAGACCTGAGGCCTTACCATGGGCTCTTATAGCGATTCAGTTCAAAAACTATTCAGTACAAAATATCGGTCGTCGTTAATATTCGTTATCATTAAATAACTTTAATCAAAATCTATAAACCTTCTGCTACTGTGCCTTTAAATATAGCTGCGGACATCACGGAACCGATATTTTGTACTGAATAGTTTTTGAACTGAATCGCTATAAGAGCAAATAAGATAGGTAAGGCATCTGGAGTGCAATTCTCTAGTTCAACATATCGCTTTGTCGTCAAATTAAATTATAACGCAACATCGAACCTTTGAATATTCACCTGTTTGTAACAGATTCTTTTTTTGTCACTTTTGTTTTTCTTTGACCGCCATTTTCAAAATATTTTCCACTGGATACAAAAAGTGTTTATGTGACACTAAATGAAGTGATTTTTCAAAATATGTCACAACAACTACAATGGTGGAATTTTTAGGGGTCGTTGTTGGGAATAAACCATTTTTCCCAAGAGTACTGTAACTTTTTTCCGCAACAGTATAACGGCATTCACTAGCTGTGGTAGTTTCGGCCTAGGAATAGGACTTCTCCAACTCATCCTGTGGATGTCATAAAAGGCGACTGAGGGATAGCGCCAGGGGATGGGTAGCAGCATTTACCTGAGTAATTAACACTGAACTAGGATCACCAATCCGCCTGCCAAGCATGGTGATTATGTCAAATCCCCTCATGCTATGGGGGAGGCCTCATCTAGTAGTGGATGTCTACTGGCTGATGATGAATGTCATTGATTTGATGCATTACAAACTATTTGGTTATCTTTATCGGAATCAAAGAGTAAAAACTGGCCAAGTGCGATTCGGACTCGCGCACGAAGGGTTCCGTACCATTATATATAAAAACGGCAAAAAAATCACGTTTGTGGTATGGGAGCCCCCTTAAATATTTATTTTATTCTGTTTTTTTAGTTTTTGTTGTTACAGCGGCAACAGAAATACATCATCTGTTAAAATTTCAACTATCTAACTATCACGGTTCATGAGATACAACCTGGTAACAAATGGACAGAAGGGCGGACGGATGGACAGCAGAGCCTTAGTAATAGGGTTCGTTTTACCCTTTGGGTATGGAATCCTAAAAAAGGAGTTTAGTTTCATAAGACGAGGAGTCTTATGAACCAAAACCGAATATTTTCTTATAAAAAAAATTCCTTAGTTAACGTCATATCATAACGTTGATCAGTGTTCTAAATCTTTTCACAAATGGCTGTCTTGCTTAACATTTATTTTAATAAACGCAACACACGGCTCTTTCAGCACACATTAGCGGCGTACAAAGGTGGTCCCCGTAGTAATCTCACGGGTTAACTTACAGAGGGTTTCAGTATTACTGGTATTATGCTTTAAGCCTTGCCGAGAAAGATCTTTTGTGCTAAATAGCAAGAAAGAAATGCTACATAATGAAAGACAGTGCCATAGCTGATGCAAACCATTGTCGCGTAGCAGATCTACGCCGTAGCACAAAGGTTTGGTTCACGCGTCTCAATATTTCTATGACTTCAATGTAGCACACTTTCTTTCATAAAACGAGGTTTCATGAACGATAGAGTTACACGTAATAGAAAAAAACGTTTCAAAGTTATTTTTAAGAAAAAAAAACAAAAACAGACTTCCTTCAATTTCGATAAAAATTATATGGGACCAGCTCTGAAGTATGAACTTTTAAAAAAAAAATAATCATCAAAATCAATTCATAAATTGGCAGAATAATCGCGTAACAAACATACAAAAAAAACATAAAGTCGAATTAAGAAACTCTTCCTTTTTAACCGACTTCCCAAAAAAGTAGAAGGTTTTCAATTCGGTTATATTTTTTTTTTTTTAATGTTTGTTACCTCATATCTCCGGCGTTTATGAACCGTTTTTTTATTTTTTTCCGTTTGGAAAATTCTTATTTTATTTGAATAGATATACTTCCAAATTGGTCCCATTTTTTTCAGAATCCAGTTCTGATGATGGAATCCATGAGGAATAGAGGGAACTCCTCAAATATTGTAGGCATACATATATTGATTTTGATATTTTCAGCAACAAACCAAGCATTTGCATTCAAAAAGTATCATAATCCTTTCACCACTATGGTTCTTTCATAATTTTTTTTTTCATCCACATATTTAGTTGAATACAATGGCGGAAGTCGGTTTTTTAAATGAAAAGTTATTTTGAAGTCGGTTGAGAAAAAGTCTGTATTCCTCACTCGTTGTTGATACCTATATTAACATTATGCGTTACAACACGAAACCTAGACGGGAACATTCCTCTAGTTTCAATTTAAACTCAGCTATTTAATATCACGTGCTGTGTTCTCGTAGGTATATCATAAATAACTATTACCTTAGTTTGCAGCAATATGTTTCCTAGTGGAACACATGTATTTAACGAGTTTCTTGGTTTTCCGTGTTCACTTATCATCATCAACAGCCGTCAGACGTCCACTGTAGCAGGAGGCCTCTCACATAGAATGCAATGGGATTGGCCATAATCACCACTCATGGCAGGCGAATTGGTGATCGCAGTATTGGTGTTGAATACTCGGGTGGATGCTGCTTCTCATCCTCTGTACACCAGAGGATGAGAAACAAAAAAATAAATAAATAAATAAGATATTATATAGCATAAAAATAAACTAAGTGATTACACATCACTTATTTTATTTTTATGACATACTCATGTATCCTCTGTCATCTTACATTTTTATACATAGATTTGTATAGCATTGCAATCAATTTCTAAATAAACTGACTGACTGGCTGGCGCCTTGGCTGCGTGCTGTCCTCTCTCCCTTTCTAGTAGTTGTAGTCGGAATGCGTGACACTACTTTGTCAAGAGGTCAATCAGCTTTGGCAGTTAAAATACTTATCTATTGTCCACACTAAACTTAAGTCATGTGTACTTTCTCTTTGCTCTATAATGTAAGCATACCTAGCTTGTGGACAACAAGGCTGGTTACTCTCATAGAATCACTATGTTATTTTAGTCCTATATTTAGTACTATGCGAGTGTATTTGTTTGTTGTCCTAAATAAATAAAAATAAATAATAAATAATGACATCCACGGGAGGAGATGCAGATACCTAGCCTGATACCACGCCAAGTGTTCAATTCTATACGTATTTTTAATTAATTTATCAGAAGATCTACAGCGATATTAGTTATTATTATTATTAGTTTGTTGATATTACATTAATACACCGTGGAGTGTCCGGCCTAAAAATAGACCTGTTCTTCTCCTCCTGTAGATTTTGCTAAGGGATTACACCAGGGAATGGGCAGTAGCATTCACCTGAGTACTTAGCACCAATACCGCAATCACAAATCCACCTGTCAAGCGTAGTGACTATGGCAAATCCCCCCCATTTCATTCTATGGGGGAGGCTTCGAACAGAATAGAATAGAATATAATTTATTTGTATATAACTTTTCATTTAAAAAATCGACTTCCGCCATTGTATTAGACTAAATATTTGGATGAAAAAAAAAATGATGAAAGAACCATAGTGGTGAATGGATTATGATACTTTTTGAATGCAAATGCTTGGTTTGTTGCTGAAAATATCAACATTGCCATATGTATGCCTACAATATTTGAGGAGTTCCCTCAATGCCTCATGGATCCCATCATCAGAACTGGATTCTGAAAAAAATGGGACCAATCTGGAAGTATATCTATTCAAATAAAAAAATAATTTTCCAAATCGGTTCATAAACGCCGGAGAGATGCGGTAACAAACATTAAAAAAAAAAAAAAAAAAAAAAAAAAAAACCGAATTGAGAACCTCCTCCTATTTTGGGAAGTCGGTTAAAAAGAGTTACACAGAGACACATAAAAAAACTTATACTAAGAGGAAACAGACCCGAAGGTACGAAGTGTAACTCCAGCAACAAAATGGCTCTGCCTCAGCATGAGTTGGTTGTCTAGCGAGCTAACAACCAATGAACAGCAATGCAGGACTTCGTGATGATGATGATGTTATAACATTTTACTGCATCGCGTCCAAGCTCAGTATACAACTAATGTGGCCTGACTGATATTCCATCACGTTTTATTCAAAACTTGTGTTATTTTCGAGAATGTAGATCAGATATATTTTTATCCACAGCTATTGTAGTTACCATAACCAGACTATAATATTCTGATGCTGCTGAGACCTGAGGCTATTCTGGCTAGACTATCTGACAAAATAAAACCTTTAAAACAAACTTTAATTTATAAAAGAGATGGAATTTCTGTGAGTTGAGGGTATTAACAATAGAATATTTTTATGCTTATCAAAAAGCTGACGTCATATGATTTTTGATACGTATAATTTTTGTTAGTAGTAGTACTTTTTATTACGAGAAAAGCTTGTTTTATAATAGAGGTTGACCGGAGAAGTAAATAACATAAAATAACACCCAACAATCACATACGTAGTCATGATCCCACACTAGGATTCCCTGTGTCGTAGGTAACAGGAACTAAGAGTACCATGGTACCATAACACCCAGAACCGGAACAAATATTTGCAGATCATACAAACATTTATCTCGTAGCGAGAATCGAACCCGTAACCTCTTTCATCTCAGCTGGCTACTAAACCACCGCACCACAGAGGTCGTCAAGTACTACATATTTTACATCCATATTTATGCCGCCAAACACTGTGCTTTGGTCTAGTTTGAAGGGTATGAGTGTCAGGGAAATTACAGGCACATGAGACTTATCATCTTTATATCTCAGCGCAGTGTAATGTCACGTAGGGTGCGTGCTAGGTAAACGTGACCACCATGTGGAGAGGGGAAGCAATCAATGTTATACGCTATCATTGCCACCTTTAACATGTGTTACCACTTTTAAAATCAGGGTGGTTATTCGCTATGACCTAAGAGATTCCTTGTCAATAACGTGTGACGGCACCCATACGATTCAGCGATGATTCCACGCAGATATCATAACGAGCCCACGTTATGTTACGTTTGGTCATAGCGAATAAGGGGGCAGGTTTACCATCCGTTTGTTCCGTAACCTATTCAAATAAAAACATAAAAACTATCAATTCCAACAAAACAATTTGATAGTTTGAGCCCATCATATCTTATCGTCCAATAACTACCAAGACACACAGTTTCAGGTTTCGTCTTAGGAAATAGTATTTAGTTGATATGTATCGCGATGACCTAGTTAAGTCAGAGCTTATAAACTGAACTGGGGGGAGTTGGGAGTGTATCTGATAATTGGCAACGATAATTTTATCATTTATTTTGTGATAGGCACTCTGATGTTTGTTTTTTTCACAAACCAATGCGTAGCTTATAGGTATGTTACAGGACTCTTCACTACTAGAATAATATACAATTCATATTTTAAATATTATATCCTACACTAGAGCCTGTAGAGTGACCAATAAAAAAATAAAAATAAAACTGGCCAAGTGCAAGTCAGACTCGCGCTCGAAGGATTCCATACCATTATCTATAAAAACGGCTAAAAATCACGTTTATTGTATGGAAGCCCCCTTAAGTATTTATCTTATTCTATTTTTTACTAATTTTTTTGTTATAGCAGCAACAGAAATACATTATCTGTGAAAATTTCAACCGTCTATACTACTACGGTTCGTGAGATACAGCCTGGTGACGGACGGACGGACGGATGGACAGCGGAGCCTTAGTAATAGGGTCCGTTTTACCCTGTGGGTACGGAACCCTAACAATGACATGACGAACAATCTAACGAAATCCAATATTCTAGAAAAAATACGGCTACCCGCTTTATCTTGAAACAACACGCTCGATAATTCAGTGCGAATTTACTCGCACTAATGCTGAGTACGTAGTTTAGAAGACGATTTAAAATAATGCTTGTGATTTAATTAATTAAAAACTCTGAATTTGAACGTTGCCAACCAAGGACACATAATCACATCAGGAGCCTTTAAACATCCACTGTTGGACAAGGCCACCCCCATAGAATGCAATGGGGGGAATTTACCAAAATCACCATGCTTGGCAGACGGACTGGTGATAGATGTTTGGTGTAGGTATAGGACTCAGGTGGATGCTGCTGCCCATCTCCTGGTGTAACCCCTTAGGAAGGCTTATACTAAATCCACGAGAGGAGAAAGAGGGGTCTATTCTTAGGCTAGACACACAACGCCACAATTAATTGAATGTTATTGGATAAACACACGTAGTATGTTTCTGTAAAAAAAATACAAATCCATCACCCTGTGTGAACCTGAACAGGTTGTTTGAGCCGTATCTCAAATTGCATAATATGCAATGAAGAGCTCTTTCTCAATGCTATGCTAACATTTCACTATCACTTGGCTAAATATAGGTTTTAATTATTATCTACCTACACTTAAAAGCAAATAAGGTCTAAAATTCCTCATCAAACGCAACACACGTTTGTTTTTCAAAGTAGAACAATAAAGGTAAATTCAAACTGTACACTGAACTCCTATAATAGTACAGGCAAATTAGCAAATAGTGTGGACCTAAGTCGTGTAGTCGTGGATTCTTATGGAAACGTTAGATGACACAAAAAGAAGCTTATCCTAGGTTTGCACCGTTTCTGGCGCTTACGGAACCCTTTTAAATATTAGGTACTAACTTAAAAAGGCCGTAAATTTTAAAATAGAAAGAAATTACTTGATGCAAGTTAAATTACGTATAGAGAGACTGTCTTAGTGCATTATGATTTTAATAAAAACCACGTGCATGTAGGGCACACAGTGTAACAAATGCATCTTCCGTAAAAAAAAACAAGTATAAAACTTCCGGCGGATGTAGTACTAATTAAATGAATAAGTTTAAGTCAATTTCCAGAACTACATTAATTTTCCCCGAAGTAGAGCGACAATAAAATATGGAAAAGTGCCTTCCGTGAGACGCACCTTGGTGCAAACCTGGTAATGTATTTCGAACATTTTTCTGATAAGTATATCAATTTGCACCGACTACTTTAATTTTCCCGGAGCCGTAATAACCACAAAAAGTTTTTTTTGTTAATGATATATTTTTGTATGTTCCGTATGTCGGATTTAAAAAATACTTGGTGCAAATGTAGATCATAACGGTTCAAAGTCTATGCCAAATTGCACCGACTACTTCTATTTCCCCCATTAAGTTACGGATATTTTAAGGTTTTCACCCTATTTCACCCTGTTCCGGAGGGTGAAATTACTGATGCTTATTATTAGAGGTGATTTTTAAGCCATACAAAACAATTAGAAAAGTTTTCATGACTACATCTAATTAGTTCCACACTTTTGCAAAAAATCACCTAATTTGACTGTACTATAATAGTTAAAAGACAATGCCCAAAAATATATGCAACCTAGTTTTGTTTCAAAATATAGTAGTGTCAAAATTAATCTTGCTGTATTTTGTATGCATTAGCGTACAGATTTAGCGTAGTGTGTCCGGCCTGAGAATAGACCCCTCTTTCTCCTCCCGTGGATGTAGTGAAACCCTTAATAAGGGATTACAAGGGGATGGGCAGCAGCATCTAACTGAGTATACGAGTAACACCACTCCCAGGGTGTTACTCGTTGGGACAAAAATTCCCAACGAGTAACAGTGTTACTCGTTTGGGTGTTACTCGTTGGGAACCCTCCGTATTAAACACCAAACTGCGATCACCAATCCACCTGCCAAGCGTGGTGATTATGGAAAATCTTCCCATTGTATTCAATGGGGGAGGCCTCGTCCAGTAGTGGACGTAAACTGGACGGTGATGATGATAACATAACACCCAATGGTCACATACGTCTTAATCCCACATTAGAATTCCCTGTGTCGCGGGTATCAGGAACTACGAGTACCACCCAGACCCGGAACAAATATTTGAAGATCATACAAACATTTGTCCCGCAGCGGGAATCGAATCTGACACCTCTCGCATCTCAGCCGGCTACTCGCCCACCGCACCACAGAGGTCGTCAATGATAATGATGATGAACGCACAGATTCAAATCTTTTTAGGTGTATTTTAATTATTATAAAACTTAAAACGAGCAGAGAGAACCTATCAATAATTACCGTTATCAGTCTCCACATAACGGGGGGCTTACCATAATTACCACGCTCGGCAGTACTCAAGATATGATTATATGACAAGGCACCTGTAAATGCATTCCTGTTTAATATTCAAATTAAATTGTATTAAACAATAATGCCGTTTCCCTGAAGTCAGTGTAAAGAAAGTTTACAAATCTTAAACAAATAATTATACTGAGAAATAGAATAGAACTTATCTGTATCTTGGGAATGGGCATTCTCCTTTACTAGCACAAGTTTTGTATGACTTTACTTTATTGCCTCCTACACTTATAAGGTATGTTTAACATAAGTAAGTTACTGGTGCCAGTGCTGATATAAAAACCGAAGCATTTTATTTGTCTTGGTACTAAACTCATTTGAAATCCTAATTATCCCACCTATGCGCTTGAAGCGATTCCAATCTACCTTTATAATAAGTATAATCATTTATTCTCTCGACACCAGGTTTATGATGCGCTCTGCTACGGAATGGAACTCATTGCGAGCATCAGTCTTTTTGGAACAGTATAATTTATGATATTTTAAGATGTGGGTGAATATGTTATTTCCTAGGTAAGCGTGGTCATCATCGAAGCATCTTTAACTGCATTGGACCGTACCATCAGGTAAGATGGTGGACAAAAGACAATTCGAAACTGTATTGAAATACTTGTTTTGTGACGATATTTCGTTTAATTTAAAAGGGTTTATATCACCAACATAATTTTAAGATAATTTAATTTACTCATTATCAAGACTAGATAGAAAAGGTGACCAATTTTTGGATACGTCGATTGAAGTAAACGAATGACATTGAATGAAACATGACAGTTTGACAGTGACATTTCATACTGCGCTGAGATACAACACGTATAGGCCTGCACTAATTTACAAGCTGTTAATTCTTAACAGCAACATCGTTTAATTACAAATAATATCCAGATTTTTTTTCTAGAAGATTTTTTTTTTGTCCCTGAATTCTACTGTCTAATAAAGAATTTGTACAAGAAACAATTTAATGTTTGGCAAGTTACGTAAATTTACCAAACAAACTTAAGTATATACAAGTTACTGGAGCTTTTACTGCCCTCGTCTGAATTGCCTTTTCGAACAGGTGCCTATTCAAATATAGTTTTACGAGTAGGTAACAGGTTGGCCTAGAATTAAATTCCGTATTTGCTCTTTTTTAGCAAAACATTTGAAAGTTTGAGTAATACTTGCCATGTTGCCTTTGAAACGGAGACTTACGTAAATATTTTTGTTTTTCTATTTGTATTTATCAGGAATAATAAGTCGAGAAACATATAAGAGGAGATCTGTGACCTGTCCACGTTTTAATAGGAGTATGAAAATATCATGTGAGTCTAAGTAGAATAGTAGTTTTTATTTTAAAAACTCATCTTTCTGTGAAATCGGTAACAGAAAACTCCTTATGGAGTCCTGAACCCCATGTATATTGAACGCCGAGGAGATGGTTGTAGGCCCGATGTGTCGATTATTAAAAGCACTTTGTACTAGTTAACTTATATAATAGGAACACCGAAGAACATGGTATTTTAGTAGGTATCACATAGTAACATTATAATTAAATTCACCTCTTAAGAGAGCGACCAAGTATCAGTAGGAATCAAAACCAGAGAGTGATTGTCTGTCTGTGTCTATTACCAATTCTGTACCACAGACTACTAAATTACTATCTACAGATAATTAAACCTAATTTAATATACTGTGGCAGACGCCACATCCTAAACGAACATTTTTTTCAGTTTAAATGCTTAAAAATAAAATAAATGTAAAATGTTAAATGTTTTTATATACGCTAAATTTATTAAAAAAGCAATCAAACTCTTTGGTTCTGAATTTACAATAAACAATATGGTACAGTTAGGTATTGGTTTTTCTTAATATGCTGTCTTTATTTACCATCTTCAATATACATTTTCTACCATTCATTTTATTAATAGCACCATATATTACGCAGCCCTCACATTACAGGTTGAGTTTGAAAAATTACAAGATAGATGAAAGTCAGATATTCAAAGGATCCAACATTTATCTAGAACCAGCAAAGCCTTTGTTACATGAAACCATTTATTCTAGGGTCATTTAAGCAAAGACTAGACAAGTCTAGTTCTTTCATATTATAAATAAGAATACAATTTAAAAAATAAGATTACATTTTCTAGATTTAGTTAGATATTTAAGACAAAAAAACTACAAAAAACTAATAATTTTTCTACATTTCAGTTATCATCATCATTCGCCTGTAGAAGTTCACTACTGGACATAAGCCTCCTCCTTAGAATACCACGACGAACGGTCTTGAGCCGACTCCATCCACCGACTTCCTGCGACGTTTTTAATGTCTGTAGTCCATCGAGTGGAGGGCCTTCCTCTACCGCGTCGTCCGACTTGTGGTCACCACTCGAGAACCTTTATTCCCCAACGGTTATCAGTTCTTCGAGCTAAATGACCTGCCCGTTGCCACTTCAACTTGCTAATTCTGAGAGCTATGTCGGTGACCTTGATTCTTCTACGAATTTCCTCATTTCGGATTCTATTACGTAGTGAAACTTCTAGTATAGCTCTCTCCATAGCCCGTTGCGTGACTTTGAGCTTGTATACGGTATTTCAGTTAATATCTCAGAATATATATTTTGATAGTAACGCATCTGACCTCTTAGAATCTAAAGTTACCACCTACCATTTGAATAGCCAATAACCCAACTAGAATGACTAGCAGTGTAGCATTTAAAGCCGCGCTAAATACAAACTCACTCGCGCATACTAAGTCTGCTAATCAGTGCGGGCTAGCGCGCAACGGCGCGACAGCGCGGATGTAGTGCACACTACTGCCAAACTGTTCCGATCTAAAACATTGATATGTTACTTACGCAATAAATTATGATTGAATAGTGGGGATGTTGAGACCTGCACTGACGTCCCGCTTTGGGGTGTATTGTGCATCAGTGGGATGTATTGTGTATTGATTGAATGGTGTAATATAAATAAATAAATGCTAGCCATTTCACACAACATTATCTAGCCCCAAGCTAAGCAGAGCTTGTGTTATGGGTACTAGATAACTGATATACTTAATACAATACATTACATAGATAGATATTTTTTATTATACATAGAAAATACCCAGAACACCCTGAACAAATATCTGCAGATCGTACAAACATTTGTACCGAGGCGGAAATCGAACCCGCAACCTCCTGCGTCGCAGGCGAGCCTTCACCCACCGCGCTACAGAGGTCGTCAAATAATCAAATATGATTTGTGATTGAATGATGTTATTTGTTTGAAATTATCATGTAAGTAACATAATTAACTTAACATATTTTTTTTGCTTCCTCACATTATGAAGACAAGTGTACCGCACTACCTAACGTTGATTCCTTATTTAATTCTGTACGTACCTACGTCAGCTAGTAAAGTTAGATACTAATAATGATTGAAAGTAGGTAGGACAATATGACGGAAGACTACCCTTGTACTACTGTGGGCGAGCGCGAGGCGTCGGGAGCTTGAGGCAAAGTAGGTATTTATCTCGGCAGCATTGTGGCAAGCACAAAGAGAAGTTCTTGAGAGTAGAGTTTATCTGTTCTATACTCCTAACCTCCTTATAACCCCTACAACCTACCGTCTATCAGATTCTAAACTGAAGTATGAGATTATATAAGATTAAAGTTAGTGTTTATCCAAAACGGGTAACATTTTAGAATTATTATGAACTGTTGCGCTGCCCGGAAAATGGACGGTTTAAAACTAATTCAAAACTATGATGAAAACTACTTTTCACCAATGTATATTAAAACTACCTTAAATTGAATAAACTTATGGAAAAAACTTAAGATGAACAAGAGTGTCGCGATCAGTGATGAGTACTGAGCTAATTCAGGTGTTCTAGTCCTGTAGGAGTTGAAACTGCTAATATGCATTACCATGAGACTGAATAAAAAGTGTTCATAGGGTCAATACCACCTGTATCTGCACAGTTTGAACAATAATTAATTATTTTATCTTATTTTTAATCTTAGACCAAATGGTGGTTAATTTTCCCTGTTAGAGAGTTTTATCCCAATAAAAAGATCGAACCACGAAGTGTTCGCTAGTATTGTGTTATCTCTTATAATATCCTCACTCATAAAATACAAAAACTTCTATCTCGCGCCCTCCAAACCCTCTTCATATAAAAACGGCCATTACAAACGTCAAAAGTATTATCGGACGTGACTTCCGATGTTCAGACTTCCGCTGAGTTCCGGGAAACCATTTTAATTTTATCAGAAACAAAACTTCCCGCTTTTTTACGGATGAACCCGAGGTAGTATTTCCAGTTAGTAGGAGTGTTTTGTGATGGTTCGGTATCCAAAAGTGGCATAATCCTCAAAAGTTAAATTTAAATTTACACGGAGATGCAAGAGATGCTATCTTACATTCTTATTTCTATTTTTTTCTTTTTTTTACTTGCACTTGCATTTTATTTATTTATTTATTATTATTTATATTTTGAGTATTACATCCATGGGAAGAATAAGAGCGGTCTACTCTTAGGCCGAACACTCCACAGCTCCTTCTACTTACTGCCAACGAAAAGTTAGAGCTAGGTAGTGAATTCTTATTTTGCCCTCCAAAATCTTTACTAGAAGACCTAAGGAACTAGACCTGAGACGTACAAGTGAAGACATAAAGACGAAAGTCAGTTTCCCAACTATAAGATCTAACTACTTTTTAGTTATTATTTTAAGAAATAAGTAGTCGCGAAAAAGCCCAGGAACTACCCATCCATAGATGCTTATTAAAAAACCAAGCGACGTTTTGCGAGTAGCCTGAATTCAGATACAAATGCAAGTAAAAAAAACGCCTCGTCCAGCAGTGATTGTAAACAGACTGGAGTTTGTTTGTTGTATCAAAATAAACAAGAAAAAATGGCTGAATCTAACAAAAAGCTGGTAAGTTGGCTACAGTATACCAAGGTGATACGGAAGTCCATTACGCGGAAACCGTAAATAGCGGTTTTTATAGAAAATTCCTGCAAATTTCGAGACGTGGTGGTGGTACAGATAGGGATACAATTTCACATGAAATTCAAACTAATCCTTTCTAAAAAGGACCTTATTCCACCTACCTAAGACTCATTTCACAATTTGTTTGGATGACATTCCTTTATTGTTTGCCTGGAAAATGGGATGGGAAAGGATTTATGTATCCATCAAAATATATACAAATACATGTATGTTTTAATGGCAGTGTTACACGTGATTCCTTTATAAAAATGTGTAATTCATAAAGGAGCAAAGACAGAATTATATTTTCTTTGAAAGCGGACTTAAATATACTTAAAATGTGAACTGCTTCCGTGTACCAGTGCTACGAACTGTGACGTAACGAACGCGATACTGCTAATATTATAGAACTCTGAATAAAATATTATTATTTTGTAATACTTCATTTTTAGAATGTTTTCTCAAGGGCAAAATGTAAATTTATTTGGATGTTTTGCTCCCATAAATGAGGCTACATTTATAAAGTCAGGACTAAAACCTGATTAATTAATCCCACAGCTTTATCTGCAGTGAGCATAATGGAATCAAGACCTAATTGCACATATTTTATTCTTTTGTCGAATAAAATCGTACATTGTTGTATGAAAATGTGTTCTAAGGGGGAATGCATAATGATAGGTTTTTTGAGAAGGGAAAAAAAACAAATTAATTTATTTATTGTCACTACTGTAGATAAGGTGATATAATTTATCAATGCTTGAAGTTAAGTGGTTTCGATTTATGTTTAAAGTCATGTTTCAATGATAAATTTCTCAGAACAAATAATATAATAATAATATTAGATAGGAGAACAACACCGTATAAGAAAATCTTTTTGTTTTTTCATTTAATTTCTAAAATAATAACCACTAACGGGAGAGATATAGAACTAAACCTTCGTGTTATTTTGGGGCTTACTTCTCAATATAACTAAATAAAAACGTTACTATAGTAACGAAATATAATTTTTATTTAAAAGGAGCAAGCTTCGAGACGTTAATAATTACGTCATTTGTCATGACGTTTGTTATGTCAAACAAACATCAAAAATCGCAAACAGTCGGTGGATGAAGGTGCCTTAAGACTGTTCGTCGTGGCATTCTAGGGGGGGATACCTATGCCCAGCATTGGAATTCTATAGGCTGATGATTATGAAACTTTGAGAATAAAAAAACATACGTCGCAATAAAATACTAGGCCCGTGCGAGCGTGCTTAGTTTGTGTAACGAAATCGCATAAAAACTAGCGAACCTAGCGTAGCTAGTTACGCTAGCTACGCCGTAGCATTTCGTAGTGCTATGAATAGTTTATGACAGAGCAATCAATTTTACAACAATTTTTAGAAAATTGGAGTTGGTGTTTGTACCATTTCTCTGAGATATATATCTGCAAGTGGCAAAGGAAAAAACTGATGAGTACTATAATAATAGCTAATACAAACTACTTATACTAACTAGTACTAATAAGTACTAATAGTACTAATACAAGTAACTAAATACCGTTGCAAACACCTCTCGCGTAGCTTACATTTTAGCATCATGCACAGTAAAGTGCGTCATGTATCCTGATAGCTCCTAAAACAATCACTGAGTCTTCTATCTAGCTCTGTTCTGAACAGATAGCGAGTCTCCTATGTAAGTGCAAGTGTGAGTGTGTGATGTGACTTACCCTTCCATCTCTGCCTCTGAACAATTATTTGTACGATCTGCAGATAATTGTTCAGGGTGTTCTGGGTATTTTTCTATGTAAAATAACAAATATCTATCTATGTAATGTATTGTATTAAGTATATCAGTTATCTAGTACCCATAACACAAGCTCTGCTTAGCTTGGGGCTAGATAATGTTGTGTGAAATGTCCAGCATTTATTTATTATTGTTATCTCCTTCCATAGATATCGTACAAGCCGACTAAGGGATTACACGAGGGATACGTAGCAGCATCCACCTGAGTACACAACACGCTAAGCGTGGGACTTTCGGCTTCACACGCGCAAAGCGGACTAAATAACTTTTGTGTTTTTTATTATTTTAAATTATGTATAATTATAATGGTAGATTTGTGTCATTGTTTGTAATTTTAATGTTTTCCTTTATTCTACCTGTCTGTTCTGTGTATATCTATGTGTTGTTGAATAAATGTATTTAAATTCATTCATTTCATTTGACTATGGCAATTTAGCCCAATGAATTTTATTAGGCTGCCTTGTCCAGCAGTTGAAGTCTAAAGACTGCTGATAATGATGACACCGTGTGGACTACAGTGTACTCGTCTGATTCTCAATGAGGACACATCTCAAGTTTCAGGAAAATGCTCAATATACTTGTCCTTTCTCAAACACACTCGTATAAATCCACAAGCCACATTTAACTAAGTAGCTATCTGTAACTGACAACTCTTGGTAATCTCATGTCGTATGAATATATGTAGTCTTCAAACTGGCGGTTTATGAAAAAGACAAGTCATCATCATATTATATGCAGCATAATCAGGCCATTGTATTCCCAATTCAAGGAAGTCATGGCCTACTTTCATCTACAGTGAATGGCTTCTAATCTACTACGCCAGAACATTGCAAGCTCATAATGCCTACCTAAATATTTTGGTTCTGGGGTTTGCTGGTTTCCTTACGATATTTTCCTTAACTATTAAGAGCAAGGTTTTGAGTTTTTTTTGTCATGCTTCTTAATGCATAACATACTGTAGCCCAAAGCCACCCAAAGCTTATACACTTGTAGAAAGGCGGTTAGCTCAGTTACGATGACAGATAATATATCAAAACATCTGTTGAAAAAAACGAGTTTTAATATTTTTCGAAGCTATATGAAGTTTCGTTTCCTTCCATATATTTCTTAGAATAATGAGTAGAGCACATATATTTACTAAGAGTATCCTAAGTTTTCTTCTCGTTTTTGCTAGGGGCGCTGTAGGTAAATGTATGGAAGAAAACGAAACTTCATATAGTTTCGCAAAACTATCAAAACTTAATCTTTAGCTTGCTATTGTTTGAAGATAAATAAAAAGTTAAAAATAAATATTTTTATCTTTTATCTTTATCTTTATAGATAGAAAATGATTTATTGTACTACTTAACACATAATATAGGAGAACTTAATGCCTGCTCTTCCAGCAAACGACCTCTCTGGTGCGGCGACCGAGCAGCCAGCTGATATGCGAGAGGTTGCGGGTTCGATTCCCAGTGCGGGATAAATATTTGTATGATCTGCAAATATATGTTGCGGGTCTGGGTGTTATGGTACCATGGTACTTGTAGTTTCTGATACCCACGATACAGGTTGTCTTAGCGTGGGATAATGACTACGTATGTGACTGTTGGGTGTTATGTTATTAAGCCTTTGATTCAATCAAGATTATCATAAAAGAATCATTCTATTGAAAACGAAAGAAAAAAATTGCAAGTATATTTTACACAGAGGTTGCCCTGTATTTTTCAGTTGAAGCAACCATAGAGTTTTATTTGCACCCGTTCTATATAGAACATACCAGCGCCGCAAGATACAGCTATCTCCGGATGAAGCGGTGCTCGTTTGCGTGATCTGGACAATTCACCATAGACCGGCTATTTGCAGAGATAGGGATGTATAATTTGTGTCCGTGAGCACATACGGAAATATGTTACAAAAATGTTCCTAATTTAAGTTAAACCCAAGTTTAATATTGTTAACGACTTTTAGGCCAAAGTTCACGAACCAATAAACGGGCGTTTGCCGTAACCATTGGTCAATAACCATTGGTCATTGGTATAACAAGCGTAGCGTGTGCTGTCTTGCATATTTTTGCTGATGTTTATTTACTTTTGACTACCTTCCTAAGGTTTTAAAGTTCTCATTTACTATGTATCAGCAACTCCTTGCTCCGAGTCACCACACAGGCGCTTCTCACCTAGTGGTAAGACGGACCATTTTTGTAAGCCAAGCCGTGTTTGTTGCCTTATTCTTCTAGGCTTGGTCGTGTTGGAACAGGAGTAATTTTAGTTTATAAGACGATTCAAAATGATCCTTGTGATTTCAATGAATAAAGTTCTTTTTGACTTTAACAGATTTTTTGACAGATAATCTTTGAAACCACCTGTCAAAAAGTATTGGTTAGGCTAAACAGTTTTATGACCGCTTGTTTATTTGTTGGTGAATACACCTTTTAGCCTTATACTAAACAACACAGTTCAACTACACGTTAACGGGTCTTTTTTTTATTATGGCTTCTGTGTCTATTATAGTTTCCACATTAAGTGGCTATTTGGACTAACCAATTCTTTGGCGTTGGTTACTTATTGTTTTAGTTGCCTAACGTTACTTAGTTTAATAATATAACGTCAGTATATATGACTTATTAATACTAAAAGCATTAGTGCAATAAAGTATTAGTCTATATACTTATATAATATAAGTATGTAGACTAATGCTTTTTTGCACTAAACATAGACTAACTTATTTGTTTCTTCCAGGTAACTAACTTTGTGTTATTAGGAATGGTTGCTAGCTCATAAACAAATGCCTGTAATACAAACTAATAACAACAGTCTACGGACACACATTCAAGTAGCACCCTAATGAGAATTTATCTGATCTCGTATACTATAAAGAAGATACAAAAATTTGATTTCCGTACTTCATAACTTCTACCTATTTTCCGTACATTTCTATCCCTGTCTCATCACTAGGGCCCTAATGAACCTACACTTAAAAACAACTGTTTCTTTTTCAGCCTTGATGTCCTGCCATATACTATGGCTCAAAGATAGAATATATTTATTATGATAAATGAATAAACTTGCATGTTAGTAATACCGTTTTAATCAGTTTTTTAATCAAATTCAATTGTAACTTGTGCAAATAAGTAATTTTTAGTTTGAAAACACTGTAAATCTTTTCTGATTAGATAGATTTTAACCGGTTTAACTTACGTAGATTATATTCGAGTATACGACCCGAGGTTTCGAGCAATTAAGATGCTCTTAGTCATGTATGGGTATTATTCTCGCTGCGCGGCGCGGAGTAGATCTAAATTGCTCGAACCCTTGATTAGTATACTCGAATATAATCTACGTAAGTTGAACCGCTTAAAATCTATTTAATCATGAATACCACTTACGAAAATTTTAATCAAAAAATATTTAATTATTTTATGCATGCCACTAACTACGCTATAACTATCTATCTACAGTTTGCCTGACTCCAGCATAATAACTTTCTAATGAAAGTTGTAGAGCGCCCACGGCCTTTGAAGACTAAACTAATTCAACACTATAACGTGGCAAAAAAAACATTTTTTTTTCTCCTTTAGAGAGAATAGTTTGTTTGTTCTGTGAGTTTATTTACTGTGATTGGAACGGCATATTACCAATTCCACTAATTAAAGGGTCATTATCATCACTAGCTGGGTTACGCCTCCTCTATTGAATACAATGGAGGCATTTGCCTTAATCAATACGCTTGGCAGGCGAATTGGTGATCACAGTACTCAGGTAAGTCAGTAAGGCTTTTACTACATCCACGAAAGAAAGAAAGAAAGAAAGAAAAGCAGTTTATTTATGATCCTACAAAAAACACACAAACACTAAAATATCAAACATATTAAACAATAATGACAAAATGTATGTGCCAGTTGCAAACTACAAAAGGGTCCCCAACTCAGCATTTGCTAGGCCGCCTAAACAACCTAGCGCTGGTCTTCCGTTGGAGCCCAGAGTGAACCACGGAAATCCGCCGGAAAGGAGACTCTGATAATATTTATTTATATTGTCACGGGTATTTATCGCGTGTTACCTTATTAATTTATTATTCCCGACGTTTCAGTCGGTTGGAGTCAGCCCGCGACCACGATTGCTGTAACGCATTCGAAACGTCGGAAATAATAAATAATAAGGTAACATGCGATAAATACCCGTTAATGTTAAAGAACTCCCTTTTCCACATTCGAACTCTATGGATGGTCCATTATGCGTGAGGATAAATACCCGTGACAATATAAATAAATATATATTCTAATCGCGAAAGTTTTAAAAATACTTTCATAATAATAGTATTATGAGTGAGTAGCCGCCTGAGATGCAAGAGATGTGTGTTTGATTCCGAGGACCAAAATGTTTGTATGATCTGCAAATATTTGTTCCGGTTGGGTGTTATGGTGCCATGGTACTCGCAGTTCCTGATACTCACGATACAGAGAATCCTAGTATAGGATCAGGAGTACGTATGTCACTATTGGGTGTTATGTAAATGTAAAGTTTGCCATAATCACTACGCTTGGCTGGCGGATTGGTGATCACAGTAATCAGGTAAGTCAATAAATCTTTTACTAAATCTACGGAGAGAGACCTCTAACACGAAAGGAAACTAAAAAAACACATATAACTACTACATAAGTAGTTTTGTTAGTAGTAGAACTTCTTGTGAAAGAGTTCGTCCGGGGAAGTACTACCACCGTACCTATTTCTGCCGCCAAGCAGTAGTGTTCGCATTGCTGTGTTTCAGTTTGAAGGGTACGGGTGCCGGTGAAATACAGGCACATGAGACTTTTCATCTTTATGTCTCAGGGTCGGCAGCGCGCGTGTGATGCCTCTGGTGTTACAGGCGTTCATAGGCTACGGTAACTGCTTTCCATATGATGGGCCGTAAGCTTGTCTGCTTGACAAGTAGCATAAAAAAAAACATAAACTAAATAAACTTAAAGAACAAAAAACAAAAACAATTGCTAAAACTAAGACCTTAGGAAGAAAACGAAATAAGAATAAAAACAAAACACAAAGGATACAGTACCTATCTTAAGGAAATTCATTATGTTTTCTTTTTGATAAAAAAAAATATTTTCACTAATACAGCTCTAATGGCGATAAAAAATCCTCGCCTAATTTTCAAGTTCTAAAGCCCTGAAGTCAACGTGCCATAAAGACGTAGACAGCCATATTGATGACCAGGCTGCCAGACATGACGAGGGTTGAGACCAATTTACGAAGGAGCATGAATAGAACACCTTGGAATCGCTATGTCATGACGGCGTTATTGTCTTTAGAGCATGACAAGGCGTAGAATGGACCTATTTTTGTTGATAACTCAATTTTCGAAATATACGGATGTAACCATGATGTAACCTTCTATAGTGCCATGTCAAATTCAAAGTTAGGCTGCGCCCCAGTATGCAAACTGTTCGTCGCCGACTGAGTTAGTGGCGTATCGGTTTGGTACGCTCTTCCATATATTTTAAATGGAGTGTTCACAATTTGCTAGTTTTGCGCTCACTCTACGCAGTGCGCAGTGCGTTACGCGCGCCTACTGTCTCAGTCGTTTGCCTACTGGGGACGCAGCCTTAGAAGTATTTTATCGATTGTAATAACAAGGATCATTTATCGTCCTAAAGGCCAGTTTACACCGGATGCGTATGCAGCACGTAAAGTAGACATACGCGCGTCACTTTGTATGTACATGCTTGCGTGCACGTCACGCAAGCGGTGTGCCATGTCTCATACAGTTTCATACATTACAACGTCATGGTACGACCACGTGCACGACGACACCTACGCGTACGCAGGTGGTGTGCTGCAGCCTTAAACTAAATTTACTTCTATTCTAACGCTACCATCCTTCATCCCTCTTTTCATAAAAACTGTTTTGGACTAAAGACATTATAAACGTCACAGGAAGTCGGTGGTTGGAGGTGGCTTGAGACTGTTCATCGTGAGGTGATAATTATGACTCCACCATGGAACGTGTGTGACTTTGAAACTAATTATATAAAATACCTTATTAGTGTTTATTCAGTTAAGAATAGTTATAATAGATGTTATGAATAAATAAACACAAAATACAAATACATTTTTTTTTATAACTTTAGTATTTATTTACCATGGCTCAGCAACTAAGAGCATCAGGACATATCCTATCCTACTAATATTATAAACGCGAAAGTTTGTGAGTATGGATGTTTGTTACTCTTTCACGTAAAAACTACTGAATGGATTTGAGTGAAATTTGGAATGGAGATACTTTACGCCCTGGATTAACACATAGGTCTTTTTTTCATCATCATCATCATCATCAATTTTCATCATTATTCACGCGGGTGAAACCGCGGGGCGCAACTAGTTAATCATACATGTCAAAATCAAAATAATCTCTGAACTAAGCTATAATAATTTTTCTATTAAGCCTTTAGAGTTCAACTTCAGGTTAAGAACCCCTCGTCCTATAACTATAATGCATGTAATTTTATCAAGCTCAGTACAATAAATTCATCAGAAAAAAATAATAACTCTTCTAAACAACAGAGTATAGTAAGTACAGTAAACAAACGAGCAGTAAAATCCCATCTGGTGATATCAAGTCCCGGGAGAGGGGAAACGCACTCAACAGTCGAATTTTATTTCAACGGGACGGGAAAAATAAGGATTGGCAGCCACGCTAGGGAATTGTGATGATTTCAGGCTGGCTTCTCAAAATTTGTATGAACCGCGACAAGAATTTCACTGTTTATACCAATTTTGAATAACTATAGCGCGTCCCTCAGGTGGCTTCTTATGTCAGTAAATACAATTTCTTTGACAAAAAACTGTGTGACCTTCGTGATTGCAGTACATCCTTGCTTCTTAAAGAATAAAGTAGATCGGTTGCCAATTACAAAGTATGTCAAAAATCTTGTACTCTACACAAACATCTGAGGGCATTCAAAATGTACCTGGGACTTTTTATATGCTACAGAATCGAAATAAACCAAGTAGGTAGTTAATAAAAATAATAGCCCACGTATAAATAGTGAACCATAACTTCATAACATTTTCGGTAAAGTCCATCTATTTTGTAATTTAAAGTTAAACGGTAAACACTTTTTTCCAATAACATTTTTACAACAGAATTGTGTTCGCTGGTCACAAGGACTTTCTGATATCGATATTGAAAGCAATCAGTTCTGATACAAATATGTTCAACATGACGGGTTTTTTCAATCCGTATTAAAATCCAAATTCATATTTTGTGATCACACGGAACCTCAAAATCAATTTAGAAAGCAATGGGTCTTGTAATCGCTACTCTCACTCAATCGACCATTGTTCCACTAAAGAGGGCAGTGGCTCGCTACGCTCGCCACTTCCTTTCTTCACTTCATGCCGGTCTCTTAATTTCGTTTCGCTACAGGAGCACGAGCTTCTGGCTCAATCAATATATTATTATTATTATTTTTTCTTTTTGTCTTTTTGGAAATTTTCTTATACCACCTTGGTAGCTTTTGCATGCATTTTGACACTTTTACCAATTACATAGCTCTAATACTTGATTGCCTTACTTACCTTATTTGCCTTCACACGCGGCGCACGGCACGACTGACCTTCTTTGAAGCTTTATATATCAAATATGTATAAATCTTAGATGAATCTATCCAAATCCATAACATATCCTGTAGAATATCCTTTTCTAGACTTTTCTGATTAGTACGTCACTCTCTAATTATTTCGGCTAAACCTTTATAATGCGATAGAGTGGACTACCGTTGTCCGTCTTTCCTGAATACTTTAATCAGAATCTCTTCAAGAGTGAATAGGCCTTCTAGATCTTTTGCTCCATCGTCGGCCGCATTGTTACGTACCAACAAATGATACCATAGTAAAACGAAGCTCTACTATCAACGTAACAAAAACTGTTCCGTCTCGTAGCCGTGTCTGATTAATGTGAGTAGACCTTATAATGTACAAAGATGTATATTTTATTTATGTTTAGCTGTCGACACGTTGTTTGAGGTCGTCTACATGGTATAACTTTTATTTGAATTTTATGTTGTATATTTCACCAATATTTTCGGTGAATTTACTATGGGCTGGAATTGCCTAAGTTCTGTATATTTCTAGACGGACTAAGCCATATTTGGTAATATTTTCACGGATATTTATAGACTTTTAAATTATTTTCCCGATGTTTCTAATCTGTTAAAATAATCATGGCTGTGGGCTGACTGGAGTCAGTCTTTTTACGCCCTATATACTATGCTCAAAATCGATTGCAATAATGAAGCGTACAGAGGCCCAATTCTCTAATTTAAACCATTAAATTGGCAGTATAATCTCGTGTCAGTCGCGCTGTCATGTATAGTAACTATTACTTAATCTTCACATCTATTTGACCCCACACAATACGCATGACGCAATATACTTCCCCAGACGAACTCATTAACAAAAAACCTAATAAGGAACATTAGATCGGTTTATAGAATCTTCATTGTCATAAAAACTAAAATTTCATCATCATCATCAGCATCATCATAAGCCAGTAGAAGTCCACTGCTGGACATAGGCTTCCCTTCTAAAATGCTGCTCCAAATGGTCTTGAGCCGCCTCCATCCACTCACTTCCTGCTACCTTTATAGTGTTTTTAGTCCATCGAGAGCGAGGCCTTCCTCTAATGCGTAGTCCGGTTTGTGGTCGCCACAGATCACCGATATAGCTCTCAAATTAAGCAGGGTGGTTATTCGCCATGACCTAAGAGAGATTCCTTGTCAATTACGTGTGACGTCACCCATACGATTCAGCGATGATTCCACGCAGATAATAACAAGCCCGCATTATGTTACGTTTAGTCATAGCGATTAAGGAGGCTGGTATAAGTGGTAATGGCCTGGGTCATATAGCTCGCAGGACTGACATAAAAATTGAGATAAAGGTTTTCGAAAATTTCACTAAAAAGACAAATTATGCTAACTTATAATATGTTAGTATGCACGCGGTGAGCATCTAATTGGTAATTATTAAAAACAAATACTTATACATAGATAAATAAAGAATAAAATGTAATAAAATGGAAAAAAAATAAGGTTTTCAAAATAACACTCTTGGTCGTTATTAACTACGCAATATATTCTGAAACATATGATTTTAATTTATTTTTGAACACATTAATACATAAAACATTTTTAGTTGCCTAATATGTTACCACCATATTGGAGTTCTAGAACAAGGTAAGTTGATGCGGAGGGTTCCAAAAGAGTAACACTGTTACTCGTTGGGAATTTTTGTCCCATCGAGTAACACTTTGGCCTGGGTGTAACTCGTTGGGAATATTCCTTGAAAAAAAAATCCCAACGAGTAACAGTGGAGTTGATTAGCATTTCATAGTGTTATCTTCATAGATGCATAATAACACAGAGTTACAGAAAATACTCAGCAAACATCGTATTTAGTTACCCAAATGTTGATTCTGCGAAACGTTCCGACATGTTTGCTTATATGCAATACACTCGGGGTGATGAGCTCGGGATGCGAGACGTTATGTTTGAGGATATTTCGAGATTTTACGCCTTCATTCACGACATATCGCTGAAAATGTCGTCAGCCTAAAGCCAGTACACACAAATGCGGAAAAGCGAGGAAATGTCTAAAATGAACTAAGCACTTACGATGAGGACTGATCTCAAAAGTTGTATTTTGAACGCCCAGTGCGATGTGACGCGAGTTTAAATAATGAGATGCAACAAAAAAAATACAACCGTATTGAGGACCTCCTCCTTTTTGTGAAGTCGGTTAAAAATAGTGTAGGTAGAACGATATACGAATAACAGTTGCAACCGAACAGAATTTTTAAAAAAGTATTTTTTGAAAAAATTGAGAATTTGAACGGCAATAACACAATTTTTTTTAAATAACTGTATTTGTATTTTAAAGTTCTACCCGCATATTTCTTATCTATGATTTGTATATTTCAATTAATTAAAAAAACCCCTCATAATGAATACAGTCGAAGTGCAGTTTCATCGTCAAACATGCGATTTTCAACTTTAAGCAAAGCCGTTTGGATATATTTAATTTGAATTTTTGGATATTTGGATTTTAGGGTCATATTGCACCATAACAGAATTGCATCAAAACAACATCGTATCTTCCACAAAATATTTTTTTGAGTCTGTTAAAAAAAGCTTCCCATAAATCTTACGCGAAGAGGAATCCCGTTGAATTTAAAATATTCTCCAACAAAAATAAGTCGAAAATTGCAAATGCAATATATGTGCAAAACATAACTCATATCCTCCGTCAGCAGTCCACGTGACTTATACTCTCGTTCTATTTCTTTGTGCGAGTGAAATACAGTAGGAGTACCCGCCTCGCATAGCTGTATAATTTATCAAGATCGATTGATTTATGCTGTTCGTAGTCCATTGGACTGTACGGGTCATATGTATGCGTAAAATCTAGCCGTTTTATTTATAAAAGTTAGTAGTTTGGCCATTCTGACTTCAATCAATCTGCAATGGATCCGCGTGATTGGATCACAGCCCGTTATTTCTGCGGGCTCGAGTGACATTATTAAATCTATCGTCAGGGGGTTTAGACCGAGTTTTGATAGTTTTCGAAACTAGATGAAGTTTCGTTTTCTTCCATAAATTTACTTGCAGCACCCCTACCGAAAACGAGAAGAAAACTAAGGACGATGCCAGGGGGCTTAGTACGGGTTTTGGTAGTTTACGAAACTATAATGAAGTTTCGTTTCCATCCAATACATTTACTGACAGCGTTCTTAGTTTTCTTCTCGTTTTCGCTAGGGGCGCTGCAGGTAAATGTATGGAGGGAAACGAAACTTCATAATAGTTTCGTAAACTATCAAAACCCGTACTAAGCCGCCAGTAAATGTATGGTAGGAAACGAAACTTCATATAGTTATATTATAATATATATTGTATGTCACATTTTATACGCATTTTCTCTTAACGGTTATTTTCCTTAAGATCAGATAAGTTTATTTGCCAGAACATTGTAAATACAACAAGGTCTTAAACTAGAAAAAGTCCAATATGTTCTACCTTATAACTAGGCATGCAAATTTTCACATAGGTAATATTATGATTAATTTGAAAACAATAAAATTAGAATAAAGAATATTAACAAAGTAAAATAAAAATATCAATAATTTGGTAAATCTATAAAAATTATAGTTGAAAATCTCTGTAGTGCAAGTATTGATTTAAAGAGTAATAGCATGTACCCATCAGCCATTTTTTTAATTTAATATTAAACAAATTTCCAGATTTTTAAGATCATCTGGTAGATTACTGATTTCTTTTTTTTTCCTCTTTTCCCGTGGGAATTTAAAAATTAAGGATTTTCTCTAACCGATAAGTAAGGCCCAGTATTCCGTATTTGAAATGCAATGCTTATCATTTTATATCAAGTTGGATCTAATGATCCACTTACTAATGACTTTACTAATGTAAAGTGACGCAAAATTCAAATTTTATTGTGTTTTTTGAAATTTCTTTTCTGATGCAGCTATAGATCATAAAAAGAATGTATCTTCTAAATTTCAGGTCTCTAAGGTCCAGATAAATATAACGTACTTCAAGGTGACTAAGTCATACTTTGAAATCGTCCCTGTCTCTCTCTAATACGCGTGTTTTAACATTTGTTTGACAGTGACAGGAACAGGTCTAAGCATTAGTACGTGCTAAGCATGTGCCAAGTAACGTCTATTTATCTTGGCATTAGACTTACCGTTTAGGCTGGGCATCGATAGTAGATAGTCGATTGTCAGTCAGTCCTATTTCTGCCGAAAAGCAGTAGTGTTTGCATTGCTGTGTTTCGGTTTGAAGGGTACGGGTGCCGGTGAAATTACAGGCACATGAGACTTTTCATCTTTATGTCTCAAGGTCGGCAGCGCGCGTGTGATGCCTTTGGTGTTGCAGGCGTCCATAGGCTACGGTAACTGCTTTCCATCAGGTGGGCTGTAAGCTTGTTTGCTTGCCAAATAGCATTAAAAAAAAAGTCACGCAATGATTTTATACATATATATATTGATTGATGACTGATTGGTGGATGCATAAATCCATGATCATTTCTTTAGTAGTGATCTAGTCTTACATTACATCATGATCAAATACCAAAACTTACATTTTGACCAACATTGACGTACAGAATTCAAACGATAGTGTTAACTACAAGCCGTGAAATAAATGACTGTTCGCAAAACCTATCGAAAACTTCGCAACGAGGGTTGCAAAGAATGGGGTGAAATACAAACATATAGTCCGTCGAAAACGGTTCAAGCTACAATCTGACCATAAAATCAGCGAATTTTCTTTTCAAGGAGAAGGAAAGAAGGCATCATTGTGAAGTAAGTTCATTATTAAAAAATGTATTTTTCAAAACAAGCTTTTGTTAAATTCTTTATCGGAACCTGATCAAAATGAGCCTAAACACTGCCAGGCTACTACTAATCATCGAGGAGTTCCATTGTCCACCTTCCGTGTCCATCATCAGATCAACTCGCCGTCACCATAATATTGTATTGTCATCTGAACTTGACAGGTATGAAAAATTTCAGCTCAATAGGTTAAAGATAACTGATTTAAAATTCATTTGCAAGATTCCACCCGGACAAACATACATACATAGCAAATTAAATAAAAGCTTGTAATAAAATAGGGACGCGCACGGGGATTCCTCGTATCCCTACCAATAGGATAAAAAGTAGGGATAAGAGAAACGATCCGTCAATATTAGGTATAATGATTCTGCCAATATTCTGCTATTACGTTATCAGACAACCAAAAGCTCGGGTATGTAACGGGTATGTGTTTTGTGGAAATACCACAAAACGGTCAAAGTTAACGTTCATCATTAGAACAGCAATAGAAGTAAAACCATGCTAGACATAAAGCCTCATAAAGCTAAAGAAAATGGCATTTAGTTATAACGCGACCGCACTAATGTCAACCACGTCATTTAGGCAACATCTTAGGTGAGTGCAACGCATTTTTAACCGACTTCCCAAAAAAGGAGGGGGTTCTCATTTCGGTCGTTTTTTTTTTTTTTTATGTTAGTTACCGCATATCTCCGGCGTTTATGAACCGATTTGGAAAATTTAAGTGAAATCATAAATTCAGTAAACAATTTGAATTACTCCACTCGATAAAAAAATAAACAAAAATATCTCCTTATTAACCTTTTTAAAATTGTAATCTAATTTTAGACTAACTTTTAACACGTTTTAATTTTTGTAATATTTGGTAACTTATAAATTGGGTTAGTGAATTCATCAACAAAATCTAACAAAACTTGAAAGGTAATTTTTATATCATTATTTTATAAGTACACAAAACCAAGGTATCAGAGCGTGCGCCTTCTTATTATTTTGTGGTTTATTTTGGTATTTTATGTAACACTTTGTAATTTAATGGTAGTTTTGACCTGATAACCTGCCTGTTTTGTTAATATTTGTATCCCAGACATGGGAAATGTGAGCCACCTTATACTAAACATAAGAACCTTGTATCGTACCACATTTATGAAAATGAAGTATAATTATTATTATTTCAGTCATTTATTTTCAAACACAGGCTTAACCTGGGCCTTTATGAGGCATTACTGGGGCCGTATTAGCCAACAGTAAGAGGCCCTTTTACAATTAGGATATAAAAAACATTATTGTTATGGTGGATGGAAGACAGATGATTAAACTATTGGGGAAATGGATGAAAGTTGGTGCTATTGCAAGAAGAACTTGCTAATTGAATGTCTATTGGGCTATTATAATATGAGAAACGGCACCTGCCAATTCTAAATTATTGAAAACGATTTAGGCAGGTGGTGACTTGCCGTTCACTAAACGGGCCCCTTAAACGTGCCGCCAATGAAGGCAGCGTAAGGGGCAACGTTGGCGTGGGCGGCTAAAGGGTGTTGAGAGGTGTGCTGCAGTTTCACTAAGCGCTACTCCCGGTTTTATGCCTTTAACACTTCCACCCTTGGAGCATAGATTTCACTCTTGCGCCTCCACCCTCGGCCAGCCGGCTAAGGCAAGCCGAGGGTCAGGGGTCTCTGTTGACCCCAGGGAGTAATGGAGCTCCGCGATGTCGCTACTCACCGAACGCTCGCCACAAGCGTGCCCTGCGGTAATTATTATTATTATTTTCTTTAGTTCATACAAAAGTTTTCGTTGAACCTATAGATAGCGTCTTAATTGTACGTCCTAGAGAGTTAAGCATGAGCTTAGGAGCTGTCAATGTTTAGTGCAGATAGACATAAGTCTCACTACGCATTAGGTACACCGATTTGAAACGGAATGGAACACATTGCCAGCGTCTATTTTCCCCGATAAATACTAGGGGTCTTATTCATAATAATTTTTTAAGGGGGATGCTTTCGATTACTTAAAGCTCGTTTCACGCTAGATGGCGTGGAAAAACAGATATTGACTTTTTATTTTTTGTTCAAAACTCGAGCGTCTTTAGTGAGTAATTTTACCGTTTGCGAGCACGGTGTAGGTCATAGAATTTGATGCAGCATGAATTTTCGTTAAAGAGTCGTTAGAAATTTCAAATTCACTATAAATAAGATCTGACAATTTGCCTCATGTAATTACACGCACGCACACTTCTACATTCACTGTTTTGTTTTTCACTAGATGGCGTTGTCATTATCCCCAGATGTTATATAGATGGCGTTAAAAAAATGTTTATAAGGTATCTCGATAATGATGGCGTTAAAGAAAATTGTTAGAAGGGATGAGCCGCCACCATCCACCGACTTCCTGCCACCCTATAAAAAGTGCCGTGGTGTGCGGCGTAGAATCTATAATCCTCCTCCCGTGGATGTCGGAAAAGCCGACTAAGGGTTTACACCAGGGCATGGGCAGCAGCATCCATCTGAGTAACCGATACTGCAATCACCAATCAACCTGCCAAGGGTGGTAATTATGGCAAACACCCCCACAAAAATGAATGTCTTTTTACAGAAATTAATAAAAAGAAAAAACAAACAGATTAGGTATTTTTATTGGTTTATAATTACAAGTATTTTCCACTAGAAATATCATACACTGACAACAAATATTCATCAATAGGTAAGCGATCAGTGCAACTGCACATTTTGTCTTCGTATATTGTATTCATTGTTACCATTAGTGCCCATTGCATCTCTTCTAAATATAACTTTTCATTTAAAAAACCGACTTCCGCCATTGTATTCGACTAAATATTAGGATGAAAAAAAAATGATGAAAGAACCATAGTGGTGAAAGGATTATGATACTTTCTGAATGCAAATGCTTGGTTTGTTGCTGAAAATATCAAAATCGCCATATGTATGCCTAAAATATTTGAGGAGTTCCCTCAATTCCTCATGGATTCCATCATCAGAACTGGGTTTTGAAAAAAATGGGACCAATCTGGAAGTACATATATCTATTCAAATAAAAAAAGAATTTTCTAAATCGGTTCATAAACGCCGGAGATATGAGGTATCATCTTCATCATCATTAGATGTAGTTGATCTGATGATCAACTACATCATCATCAGCCTGTAGAAGTCCACTTAGGTGTCCCCTAGAGTGCCACGACGAACGGTCTTGAGCCGCCTCCATCCACAGATTTCCTGTGACGTTCATAATGCCTTTAGTCCATCGAGTGGAGGGCCTTCCTCTACAGCCTCGTCCGTTTTTCGGTCGCCACTCGAGAACCTTTATTCTCAAACGGTTATCAGTTCTGCGAGCTATATGACCTTCCCATTGCCACTTCAACTTGCTAATTCTGGTTGATCATCAGTGGCTAGAAAAAAATACATTTCTTGATATAGTTTTGTTTTAGACAATGTTGTAAGGGTTTTTTGTATGAGAAAAAATAACGTACATGATGTCATTTCATTGAGATCTATGCACTTTGCATTTTTCCGAACACGTCTCAATATATATTTCAGATAAAATCGCATTTTTGAAAAATGCTACCAGCTTTAGCATCATGCTGCTGATAAACTCATTTATAGGGTGTGGTGATACGGCGTTTGCAAACATAACAGTGTACAAATATTACTGTGTTGGAAATATATGATATTGGATAAACAATCAACAATCTGCCTCTCTCACTATTCCAAATTGACTCGCAGTCAGACGACTAGTTAGTAGTTTTGTTAGTAGTAGAACTTCTTGTGAAAGAGTTCGTCCGGGGAAGTACTACCACTGTACCTATTTCTGCCGCCAAGCAGTAGTGTTCGCATTGCTGTGTTTCGGTTTGAAGGGTACGGGTGCCGGTGAAATTACAGGCACATGAGACTTTTCATCTTTATGTCTCAGGGTCGGTAGCGCGCGTGTAATGCCTCTGGTGTTACAAGCGTTCATAGGCTGCGGCAACTGCTTTCCATCTGGTGGGCCGTAAGCTTGTCTGCTTGCCAAGTAGCATAAAAAAAAAACGTTCCGATCTGTGAGTAACGTATAAATCATTTCCATGCTGTTCATGTTGTGGACCATTTCTCAAATCTTCTGCCATCAAATCTGGCTGACTGCTGTTGTGCATTATTATTTTTCGTGCAACCAGAGTCAGCTTCGTCAATTTCGGCTTCAAAATATTTCGTCCATAAATTGGGAGCTTGGTGTTAGATAAGATCTGAAAACATAACATATTTACTTATTACATTTTCATTCATTAAATTTTTAAAGATATTTCAAGTAATATAAATATCGAGCTGCGCCTCGCGGTTTCACCTGCGTGAACCATGATATTATTATTATGACGTTGATTTATTTTAAAACTCGTTATAAAATACATTTTTCACTATAAAGAAATACTACTTATCTATAAAAACAAATAGTATATAAAAACAGTATAGTAAAAAATATATTACAAAACGGTAAACCACCGACCGCGGAGCAAAGGCCCAAGCGGTCGGAGGCTAGGGCTGCAGAGAGAGGAACCTCCTGACTATGCGTGCCGAGTCCAGGAGTACTGCCTTCTGAATCTGACCGTTGATCCAACCATTTAGTGAGAGCCTCTCAAGGTATTGGTCGAGGCTCTTTGCTATAAGGCCATTCACAGAAACAACTATCGGGACGATAATCGTCGAATCCACATCCCACATGGCGGTAATCTCGTGGGCCAAGTCAAGGTACTTGCTTGCTTATTATTATTATTATTATTATTAGGTATCTTCATTCCAAATTTCACTCAAATCCGTTCAGCCGTTTGGGCGTGAAGAAGTAACAAACATACTTATAAACTTTCGCATTTATAATATTAGTGTGATGTGATGAGATGAAGAGGTCAACCGACGAATCCAACTCGGATGGGCAGCGTTCGGGAAACTACGCCATATCTAGTTTGTTGGTTTTGTGAAAACTTCTTGTGAAAGAGTTCGTCCGGGGAAGTACTACCACCGTACCTATTTCTGCCACCAAGCAGTAGTGTTCGCATTGCTCTGTTTCGGTTTGAAGGGTACGGGTGCCAGTGAAATTACAGGCACATGAGACTTTTCACATTATGTCTCAGGGTCGGCAGCGCGCTTGTGATGCCTTTGGTGTTGCAGGCGTCCATAGGCTACGGTAACTGCTTTCCATCAGGTGGGCCGTATGCTTGTCTGCTTGCCAAGTAGTATAAAAAAAAATCTTCTCGTCGCCGATACCGCAGAGCCTCAAGACGAAAGTCTACACGCCAGTGTTGACTTACGGCACTGAGACGTGGTCGCTAACTATTGGCCGTATAGACAAGCTCAAAGTTGCGCAACGGGCTATGGAGAGAGCTATGCTAGGAGTTTCACCACGTGATAGAATCCGAAATGAGGAAATCCGTAGAAGAACCAAGGTCACCGACATAGCTCTCAGAATTAGTGGCAGTGGGCAGGTCATATAGCTCGAAGAAGTGATAACCGTTGGAGAATAAAGGTTCTCGAGTGGCGACCACAAACCGGACGACGCGTTAGAGGAAAGCTCTCCACTCGATGGAATAAAGACATTATAAACGTCGCGGGGAGTCGGTGGATGGAGGCGGCTCAATACCGTTCGTCGTGGCATTCTAAGGGGAAGGCCTATGTCCAACAACAACAACAACGAAGGCTTCAAACAAAGGGCAGGCATCTTCTATAATAGAACTACTCTACTAGTAACACATTAAAATTATGTAAATATCTGTTTACTTACGAAATTTCACCGTGAAACCGTTATAACCTGGCTTGCACTCGTTTCAAAGACACCGCCCCAAAGAAAATTAATCGCATGACACCCACAGTGCACCATAGACAAGGACCATAGAGAAAAAAGTCAAGGAACATATAGGGAGAAATAAGTGCACTGGGCTAGGTAACCACAGACAAACAGAACACCTTAAATTCAACAGGGCCACAAATCAAAAAATTTCAATATCGTTTTTAATGCAAAAATGGCATTTAGATGATTCCAATTTTTATATTCGAAAAAGACACCCATGGTTTTAGCGTTTAAAATAGTTCAATCACACAACTACCCATTTAGCATTTTGAGACTTTGATGACTAACTTCACAGCAAAGCAGCCATCTTTCCAGTTAATAATAATAATAATAATAACTTTATTACGAAACATAAAAGTGTCAGGTTTTGGAATGCGTTTCTTTTGAATGAAAGTTCAATAAGTTTGATTACTATTTTATTAAAACGAAACCGCAGTACTTGGAAATGTGTCTGTTTTGCATATAAGATTACCGTGATTATGGTTGTAATTGTTTATAAACAAACATGCAATATTTGTTAAATGACTGTTATTACAATCAGTCTGTACAATCAGTCTTAAAATACAGTGTTTCATTATTATACATAAGTATCCTTTGAATTAAATAATCACTTTTAAGATTATTAAAATTACTTTGGGATCACATCCTTTTCAATCAGTTTTAGGATGCCCTGTTTTTTGTCTCAGCAACTTGTAGCTTTTTGATATTATTTTATTTTATTTACTTGGGAAAAATCTGTATCCTGAGAAGTTTTGTATAAAAATATATTATGCCTTTACAACTCTTCCTTTGAAAATCTATGCCAAGAGGCTGAACACTAAGAGGTTCTGAATCATAACTGATTGGTAATCAATCGTCTGTACTGCTGTCTGAGCTTATAGATGATTTTTTTTTTTTTTTGATTCACTGGAGTCTCTATCTTAATCGCTTCATCAAAAACGGTACAAATTCCATACCAGACAGACAGCCAACACAATCCTAGCCTATCGTTACTTGATGAAAACATTATCTGATTTTGGAAGTCCAGAGCAATGAATAAATTTAGTCATTGAGGAAAGTACAGACAGCGATTCAGATATACTCAAGTGAATCCTCATCTTCAAGCTCAGACAGCAGTACAGATGATTGATTACCAATCAGTTGATTCAGTACTTCCTAGTGTTCAGCCTCTTGACATAGATTTCCAAAGGAAGAGTCGTAAAGAGCAGACCTCAAAGTTATTAAAACTGATCAACAACATTAAAATATATTTTTATACAAAACTTCTCAGCATACAGATTTTTCCCAAGTAAATAATATAAAATAATTGATTATTTAAGCTAAAGGATTTTTATGTATAATAATGAAACACTTAATGAGATTACTGCGATGACTTAGATATTATTGATCGTAGATCTCATCGTTACTACTAGTAAGTCAAAGATTTATGGAGTATTTTATTTTGTAATATTGCTAGATGAAGAGGTGATAGTTATGGATAAGTTTCTTCCGCATTTAATTACATTGATCTCAATGTAAATTTCAAGGTAGTGTAAGGTTCAAAATACGCATCTTATAATATACCATACATATATGTAGAAAAAAAAGATTTATAAAGTAATACAAAAAAAACTACTATCAAAACTTTGATAGGCTTTCCAGTAAAAAAATGAATTTTCGACTTGTGGCTCTTTTGCATTTAAGGAGCGAGATGACAACTTCATACTACACTTTGATATTGATATATTATCAGGGTTGCTACACCGAGTTTCTGAATCACAGCACGGTACACGGTCGGATTAAAAAAACTAGTAGTTTTGCGAACAGAATACCTCAAGAGCACAAACTATCTTGTTTTTCGATAAAGTTTAAAAATCGCATCCATAGTCCGATCTAGCATATACCCAATCTTACTTGAACCACAAGTCGTTGAAACTCTAACAAATGAGAGCTCACGTAATATTGGTTTTCATTTTTATTTTTTCTCAAAAACTATATTGTAAAATAAATATATAAGTAAGTACATATATCAAGTTTCATCAAGATTAATTGAAAAATGCGACGTACGCGAGTACTTACGTACATAGGTACATACATCCGAACAGACGATAGCAAATTTTGCCATATTATATTGCAAGGACTTACCTTGCTTTGCTCGCTCGGTCAATGACTAGTAATATTTTTTTTTATTGCTGCGAATGAAGTTACGAAAGTATAGTTTTTACATATTCTTTCGTTGTTTTATTTTTATTTTATAAAACTGAAACTTGAGTTTCAATAAAGTACGTTACAATAAAGTATTTTCTCGAAGGTACCTACTTTGTTGATATTGCAAAGTATAAAGAACATAGCCGCAAATAACTTTGTAAACTATGATTATAACGAACGGTTGGCAACCCTATCAGAGCCAGCTCATAAAGCCTAATAATTACGGGTGACTAGCAAGCACTAAACTTGTGACGTAGCGTTGCCTGGCAACGTCGCGTTTCGCAATTTTGGTGACAGACCCGAAAATAACGCGAGGCATACTTTTATTTATTTAGCGCCATCTTTCACTATCTTTCTCTCGGTGCTCGAGGTCCATTTAACCGCCATCTCTGTCAAATTAAACAAAACAGGGTGCTCTGCGTAAAAATATCACGCTTCGATGGTAGGTGGCGACTCAAAATGGACATTAAAAACACTCACACATACGTAAAATTGGTCGTATTTCAAACTAATTTTAAAAATTACCCTTAGTAAATTTTTATTTGAAACAACCATTTGCGAGTACGATAATCATTAGAAAATCGAAAAAAAAATACGATATAAAGAACGACAATCTGTGGATTGAAAAAATACTTAAATTATTTTGTATGGGCAAGGCAACGAGAGCATTCACCTTAAACCTATTTTAGTTAAAATAGCTTTTGTCTTCTTCTCTCTGATGTTAAATGTCATACGTCAAAACAAGACAAAACATATTTTAACTAAAATGGGATTTAAAATGATTATGAATAAGGGGGTAGGAGTCTTCAAGTCGAGGAATTTAGACAAGTGTGCTACGTTTTCGACCCCAGTTATTTTCCATCACGTGAGATTGTGATCAAACGATTTACTACTCATCATCATCATTATCATCAGCCTTTAGAAGTCCACTGTTGAACTTAGACCTCTCACATAAAACCAATGGTTCTGAGACGCCTTCATCTACCGACTTCCTGCGACTAATATTATAACTGTAAAAGTTTGTGAGGATGGATGGATGGATGTTTGTTATTCTTTTATGCAAAAACTACTGAACGGATTTTGAAATTTCATCAAAATTCAAATCCTCTATTGGCGCAGGCGGAGCAAATAGAGGTTCCGCACGGGCGGAACCGCGAGCAAATGCTGGTACAGTTATAAACAAAATATCAGTGAAGCAGTTGAAGTATCTAAAGACAATTGCAAACGATCTAAAGATAACCTCACTGATCCCAATAAATCAAATATAATCAATCCAATCCAAATTTCACCCCTGTTTTATCATACTTAATCCTATTTCAGAGTTAGGTTTACACAACAATAATAGCTTTCTAACTAGTAACTTAATAGAGATAACTTTTTTTGTGTAATAATCATAAAGAATTAATAAAAATGGGTTGAGTCGATATAAATACCTAAATGGGTTGACCTTCATTCGGTTGAGTTAAGAAGCACTCGAATTTAGGATAGAAGATAGTATCTAATGCTATTTTACAAGCTTTGATCTACCTTAACCTGTTAGTATGAATGTTAGTTAGTGGGACAAATCTCAAAACTGACTTTTGTACCAATTCCACCTAACTGATTGAACTGAAATTTTTCATACCTGTCAAGTTCAGATGACAATACAATATTATGGTGACGGTGAGCTGATCTGATTATGGAGACGGAAGGTGGATAACGGAACTCTTAGATGATTATTAGCAGTGTGTGTAGCCTAGCAGTGTGGGCTCATTTTGATAACATAACATAACACCCAACAGTCACATACGTAGTCCTGATCCCACACTAAGATTCCCTGTGTATCAGGAACTACGAGTACCATGGTACCATAACACCCAAACCTGGAACAAATATTTGCAAATCATACAATCATTTGTCCCGCAGTGGGAACCGAACCCGCAACCTCTTGCATCTCAGCCGGATACTCGCCTGCCTCGCCACAGAGGTCATCAAACAAAAGGTTGATCAGAGGCCTTAAGTGTGTCACACACGTAGCAGATGCTGTAAGATATCTGTATCTGAGCGTGTATCTGTCCATATCGCTCTCTATACTAAACTCAAGGAGTAACACACACGTAGCAGATCACTTATATTTTACCGTCAAGCATCTGTAGGCACCGACATATATCAAAAGATGGACAGATGATATCTGTGTATATACAATCCGCACCAAGAAACAAGTATAGACAGTTTGAAGGTTTCCGCGTGAATGTATCATTTTCGTATATTATCGTATCTGCTAATACGTGTGTGATACCTTCAGATGCGATAAGTTTTTATTCGCATATAAAATATTACCGCATCTGCTACGTGTGTGATGCACTTTAGACAAAGTAACATTCTAATAGCGATGACGCTAATAGAAAAGTCCAAAATGTATGAGATTGACGCTATCGATATGTCACGTGGTCTATTGTATTGTATTACGATTGTAGAAATAGAATCGCTTCGAAGCTACACATGGAAGAATGAAAATACAGCTTGTCTAGGCCAGCAGCTCATGGTTCCGTTCCTACCAATAAAAACTTGTTTTGAAAAACATTTTTTTCAACAAAAACCATATGAATATCACACACATGATCCTATTTATTTCTATGAAAAATACGGGTTACGATTCCAATGCAAATACAGAACTGCTCTAGTGGGCATAATATCAAACAAGAGTCTTAACGGGGCAGATTGCCAACTAGCCAAGTGTCAGTAGTGGCTTCTGCGTGCCTAGATCTACGTATGGATTCCTGGAGGGGGCGATTATGAAGAACCTTTACAGGTTTCCGATACGATTCAATACTGTAGCCATAAAAAAATCATTAACAGTAGTTATTGTGCACCTACCTAGTTTGACATTGGTTTTTCTGGATGACTTGTTTGTGATACTTTTTTAGGTAGGTGCGACTTTTTTAAATTTAACTCTATTAAAATTGCAGCGCCCTTCAGGGTACAAGTACTTTCATAAGCTACTCCTAGACCTACTATAAATTATGTACATGTTGACAATTATTAATAAATATTACTTATATTTAAAAATTTATATATTATTATTATTATAAAGAAGACCATTAATTTTGGGCCCAAAAACTATGTAAACCAAGCCGTGTTTGTTGCCTGATTCTTTTAGGCTTGATCGCGTTGGAACAGGAGTAATTTTAAAATGATCCTTGTAATTTCAATGAATAAAATTCATTCAATTGTTAATGTTTGTTTTTTTACAATAACGAATGTCGTGAAGTCTAAAGAACCTCCTTCGGTCTTTGTTCTTTTAACCGCTTCTGCCTTCCTAGACTGGTGCCAATGTACTTTACTTAGCTGCTTTAAAGAAAATAGGACGATGTGCAAAAATAATACATAACAAAGTAGTTTGGAAGTATCTTTTTTATCCGAAGCACGACGGTGCCAAATACGGAGATCAGAAGGCTTAATAGGAGTTTTGATAGTTTTCGAAACTATATGTAGTTTTATTTCCGTCCATATATTTACTTGCAGCGCCCCTAGCGAAAACGAGAAGATAACTAAGGACGCTATCAGTATCAGTATGGAAGGAAACGAACTCGAATTAAAACTCGTACCTACTTGTTCTGCATTATATTGTCTTGTTTTTTACAATATTACGGTATAATCCCTTAATCGGCTTTTAAGACATCCACGGGAGGAGATTTAGGGGTCTAGGATACACGGCACGGCTTTCCTGTACATGTACAAAAGTAAACATTTAACTGATTTTATTTTCTGTACCCTGTAAAAATGTACTCATTACAAACAAAATAAAATACTCAGTAAATAGGCAAATAAAGAACAATGTGGCATTGTTACACATTACAATAATACAATAAAATATATAGGTATTTTTTTTAAATCCTGCTAATTAGAAACGAGTTCCTGTTCTTTTGCATTTGTATATAGAACAAAAGCCCCCCTAGGGATTATACTACGTTCAATAGTTATAACATACGTTTTCACACCACCTGCTCGACAATGTCCAATTACAAATCATGCAACCTCAACGTAAAGTACAGCATTGTCTCTCTAGGGATATAAAGTTGTATGAAACTCCCTAGGGATTAAAGTGATTTGAATTTAGAAAGTCAAATTCGTGTTGGAAACTCGTGGAAAACTCTGAGTAAAAAAATGCCCATATGGCATTGTAAAGAGGTTTGTTCGAAAATCGAACTGGCCACTATAGCAAAACTCGAAAAAAAAAAAAATAGGCGCGATTTTAATGTGAAACAAAAGAGATGTTTGGTGCTGTGATTTTCAGTGAATTTTATTGCAATATTTTTGTAATATAATATTATGTCAGTGACAATATTAGTGTTAACAAAAAATGTCGAGCGATAATGATTCTATCAAAACAGACGATACTTCTTTAATGGAGCCCTGGCCTTTTATTGCCTCGCAGTAGGTGTGAAAAGTAGAGTATGCTCCTCTGGAATAAAGCCTGTCTTCGTCTTGGGCAGCTTGAACCCCTCGCTTCACTCAGGACTCTATATAACTCCCTCGCTACACTCGGGAGTTAACTTTAGAGTCCCTCGTTACGCTCAGGGTTCAATATGCCGCCCGCGACATAAGACACTGCTTTATTCCCTTAGTGCATAATCTCCTATTTTCCTCATAACGTAAAATAAGTAGGGGATTTTGATATAGAGCCAACTTTTTCAGGAAAGTAGAAAATAGTAGTTCTACAGAAGACATGAAGAGATCTCGTCTATACAAAAAAACCAGACATGCATTTCGAACAGCGCTAAGTTCACTTTTACAATCGAACCACAAAGAATTTCTGATCCTCGTGGTTCGATCAATCGAACATCGCGATTGAACCTCGCGGCCGGAAGGCTCCTCTCAACCCACGCAGTGTTGTGGTCTGAAGTTTACTTAATTCAAGACTAGATGTCGCTAATAGTGGTTTATAACATTACTGGTTTCATTCTTTGGTCGGAGTAATCTTGAGTCCCATTCAAGAGTCCTCCTTAGGAATTGGTTTTCTAAAACAGCCTTTAGACGTCCACTGCTGGACGAAGCCTCCCCCATAGAATGCAATGGGGGGATTTGACATAATCACCATGCTTGGCAGGCGAAGTGGTGATCGCAGTTTGGTGTTACGTACCCAGGTGGATGCTGTTGCCCATCCCCTGACTCCTGGTGTATATATATTATAAAACACATAATCTTTGAAAATTTAACTGGCTCCCTCTTAAGGCTGTCGTGAATAAGATAATAACAATCCCTGTGAATCAGAATCTGTGATACACAAACAGTTAAACAAACTAACGGACGGACGATGGCACAAGCTTGGTAAAAATGTTCTGTTGGGCACCCTTTGGGTACAAAAACATTTGCTGATGAACAGACGCACACACACTTGATTTCCTTTTTATTATAATCCGTATTTTGTTGGTAAAGCATATATCACAAAGAAATCTGAATGACTTTTATGACCTTTGTTGTTCTGTTTTCACATTATATTGAATTCTAGGAAATAATATGTTTTTCACACCACCTGCTCGACAATGTCCAATTACAAATCATGCAACCTCAACGTAAAGTAAGGCATTGTGTCTCTAGGGATATAAAATTGTATGAAACTCCCTAGGGAATAAAGTGATTTGAATTTGGAATGTCAAATTCGTATGGAGACTCGTGGAACACTCTTAGTAAAAAAATGCCCATGTGGCACTGTAAAGAGGTTTGTTCGAAAATCGAACTGGCCACCATAAACAGAACTCAAAAAAAAAGAAATAGGCGTGATTATAAAGAATGTGAAACAAAAGAGATATTTGGTGCTGTGATTTTCGTGAATTTTATTGCAATATTCTAGTAATGACAATATCGAATGACAATATTAGTGTTAACAAAAAAAAAAAAATATACAACCGAATTGAGAACCTCCTCCTTTTTTGGGAAGTCGGTTAAAAAAATGTCGAGCGATAATGATTCTACTCCAGAGTTTATCAAAACTGACGATACTTATGTTATGGAGTCCAGGCTTTTTATTGTCTCGCAGTAGGTGTTAAAAGTAGAGTATGCTCCTCTGGAATAAAGCTTGTCTTCGTCTTGGGCAGCTTGAACCCCTCGCTTCACTCAGGACTCTATATAACTCCCTCGCTACACTCGGGAGTTAACTTTAGAGTCCCTCGTTACACTCAGGGTTCAATATGCCGCCCGCGACATAAGATACTGCTTTATTCCCTTAGTGCACAATCTACTATTGAATCAGTCAAAGAATACACGCGATTTCTGGATAATCCGTAAATAAACCTTTTTGTAATAAACCTTTGATTTTTTTTTAACGAGCGAAGCGAATCTTTCTTTTTAGGTATTTATGTGGGTGTGTACTGTGTATCTATGTAGGTGGGTATTAGTACCGTCAAATTAGGTGATTTTTTGCACAAGTGTGGAACTAATTAGATGTAGTCATGAAAACTTTTCTAATTGTTTTGTATGGCTTAAAAATCACCTCTAATAATAAGCATCAGTAATTTCACCCTCCGGAACAGGGTGAAATAGGGTGAAAACCATAAAAATATCCATAACTTAATGGGGGAAATACAAGTAGTCGGTGCAATTTGGCATAGACTTTGAACCGTTATGATCTACATTTGCACCAAGTATTTTTCAAATCCGACATACGGAACATACAAAAAAACACATTTACAAAAAAAACTTTTTGTGGTTATTACGGCTCCGGGAAAATTAAGGTAGTCGGTGCAAATTGATAGACTTATCAGAAAAATGTTCGAAATACATTACCAGGTTTGCACCATGGTGCGTCTCACGGAAGGCACTTTTCCATATTTTATTGTCACTTTACATCGGGGAAAATTAATGTAGTTCTGGAAATCGACTTAAACTTATTCATTTAATTAGTACTACATCCGCCGGAAGTTTTATACTGGTTTTTTTTTACAGAAGATGCATTTGTTCAACACTGTGTTCCCTACATGCACGTGGTTTTTATTAAAATCATAATGCACTAATACAGTCTCTCTATACGTAATTTAACTTGCATCAAGTAATTTCTTTCTATTTTAAAATTTACGGCTTTTTTAAGTTTGTACCTAATATTTAAAAGCCTTCCGTAAGCGCCAGAAACGGTGCAAACCTAGGATAAGCTTCTTTTCGTGTCATCTAACGTTTCCATAAGAATCCACGATGTGTGACTTAGGTCCACACTTTTTGCTAATTTGCCTGTACTATATCTACGTTTTGTCATCTTCATTTATTGAATGGCCTCAGAGGAAAACTTTTCTCAATTTTGCCATGTCAAGTAATTATTTTGATAAAGTTAGGTCAAGTCGTCAAAGTCTCAGTCAAGTCATGTTCTATAGTTCTAGTAGTGTAAGGAAATACAAATACAATAACAAATACAAATCATTTATTGATAACTCTAAGTTACATTTCAGAAAAGGGTATAATATAAGCAATATTAAAATTAAATATAACGGTAGGTAATAATAATATATGTATACTTAATTAGTATAGCATACTGTAAATAGTATTTGATATAATTTAATTAAATAATTGGTAATTCGTAGAACTCTGCTACAGAATAAAAAATACTGTCCAGAAGCCATTGGCCAGAGCAGTTTCACTAGAATGTTTCGATTAATTTCCACCCGTTTGAAAAGACACGCAATACACTTATATTTAAATTCACTACCACGTGCTCTTTAAATAAGCTACACCGGTTAAAATGCCACCAACAATATAACTAGTAGTTCGCCCCGAACTGAGACCTCGCGATAACACCTTTATCAGCCCGACTACTTAACCAAGTAATTTCCATTTTTCTATTATTATTTTTGAAATTTTTCACCTCGAGGTCTACTAGTACAGTACAGGATCTATCAGTAACAACTCTAATTTCCTACACATCATCGAAATAACCTTTGAATAGGGCTAGGCGACAGGGCGTAATACCTGTTAGTACCTATATCAAGTACCTGACGAATTAATTGATAACGTCCTTTTGATGAAATCCATAGAACTCCAACGTCATTCAAATTCCTAGAAATGGGAGGTCAACAATGGATGTTATATTGGTTTATGTTTTATGGAGTACAAGTTTCTAGATTCTTCAGTTTCAGGCTTTTTCCTGTAGTTTTGACACAAAAGCCACAAGCATACCAAATTTCAGCATTGTGGGATTGCTGGAAGTATCCTAAAATTTTTGATTTTTACGTTTTTTATTTTCCCTAAAATCTCAAAAACTACTAGGGCTAAATACTTATTAGAAACAGTTTTGAAATGTCCAACCAAAGCGCTTTCATTAGACACCTCACTTGATCTGACTGTCTCACTTTTATTTTTTTTACCCGCTCTTGGACCCCAATATCTCAGCAATCCCCAGACCGATACAGCTCATAACCTTACCTACAAATTGTACCAATACTATCTACTCCCATACCAAATTTCATGAAGATCGGATTAACGGTTTGGAAGTTTTCATCGGACAAACATGCGTACATACATACATACATACAAACGCCGATTATTCCTACTTGACTCAGAGAACTCGTTTCGCTCGTTCAACTAAAAAAAACACTTGAAATTGAAATAAAATAAAAATGGACGACGTCTCGTTTCAAAAAAGCAGGAAAAAGTCTGGGTATCTACGTTTTATGGAAGTTTGTTCGACAACAACTTTCCATTTCCAACCGTAGATCCAATCGCCATTTTGAATTTCTTTCCATTTCCAACCGTAGATCCAATCGCCATTTTGAATTTTGTCTGGTGATATAAAAACAATAGGCTAGTTTTAATGAACGAAGTCATATATTTTGTTTGGCGATCTCTGTAGCGCAGCGGGCTATCAGCTGGCTGAAACGCAAGAGGTGCGGGTTCTATTCCCGCTGCGAGACAAATGTGACGTAAACAGCTGATAATAATTAAATATAATTTAAAAAAATATAAATTCGTTAGTTGATCTATCTAAAGACCGTTGCAGACGATTTAAAGATAGCTCAACTGACACTCACTCACAATCACTACCAGATCAAGCATCCCTAAGAAGCTGGCTGGAATAATAGACTAGGCACTACTGCCTAGTGGCAAATTTAAAAAGGGAGATAATTAATATAGATATATCGTACATAAAGATAATATATCCTAATTCTTCTCCACGTATTATGCACCACCTACATAAATTAATCCGCACTACACAAAGGTTAGGTGGTAGAGGATAATATAAAGGATATGATTTATTTTTTATGTAATAATGAATATTCTATTCTATTCTATTCTAATATTATATTCAGGAATCCAGCCAAATTATGATTTTCAACTGCGACAACTTAAATTCAATTCTGAAAATTGAATACCAATTTATTACAGCAAAGTATGTTAGTGTACAATCGTAGTGAATCCTATAAAGTCGCAGGGAACCTTTAGAGACGAGCGTTTCTTGACGGCTGATAACGTTGCCTGGACTTCCACCAAATACTTCCGGCTTTTTGAAAATCAAACATTTTTAGGCCGGATAACGGATAATATTCAATTTTTTCAATTCGACCGACGAATGTGTTTTTATGTGAAAACTTAAAAAGACATTAGTCTTGGGATTATTCAAAGATAAAGATAAAGATAATTTATTTGTTTTGAATATGGTATTATGCAAAAGGTAAAAATATTAAACTTAAAATAGTTCTTAATCAATTAATAGGTAGATTAAATAAGTTAGTTGGCATCACAAGGTGCTATCACTATCAACCTAGTATTAGTGTTGAGTACTTAGGTGGAACCCCAGAGAGCTGATTCTATGTTTTGACAAGCAATTGACACGGACGTATAGTGTAGTGTAACACGGATTTTTGTATTTAAAATGAGGTTCACAAAGTGTACGCTAGGGGCGCTCATCGGTGTCGCCATACTAAAATCCACACTACACTACACCAGACGTCCGTGCCAATGAGGGGTTTTCACGGCCGTTTCATATAATGCTTTCAACGTTGACAATAGATGGCGCTGCTCTGTACATAGCTGTCAAGTGTCAAAATAAAGTTAAATGTCAACATCAACAACTTAGATATATTTTCGTTTCGTGGTATTTATTTTTGCTTACTTCTAAAAACATCACCAAATCACTAGCGCACACTCAAGAAGCAGACACAAACAGAATATCATGACTAATAACCACAGACTAGTTAGATAATAGCTTAGTACGCGTACACCACAGATAATACATTTGACAATCTTGACATTGACAGTTACAGTTGAGGTGTATTCCATGAGCTGCCTTTTAAGACATCCATGGTAGGAGACGGAGTGGTCTATTCTTAGTCTGGACACACCACGGCATATCGGTTGATGACTATCATATCAAAAATAACTGTGCAGTTCCGTTGTCCAGAAACATCTGCACACTCAAAACTGACGTGTCTACCAGTAGAATTGTAACAAGTCCGGCTTTATCAACACATTACAGTTTACACAACTCTATTAGCAGACGAAGGAACATTTAGCATGCAAAATGCTTAATGGTCTCCTATTGAAGAATACAGATGTTCAGAAGAATTTCTCAGGAAATTCTCGTACCTGTCTATTGAAGAGAATATATATTTCAGTAAATTTCAATTTGATGATAGAAGAAAATTTGCTTGTAATTTTTACACCAGTTTGTGAAAGCGATTTTATTTTTGTGCATCGTATTTTGATAAATACTTTGAATTTATGATTGGTTTGACAATGCACAATTTTTTTTTTGTAGGATTTATCAGATTTACTGTAAAGAAAAGGGAGGAAAAAACCATTTACGTTTAGGTAAAACCAGTAACACCTTATATTGTCGTAGAAGCATATCGTCGGCACGGTTCCGTACTTCATTTTTGTAACTGTGTTTAGTTAAATAATCAATTTATCTTATCTTATAATGTATTATCTTATCATAACTTATCTTATCTCATCTTATAATATCTCATCTCAAATCTTACAGAGAAATTTATGGTGTATTGCTGTGTGAACTAAGTCTATTCGACAAATACTAGAGGTAATCTTAGAAAATGTACTAAGTTCATTTAGTTTTAATTCCTACTAAAATACAATGAGGGGATGCCATAATAACCATTCTTGGCAGGCGGATTGTTGATCGCAGTATTAGGTGTTGAGTTCTCAGGTGGATGCTGCTGGCCATCACCTAGAGCAGCCTTTCCCAAAGTGGGCGATAACGCCCCTTATGGGCGCTGCAGGCCTAAGAGCAGTAAGAGACCCGTAAAAAATGGGGGCGTTGTGTAGACTTGTAGAGGCTGAGGGGGCGATTTGTAATTTCATCTAGGAGGACTCTTAGACACCGACTGAGCTCTCGACTCTCGACTACAACTTCTGAACATCAACTAATATTAATTAAGAGATTGCTCAAACTAACTCGGTTCGATATTTCTCTCCGTGTAGTTCATATATCTGTCCTGTTTTATTGAATAAATAAAATAAAAATCATGTCAATCGGTCACTCCTTTTCGAAATGAAAGTAGACACAAACAAACAAATAAAGAGGCATTTAATTTGATGTTATAGTGCTTTTGTGAAAAAATGGGGGCGCTAAAAAATAATTTATTCTCAAAGTGGGCAGTAGACAAAATAAGTTTGGGAACCCCTGCCCTAGAGTAATCCCTTAGTCAGCTAAAAATAAAATAAAATTCTCATACTTATGTAACCAATTGCAAGTAGGTACGCCAGATTATTTTACTGAAAATCGCCGAGTTGTGGCCAGTTTCTAAAATGCCACCGGTGACGTAATTCTGACTACCTATAAAGCATAATTCTATATATGGAACAGTATTGATTTATAGTTCAGCGTTATTCCTATACCTATGGTTTATTAATATAGCTCTAGTCCGGTCTGCGGCTTTTAGCTCAAACTTTCCACTAGTCGTACATTGGTACATGTTGGTACTTAAAAACAGTTGCAATCAAACTTTGATGAACAATTCACTCATCAAAGCAATCAAAAGCAGCTGAACATTTTTACATACATACATACACACATGAGTGTGTGAGTGAACAACATACTTCTATAAAAACTTTTGAATTTAGAATCTCCTCCTTTTTCGTAAGGGCCTTTAGTGAGCAACGTGGCGCGAAATTCAAATTAAAATTTTATTGTGTTTTTTCAATAAGTTTTAATCAGCGTTCGCTGTCTCAAAATGTGTTGATGAACTGCTAAGAGCAAAAAACATAATACAATTCGAATTTCGCGCCACTTTTCTAACGTTCCACGTGTTTGTTTTTTGTTTTTAAACTTCCGAAAATAAAAGTTTACATGATTTAGTGTTTTTTTTTTATAATTTTGAAATGCATAAATAGTTTTTAAAAATAATACATCCTTGCATTATCTCATGATTGAGCCTAAAATTTTGACTAAAATAAAGTCTAAATGGCTTCAGTCATAGTTTACAGGAAAACCTTGAAACCCCACGTGAAACTGAAAATGCGTATGAAACGTTCTTGTGTACTACTCATACTCATACTCATGAATTATTAAAACTATAGGAATAATTATTAAGAACACTTGGTCACGTCATACATTAAAGTTTGTAATTAGGTAGGATATGTAAGTAACTAATACCTACTTAACTGGAAGGGTGCTAAAAACAGACAAGCATTTCACTTATCAACTAATTATATGTATAACATAACATACATAACATAACACCCAACAGTCACATACATAGTCCTGATCCCACACTAGGATTCCCTGTGTCGTGAGTATCAGAAACTTCGAGTACCATGGTACCACAACCCCCAGACCCGGAACAAATATTTACAGATCATGCAAACATTTGTCCCGCAGCGGGAATCGAACCCGCACCTCTTGCATCTCAGCCGGCTACTCGCCCACCGCGCCACGGTCGTCAATATAAATTTATCAAAACTCAATCAATTTTCTATTTGTTTTCTGCTGTAAAAAGCATTATCCAACAAAGTACATACCAAATTCAAAATACGTAATCGAAAATTGTATAATATAAGTGTGTATTGATTATACTATGGTAGCCATTTGTACGGAACCCTCGCCACGCGAGTCCAACTCGAACTTTGCCGATTTTTATGTTATTCAGCTACCTTTTCTAACAGATTCAAATTAAAAGCTTGTTTATCAGAACGTTCAGAACCAGGAACTAATTAATATTTATTCTAATTGGTTCAGCGAAGAAACATGGGATTAAAATACTAGTAGCGGAGACTAATGGCTGGTGTACACGTTGCGAGCTGCTGACCTGACACCAGGCAGCTGCACGCATTCTGTACTCGCATGCCAGTAGCTGAGCTTACCTGTGATGTCCACATGATTCAAATAGCTGCCCAGTCTCATGCAAATAATTTTTATTTTTGTAGTTACCTCACTACTGGTATCTTGATTCATTTCCTTTTGTTTTAAATATGCTGTTCTCGTATCTCTATTTTTGTAATTTATATAAAAACAATTCCATAAGTTTTCTTGTTCATGAATGTAATGTTATTCTCGGAAGACCATCTATCCGTAGCCATTTTAAATTCAATAAACGCGCGTAGGCGCAGCACATAATAAATACAGGTACCACTTGCAACAGCCTGGCAACTACACTGCCGAACGCGTCCGAAGTGCAAGTGGTGCGCGATCAGCTGTCAGGCAAGCAGGCGTTGAAAACAAACAAAATTGAAATAACTCTCAAGCGAGCTCCTGTCAACTCACACGTGCGAGTAACTCGTAAGATACGTCCATGTGGTGTGAGTCACTGCACTACAGCTACTCGGCAGGCTGACTTGCACGCTAGCTCGCAACGTGTAAACCAGCCATAAGCCACTTCACTTTGTTTTTCTTTAAATTTACGAGCTACAAAGAGCTTTCTTTCTGTTTACTTAAAAACTGATGGAACGAGTTGTTCCATTTGGTACACTCCACTAATATTTTTTTTTAAACAACAGATAACATTAGGTAAGTAATAAGATAATTCAACGAGTGAAGCAAATTTTACTGAGTGAACTTGGGTGAATTGGCATTTGTATGTATTTATGTATGTAAAAGGTACCTACTGAGAATAGCTTTCGAACCGTTTATTAACCGAAAGTCACTCGGTGCCTAACGTTTGACATCTTCGAGCAACACAGACTTCCTGCCGCGGGCCGTAAGTGAATAGCCTTAGCGATATATTACCATTCAAATAGTTCTGTCTTGTTTTGCGGGGAGAAATGTGCACACAAGCACAATTCCGCATATACACATCCAAATACAACACTGTAATGACGACACTCACACTAACACCTTGCACACCTCAGAATAAGAACAAACCTCAACTAGTTTTGCCTACTTTGGCTTGTAGTTTGGCAGAGGGGTACGCTGCGAATGGCTACTCCCTTCCGTGTTGCTCGAAGTTTGACATGTATAATGACCATCAATTGCTCAAAATTATCATTAGGAATTGTCAATTATTGATGGTCATTTTACTTGGCAAACGTTATAGGCGCAGGCCAGCAGAAGAGACGTAAGACGAGGACGCGTCGCGAGCAGAGCAGAGGTAAAAGCGTTACGCCTGCGCCCCGTCTTTTCTGTTTGTTTTGCGTCGCGACGCTTCTATACATTTTGTATGAAAAGGACGCGGAAGAGACATTTGTCTGCGCCCCGCCCTCGTCTTACGTCTCTTCTGTCTGGCCTGCGCCCTAACCACCGAGTGACTTTCAGTTAGGACTGATTTTTACAAAAATGTGGTAGGTGAGTTAGATAGTATTAGTAGGTAAGGTTATGAGCTACATCGGTAAGGACATTGTTGAGTTATTAAGTTCCAAAAGTGGGGGGAAGTAAAAGTGAGACAATCATGCCATGTGAGTAATCAAATCGATCACCATCTGCCTCCCATGCGTGGTGATTATGGCAAACTCCTCCTATGTGGTAAGACGGACAATTTATGAAAGCCAAGCCGTGTTTGTTGCCTGATTCTTCTAGGCTTGGTCGCGTCGGAGCAGGAGTAATTTTAGTATATAAGACGATTCAAAATTATCCTTGTGATTTCAATGAATAAAGTTCTTTTTGACTTTGACTTTGACTTTATGTTTTCCAGCAGTCAACGTAAACAGCAGGAGATGATGATGATGATTTGTAGAATAATTATGTTTCAGAATAAATTCCGTACAAATTGGATATTGTTTTATGTTACTCAAAATAGACATTCTCCATCAGTAATTGCTTCATTTCTCATACCAAACAAAACCGCTATTCCGAAATTAGTTTGATCGTACCTACCATTTGATGTGTATCGAACATGAATATTAATAGTATACTCATTAAAATAAACAACATGGCGTTGTTTCAGCCAACATTCAAATTCTATTAATAGATCATTGATTTATAATAGTATAACTTTTCATTTAAAAAAACAGACTTCCGCCATTGTATTCGACAAAATATTAGGATGAAAAAAAAATGATGAAAGAACCATGGTGGTGAAAGGATTATTATACTTTTTGAATGTAAATGCTTGGTTTGTTGCTGAAAATATCAAAATCGCTATATGTATGCCTACAATATTTGAGGAGTTCCCTCAATTCCTCATGGATTCCATCATCAGAACTGGATTCTGAAAAAAATGGGACCAATCTGGAAGTATATCTATTCAAATTTAAAAAGAATTTTCCAAATCGGTTCATAAACGCTGGAGATATGAAAAAAAAAACGAATTTAGGACCTTTTTTGGGAAGTCGGTTAAAACTAGCTCTAAGCAACACTACAAAAACACAAATTTATGTAAGCCAAGCCGTGTTTGTTGCCTGATTCTTCTAGGCTTGGTCGCATTGGAACAGTAGTCATTTTAGTTTTAAAGACGATTCAAAATGATCCTTGTGATTTCAATGAATAAAATTCTTTTGATTTGATTTGATTTGAACACTGCTAACGATTTAAATGATCTGAATATTCTCTTTTTTATTATTTGGCAAGCTGTGAGTGATTTTTCGATCACAGATCAAGCACCTTTGCTTGGACTTTATATACTTATATAATATATATATATTAACCGCCCAAATCACCTTGTACTTATGTTTTACGATTTTAGATCGATAGCTAATACAACTTCAGCATAAACTTAAGAAGAAAGAAACACATTTATTTTTTCCAAGAGAATACAACAAGTAGACACTGACACAAATTACTATTAGAAAAGATTTATGTAGTGGAAAGATGTAAATAAAAAAGGCATCAATATTGTGTTGTGTGGGGGTCAAATAGGTATTTGTCTGAGACGTGGGTACGGTAAGGCACTAGTTTTTAGACATGGCTAGAGTGATCATACTAACATCGATAAACAAATAAATAAATGCTGGACATTTCACACAACATTATCTAGCCCCAAGCTAAGCAGAGCTTGTGTTATGGGTACTAGATAACTGATATACTTAATACAAAAACATTACATAGATAGATACTTTTATTATACATAGGCAAAATGCTCAAAACACTCTGAACAAATATCTGCAGATTGTACAAATATATGTTCCGAGTCGGGAATCGAACGTGCATTCTCCTGCGTCGTAGGTGAACCTTCGCCCGTCGCGCCACAGAGGTCAATTAACTATAAACAATAAATAGGTAGGTAGATAAAAACAATTAACTTAAATTCTTTACTTAGGAATTGTCAAAAGGATAGTAGTGATTTGGAGCATTTGAACTATCTTTAGATCGCTTGCAACGGTCTTTATTTAGCTCAACTGTTTCATTTGTTTTTTTTTAATATACTTGCAATAATACAACAGGTATTGTTCTTTCTATAAATAAAGATAATATTAGTACACAAGTAAACCAACGATGTAGCGTCCCGTTGTGGTAAAAGTTTCAATAATTTTTAATCGAAATAATAGATGTTATTTCGTCCAATAAGTCATCTATACTACTAACTACTGGGGCTTTCTGTCCCAGTAGTTTTACTTTCGTCTGTAGTTTTCCAATACCTAAATATATATGATATTTATATGTATTATATTTATTTTGCACTAGGTTAATGTTGTCAAACACATACAGTTTGGTTGGTGAATAAATGTATTTTCTTTCTTTTTAACCGACTTCCCAAAAAAGGAGGAGGTTCTCAATTCGCTTGTTTTTTTTTTTTTTTTTTAGTGTTTGTTACCGCATATCTCCGGCGTTTATGAACCGATTTGGAAAATTCTTTTTTTATTTGAATAGATATACTTTCAGATTGGTCCCATTTTTTTTAGAAAGTATCATAATCCTTTCACCACTATGGTTCTTTCATCATTTTTTTTCATCCAAATATTTAGTCGATAACTATGGCGGAAGTCGGTTTTTTAAATGAAAAGTTATCTTTCTTTTAAGTCGTCTGAAGTCTCCAATACCTGAAGGCTGGACGTCGTTCATTAGGTACTGAAGTGGGCAAGCTAGTGCTATTAAAGTGAAGCTTTTAAGTGCTATTGTTAACAGTTTCTGTGGGTTTCTTAAGAGACCAAGATCTTAGAATATTCTTCTGAACACACCAATAGCACTCTAGTTAAGTTAATACCAAGTATCCATATGTGCAAATTGGTACCATGGTATTCGTAATTCCTGATTCCCACGACACAGGGAATCCTAGTGTATGATCAAGACTGTGTATGTGACTGTTGGGTGTTATGTTATAACACTTTGCGACCTCTGTTATGTTGTGTGTGGTGGGTCGGGTAGCCGGCTGAGATGCAAGAGGTTGCTGGTTCGATTCCCGCTACTGGATACATGTTTGTATGATCAGCAAATATTTGTTACGAATCTGGGTGTTATGGTACTTTGGTAGTCGTAGTTCCTAATACTCGCGACACAGGCAATCCTAGTGTAACAACAAGACTGTATGTGACTGTTGGTGTTATGTAATGTTATAGGTATGCAAAATTTCGCTCAGTTTTCAGTTTCAAGGTTCGACTCGCAATACGTGAAGTAAAATAAAAAAAAATTATTAAATACAAAAGTTACACTGCAACTACGTATTTGTATACCGATAAATTATAAGGAGAAATAGTGTAATTTGGACTTTGTTCATGGCATCACTGGTTCTTTGACTGGTTTATGATATGTTACTTATGGGAACTAAATTATTTAATAATAAAAATAATAATAAATGCTGGACATTTCACACAACATTATCTAGCCCCAAACTAAGCAGAGCTTGTGTTATGGCAACTAGATAACTGATATACTTAATACATTACATTAGATAGATATATATTTTTTATTACACATAGAAAATACCCAGAACACCCTGAACAAATACCTGCAGATTGTACAAATATTTGTTCCGAGGCGGGAATCGAACCCGCAACCTCCTGCGACGCAGGCGAACCTTCGCCCGCCGTGCCACAGAGGTCGTCAAATTGTATGTCATAATGTATGACCGAGTATGTTGGACGTGTGAATTATGACCACCAATGTAAAATTACCATATTCAAAACAAACAAAATTATCGGTATCTTTGTCTTTATCTATAACATAGCAATCAATTTACCTCATCCACAAATTGCTAAAATATCCAACTTGGATTGATTCAATTACTGGCCCTCATCAAACTACTTGTACCTTTGTAGATAAACGTTAAGAAAATTGCAAAGACAGACTTTCGTTAGCTATACGAAAATGTTGAAGGCCCCTTGTGATGAACAGTAATGTAATTGTATGTCTTATTGTAAAGGGATAAGGTTTACAATTATCTGTATGATTTGTACTGAAACATAGCATGCAGGGGGGTACTTTAAAGCAGCGTTTGGTTACGATAGACATACTACTTGATAATGATCTTATTTCTAGAACTAAGGTCTACTAGACCATCGAAAATGTGCGTGTAATTATGTATATTCAATGTGAGACGTAGAATCGAATAGACTAGAAAATACTTTATTGTACCTGAGCATAATACAAAATAAACAAAACTTTTATCTAACTGTTATCGCTTAGAAGCAATTTCTTTCAGATAACCTTTGGATGTTGAGAGATATCTTTAAGATTAGAACAATGGCGTAAATTTTACAAGATTCTACGAAAGAAGTAAAAACTAATATTTAATCCCTATAAAGAATAACTATCTAAACACCCAACAGTCACATACATAATCCTGATACCATACTACGATTCCCTGTGTCGTGGGTATCAGGAACTACGGGTACCATGGCACCACAACACCCAAATCCGGAACAATAATTTGCTGATAATGCAAACGTTTGTCCCGCAGCGGGAATCGAACCTGCACCTCTTGCACCTCAGCCTGCTACTCACCCTCCGTGCCACGGAGGTCATCAGACCCCTCGGATGAAGGCTGCGTTTCCATCATGCGTCGCGATGTCGCAAGTCTACAAATAACACCTTAACAATTATTGTTAAGTCTCGTAATTTCTTTGAGGTGTATTCGGTTTTAATATTCATTGATCAATGAAACGGATGTTGATAAGGCCTCCGGGGGAAATTCCGGAACGTAAGGTTTAAACAGAGCTTAGAAAATTAATCAATTTCGTGTAGCAGAAATTACATGACGTCACTTTGCATAAATCTTCGGATGATGAGCTGACGCGTAAAGTTAAAAGTTAAATCTTTATGTTTTTCTTTTACACAAAGGTTAGCTGGAAGAAAATGCTAAGTAGCATTAAGTTCGCCCGTGTATTTTTTTTTGTCTTAGGCTCATTTTTTTGACGACTTCTTTGGCGCGGTGGACGAATGTTCGCCTGGGACGCAGGAGGTTGCGGGTTCGATTCCCGCCTCGGAACAAATATTTGTACGATCTGCAGATATTTGTTCAGGATGTTCTGGGTATTTTCTATGCATAATAAAAATATCTATCTATGTAAGTGTATTGTATTAAGCAAAGATTTAAATCGTAGATACGCCCTTGCCGTTGAGAGACCGAGGCGTAATGTTTCCTCGTGAAATAAGATAGCTCGCTCATTTGGACTCAGTACACATTTGAACACAGTGTGAGCTGGGCGTCTTGTAATTTTGTCGATTTTCTATGAGAAGTGTCACAAAATGCCATCGTGTACATTTCGCAAGTGCAACAACAACTCCAAAAACACAAATAAAGCCAAAGGCGTAACATTTCACTCGAAAGTATTGTGATTTAATTAAATAACTATTTTTTTCTGTCCGTTGCCCAAAATATTCAAGTTAAAATGGCAAGTGCACGAAAGAGAAAGTAGTATTTGCAACTTCTTTAGGAGAAAAAGAGATGGCACTATTTTCACGGTTCATTTGCTGTGCGATCGAAAATCAATACATAAAGACACGCGGCTGTACGGAGGCTACGCTTTATAAGGGATCATCTACCTATGGTTATCGATATGCTCGGTAGCGTCAGCAGATTCAAGAGCGTAGTCACGGCCCGCGCCGCGCCGGCGCCGCGTCCGCGTCATTGAGATTTCATTAATTGAGTAGAAAATTGAAATAGCACTGAAAAAACGCGTATTTCATTTATTAATTTAATTTTTTGTTTCATATTTTAGAAGTTCAATAATTTCAATAAATTGTACATTTGTTTTAATTTAATATTTTAGATTTCCGCAAGAAGCAATTTTTAAGGAAAAATGGGTTAAAGGTTATTCAAGTAGACCAAAGAGACAAAGAGTGGCTACCTACAAAATTTGCTCAGCACATTTCAAGGACGATTTGTATTTACTCGACCACTCATAGTCGTGGTTGGGTCGTCGTAAATTAAAACTTAATAATTTTGTGATGGTTCCGCGGTTGGGCGAAAAGCTGGTATTGACCAGTTTTTCGGCCTACCACGGAACCATCACAAGATTTACCTGCTGATCAAAATATACCTAGTTCACCCCTCCGTGATATACGTGTCGGAGCAAGTCTGAGGAAATTTAACGCGACGTTACATTATTATTCTCAGTTTAATTATTATTACTTTGCTTGTTGTCTGATGAGTTTGCTGACCGTACATGGATTGCACACTTTTTAGACAATGGCACGTATTTTCGATGTCAGGACTTACAGGACGTTAATTTTTTCACAAAAGTTCGTGCAATATGATTGTACAATAAATGGTAATATCAACAGTTAAGTTTATTGGCAAAATCACGATTTTTAACTATTCACTAGTGTGCGTGCGTCAGCATTTTGTTCACGCACATATTCAAATACAATGCAACAGTTTTCGGTGCCTAGGCGTATCTACGATTTAAATCTTTGGTATTAAGTATATCAGTTATCTAGTACCCATAACACAAGCTATGCTTAGCTTGGGGCTAGATAATGTTGTGTGAAATGTCCAGCATTTATTTATTTATTTATTTACTATCTAATTCTAGAAAGTTGTTTTCATTAAGTTGAGAAACTCACACTTGTTATCTTAAGTGTAAAAGTTCCAAAAAATATTGAAATATTTGACTAAAATACCAAGAACTATGAATTATTCTACAGATTACTTGGAGAACATAAAGTTATCAAATTGTAATAACTCACGTAGCCGATAAAAATGTGCTTAGTGCTACGAGGCTCTACGAAGCTCTACGTGTTGCTACGCTGCTACGTGCTGCAATTACACTGTTTACCAAAGAATGAAAATCACGTACTTGCATTATTATTGGTGAAGCCATTGAAGGATTGAAAGACGTTTTGGCTTAGTGATTCGATTTCAAAATAATTTTGGCAGTTTTGGAGATTTATTGGATTCTTTGTCTTGACTTTGTAGACAAATTGCAGTCATCAAAATTTTATTGATGTATCCACAGACGAATAGTGTAGAACTAACTATAATAATAAAAGTAACATAATATATTTGTTTATTCGACAACTCAGATTCATAAATGTCAAAATTAAATAAAATTAAATGTCAAAATATACAGCTTAATATTACATTTCCTACGCCTTTCCTTTCCTATTATGTACCTACTGAAAGCAGATACACTACACTAGTCAGTTATAACTAATTAATGCAGTCTATCTGCTTAGAGTTGGCGTTGATAAGGGCTGATACCCAGTGCCTTTGCAGACGACTGTCGTACCTGCCAGCCAGCGCCCCAAGTACACTATTGGAACTGCCCAGCATTCTGCATTTGACTGACTATATGACACTTGATTTACCACCACTAGAAGTTGAAAATCTGTTTCTTTTTCGGATTTCAGCTCGTAGACCTTAAACCTATAGAACCCTTACCCTTTTACCTTCGAATTGTAGGACATCACCCTGATAATAACCTAATGTATTTACAAAAAAAGCGGTCTCTAAGAAGTTGTAAACAAGACCTTAATCAATCTTACTAGGGTGCGTCTGATCTAAAACTGTACGCCCTTCGACCGCTTTTACTTGGCTCTTGACACGAGCTCGACGTTCGAAAACGATTCTTTTGATTACGGATTATGGAATATTTTATTTTTACGTTTTGAAATAGTGGTTCAGCAGCTTTTGACGCTCTATTTAAATCCTTATTGGGTATTTTGTGTCATGGTACTCTTGAATTCAATACTAGCGCACATTTGGAATAGAGATGGGTGGAATTTTATGGAACTAAGTGAAATCGACTTTCCTCGAGTTTTTGGTACTCTTCAGGCAATTTTGACGTTGTTCTTCCACGAATCAACACGCAAAGTCAATCGAGTGCTCGATCTCAATTTCTAACTCGATTTGATTCAAGAGTGTCAAACAAGTGTTTTTAGGATTGAAACTGGATGACGATTGAAAGTGGATTGGGATTTTAACTGTTTTTAAGAGTAGCCCAGCCCTTATGTTTTAGATCAGAGGCATTCTTACCAAGTTATTGTTTTTTTCACCTCAACCTCAATATTTACTTTCGTTATTGTGTGATTGGTTCTTTTCTTTTCCCTCTTGAGGTTATCCCCTTCAAAGGGGATGTCTAAAGACGATTTCGGATTAACCCAATACCGCTTCCCTGTAGCGGCGGTTAACAATGCCAGCTGGCCAGAAATCTGAATCAAGGAGCAGATCTTTACATTTAGACAAACTGCTACTTTGTCAATTTCACATTTTAGGCATACTGCTTCATCGGCATCTTTCGTTTAAACAGCTTTTTTGGCAAATCTCATGTTTAGGTGTAATGCCCTCATTGGCATCTCGCGTTTAAGGTAAATCAATCAAAAGGGGAATAAACGACTTCAAGTTACAAGGCTTCCTGGTTCATGCGAAGTATGGGATTTATTCGCCTCAAACTACATATCTTATTTATTTGCCGTGTTATTGGTTCTGTTCTGGTCACCCTATCAAGGTCAGAGTACATTTATTTCAGAACTTAATCATACAAAAAGTTTTTTTTCCGTCGTTTGCTGAATGATAATGCACTACAGTCTCGCGCTGAATTTATTGCTGGACGTTAAGAGGGGGATGAATACGAAACAAGAGTAAATCTTCTGGTTAAATGCATTATTCATTTTTGCAATTTCATTAAATTGTTTTATGGTTTTACAGTGGTTTCGTTTTAAAGGTTATTGTTGCTTGTTTTACAAACGACTTCTTACAAAGAGACTTCTTTCTTCTTCTTACTTATATTTTATTAAAATGATATGCATTACCATTAGGCTGTAGAAGCACATTGCTGGATTGATATCCAGCAGTAGGGGTATACAAAATAGCAGTGGGGGCGGGGAGGGGGTAGCTAAAATGCCACGACACTGGAAGTCAGTGGATGAGCCGCCTCTATCCACCGACTTCCAGTGACCTTTATAATGTCTTTAGTCCATCGAGAGGGGAGCCTCCTCTACCACGCGTTACAAACCTTTGGCGAAACGATTTTATCGATAAGTTTTGAAATCTACTAATATTATAAACGCGAAAGTTTGTGAGTATGGATGTTTGTTACTCTTTCACGTAAAAACTACTGAATGGATTTGAGTGAAATTTGGAAAGGAGATGCTTAACGCCCTGGATTAACACATAGGCTACTTTTGATCATCATCATCATCAATTTTCATCATTATTCACGCGGGTGAAACCGCGGGGCGCAACTAGTATAAAATATCTGTGTATTTTTTACATTAGAGTTTTTTCGTTTTCTCTCAATTAGTTTTATAATAATAATAATAATAAAATTATTTATTTCAGACTAATTACACATAAATTACACAAAAAACATACAATAGTCCATAGTTTGATTAAAATACAAAAATAATGACTACACTAACTTAATACTAACAACTCTTACTAAAGAGACACTGAACTAAGAAAGTATGACATGCTCCCTTGTCCAGTGCTCCATGAAGGCACAGTCCGTGTCCATCCTCCCCGCAATGAGTTGCAGGTAGCTGTTGGAGCTGCCGCGCACACGACACATCAGGGACGCCGATCTTTTACGCATAATCGCTGCGAAGCCATCCACTCTTGCATCTGCAAACATTCCTGATGCACTGCAGTAGTGCGGCAACCCCATCAACACCCTGAACGCATTGTTATATTGGACACGCAGGGCATCCCAAGATTTCTGCGTACGCTTGACCCATAGGCTGCACGTATAAAATGATTCGCAGTATGCTCTAAAAAGCGTTGTTTTAACCTGTCTATAGTGCAACGCGCAAACCTACGAGCCAAAAAGATCATCTCACAAATAATAAGACCTGAGTACATACTCGTAGTCAGCCGTGGTGTGTCCGAACTAAGACCAATAGACCCCTCCTTCTCCTTCCGTGAATAGTAGTAAAAACAACAAATAGTAAATATCATCTCATTTTGAAGGCCTCATTCAGCAGTGTACGATGAATACTATTATAAAAACTATATTTTTCACAAAGTGTCAAAGTTTGTGCAAAATTAATATTTACAAACTGCTTAATTTTAAAGTTAAATTTATTCTATAAGCGAAGTTAGTTTCTGAAGTTCTTTCGTCAAAAGATTAAAGGTTGTAGGGTCACGGGTGAAATTTTCCGGGTCAGCTGTTAACTTACAATGGCAACTGACGCGGGACGGAGGTACCTATCAGATGGGGACTGGAAAGGGACGCACTTTGGCGCACTGGTCCAACAATGTGTATAAATACATTATTTTGTTAGTAGTAGAACTTCTTGTGAAAGAGTTCGTCCGGGGAAGTATTACCACCGTACCTATTTATGCTGCCAACCAGTAGTGCTCGCGTTACTGTGTTTCGGTTTGAAGGGACGGGTGCCGGTGAAATTACAGGCACATGAGACTTTTCATCTGTATGTCTCAGGGTCGGCAGCGCGTGTGATGCCTTTGGTGTTGCAGGCGTCCATAGGCTACGGTAACTGCTTTCCATCAGATGGGCCGTATGCTTGTTTGCTTGCCAAGTAGCATAAAAAGAAAAAAAAATCCTTGCAGTACCTAAACAAAAATACTGAAATTTCAAGTGTGGTGCCAAAAAATGCTTTATATCTAACCAGTGTAGTCCAGCCAGGTGGATTACAAGCATTGTGAAAAAAGACCTGGGTGTGAAAACACAGGATATGAGTAGTGGTTGTGAAAGGAAGGTGTATGCCACACGTCAGTCGCCTCATCAGGTATGTAATAGTATATTATTATACGAGGGCCGTAAGCAATATATTACAACCGAGATATTTTGTAAGCGAGAGCGCAGAGTTCGAGGGTACCTGAGAATAACATATAACTTTTCATCACGAATACGAGGAAATTAAAATAGTCTTATAAATGACATCGTATTTTCTTAATAGTTTGTTGCTTAAATGAAAACTAGCGTTCGCAGGTTTCCCATGTTTTATTAATTTTTTACAATCCGTCAGTTTCCTTTTTTAAATAGAAATAAGGATTTGTCATTAAGATTGTAATTAAATGTAGCATATTATGTATGTAATGAAAGTCGTTCTATTTTCAAATTTACCTACTTACGGCCCTAGGGCCGTAAGTAGGTAAATCTTATTTTCAGAGCAGTTTTCCAGTTAACTGTCACCTACTTCCGGAGCATGAGTGATGAAAAATATTGAATCTGCCCTTCTTGAAATCCTTAAATACGTCCACGCTCTATGTAATTTTATAAGTTATGGAAAACTTCCGCGTTTTGCGAGTTTCGTGGAAAATATCGACGGACTTTGAAATTGTTCGGAAGTTTGCGTCATTTTCTATGGTTACTCTCACATGTGGTATTTTTGGAATTTATTGGAAATGTTTGATCCATCAAACAAGAGTTCTACATAAACGGTTCGAAGTGATCGTTCCGTAAACAAACGATATAACAAGAGAGAGAAAAATAAAAAGTCTTTTCAATATGAATTTTGTGCTATGGCGTGTCTAATATACCATCTCCTCTCTTGGATGTTGAAAAAGGTGACTAAAGGATTACACCAGGGGATGGACAGCAGTATCCACCTGAGTACTCAACGCCAATACTGCGATCACCAATCCGCCTGCCAAGCCTGGTAATTATGGGAAATCCCCGCATTGCATTAATGGTCTCGTTCAGCAGTAGAAGGCTGCGATGAGATAGATTTTTTGTGAAAACAAATAAGAATTCCATAACTTTTCATTTAAAAAATCGACTTCCGCCATTGTATTCGACTAAATATCTGGAAGATATTTTGATGGTGAAAAAACCAGAGTGGAGAAAGGATTAAATCACTAAATGATACTTTCTGAATGCAAATGCTTGATTTGTTGATGAAAATACCAAAATCGCTATATGTATGCCTATAATATTTTAGGAGTTCCCTCAATTCTTCATGGATCCCATCATCAGAAGTGGATTCTGAAAAAAATGGGACCAATCTAGAAGTATATCTATTCAAATAAAAAAATCCTAATCGGTTTATAAACGAAGGAGATATGAGGTAACAAACATAAAAAATAAAAAATACAACCGAATTGAGAACTTCCTTTTTGTGAAGTCGGTTAAAAACATATTTTTTGTTTCAACAATTTGTCGGTCTGCTTGCTTGATATATTAAAACATGAAAAATCCTGAACCTGATGAAACTTATAGCGGTTGTTAGTCTTTAAAAATAGAAAAATAATCACAAAATAAAAAAAAACATTGAAAAAATATGTCCATTACCTAGCTCACTACTTTTGTCTTTTGATTTTGTTCTATCCTGTTCATCCAAAGTTGACTGAAAGAGATCGCTTTTAGATCACTAAAAGCGATCTCTTTCAGTCAACCTTGACCAAGAAGACCACCCATTGGACGTTATTATTTTATTACTTTTGTGTATTTAATTGGCGTGCAATAAAGAGTTATCTATATATCTACAATGGTATCCACGACCCGCGTGAGTTTGATAGGTATTTCTTTTATTTATCAAAGGAATTATTTAAAAAAAGCATCATTGAAAGAATATCAATCGTGAAATGAAATGAAACGTCGGGCAAAGCGTTGATACCGTAACTTATGCCAAACAGTCTCAAACGCACCCTCTTCCCTCTTCAGTCAGCTGTTAAATTGGCCCATATTGGGCCTTTATTCGGCCAAGTTTGTGGGATGTACTTACGTGACCTACAAGTATCTTAAATCACAAGATTTTAAATCACTTACAAGAAAAACATACATATAGAAATATATCGGTTCTTTTTTCAAAAAAGGCTGTGATCAGAAAAGTTGGTGTTGTTAACATCACTATCAGCCGGTATAGTACAGTCAAATTAGGTGATTTTTTGCACAAGTGTGGAACTAATTAGATGTAGTCATGAAAACTTTTCTAATTGTTTTGTATGGCTTTAAAATCACCTCTAATAATAAGCATCAGTAATTTCACCCTCCGGAACAGGGTGAAATAGGGTGAAAATCTTATAATATCCGTAACTTAATGGGGGAAATAGAAGTAGTCGGTGCAATTTGGCACAGACTTTGAACCGCTATGATCTACATTTGCACCTAGTATTTTTTAAATCCGACATACGGAACATACAAAAAAAAATCATTTACAAAAAAAACTTTTTTGGGTATTGCGGCTCCGGGAAAATTATGGTAGTCGGTGCAAATTGATAGAATTATCAGAAAAATGTTCGAAATACATTACCAGGTTTGCACCTTGGTGCGTCTCACGGAAGGCACTTTTCCATATTTTATTGTCGCTCTACTTCGGGGAAAATTAATGTAGTTCTGGAAATTGACTTAAACTTATTCATTTAATTAGTACTACATCCGCCGGAAGTTTTATACTGGTATTTATTTACGGAAAATGCATTTGTTCAACACTGTGTTCCGTACATGCACGTGGTGTTTATTAAAATCATAATGCACTAAGACTATCTCTCTCTATACGTAATTTAACTTGCATCAAGTAATTTCTTTCTATTTTAAAATTTACGGCCTTTTTAAGTTTGTTTTTTAATATTTAAAAGCCTTCCGTAAGCGCCAGAAACGGTGCAAACCTAGGATAAGCTTCTTTTCGTGTCATCTAACGTTTCCATAAGAATCCACGACTACACGATTTAGGTCCACACTTTTTGCTAATTTGCCTGTACTAGTAAGCGATTAATGACTGCACGTGCATATAGAATGCAATTTTAAGGAGGATTTTCAATAATCACCACGCTTGGCAGGTGGATTGATGATCTCAGTAATGGTGTTGGTACCGCCGCGCAAAAATATCGGTTTAGTCCCATCTGTTTCGGTGCCCCGGTACCGGGGTGGATGGGAAAAAAGGTTTCATCGGCCCTGGTGATTTATTCTCTGCGGCGGATAACATAACTTTTTGTTTGTCATCGGCCCCGGCGGCTCCCAGATTCTGTCTCAGTGGTTAAAAACTTGACTTACAAATGTCATGATTTATTTAATAAAATAAGTGCGTATTATATCCAGAACAAACCTGCGGCTATAAAATAAGTTCAAAACAATGAAATATGTTTTGAATTCGCTTTCAAAATATTTAAATCACTGTGAAATAGGCCGCAAAGCCGAACCATTTTTCAAACAACTTTTTTTAATTTTGCTTCCAATTTTACGGACGAGGCTTTTTTATGACGCGCTGTTTCTATAGTACATATATAACTTGTACAGTCGCAAACAAAAGTAGCTTAGCATCTCAGGTGTCTAATTATGCATGAAAGAGCTGCTGATTTTGCATTATCAGGTGAAAAAACATTTTCAGTTACTTTGCTTTTTTTGCCGACTACGATGAGACGTTTTCGTAGTCTGTGACATAAGAAGTCATGTAGTTATTCTTAGGTTTACAGATAGGTCTCGCTTCTAGATGAAAATAACTGTCAAAATTGCCTACCCATTGACAGAAAATTCTGATAATACAGTGCCATCTAGTTATCATAGAACAAAACTGGCCTACTACAGATTAAATCCTCTCATTGTGATTTTAACATCATACCAGGAGGACGTGGTGTGTCTAGCCTAAAAAAAGACCCCTCTATCTTCTCCAGTAGATGTCGTAAGAGCCGACTAAGGGGTCACCAGGGGATGGCCAGCAGCAGTCCCAGTGTAATCCCTTAGTTGACTCTTACAACATCCATGGGAGGAAACGGAGAGGTCTATTCTTAGACCGGATACACCACGCCATAATGATAAACAGGTAGTTTTTCGCTCTACGGACAGTTTGGTTATCAAGGTGCATTAGATAATAATAATCATTTATTTATGAAACTTAATGAAAATACATAACATACAGTTAATCAATTAGGTTAACTTAAACAGTTAATTACCATAGATGCTAAGGTTAGGCAGTAATAGAACACTAACTCCCACCCTAGGTACAACCTGTGTTGTGGGAGATAGTCTCTTTCGTCCGGTTCAGCTTCATTCAATAGTTTTGAATTTGATGCTACATCGAAACATATTATATCCTCCTATCCACAATCAACTTCCAAGTTAGTATTGAATTTGTAAGTCACTAAAGTTGCCAATCAACTTTCGATGCCGACTGTACATAACTTGTAGTAAAACGTGGGAGTCGACAATTTATTTTTATGATAAAGCCCTTTTTGTGAAAACAGCCAAACAGGTCCTTTGATGGCTCACGCTACATTGTCTCAATAGCTTTGAAGAAAACGTTACAAGGTTCATGATAATGTGTATTATTTTGTTCCTTTTGGGACACGTTATGAATTTTTTATGAAAATTGCGTAGATTTTTTTCAACTAATTAGATACATATCTCAGAGTAACGAAATACTTGTACCTATACGTATACATATACGCTATACGCTATAGTATACACACTCATGGTTTTTAAAGTTGGGGGGGGTCTAGGATTTCCTGGTTTGCACGCACATTAACACACCTACTCACAATTCACACAACTTAGTTCCATGCATTCCAGTATTATCGTTTTATATTATATTTTCTTTTTATATTTTCTTATTAGTCTAATATTATCTAGTTTGTAACTTCTTTAAAATTGTACAAAGAGAACTTTGCTCATAGGTTCAGGAGGTGGGCGCTGATGCTGCTACACAGTTTTACAACTTTTGCAGTGTCATCGTTATAATATGTAATTTGCACACAATTAATGTAACTTGTTCCGAATAAACAATTTTTACTTACTTTACTTTTACCTGGTTAGTAACGAAACGGGCCGCTTCAAGAAAAGTTCAAAAAGAATCTTCATTGTATTCTTCGGATCGGTGTCTCTAAGCAACAGCCGTAAACCCATCATGAATGGTATACCTATTTCAATATTGATATAAATATATTATATGATATAATATATTTATATCAATATTTAAATAGGCAATAATTTATATGCCTATTTATATAAGTTCTTGTGTGGCAACCACGAACCGCAGGGCAACGGATCCCTGAACAGACCGAAACGGACGGAATGATGGAACGGGAGATCGGTAACTTTTGTATAAGAAAATGCTAATTAGCATTAAGTTAGCTTATGTACTTGTTTTTTTTTTGCTTTGTGTTATAAAGAATTTTCTATCTATAAAAAAAGCTTAAAAGCGACGTTTGACAGCAATGATCGCACTGTTGCAAACCCTGTCGCGAGATAGAGAATACGGGGGCCGGGCGACGCAGTAAGAGGCTCCCCCTCTCAATGGTTCCGAGTCGGTGAATGGAGGCGGCTCAAATCCGTTTATCGTTGCATTCTAAGGGTAAACCAGTGGACTCCTACTCTGACTGATGATGATGTGCGTCAGTTTGAAACATGAAAAGCACATCATTAGGGAACGCAAATTAAAAGACATTCACAGTCAAGAGCCCATAGTAACATTGAGATGTGTACTAAGCATGGCATCTTTTTTCAGGACTAATATACATAGGGCCTTATTCATAATAATTTTTTAAACCTATTTTAGTTAATATAGCTTTTGTCTTCTTCTCTCTGATGTAAATGTCATACGTCAAACAAAACAAAACATATTTTAACTAAAATTATGCTAGTCAGTTTGACTGGTCGTTTATTCCCTGACATGTATATGTGATACCTGTTTTGTATATGAGGAATATTTATTCCCCATGGGACCTAATGAGGGGGTTATTACTTCCCAGCACTCGATATTCAACCCTTTCGGATCTGTAGAGCACGTACCGCTCAATGGGGCCTTCTGACCACCACCACTGGTCAATTAAATTTAATTTTGGTGGTCAATTGGAAAGAAACTCTTCCCATTTACCACTGTTTTACCGAATAAAGCGAGGTCTCAGTGTTAACTTGAGATGGTCAGTTTTCGTATGTATGATACGACATACGAAATCGAGCAGAAATTCAGTCACCACAATCGGTGGGTGGAGGCGGCTTAAGACCATTCATCGTAGCATTCTAGAAGAGAGACCTACGTCCAGCAGTAGACTTCTACAGGCTGATGATGATAAAGATAAAGATAAAAAAATAATGATAAAAATAAAAACCAATTTTATCTAAAATTCTTTAATGTTTCTTGAAGTTTGAATGTTTCTTGAACGTATGTATACCTACATCGCGTACGTGTGTTGTGTAGGTACTTCAGGCGAACCTCTAGTCTCCCATCATGTTCCCGTAGCGATCGGAATATCTGGAACACTGCTCTATCGGCATTTCATTAGGAAATAGTAATGATCTTCGGACGGTGTCGTCTTTACATAACGTCGTGGAGTAGAATGCAACTGGATGAGATTTTTAGATAGATATTTGTTTGATTTTTTCCCCTTCATGAAATAGACTACTTTGACAGCTGACAGGAGAGAGTGGAAGTGAAAGATGTACTGCACCGACCTCAAATAAATTGGAATAAGGGCAAGACAATGATGATGATGATGATTATGAAATAGACTACTTTGACTCGTCGGACAGCGAAATAGGTAATAAAGTTTTGTCGAACACATACACGATATAATTCCACGTATTTTTCTTAAGCGACCCAAAAAAAAATTAAGCTGGTTATTAAAAAAAACCCCCCGTAATTAAGCAGGTTTGGGGTGGTAGACACTAACGGTCCAGCATTTATGTCTGACGAGTTTTGGAGAGTTAAAGTTTTTCTAGGATTTCATAGAAATAGACACGCTTTTTTCCGCCCATTAGACAAAGCTTCAATGGGAGTCTTTTCACTGTGGGTCGCACAATAGTAGGAACATATGTGACCAGTGGTGAACTCATCGCCGCCATTGCTCTCCCACCTTTGCTAACGTTTTCATCCATTAATAAAATATTCCCAAATAAGGAGCCTGTACAAATCTTATACCAACGAAAACCGCTCAATAAGACCGTACAAATACCAAGAAAACTTTATTCCTGTCCAGTATTTGCCAGATCTACGCCGAACACCAATAACCGCGGGCTAGATTGGTACCAGGCGGTCGGCACCATGGCTTTTGGAAGTTCAATTACGGACCTAGCTTTGAACATCCAGATCATCTCGTTATTGGACATTTCTAGAACTAGACTCTCATTAATTCCTCTGTGGCGAGGCGAGGAAGGAGCCGGCTGACACGCAAGAGGTGCGTTTGATTCCCGCTGCGGGACAAATGTTTGTATGCAATGTTTATCTGCAATTATTTGTTCCAAGTCTGAGGCCCAATTCTCTAATTTTAAAACATTCCAGTCACAATATAATCTCGTGTCAGTCGCACTGTATCGTATAGTAACTACTACTTAATCTTCGAGTATGCATGCGAAGATTAAGTAATAGTTACTATACACGGTGTAACTGGAAGGGTGGATCATCGGTGGCAGGGTGATGGGTGATCTTAATACCTATCGATTTAACCCCCCGTATGTTCCGCGATTTTCAGTCGTTCAAAAGTTATTCTGATTTTTATGAAATTTTAGTCAAAATCCGATTTTAGGCTTCATGTCCAAAGTGTAGCCAAACTGTTAGGTCTACGACCGTAATTTTTGTTTTAACTTGTAGCTTAATAATATACCTTTCGTCCTACAATACCGGTTTGAGTTGTTATTTGATTAAATTCCAAATAAAAAATAACCTTCACAAAAAAAACTGAAGGAGTGCATGAGCGAGACAAAAAAATCATTTAGCTACCATAGCTATTCATTTCTAATGCAAACCGGTTGCTGCTACCTGATAACAATAAGTAGGTACCTACTTACATTGCAATAACCTTAGTATAGTTAGTTATTGGTTTTAGGTAATTAGGGATTATCGGCACTTTCATCGTTTAAAAAAATATTTTAAAGTGATGCCTATGTACCAGCCAAATGAAAATTTCATGGTTACTTTTCCATGAATGGAGGTAGTTTTTAAGGTAGGTTGTAGAAAAAAAATTAAGTAACTTTTTTATCTGGAAGCCTTTAAAGTTAGTTGAAAAATTAAGTTTGGGGTTTTTTTTGTGAAGGTTATTTTTTATTTGGAATTTAATCAAATAACAACTCAACCCGGCATTGTAGGACGAAAGGTATATTATTAAGCTACAAGTTAAAACAAAAATTACGGTCGTAGACCTAACAGTTTGGCTACACTTTGGACATGAAGCCTAAAATCGGATTTTGACTAAAATTTTATAAAAATCAGAATAACTTTTGAACGACTGAAAATCGCGGAACATACAGGGGTTAAATCGATGGGTATTAAGATCACCCATCGCCCTGCCACCGATGATCCACCCTTCCAGTTACACCGTGTATAGGTGACCGACTGAGACGAGATCATACTGCGAATTGAATGTTTTTAAATTAGAGAATTGGGCCTCTGGGTGTTGTGCTACCATGGTACTCTTAGTTACTGATACCCACGACACAGTCCGCGCTCAGTCATATAGAGCAGCGCTGGTTTTCAGACGGACCCCAAGAAATCCTTCCACTTGACGACCTCTGTGAGCGCGGCGAGCGAAGGTTCGCCTGCGACGCAGGAGGTTGCGGGCTCGATTCCCGCCTCGGAGCAAATATTTGTACGATCTGCATATATTTGTTCAGGGTGTTCTGGGTATTTTTCTATGTATGATAAAAAATATCTATCTATGTAATGTATTGTATTAAGTATATCAGTTATCTAGTATCCATAACATAAGCTCTGCTTAGCTTGGGGCTAGATAATGTTGTGTGAAATATCCAGCATTTATTTATGTATTTACTTTTGCCAACGGAGTTTGTCACCATGTCATCGACGCAACGCGTTATTCGGCATGGATTTCTTCGACCGGATGACTTCGGCCACCAAAATTCCATTTACTATCCGGAAAATAAGAACAGGGTATTGCCGGATGAACACTAAACACTACGAACTAGAATAGAGCAATCCAATTTATTGCAAGCACTTCCTTTTTTGCCAAAACGTCTGTACGGAGCTTGTGAGTTTGTTTGTGTAGCGCGACTGAGATAAATGGGGTGCTCGTGGTTTACAAGACCATGTGTGATGTAAGCGTAATACGGATATGTTTGTTGGGATTTGTCCAAAGTTTACGTGTAAGTTGCAGTGTGGGTGGATAATTTGTGTGCCTTGAATTTAAACTTTTACAAACAAATATAGAATCGTGTGTTTGTAAAAGATCTTATTTCTCGGGAACTGATTAAAATATTTCCTTTTGTACGACATTGCAGGTTTCGACCCGACAAGATTGTAATTAATGATTTCTTGGGCAATTTTCGTTCGTATAAGATTTGTCCTGGCTGCTGGCTTATTTAGAAGTGTGTTGTTAGTGTGTGTTTAGAACTGGAAGAAAGCGTTAGCAGAGTCTATCGTGGAAAGCAATAGCGGTGATGAGCTCACCACTTGTCACGTCCATATTCCTGCGATTGTGCTACCCACGGTTAAAGGTGGCCGTATATGAGGCTCTGCCTAACCCTTTGGGGAAAAATGGGTGTGTTTATGTATGTATGTATGTATTAAAACATCGTAAAATGAAAATGGAGTAAACCTAGCTTATAAGACGATTCAAAATGATCCTTGTGATTTCAATTAATAAAATAGTTTAACTTTGACTTTGAATAATTTAACACAAAGAAAGAAAACAATCTTAATGTTAGTAGTAGTAGAGATCTTTGTGAAAGAGTTCGTCCATGGAAGTACTACCACCATACCTATTTTTGCCGCCAAGCTGTAGTGCTCGCATCGCTGTGTTTCAGTTTGAAGGGGGTGCCGGTGAAATTACAGAAACATGGAACTCTTCATCTATGTCAAGTAGAGCGCGTCCTAAGTGGACGTGACCAAAGAGATATTGTCTTTGTAATGAGCTGGGCTTGTGATCAAGCCACAAATACACACACACACACGATTTTTCAATGCTTTTTGTCATAATATATGTTTAATTGGTAATTCGTTTTTTTTAATGTTCTCTGTAATGCTGTTTTGGGGTTATGTGTCTTTTTGTTTCGTCACAAATAAAAATAAACTATAAATAAAACATTTTGATTTACACTGTGTCTAAAGGAGGACTAAACACCACCTCGCAGCGAAGCGATGTGTTTCGAGTTGTCAAGTTATAAGTTAGGCTCATGTCTTTCATCAAGTAGAGTACGAGATTACTTGCAATAATATCTGCAATGAGTTTTTATTATTATCATCATTATTTTTGTGTATTACCTTTTCCTAACGTTAATGAGATGGACAGACTTTTACGATGGTAAGAAATCTGATCAACAAGACACCATGATAATAACATAACACGCAACAATCACAAACATAGCTAGATACATAGTAAACCACATTTAAATTAAAAACAATAAAATATGGGCACTCTTATCGCTGAGAGCGATCTCTTCCAGACAACCTTGGGATGGTCTGGCATTGATACAACATGGTCCCACCTACAATTCTGTGTGTCGAGTGTTTATTGTTTAATTATTTATAATAAATAAATTACATCAGTTGCAATAGCAAGAGGCATACACACCAGTACCACTGTGAAGGATTATATGTCGTTTTATCACAAAAAATATCTCGGGTGTAATTGATCGCTTAATGCTCTTGTACTATAAATACAATTAATTTACTACAATTATTTTTGTACTATTAATTTTCCGATGCGTGACGTAGCAAGACTCCTGTCAATCATTTTTACTATTTGTGGTATGTTTTTCGTGTTTTTGAGTTGTTATTTAAATAAATTCTAAAGCGCTTTTAAGCGCTTTATTAAGTTAAATAAAATTGTAAATGAGTACTCTACTAAAATACTGACATAAAATATTACAAGACCTAAAAAACCTCTTCATTAACCAACCTTACAAAGCATAAATAATAATACCTTGCAAACGTTGTTTTTCCCAGCCCTGTTGAAATAAACTAATTAAATAAATTGTGCACTGTCTAAACAATACTAATTTCGCCAAAACAATAGACATAAATTAATTTCGTTCAACTAATAAGCGGGTATAAATTAAACTGCCAACAATAGGCTTTGAAATAACCTAATTTGTATTTTCTCTCTGCCCTTATTTGGTAACGATACTCATTATGAAATGGTAGTGGAAATTTGTCTATGGGGAATATACTGACGATCTAAAGGGCATGGGTTCAAACCCGGTGGGTGTACCTACCCCTATTAGTCTTTCTAACTTAACAACAAGCAAATTGTAAACTGGCACATTAGTACAAAATCATTCTAGGAAATTAAGGGGTTAAAGTATCTTTTTTTATTTTTTTATAGTCATGATATGTGTTCAGTTGTACTACCAATGCAAATATAGTCACTAGTACTACCGGTAGTACTTACTAGAGAAACAAGGATATATCATTTGTACGACTAGTACTTCTCAGTAGTACCTACGTCTTGTACTACTGAAAAAAATAGTAGTACTAAAAATAGACAGATTATGCACTAAGGGAATAAAGCAGTGTCTTATGTCGCGGGTGGCATATTGAACCCTGAGCGTAACGAGGGACTCTAAAGCGAGGGAGTTGTATACAGCGTGTAAAAAAACAGCTCCCGAATACTGAAGGTACCTACCGGTAAAGCTACCTATATCATAGCTACTTATATAAAATAGCTTTCGCCTTAGAAGTGATTCATACCGGAGAAAAACTTTTTTTTCGTTTCGTATCGTAGGTATTTGTCAGCCAGCAATGAACGCAATTATTCCAGCCGCACGAGTTCAACGCTCCCGGTCAGATGATCGACGCGCAGCGCGAGTATTGCTTATGTGGTTTTCATTGCTTTTTTTTATCGTTTTTATTTGTTAACGTGTTTTTAATGATGGAAATTAAGAGTTTGTGTTCCTTTAACGATATTTTATGGATATTTATAAAGAAAACACAAAAAAAGCGGCCCAAAAGTGCACTTTTTTTTCGTGTTTTTTTTCAGCTTAAATATTTTCAGAATCATGGTCTGAATGCACTGTTTAATTTTTCCGGAGTAGTCTTTACACTCCCTGTAGAGTCCTGAGTGAAGCGAGGGGCTCAAGCTGCCCAAGACGAAGACAAGCTTTATTCCCGAGGAGCATACCTACTCTACTTTTCACACATTCTGCGAGACAATAAAAAGCCAGGGCTTTGATTTATGCGGATATGGGGGCCCTGGGCTCGTGCGCACGTGCCCTTATGCTAAAAATGGCACTGCGATCAGTTAAATGGAACACTGATTACCGACAGCCATTAGACAATGTTTGCTATGCTCACTGCAAACTAGTTCAACCACAGAATAATATTACCAACACATTGGACCAACACAATTAGGCGATTACACGGATAACTAATTTAGCCAAATGTTGTATTGGGATTTATCTATCTATTAAAACTATATACCAATGCGGAATCCAAATAACTGACAATCCAGTCGATATAGACGATAAAATATAATATAGAACAATAGTAGTAAATAAATAAAAATAAAAAAGGTCACACACACACTAACACTAATACTTATCATAATTATTTCAAAGGTACTAGTATAATATTGAAGATAAAGGTAAGTAGACAAGGCAGTGCAAGACACAAGTAGTAACAAGACTGGACGCCAGTTTGTGGCATGGACCCTTTGCATAGACCCAATAGACGTACTGTGACGACACCAGTTTGTGGAATGGATCCAATTAGACGTACTGTGACTGGACACTAGTTTGTGGCATGGACCCAATAGACGTACTGTGACGACACCAGTTTGTAAAATGGATCCAATTAGACATACTGTGACTGGACACTAGTTTGTGACATGGACCCAAAAGACGTACTGTGACTGGACACCAGGGCCCCAATTCTACTAAACAAATTGTTTGAATTGTTAATGAATTATCCCAAAATGGTCACAAAAATGAAAATTTTGTGATAATTCATTAACAATTCATTCTACTAATATCCAGTGACTGGATATTAGTTTGTGGCATGGACCCAATAGACGTACTGTGACGACACCAGTTTGTGACATGGACCGAATAGACGTACTGTGACTGGACATCAGTTTGTGACATGGACCCAAAAGACGTACCTACTGTGACTGGACGTCAGTATGTTGCTTACAATCAACATCATCATCAGCCTAAGCGCATCATCACTAATTGCAACTATAGCTTAACAATAACACAGTCATAAGTGTACAACTGCACACTAGAAAGCTCTATCTTCAACTAGGCCACTTACCATCAATAATAATAATACATATTTCTATACGTAACCACATTAAAACGAATACTTTATTTTTTCCAGAATTTATTCAAGTTTTATCGGTTTTCCCAGCAGGCCAGTTTAAAAGTAATTACATTGGCTCGGGTTGAAGGCTCCAGTGCCACAAAATATAAAGGTACAGAAGGAAAGCTCAGTACAATAATCGGTAACAGGCGCACACATAGACACGCGTACTCGGTCGACTGGCGTTCTACCAGGCGTGGCTCACTCCGCGCTTAATATATATAATGCTTCAAGTACCCGGGCCGCTCGGCAAGCCGGGTTTATTCAGTAAGGTGTGTCGCGCGCGCTCGACCTGACGCGCGCCTTACGCTAACAAAAAATGTAATTCTTATAGGTTTTTAAGTTCGTCACTAGTCGTCAACCCTTACGAGCCGCGTCACTCCAGATAGCGTTAGAAGAGAGCGGAAATGTTTAAGTGCATATCGCGATAGGCATTAAGCGCTTATGCGAGCTGAATTGCACTTTGTTGCGTCCTAGCAAAAGTCGCTATTTATATAAATTTGTTCGTGAAGTGAGCCTTCTGTACCTTCTTTATTCTGTGGTTTGACTGAGTTTGTCGTTGGTATGCGTTTATGTGTGCATTGCGCCTGTTACCGCTTGTTGTACTGAGCTTGCCTTCTGCACCTATACGTATTTTGTGTCAGTGCCGACAAAAAATGAGCGGTTTTCAGATTAGCCGACTACTATCTGCTGGATTAGCTGCCTGATGGAGTTGAAGTTAGATAGAGGCGTAAAAAGAGTCTGGTGAAAATAGCTTTTCGGATATTATACGAACATGACCGTGAATATTTTTCATATGTTTTTTAAAAGGAATGGAAAAACTCGTCTCTTTATTCTACTCCTACTAATCGTACTATAATATTGTAAATTTAAAAGTTTGAGAGGATGGATGGATGGATGTTTGTTACTCTTTCACGCAAAAACTACTAGGGAGAGGCTTATGTTCAGCAGTGGACTTCTACAGTCTTCTACAGTGTGCCGTGGACATGGCCGTGTGTTTTACGTGAATACGAAATTATATGACTTAGCAAAACGACCTCAAAATAGCAGCGCTTTCTCCTCCGCCCCGCGCGATGCTTCACAGTCCTCACTTAACGTATCGAGCTCTTTGATCCGTTAGCTATTGAGTGATGTTATTAAATTTTGGATGCAGATGCCATGAACCATGATAGATAAATATGAAGCTGCAACACCAATCTGTATCCCTCGATTTTGTTATCATAAGTTTTCTGAATTGCCTCATACTATCTATAAGCAAATGCTTATGCTTATGTAAGTCGTTCGTTGTGGCATTCTAGGAGCCTATATCCAGCAGTGGTCTTCTAGAGGCTGAAGAAGACGATGATGATGATGATGATGATGTAAGCAAATTTAATTAATTACGTATTCACGTCAAAACCTAAAAAAATCGCCAACATGCTCCTAAAACTATACAGCCAGAAACTATTCTAAGATCTCTACATTCCCCAACCATTCCCAGTCGTGAGGCCTAAAATCTAGATTATTAGGTACGTACAGGAACGTGAATGCATATTCCAGATTATTGTCTTTAGCTTTTTTGTTTATTTGAAGCAGACCTTAAGTTCATCATGTAAGATTTAAAATAAAGAAATAAATGAAAAGTTTTGAGCTAAGTACCTACGTGGGTGCAATTTTCGAAGCGACCTCTGTCTAGGACTATTGAGCCATTGGATACAAAATTATATATATGAAATTATACAAAATCATAGAGAATGTGTTTCATCTATGATGCGCTGATTTTCCAAAACGGTTAGCTTGGTTTCTTAAAATTACATTTTAAAACGAATATTTGATTTCGCGAATACCTATCCGCACGTTTTTGGCAGATTTTCATTTACAAACGCAAAAAACATGCAACTGTTGTTATGCGATTATATTAATGATGATTTTTTATTACCATTTAACCTTGATTTAAAACTATTATTTAGAAATAACACATAAAAACCCCCTAGGTTTGTAGGGATAGTGACTCTTATGGCTGCTACACACTATGCCGGCGGCGGCACAGCCGGCGGCTTTTTGCCGCGCGGGTATGCCGATATATGCCACAGGTACACAGAATACCCGCCGGGCATGCCGCCGACCCGCCGGCATAGTGTGTAGGAGCCTTTACAGATCCCGATCTTGGAGTTGCTTTCCATAGTCTTCAAAACCATTGAATGGAATTTTCACTGTTGCATAGCACGGTTCTTCCTCAAGTTTTTAGGCTATACACACCAGGAACGGGTCACCAATTAAAGCATTATGTAAAACGGGTAAAAACTATGTTATTCTATAGTCCAGCGGTAAAAACTCCTAGGCTTACGTCTGAACAGGGGTTTAGTTTAATAAACAGGAATATGAATATACGACTTGATACAGCCAAAGGCTTCGAGATTGGCAAGTTATTTGATTAACAAAAATGTTATAAATATTCCTGAATTTTAGAAATAACGCTTGAAAATTCTAGAGTCAACTCCATGAAATAAGAGTTCTCGTGGGAATATAAGTAAATGTCTACAAAAGTTATAAAGTCTTGTGTCCCAACATGAATGGTCCAACAACACAAACAAATGACAAAATGTATGAATGGAATATCATAAAAATAATATTTTTTATGACTAAAACCCTTGTCTAACGAACTGAACTGCTTTCGTTGATGATTTCGCAATACATTGCGCCGTGTTCTTTTGGCTTAATTTTGAAAAGCAGAAATACTCAAAGATAAAGCGCAATGTACTTTAAAATTGTATTCGAAAGCGATTATCAGTTTGTTATGTAATAAAGGCACCGGTCGTTATCAAATAATTAAAATTGCCTTTATGATAAAACACTCATTGTTTTACGACACAAAGTACCTGATAACATTACTAAGCACATTTTATGGTGGGGTGTAATTTAATAGTGGAGTTATTTTGAATAATAAATTAATGTTGACGACCTCTGTGTCGCGGCGGGCGAGTAGCCGGCTGAGATGCGAGAGGTTGCGGGTTCGATTCCCGCTGCGGGACAAATATTTGTTCCGGGTCTGGGTGTACCATGGTACATGTAGTTCGTGATACCCACAACACAGGGAATCCTATAGTGTGGGATCATAACTACGTATGTGTGTACTGTTGAGTGTATTATGTTATGTTAATGTTCCTTCGTTCGTCTTGTCCCTATTGTACTTCCTTCGTCTTTCGCTGGCTGGGCTTAGTAGTCAGTGAGTAAAGCCGCGATTTTTTTTTTTTTTTTTTTAATGTAATGCTTGTCTTCTGCGTATTTTTAATAATCTTTGTTAATCTCTGTTTGTATGTGTGTCTTTTTCCCGTGTCATTCTTGTTTTTTTTTGGCACAAATAAATGCTTTTTCTTTCTTTCTTTCTTTCTTTCGATTTGGTAATAATTACTTAGATAACAAATAAAAAAATTATTACAAAATAGTGGATGTTATAATTATTATCTGACTTAATAAATGAATCAGGTCTAGAAACAGTGAACGCGGATCGTTCACTGTTACGAACTCAATCACGGTGCAATGGTTGTGAATTAATTTTGACGAAATTTGTTACAACACATACCTACGAGTATATTTTTTATAGCGGTACCTACGATGCGAGCGAAGCTGAAGATACCACATTTCGTATCAAGGGGATTTAAGGCTAAAGCACACCGGATGCGTATGTAGCACGTAACGTAGACACGCGCTTCTCTATGTACCTATGTACACGCGTGCGTGCACGTCACGTAAGCGGTGTGCCATTTACACTTCCATACAATAATACAATTTATTCGTAAAGCCGATTTACATGTCAATAAATTTAAAAAATACAATACTAAATGTACCTATAAGAATAGTATAGATACAAATTTCAAAAATATTTTTTATTAATATAAATCAAGGTACCTTACTCTTAAGAGGGCGTACTATGTGATTTTGCCCAACAAAATCGATCTATAACTCAGTATCTACGGGTTCTACGAGTTAAATATTTTGGAATATGAAAATTATATATTTTTGCATTTATTGTGTAAAGTTGAAAACACGATATGTAAAAAAAACCTCGATAGTTTTATTTAATGAAAAAACCCTTGTTTCCCACACGTTTTGAAAGAAATCTCAGGTCCCTACGGTGTTTTAAGATAAATTTTACTACAACAAGTAGGTAATAACTATTTATTCTTATGCTTAAATCAGTTTTTTGATAAACACTTTATTTTCGCCATAATAAACAAAAAACTTCATTTTTGTGCACGACACTCGCTAGCGCGAGCGAGACGGCGCGCGGGTTATCGCGTGCGTTAAAGAGTGAGCCTAAATTTTAGTATAGTGCCCTCTTAAGACAGCATAAGGCCACTGTTACCCATATAGGTAATACAATACAACGTCATGGTAGGTACGTCGACGTGCATACGCCTACACGTACGCAGCCCGTGTGCTGTGGCCTGTATAGCGTCCATATTCCATATTTCCACTGTAGTTCTCGGATACGATGCAAATTGAAGTCACTAGTTTAAAATAGTCTATGAATTTTAAATCGCGTGCTCAGGTGCTAAAGACATTATTGAGCTCTTATAAAAATGAAAATCCTTTCTGTAAAACATTTTTCAGCTTTTTGTCTCTGGTGTGTAAACTACGTGCACATCTGGATTGAGGGAACCATTATATGTTCCTTTCCTCCTAGTCTTCTCCAGCAGCGTTTAGACGTCCAAAGCCTCTTCCTATTAAGTATTGTAAAAATGTCTTTCATGTCGGTATGTTCATGTAATGCAAGCATGTCAAACATGCGGCCCTTTACACCTTTGACTGCGGCCCGAACAAAGTATAGTTATCTGTCATTTTACTATTACGTAATGATTAAATTCAAAATAAGATAAATTCAACATGGAAAAGGTACTGGTCCCTTAAGGAAATAACAAAAAATCCAGAAATACCATTAAAAATAAAAAGTCGAGTCTTTAACTCTTGCATTCTCCCTATAATGACATATGGTTGCCAAGCATGGCCCTTCACTAAAGAAAATATCAGCAAACTTGAAACTTGCCAACAGAGCATAGAAAGAAGCATGTTAAATGTAAGAAGAAAAGGTAGGATAAGCGCTTATAAGAAATAGAACAAAAATAGCAGACATAACACACACAATTAAGAAACTGAAATGGAAGTGGGCAGGCCATATATTGAGGTGTAAAAAAGATAAATGGGCCAAGGACGTGATCGAATGGTACCCAAGAGAAGGGAAAAGAGCCAGAGGTCGACCGTTTCAAAGGTGGGAAGACGACATCAGCGTAGCTGCAGGAGTTCTTTGGAGAAGGAAAGCTCAAGATCGCAAACTTTGGAAAAGGCTGGGGGAGGCCTATGCTGAAAAGCAAAACAATCAAATTACTGATGTCTAATGATAAGATTTTGTAAACTAGAATTAAGATTTGTTTAATAAAGGCTATTGAAATTGAAATTGAATGATTAAATAATCGATTAGCATCAATTGATCAAACTTATCATATATAATTGTCAATTGTCAAACGCTAATCACCGAATGACTCAGTTAGGGAATAGGGGGGGCAGTAGGTACTACTATAATAAAATATAGGTATATCTATGCAATGAGTTTGTTTTCTTTGTAGTTGGGTTTTGCGGCCCACTGATTCTACGGTCTTTAGTTTGGCCCACCAATGACTTTCGAGTTTGGCATGCATGCTAAAATGTATAAAAATTCTGCCAAAAAATAACCTGCAAACCGCTCATTTATGTGTTGATGAACAATAAGTAGCAGTCACGCGGCCTATTCCCTCAGAAACGACATCTTCCATAAAACCATAAAGCTATGCCTCGGTAATCCACCAGATTTATCGCAAGACGTCCCGAGGCGGTAGATGGCGGTAGGCAGATTAATTGCCGCCGCAACGCGCGCGGCATATGACCACATTCACGCACATAGCCTGCTGGGTTGACCTTCATTGGGTTGAGATAAGAAGCACTCGCTTACTGGCGATTGCCGGCACAAAACTGCGTACTATAACATTGTGAGCACGTTCGGTAAACGCTGGTAGATAAGCGCCGGCAATCTGCTTTCTACGTAAGTCTGGCCCAGCTCCCGGTGTCCGGGAATGAGCTAGCTGCGACAATTTACGGCTGTTACTAGACTTGACACGTTTAAACCCGAGTATGTAGGTATAGACTTGTAGGTATTAAGTAACGAGTACCTATATAGGCTATACAACTACGATACGGATAATATACAATAAGGTAGAAAAATACCTATAATTCAATATTCCGAATAAACCTACCTACCTATCAATCCTACCTAAAATCGCAAATGACCGAAAAACATCGAAACTATGCGGGTATTTTTTTTTATAGGTACCTACACAATCCATCTCTTTTACAGTAAAGAAGAGCCATTAACACCTCATTTGTCAAAATCTTCTTTTTTAAATCATACTGTATCGTTTTGTTCAATGGATAAACCTAGGTACCTACCTAAAGTTTTGTCGGGTTATTCCCAGTCCTCCGATCGGAACTCCGATTGGTAGGAGGAGCGGGAATTTTTTTTCCCATTCCTCCGATTGAGCATCTAATAATCATTGTACAGTCAAAAAGAAAACGTGCAAAATAGATTAAATAAAATTATTATTATTTGATGTATTCATCACTGTATTCACTCAGAACACCCTAAACAAAAATTTCTGCAGATCGTACAAATATTTGTTCCGAGGCGGGAATCGAACCCGCAACCTCTTGCGTCGCAGGCCAACCTTAGCCCGCCGCGCCACAAGGGTCGTCAGGGTCGTCGTTTTTTGTACACAGACAGTTATTACAGAGTTTCTTAACAACGAGTTACTTAGACTAGACCTAACAAGAAACCAATCACGTCTAGCGAAACAGTCCCGTCTGATCAAGATAACAGACAGGACTAGCTAAACAAAAATTAGGTACTTTCTGATCACGCACGACACGATTTGCGTGTTTAATCAAAAATCATCCCGAATGATGAACAAAAAATATTGAATGAAAAATCTCGAACGAATGATCTCGAATGAATGACGAATGAGTTGCCTCTAAGAGTTGCCTGATGGAAATCATTTTCCCCATTTTAAGGCAATTTCCAAAAAGTTGGAAAATCAATATTCTGATGATGCAGAACCATTCCGAGTACCCCGAGATGCTGCCTGATGGAAATAATTTTCCCCATTTTTAGGGTAATTTCCAAAAAGTTGGAAAATCAAAATTCTGATGATGCAGAACCATTTCAAGTACCCCAAAATGTTGCCTGATGGAAATAATTTTCCCCATTTTTAGGGAAATTTCCAAAAAGTTGGAAAATCAAAATTCTAATGATGCAGAACCATTTCAAGTACCCCAAAATGTTGCCTGATGGAAATAATTTTCCCCATTTTCAGGGTAATTTCCAAAAAGTTGGAAAATCAAAATTCTGATGATGCAGAACCATTTCAAGTACCCCAAAATGTTAACTGATGGAAATAATTTTCCCCATTTTTAGGGAAATTTCCAAAAAGTTGGAAAATCAAAATTCTGATAATGCAGAACCATTTCAAGTACCCCAAAATGTTGCCTGATGGAAATAATTTTCCCCATTTTTAAGGTAATTTCCAAAAAATTGGAAAATCAAAATTCTAATGATGCAGAACCATTTCAAGTACCCCAAAATGTTGCCTGATGGAAATAATTTTCCCCATTTTCAGGGTAATTTCCAAAAAGTTGGAAAATCAAAATTCTGATGATGCAGAACCATTTCAAGTACCCCAAAATGTTGCCTGATGGAAATAATTTTCCCCATTTTCAGGGTAATTTCCAAAAAGTTGGAAAATCAAAATTCTGATGATGCAGAACCATTTCAATAACCCCAAAATGTTGCCTGATGGAAATAATTTTCCCCATTTTTAGGGTAATTTCCAAAAAGTTGGAAAATCAAAATTCTGATGACGCAGAACCTTTTCAAGTACCCCAAAATGTTGCCTGATGGAAATAATTTACCCCATTTTTAGAGTAATTTCCAAAAAGTTCGAAAATCTAAATTCTGATGTATGAGTTATAAAACATATCACTACCCTAAAATCATTACCCTTAAAATGTGGAAATTTTATTTGACCAGGCAACACTTCAGGATACTGGTAACAGTTCTGTATAAACAGAATTTCGACATACCAACCAACATTTGGGGAAATACCCTAAAAATGGGGATTTTTTTACCAGGCAGCATCTCGGGGTAGGTACTCGAAATGGTTCTGCATCATCAGAATTTTGATTTTCCAACTTTTTGGAAATTACCCTAAAAATGAGGAAAATTATTTCCATCAGGCAACATTTTGGGGTACTCGAAATGGTTTTGCATCATCAGAATTTTGATTTTCCAACTTTTTGGAAATTATCCTAAAAATGGGGAAAATTATTTCCATCAGGCAATATTTTGGGGTACTCGAAATGGTTCTGCATCATCAGAATTTTGATTTTCCATTTTTTTGGAAATTGCCCTATAAATGGGGAAAAATTATTGGATCAGGCAACACCTCAGGATACTTGCTATGGTCCTGTATAAACAGAATTTTGATATGCTAACTTTTGTGAAATTACCTTAAAAATGAGAAACTTACTCCTAGGTCCTTGCCAGCTAAACAATCAAAAAAGACAAATTTCTTTGTACGGACGGAGACACTGCTCAATCGCGATTTTTCATTCGAGATTTTTCATTCGTGATCGTTTATTCATTCATTTCATTGTTGTGTGTTAATATTATCCATTTTGCTTTTTATTTGATCCAATGGCCGCGACGGTCAAGATTCTTGACCGTCGCATCTTGACTCAAGATGATATAATATGTAAGTAGGTATCAGTCAGGAAGTAACTACCTAATAAAAATTAATAATTATATTTCACTGTACCTACTTCACTCACGGTAGGTAGTTGTTGAAGGAACAAAACTGGGCGAAAATCCAAATTCCAATCTGTCCGACAAGTTAGGCTAACAGTTTGGAGTAATATTGTTCAAACAGTTTGATCATCAAACTGTTGGTAGGACAGTTTAGAATAAACTAAAAATACAGTATATGGCATTGACTGTACTTTTGGCGAAATAAACTAAGTGATAAAAACAAAAACCATTCAATCGGAGGAACGGGAAAAAAAATTCCCGCTCCTCCTACCAATCGGAGTTCCGATCGGAGGACTGGGAATAACCCGTTTGTCCAAGGCCAACTGTGAGTTTCACAAGTGACGTCTCTCACAAGATGGCGGCGCTAGTTCCTATTTTGGACGTACCTAGTATAAAAATTCCTTGTTTTGGTCACGTTCATGTACCTACCTAGCTACCTACAGTAGTATAACTAGATGGATTCGTAACCCATCCAAACCCTCCATTTGTGCGTCGCACAACCGAACTATAGGGGGCTTAGTACGGGTTTTGATAGTTTTCGAAACTATATGAAGTTTCCGGTTCTTCCACGTAGACAAACTACACTTGAGAGCAATAAAATCGCACATGTATGATTTTTGAAAAAAAAAACAATATAAAGTTTAATATTTGTTTTATTTGGAGGTTACAGCAAACGAAAATCAAATGAAATTAAAGTGCATAATGTAGGCTTTCGCAAGACTGATAAGGGGTTGACGTTGACCTTCAAAAACAATACAATAACAACAAAACAATAGGCCACCCCGAAATCGCTCGATCCAAGTAGGGCTGGCGGCGGGACTTATCGCAGTATAAAAGGGTGTGTTTTGACGGAATAGTCATCATCTGCATACCAACGTACAGTGTGAAAGCTTCTCCATCGATTAAGACTTCAAACGGAACAAGAAAATGGATACCACACCAGAAGTAGCCGCTCAAGTGGTTGCCCTTATTGAATCGGGCCTAAACCAAAGTCAAGTGGCTCGACAGCTGAATTTGAGCCGATACTCCGTTCGTCGTGTGTACCAGAGATACCAAGCGACTGGTGGCTACCAACGAAGACAAGGATCTGGCCGTCCTCGTGCTACAACAGAGCGTGATAACCGCTTTCTAATGACGATGTCTTTACGAAATCGTCGTTTGAACGCAGTCCAACTGGGACAGCGGCTCCAAGAAGCTCGTGAAGTCGAAGTCAGTCGGTGGACAGTCAGAAGACGATTGAGAGAAGGCGGCCTCACTGCACACAGACCAGCAAACGGGCCGAAACTGACCCCAGCCCACAGACAAGCCCGCCTTCAGTTCGCTCGGGAGCATTTGAATTGGACCGAGGAGCAATGGAGGACAGTCCTGTTCTCTGACGAGTGCAGAATGTGCTTACATGGCAACGACGGACGGGGAAGGGTGTACAAAAGATCAGGAGAGCGATTTGCCCAATGTTGCATAGCAGAACGTGTCTCTTATGGCGGTGGATCGTGCATGTTCTGGGGAGGCATGTCTATGGAAGCAAAGACTGAGCTTGTGTTCATCACCGGACCGAATACTGGCCGTCAATCGAGAGGATTGACTTCTCGACGCTACATTGAGTAAGTACTCGAGTGCCAGGTCGTGCCTTATGCTGGGTATATTGGCGAAAACTTCCTGTTTATGCAGGATAATGCAAGACCGCATACTGCTGGCATAGTGTACGAATACCTTCAAGAGGTTGATGTGTCCGTTATGGAGTGGCCAGCTCGAAGCCCGGACCTCAACCCCATCGAACATTTATGGGACGAGCTGAAGAGGAGAGTTCGAGGCCGAAATGCTCCTCCATCGACTCTACAGGAGCTTCAACAGGCGATCGCAGAGGAATGGGAGGCGACACCACAAGATTTGATCAAAACTCTTGTAAAATCAATGAACACCCGGATGGAGTCAGTGATTCAGGCTAGGGGAGGAAACACTTCGTATTAATAAATAACTTTTAATGACTTTTATCTTTTAATTTATTATTTTTTTCACCAATTCTGGAGCAACCAAATTCATTAAAAACATGCACTTTGGTTTCTGACCCCCAAAAGCACTTTTTTGGCATGATTAAAAAACAAATAAGATACCATCGGATAGGTATTGAAATAGACTTTGAATCTGCGTTAAAGAAACGTAACTTAACTTTATATATTTTGTTTTTTTTCCAAAAATCATACATGTGCGATTTTATTGCTCTCAAGTGTATGTACCTAGTCCAACTGGTTTGACCACGAGGAATTATGTTTCCTCGTGGTCAAACTTCATTGATATTGCACCTTTTCAGTGGGGTCAGCACGAATAATTTACGTTACCAAGACGCTAACGAGACGATCGCAAATGTCAAATATTGGCCAATGACATCAGGGTAACTTGAAATCTTAGTAAGTTGATTGGTTCATATTTGATGTTTACTATCGTCTCGCTAGCGTCTCGATAACGTTAGATGTTCCTGTTTGGCCTCAGCACACTGTATGCATGTAGTTTACGTATGTAGGTACAGTCATAGATAATAGTTAATGTCAAACTTCAAGTGCGGCGACGTTCGTTTAAATTGTTATAATTGCTAGTCTTTATTCTGAGGTTATAATATTATTTTATTAAAATAAAAATAGACAATTTGACATTCACTGTCAATTTTGACAGAAACAGTCTGTTTTCTGTATCGTTATCTTGGATTTGTGATAGTTGCTGTCACATCTGACAGTAAGTGTCAATTTGACAGCTGTCAAAGTGTTTTCATAAGCACTACTCTGTAAAGTTGTTTTCGAATAGTCAATTTGAAACGCTGAAAAACACTGGACTATGTTGTGAGAAAAAAAAATAGCTACACGTAAGATTGACTGTACATATTTTTAACTTGTCATTGGTACAGGGGGGGGTTTGACTAAATAGTTTGACTACGTGGAAGAACCGGAAGTTTCGGAGCCTTCGTTTCATAACTATTACTTTAAAATTATTACACACCGTACCACTACCGTACCGACCGTATGTTCGGAGGACTGGGAATAACCCGGTGGTACGGTGGGTCAGAAGCGGTTTCCATCCATACTTTTACTGACATGACAGCATCCTTATATTTTCTTCTCGTTTTCGCAAGGGGCGCTGCAAGTAAATGTATGAAAGGAAACGAAACTTCATATAATTTGACAGCATATATACATCTATTAGGCCGGATATGCTAAGGCCCAATTCTTTAATTTAAAAACATTCAATTCGCAGTATAATCTCGTCTCAGTCGCACTGTCAGCTGTCACCTATATAGTAACTATTACTTAATCTTCGCATGTATACGCGAAGATTAAGTAATAGTTACTATACGAGACAGTGCGACTGACACGAGATTATATTGTGACTGGAATGTTTTAAAATTAGAGAATTGGGCCTCAGGTTGATTGGAAGATATAAGCAAAAATTAAACCAGTTTTTATAACAGTCTTTTATTTGTTTAAACTCTTTACAAGAAAGCAAAACTAAGTTCTTATTATGTAAATTATTTACAGATTCTAAATTATCTGAGTACAGTAATAATTATTGCTCGTAATAATTATTGATCAGTAACCTGGCACCAAATTGTCTTGGTGTGTCCGGCCTAAGAATATACCCCTCTCTCTCCTTAGTGTAATCCTTCAAAGGGATAACAGCAGCAACCAACTGAGTACTCAACACCAATCAGACTGCCAAGCGCGGTGATTATGGCAAATCCCCCCATTTTTCGTTTGTTGGTGATCCCCATTGGAATTGGTGCGGATGCTTTTTTTTTTTTTATTATCCCCTGGCGTAATCTCTTATTCGTCTTTATGACATTCACGGGAAGAGGTTGATATTTTTAGGCCAAGCCCACAACGGCATACATATACGAACAATTATTATTATAATAACTAAAAAAATATGACTAATAGTTTTACGTAGATAGATACCTAGTACGCTCCTTAAAACTACTTTTCTATTTCGAAAGAGGTAAATTAGTTTCTAACAAATTAAAATTAAACCTTGGCTTATTCATATTGCTTACCGAAATAATAATATACACTGGTCAGCATATTTTTTAACGTACCATAATTACCTATACAGTCACGTAGTCACAATAAGTAAAGTCCTGCTCTACATAATAAAGAGCAAAGCATGTACAGGTACCTTCGAGCAACACGGAAGGGAGTAGCCATTCGCAGCGTTCCCCTCTGTCAAACTACAAGCCAAAGTAGGCATATGCGTTCAGTAAAACTAGTTGCTAGTTTGTTCTTATTCTGTGGTGTGCAAGGTTTGTGAGTGTCGTCATTACAATGTTGTATTTAGATGTGTATATGCGGAATTGCGCTTGTGTGCACATTTCCCCCCGCAAAAAATTACAGAACTATTTGAATGGTAATATATCGCTAAGGCTACTCCCTTCCGGCCCGCGCGGAAGTCCGTGTTGCTCGAAAACAGGTACAAATAAATGCACATTATTATTTTCAAAGGATACACGGCGCAGCGCCAAATTAAAATACGCAGTCAAAGTGGTGATAAAACGTATTTGACAAAGATAATTTTAGAGGCAAAAATCTAATATTACAATTTGAAATCGGAAACTACCAGACTTTCTTATACATCAATTTTAAATCACGTCATTTTCTGAAACGGTAGTCATGTTATCATAACTTTACTGTACTATCAGAATCATACCCAAGGTCTGAATCTGCATTAGACGCCCGTCTGGGCATATCAACGGTATTCATTTTAAAATATGTATCTTTCTGCTTATTACTCTTAGCCTCTTCATCTGTTTTTTCACTGGCTACTCTCACATTCATTTGATATTCGTCTAAAGAAATCTTCTTCGGAGTATTATATTTGTTCCAATTCTGTTCAAACTCAGAAACGTGCACACGTTCCTTGGCAGATTTATATAAGTTCACATTGCTGCTTATCTTCTTCACTTTATGAGCTTCTACTTTTTCAAAAGGCTTCTTACTCTTCACAATAGGTCTGTCTAAACGTTTATTACATGGAGTTGGTATAGCAGATATAATTTTTTCATAAGTTGGTATTGGAAGAATAGGAGGGGAGTATCCCTTACTTGGTTTAATTTGTTGTATAGCCTTTGTTAGGTCAGGGCTGCCTCTTGGGTTATTGAACTTCATTTTCTTCGATAAAGGTCCTGGTTTATATTTGGTTGTTGATGGTGCATCAGTTATTGGTATTTTTAAGGTCACAGGTTTTGTAATGGGCTTCTCAGATAGTGTTCTTTTCAAATTTACAATACTAGTATTAAGTTTATCTCCTAATTCTCTTTTATTGACAGGATTGACATTGTTTATTCTTTTAATGGGTCTTGCATTGTCATCAAATAGCGATGCGCAAAGTTGTTCTCGTATGGAATTGGTTACAGAAACTTTTTTATATTTGATTGGTGGTACTTTCGAATGGGTTACGTGACTCAAATTATGGTCGTCGGGCATTTTTCTTTTACAATTATTGTTGGGTCTCGGATTGTCTTCAAATAACTGCGCGAATGATGGAATTCTTGTAGCATTGGTTCCAGGTGATTCAGTAGATTTGATTGATAGTACTTTTGAATGAGTAACACGGCTTGCACTGGAGTTTTTCAAATTGTTAACAGTAGATTCATTGGATTTAAGCGTAGGAACTTTCAAATTCCTAAAATTGGAAACAACAGGCATCGTTTTTTTAAAATTATTATTGTTTTTTATTGGTTGAACTTTTTGTTGTGAAAGTACGTCTGGGCTTCTCAAATCAATCAGACAGGCATTAGGCATGACTTGCAATTGTTTCAATTTGTTTGAACTTACATTTATTGATATCGGAAGTGTATTCTCCAAATGATCAGTATTCATATTTTGAAGCAATTCCAACTTTGTTTTTGATGGTGTGGAGTTTTCTGGAGTAGCTGTAGATACCTCGTTACATAGAGATCCAGGATAGAGAGTGGAATCCAGGAAATTCTTAATTTTTACTATATCTTCTTCGTTTTCTATATCTTTATCAATAGCATTAGCGGTTATATTGATTTTCTTTATGATGCCCTCTTTGTTTCTGCCGATGATGGAATTATTAATAGCTTGTGGTAAAAATGGGAATCCTGGAATATTTTGGGAAGACGTTAGAAGGGGAGGAGGTGGGGGCGGTGGTTTGGGAGGAGGAAACGAGGAAGACCAAAACACTTCGTTAGGGCGCACATTACAAATGCCTGGAGGTATAAGTCTGGCGTTCATAGTAATCTGTTGTGGAATGCCTCCGTTGACTCCTGGAGGTCTTACGTTTATGCCCATCCTTGGTGGAATTCTTCCGTTGAATCCTGTAGGTCTTACATTCATACCCATCCTTGGTGGAATTCCACCGTTAACCCCTGAAGGTCTTATGTTCATAGCCATCTGTGGTGGAATTCCACCGTTGACTCCATTAAGAATTGGTCTCGCGTTCATTCCCATGTGCGGTGAAATTCCTCTATTACCTCTTGGTGGAGTCAAAGGTGGCCTTAGTGTCATATCCATGTGTGGTGAAATTCCGTTGGTGAACCAAGGTGGATACTCCATAGATTTATCAGGATGCTGATAGATTTGCTGATAAATCGGAACAGGCACAGCCCTAGGATTATTTGGAATCATTTTAGTCCCCGGTGGCGGGTTTCCTGCTTGTGGTCTGTATAAAATATGAGACTGCATAGAATTATGAACAGCCAAAGACTGTGCTTGACAATATTTTGTCTGTGTTGGCCTTATTACTATCGCAGAGACTAGAGTGTTGGGTAATTGGTCCTGAACAGGTACATTGTTATTTTTATCATCACGACGGGTTATAATATTCTGAATTAAAAATTGATCTTTTACAGCTTGAGGTAAGGTGTTGGCAGGTGAGTTCTTTTTTTCATTTGTAACGAAATCTTCATATGTTGCAACGCCTTTGACAGATACCATTGTTAAAGGCTGTTCCATTGGTCCATTTGAACAAATTTTATTTTCAACAGAGGGTTGTTTTGTAGTAGTAATTGATCGGATAACTGGATCGTAGAAACTTGTTGAATTTGATTTTGTGCTTTCTACGGGAATGCTACTGGTCACTTTATTGCTCTTAATATCATCTGTTTCCATAATAGCTGTTTTCAATGGATATGTCTTAGTTGCAAGATGGTGCACAAATTGAATATGGTTATTTGGATAGAGTTTTTTTCCATTTGGTGAATTTTCATGGTGATTTTTGTTTGAATATTGCAGTTGTGTTATTGAATTGTTTGTACTTTTACTGTCAGCAGTATCGGTTGTTTGTTTCAAAACACCGTTGTTAGTCTCGTTAAGAGAATGCGTATGTGGTCTATTATTTTCCATAGATACCTCTCTAGTAACACTTGCTTCTGTTAAAGGTGAACATGGCATTGGCTTGTATTCATATGCACATTTTGACTGGACTGAACTGGTTGAGTTCTTAGCGTGTTTTTTGTACAACTTGTTAGTTTCATTCTTTTCTGATTGCTTTTGCTGCTTTGCTAGTTTATTTAACACGTTTGTGAATTTATTATGAGTTCCAAATGATTTGTTCGGACATGCGTAAGATTTATGAGTATGATAACCAGATTTATCAGATATTATTTTATTTGTCTGATTATATGTTTCTTGTTTAGAGTTCTCGGGATATTTAGCCTTGGTTGTATTAACTATATCGGTGGTATTTTCATTAAGTGGATTTGAAGAAGGAAGATTTGTAGATTTCAGTTTTTTGGCCTCGCATCTTTCAACGGCTTTCGGTTGTTTTTCGCTATCAAATTTTTCTTTGGTACCAGTTTTTGAAACAGCTATAGTTGTGGTTATCATTTTACTCATGTCACATCCTTCACCAACTCCTTGCTGCTTCAAATCATATAGATATTTCTTCTTATATCTTTTCTTTTGGTCTTTTTTAGTTTCCTTAGAATGAGGCACTGCTTTGCATAACTTTCTTTTATCATCCCTAGGTTTAAATTTTTTCATCATCTGATTTTTTTCTCCGCTTTGTACAGTCATACATATTTCTTCAGCTATTCTCATATCGTTATTCATTGTTATTGAACGGCTGTCTTTCTCATTAATGTATGTTTGGCTTGAGGTGCGTTTTAAATCTACTTCATTTTTATAATTGTCCAATGTAGCAGGTAAGTTACACGTAATACTAATTGACGGCTTGACACTTAAATCTAGTAGTAGTTTTTCATCTTCAGGTGCACATTTACCTAATTCACTTTCTTTGGCAGTTCTTTGGCTTTCTTCAAAAACTGGTGTGATTGTAGTACCCATATTCAACAACACCTTATCCACATCTTGCACAAAGATTTGTTTTAATACATCAAATGCAATTATTTCTTTATTTGTTTCCACCTGTAGTCGTGGCTTATCTTTTACTTCTTTAAATTGTTTTTCAGATGTTATTTGTTGTATTTTCAAGCCAATTAATCCTGTATTCTTTTTTGCATCTACTCCTGTCTTGTTTCTTTGCTTTAGTGCTTTAAGCAATTCCATATCATTTCTTTTCTTGATATTTTCACGACGAGTGCTTGTATCAATTACTTTCATTTTAGTATGAAACATTTCGTGTATACGATTAATATCAATTATTTTGTTCACACTTTTGTCCATTTTGTTGCTAAATTCATTAGAATTGACCTCCATTATTTGTTCACTTATATTCATGTTATCAATATTATTATTTACTAATTTATTTTCGATAATATGTTTTGTTAACTGATCAAAGTACCAAGGGAACTTAAAGCAGTCAACTAATTTGATGCTAGCCGGTTTTAATATAACGCTGTTGGATATTGGAGTGGTTACCGGTTGAAGACTGGCAGATTCTCTCGGTAGGCTGATGTCGATGATATCCTTTTCGACGTATTTGCAGTCTTCGTCAGAGTCACAGTCAATGTCAATTATCCCAGGGTCTGAAATAGCCAAATTATATAATTATTTATAGCCTAAAACACATAGATATTTCTAACTTTTAAAATGATTATGAACATTATTTTAATTATAAACAGGTATTTATTAACCATGATTTAGGTTTATTAATCATAAAATTATGAACTCCTAAAAAAATATCGCGTTTATAGTAAAAATTACTTTTTCAGGGAATATGTTAGATGTCTGATGCGCTGACCGTTATTGCGCAGAAGTCAAAAGTATAATCAATATCTTGGTCGGGATCTCTATCTCCATCTATCTTATACTAATTGTATTGCGTGCGCGACAGTCAACATGCGCAACTATCCCCTCCACGTTTCGTTCAGCGCTAGACTAACGTGCCGCTACTTATATATTTTGATTACTAATTTATACAATTAATAAAAAAAGCTTGACTCATCACCGCTTGCCATATCGCTGCTGTCACAGATTCTATAATCACGCTTGTAATAACAGTTGTTGCAGTAACCTAGGCCAAGAGTTACTTACCAAGAAATTGAACATTTTCTAAGCTAGGTGCGTTCTCTCCAAAATTGAGCTGGATGGGGTCGTCCAAGTAATCATCAGAGTCTTCGTCATCCTGGGTGTTCATATTAACGCGGTCTGCAACAATTAAACTTCGTTGTATTTGTTATCAATTCATTCGTCGTATCACTGTTGGTAGCACTGCTTTTAAGGTTGAGCAGTTTGAGGTGTTGTGACTCTGAAAAGGCTCTTGATATTGATAGTGAATCAACCTAGCAATTAAGTGTACCTGAAGCTGCTTTCATGCACAATGTCACGTTTAAGAGAAGGTCACCCACGCCCTTTTGCAGCTATCGGTGATTTACAATAAATATTATATAATATTATATTGCATAATATTGTGGGTATATTTTTTCCAGTTTGCTTCTAATTTGGCCACTATTTCTTCAAACTCCACGAAACTTTGTATACATGATCAGTACACTAATATCTAGACCCGTGGCGACCCGTTAGTTTCTTAGAAAATCATATGGTTACCAAATCATAAATTTAAAAAATACCGACGCTTCCGTAGGTCTTAATATTAGTGTACTGATCATGTGAACAAAAATTAGATTGAAAATGAAAAGGGGGATTTCTAGATATTTTTTACGTTAGGGTCCAGTTTTCCCCCCCCTAAGGGGGATTCTCTCAAGAGGGAAAAGTGGAATAAGCCAAGCTAACTTCGTTCGCGAGCAAACCGGTGAGCTCTTCCTAAATGATTGGATCTAGGACATGTTGGTTCCTTCACATGTTCTCCATACATAGCACCCTGGGTTTCTCGTACGACTCGTTCTTCGAGATCTTTTCTTCCCATACTTACATGTCGCGGAATGAGCAACCATCAGAGATTGGAGTCTGCATATTTAACAAGCAACTACACAGGCGTGTGTTGTACACTACATGGATTTTTGAATAGCAATACCAAAAAGCGAAAAGAGAACCTTAATTTCCATACAATTGCATGGAAATGGGGAGTTTTCTGACAGCTGAAAGAAAATAGTTCTAAATCCATTCATAGATGGCGCAGTCCGATTTGGCTGTCTAAATTTTGTCGGTCAGCCACCAACTGTCAGTGTCACTGACTTCACTCGCTCATGCTGTTTGTTGGTGAAGTAAAGTAATTATCTACGTAAAGTTTTTGTTGAAATTCGGATATATTTGTTAGTGTTACGTTATTGTTATAATTTTTAGTTGTTATTTTTGAAGCCGGACCAAGTAGACCGGCCTATTGTAGACTTGAAAAACGAGCTTCGGAATCGTAACGCGAAACTTGGAGGAAAAAAAGATAAAACAAAGAGAATTTGTTCTCTGTGGTGCTTTTTCAAAATCACAAAGAAAACACAACCATTGCGAGTCACCGCCATCTACCGGAATTTTAATAGTTTTTTCTTTTTAATTGCCTCCCTGAAAACTCCCCATTAAAATTATCTTTTCGCTACACGGATTAAATCTGTGTGGTGTACACCAAACGCCAGCTGAGTTGCTTATTAGTGTCGCACCACACCTGCGGAACGTACCGCGACCGAACGTTCAGCGGCTGAAGTTTATTACTTGACGTAATTTCGGCTGATGTATCATAGGGAACTAGAAAAACACTGCGAGCGTATTGAACCGAACGTTCGGTCGCGGTACGTTCCGCAGGTGTGGCGCTATACTTACATTTCTAAACTAGGCCCTCTAAAAGCTGATTCTGAGTGTTGATAAGCAAATGACACGGACGTCTGGTCTGGTAGACTGTAGTGTGGATTTTTGTATGTCGACACCGATGAGCGCCCCTAGCGTATTATACACTCTGTGAACCTCATTTTCCATATAAAAATCCGTGTTACATTACACCATACGTCCGTGTCAATTGCTTGTCAAAACTTGAGGTTTTCCCGCTTATAAGTTACGACATCGGCCCCTTTAAGAAAAATGATAAAAAAATCCAGGCCTAGTAAAATTTAAAGCATTTATGTAACAGGATGGTACCACCTTTTCTTTTAATTAAAGTAATATCTTCTTCGAACTCATTTTAAGTATTTATTTATTTATTTTAGGAAAACCATCGGCACAAATTGTATTGCATTATATTGCAACTTCATCACAAAAACACAAGGAAATATATTTTATGGTTCACAATGGATTCACAACATAACGTGATGATGTAATCATTACGAAATAACTTTTCATTTAAAAAACCGACTTCCGCCATTGTAATACGACTAAAAAATTTTGGATGAAATTTTTTTGATGAAAGAACCATAGTGGTGAAAGGATTATGATACTTTCTGAATGCAAATGCTTGGTGTCTTGCTGAAAATATCAAAATCGCCATATGTATGCCTACAATATTTGAGGAGTTCCCTCAATTCCTCATGGATCCCATCATCAGAACTGGATTCTGAAAAAAATGGGACCAATCTGGAAGTATATCTAATCAAATAAAAAAGAATTTTCCAAATCGGTTCATAAATGCCGGAGATATGCGGTAACAAACATTAAAAAAAAAAAAAAAAATACAACCGAATTGAGAACCTCCTCCTTTTTGGGAAGTCGGTTAATTAAAAAGGGATAAAATAAAGTGAATAAATAGTTTGTACTTATCTATATACGTAATAAAGGTGTGGACCACGGAAAGAAATAAAAATATATTTTAATGAGCCAAAAATAGTAAAGAGGCCGCAGAAAGTCGGTGCGTGGAGGCATCCAGAGACCGTTCATTGTAGCATTCTATGGGGGAGGCATATGTCCAGCAGTGGGCTTCTATATGCTGCTGATGATGATGAGTTGGCATTGAGTTTGGATGTAACTTGGGGCGACGATCGATTTATATTAACTTTTTTCTCACTAGTTCCACTTCATAACGGACGGTATGGAAAAAGTTATCTCCTGTTCATCGATAAATGGATGCGGGCATGTTAGAAATGTTACAAAACAGATAAAATCTCGTGTCCTGAGGGATGACAAGGGAATCCCCTTGTCAGAAGATGTCAGGGAAATAGGTCACATATAACTTAGCCTAGGTTTTAAATACAGGGTGTAAGAAAGGAAATTTTTATCTGTGTACAGTTCCGCCTAGCTAGATAGATAAAAATAGAAAACAAGTAGGTCTAGAAAAACGTCCACCCTAGAGTGGACTAGCTAGGCGATGGGGTGAATTATAATTATATAGGTATAAAATTATTGTCTATACAGGATGTTACATAATGTCCCTATAAGGCGGGGGGGGGGGGGGGGGGGTGGCCCGCATGTCGTGGTGAACAACGTTTGTTCTACCACTTTTCAAATTAAGAAGTTTAGTTTTTCCAATGAAAAACTTCAAACAACAACATCAATATGAAATGCCTCGTAAACTTTCCTCCAGAAATGTACCTACCACAACATGAGGAAGCCCTATAACAGCTGTTTATTTGACCTTTCTGTGTGAACTCTGGATGAAATAACAGAACTGGCACCTACTAGTAAAGTGCCTAATATTGAGGTGGCAAAGGTATGTTCATTATTTTAATCATAAACCAAAACTTGTCTTCATACGTACCTAGTTGTTTCTTAAAGTGTGAATCAGTGATTATTTACCTACTTCGACAAGTTCCTACTAAGTGCGTAATATGAACGTAAAAAATGATAGATTTGATCGTAATTTCTAACCACTAATAGGTACCTACTACTACTTCGTCTCGACACCAATGGTGTAAGAACCAGTGTGGTAAAAGGATTCAAGTTCGTGTGGCATGTGAGTCCTTTGCTATAGGAGTGTGCGTGTGTGCGTACAGCTGTTACCTACGCAAAAAGTAAACAAACACTTAGGGTTGTCATTAACTTCTATGATAATAATAATTTTATTTTTGTATGAGAATTTCAAATACGATGTATTGAACCTTTGCACATGCAAAAGTATTCAAATGTTTGGTCTAAATAACCCCCCCTCGGGCTTATAGGGGAATTATGTAACACCTTGTATATACAAAATTTAAAGTCCTGACTGACTGACAGATATATCAACGCTCAGCCTAAACTGCTGGTCCTAGAGACAAGAAATTTGGAGTGTGTTCCTAATAGGATGTAGGGGTGTACCTACTAAGAAAGGAATCTGAAAAGTTCGCCCTCTAAGGGGTCCAAAAAGGGCTTTCAATGTAAAACAAAAACGCTTTGTATTTCGGAAACCGTTGGTAGTTAGTTACTTGAAATTTCCTAAAAATTCCTCAAATTAAGTTAACAAACAATGTTTTAGCGATACCTGAAAGTTTCCTGAAAAAAGGAACAGTTTCTTTGTAAAAAAATACACTTTAATATCCCCCATATTTTATATGACGCCTGACACGAGGCACCTCTCAGGTGCGCTACACGTCACCGTATTCACGTGTTAACAATAAATAAGTTTTTTTTTTTTTTTAGATATAAAATATGTATGTTAGTCTTTAAGGTATATATTTCTATGGGCTTTATGTTTAGGTATAATTTATTGTACATTTCCCATTTAAGCCTGAAATAAATTTATTATTATTATTATTATTATTATATTTTTATGATACCGCTCGAAAGAGTAAATTTAAGGATCAATTCTTTCTCAATAACATAGTATCTCAAATTAAAGGAACACCATTAAATTATGAAATAAGACAGAAACTGAGTAAAAACTAAGTTTATACTATGGGACCATATGGGAACCGTGAGCTTAATGTTTTTTTATTTAACCAATGTATGCTCAAAATGTGTTCCATATTCGAATAATACTAAGAGCCTTGCGGCCATGTTTCCTATGGAGATGCATGTAAAGTCTTTTAGTGTTTCATGTACAGCATCTTTAAATTAAATGATGTTTCTTTAATTTGAGATACCTACTATGTAATTGAGAAGGAATTATTATTGATCCTTGTAATTTACTCTTTCGATCGGTATCATTAAAATACCGAATGTTAGTTTTTTTGTAATTTGGCGGGTTTGACTCGCGGAATATCCTTGAATGCAGTAAAAAATAAAGGAAAGTCTCAATTATGAGACTTTTCTTCAATATTCAAAGTAGTTACGTATCCACCACGTAACATGGCCGTGGGACACACTATTGAATATACCGTAAAAAAATTGCAGTATTTAAGCAAGTACCTGAGTAAGTACTTAGGTAATTAATTAAGTATTATGTTGTTTTTCCGACTTACCGTTTCAAACTTTTGAATATGTAGGTAAGTAGGTACCGGGATGTTTTTTTCAATAAAATATCTCACCTCACGGCTCTTCAGAATATTTTCAAATTGCACAACAAAACAAAACAAACTGAGCTATAATGACAAAACATCAATAATTTTTAAAATCGTCAACCTGTCATTCGAAATTCAAAACAACGCATTCCATGTTTAAACTTCGAGCTCGCACTTTTCGAAAGATGTGAAATTAGTTTAGAATCTTAGCGCAATACATGTAAAGCTCATTTTTAAATGAGTTGTTGACAAAGTAAAATTGCTTTAGCAGCTGTAAACTATAAAGAAACATGAAACTATTTATCGGACCTCCTTTGTCATTACATGAAATATGAATGAACAACAAAGGAGTTCTGTTGCAGAGTTATTTGGGTTATAGGCCTTTCGTCATCGGATAAGTTATTTTACCAAGAAGTTTAGTTTTTTATCCTTGGTCATAGTACTTACATACTACATATTACTAAAATGATTTCGTTAGTAAGGTAACTGTGTATTTAACACGCACTTATGCGTACGCACATATGTGTGCGTACCTAAACAGCTACAACCTGGCTACTACGACCTATTGTTGTGTAGGTAGTAGCCAGGTTGTAGCTGTTTAGGTACGCACACATATGTAATTAAATACACAGTTACCTTACTAACGAAATCATTTTAGTTAGATTACCTCAGTAACTTGGCAGTAAAACTAATTTAGTAGGATAAACAATGTGCACTTCGAAAATGTGGGAACTTAGTTAGTGTTTACCTACACCGCCTACCTATAAAAGTTAAGATGACAGTCCACCGAAGTAGGTAGGTACCTAGGCGGAGTGCGGTTTTTACAAATTGTGAAATTGTTCTCAGGCAGTGAACGAAATTCTTAGGTAACTATCTTTTCTTACGCGGCGGCCGGCACGGTGTTGCTTGTGTGGATCCCTAAACCATCCAGAGCATATTATTTTATGCTTAATTTTTTTTTATGATTAGTCAAGGGTACCTATTCATTGAATTTTAATGAAAGTATAAAATAGTTCTACGAGTTTTTATTTTGGAATATGAAAGTTTGATATTTTTTCATTGGTAAGTACTGAGAGAGTAAAAACACGTTAATATGAAAAAAAAACATCAATAATATCAGAGACAAGTAAGTAAATGATATTTACTTATCTCTAATAATATGAAAAATCCTTGTTTCGTTACATGTTTTCATTGAGAACTAAGGAACCCTAAATATTTATTGCAATGCTAAAATCTTTTTTTGATAAACTCTTTATTTTCGCCGTTTAATAAATAACAAACTACATTTTTGCGCACGACGCCCGCAGGGGCGAGCGCGATAGCGCGCGGGTCACCGCGCGCGTATCCCGTAAGAGAGGGAGCCTACATAAATCGTACATGGTGCCTTGGCGTCGCGACCGCGACGTTGAAAGCTCGGCAAGGCATAAAGCCTCTAAGTAGGTATACCTACTTAGAGGCTCTAAGTAGTTTCTAAGTAGGTAAGTATACCTACTTAGCTACATTCAAGCAACTTCACAAAACATGACTATTGTATGGTGACCTAGGTAGATTACTAAAGTACAAGTAGCGGCACGAAACTCTAGCGCTGACCGTTATTACGCAGTCAAAAGTAAGGTTTCTTGGGGGATCTTGTACTAATGAGGGGTTTTCACGGCCGTTTCAAATCATGCTTTCAACGTTGACAATAGATGGCGCTGCTCTGTACATAGCTGTCAAGTGTCAAATTAAAGTAAAATGTCAACATCAGCAACGTAGGTATATATTTTCGTTTCGTGGTATTTATTTTTGCCAACTTCTAAAAACACCACGGAATCATTAGCGCACACTCAAGAAGCATACACAAACAGAATATCATGGCTAATAATGCTAATAGCCCTAGTTTGGTTAGATAATAGCTTAGTACGCGTACACCACAACATATAATACATTTGACAATCTTGGCAGCTACAGTCTTGTACTAATATTTATTCTGTGCTACAGTTGAGTCAACGCCATCTATCGAACCAATTTGAAGTAAGTACCTACTTAAGTACTTTTTTTTAAAATCGAAGTTGAAAATCCCTCACTGTATTGCGTGAGCGACAGTAAACATGCGCAACCATTCCCTCCACGTTTCCTTCAGTGCTAGACTTACCTACGTTGAGAACAAAGGCGTGCAGCTACTGTAGCTGCACGTATTAAGTCTAGCGCTGAGCTACATACAAGTTTATACAACAAATGCAGTGTCTGGTCGGTTGCCTGGCCCCGGTCATCAATGGTTAGGGTTCCAAACATGCACTCTACGAATGAACTCTTGATCAGAATCATAATAGGTAGGTATACATATGTACCGCTTTTATTTTCAATGTACCTACCTCTCTGATAAGAAAAATATAAGCAGGCCACAGCCATTGAACTATATTACGTAGTAATTACAACTCACTGGCCACAGCACGCTAAAGCCTAGTTCGGACTACTTTAGTAATTTAGTAGAGTAGCGTGTAATTTAGTGGCTAAACTACTCGCTACTGCACAGAAATCGTTCGCATTACGGTCCAGTACAGTATACAAGTGAGTGGTGTTTTGCAAGATGAACGGGCTGCAACGCAATAGAGGGAATAAACTGATTAAGCTAATCGTAACGGCTATTTTAGAATAGGTGGATGAGGAAATTTGTGTGATTAAGAAAAAGAAGTTATGGGTACTAAAATGGTTCGATAAAAGAGATAAACTAGGAGCTACTAATTAAACTGTCTTCTAAAGGAATTAGCATTAGAAGATCCCAAAGAATACTTCGATAGTTTGAGAATGTCCGAAAGTTGTGTGAATTTTTTGTTAACGAAAATACATTCAAATTCAGCGTAAAAATAACCTTTTGAGAAGTGCGATTCCTGCAGTTGAGTATGTTTTTCGAAACAAAATTTTTGTGGCCACTAATGAACTCGACTAATCAACAGGTTCGGACTTGTTTAGCCGGTGAACCAGTGAGCACGGACGCGTGGTGGGAGGCGCTACTCGCCCGATAAGAATAGAGTAAAATGGATCGACTCGACTTAATCGTTCACTAAACTAATTGACAAAATTTTTGTAGTTCGCACACATTTAGCCACTAAATTACTCTCTACTCTACTAAATTACTAGCCTAGTCCGAACTAGGCTTAAGGTGGCCCAGCCATTATGAACAAGTGCGAATCGGACTCGCGTGGAAAGGGTTCCGTACAAGAAGGCAATACTCATAGTAAACACTAGTTCAATTAAGTAACTTGTTATTCAATCAACTCAAATTTATAAGTACGCATTTTCGCAGGAGTATTTTGCCTAATATCTTTTAATCTAAGCATTTTAAAATTAATATAAAAAAATGCTTTTATCTACTCTCATACTGAAATATAAAGATTAAAAAATTAAAAACAAAACACATTTGTATAAGTACTTACTTAAATGTAGTTTTAGGTAAGTACTTACATTTAGTGCTTGTCTACTTTTTGATGGCCTGGCCACATTCGAGGACTTACTTACTTATATTTTTTATAAGTAAGTACCAGTTTATTCATCAAACAAGCGTACGGCCTACCTGATGGAAAGTACCTAGTTAGCGTAGCCTATGAACGCCGCCTGGTGCTATCGCACGCGCGCTACCGACCCTGAGACAAAGATGAAAAGTTTCATGTGCCTGTAATTTCACCGGCAACCGTACCCTTCAAACCGATACACAGCAATGCGAGCACTACTGCTTGTCGGCAGAAATATGTAAGGTGCTTTGATTATAAAGGTAAGGTGGTACTTACCTAGTACTTTACTTCCCCAGAAGAACTCTTTCAACAAGTTCTACTACTTAGGACCAAAGATTTAAATCGCTTGTGACCTACCTTATCAGAGCGGTTACCTACAATGAAAATAAAAGCGGTAGGTAAGTATAAGATTCTATTTAAGCCCGTGATACCTACTTAGAAGTCAAATTTTGTCACTATCTAACTCATTAAAGTTCAGGTAAGTTAGAAGGTGACAGAACAGCGCTCACGAAACAAAAACTGAGCGACTGAAAATCACGAAAAACAAATATTTGCAACCTAATAAATCATTAATTTGACTCGCCAAAGTGTGAACGTGAAAAAAACCATAACAAATATTTACATTTGTGAAAGAAAAATACTAAAGCTCAACGCCGTTTAGGACTAGTTACAAATTTTCAAACAAAAAATGCTTCATTTTTGATATTTTTTTTACATTGCAATTATTAAGTATTATTTATTACCTACCTAGTTCAAATTACAAATGAATATCCTAATAAGCAACATATATAAGTTTTGTACATATTCACTCATCAATGAAGAGTTACTAACATGGAAAAAAGCTCCTGTTGGCGTCTATCCACGCTATAAGAGTAGGTAAGGTACCTAGACCTACCTAACATTCGTTGAGTGCATGTTTGAAAATTGAAACCCTAACCACGGGTGGCTGGGCCACTTGAACCAGGCAAACGGAGCGGACACCCGAATGCACACGTGCAACTGCCAACTTTCAAAAGACAATGTCCTGGTCCTGCTGACTCACGGCTCAGCACAGATATTATTCTAGTGTGGGCTGGGAACTGGGGTCAAAGTTCAGATTTCAGAAACATGTTGGTACTTAGTGTGACTGTTGGTGATGGGTGTTATCAGTGTTATGTTATTATAGGTAGGTATCATTATCCAACAGAAAGTAGGAAGGAGATACACACACTACAGTAGGTACCACTGGTAGGTACTTAATTATTTACATTACAACACACGTTAGGGTAGGCCGAGGTATCACTATGATCTACAAGTACCTACTTATGTAGGTACTTAAAAATATATGCACTGACAATTAATAAGATATACACGCATCAGCTTTGAGCTGCCTGTGTATTAACTAATAATAATAATAATAATATAAAAAGCTTACCTACTTAATTGTTTATTGTGTAGTACGCAATAAAACATTTTTCGCAATCCCGTTCTGTCTGGATTTATGAATGAATCTTCTTTTCGAAGCTTGTCGATTTATGAAGAATCTTCTCAGTCCCACTTTGTCCCATACACTGCTATCGAACCACTAATTCACTAACATTAACATTTACACCAAAACAATATTTTAATTTAGCACTTGTATTTAATGAACTTGGAAGTGGAGTAGTCCCCAAGTTGATTGAATTTGAATGGCGTCGTCTCGAGTAGACGAGTAGTCTCCCTCACACGCACCGGTGTGCGAGTGAGGCAGAAGGTAGTAGGTACCAATATGCATCTGGCTGGTGTTATGCCTTTTTCGGCTTTTACGACGTCCACGGGAAGAGATGGTCTATTCTATACCTACTTATAAATCTGTGCTTAAGCCACTCGCCACTTAAAAAGTATCCCAGAGAATTATAATAAAGAAGAGAGATAGAAGAGTATTATGTATGTAAGAGTAAAAGATAGAAGATATATACCGCCATCTGTGTTTATTGTAGGTACCATGGCTTTTTTCCTTTGCTGCGGCGCGCGCGGCGTCAAAAATCGGACGTGAACGTCCTCAGGTAGACCCAAGGAACATAAAACTCAGGGGGTAGGCCCTAGGGCCCGTGGTATGTGCTCACAGCCAGGCTCGCATGCTAGGCGTAGCCCCCGGCAATGAAAATAAATAAAATGTCTTTTATAAGCGGCCCGGGCGTTTTTAGGGTTGCGCTTGTGTACCTAATCAAGAATATGATTGGGACCTTTAGATCACTTTTTTGTCCGTCTCTGTGTCTTTATGTTTGTCAAGACCATTTTTCACAGGAACGGCTAGGTACCTACAGATAGGAGTATCAACTTGAAATGTATACTTACCAAATACTTCTTATATAGGTAGGTATTTTTGCGCTTAGTGCTGTACAAAAATCAAGCTTCTTTTATGCAATACTTTTATTTATGGAAATCGCGAAAAAGCTCTATGGTACCTAAGTACTTCCAGTAACCTCACTCACACACAATGAGGGCTTTTCATCGTCGATTAAAAAAAAGTAGTTCAAATTGGTTCGATAGATGGCGCTGACTCAACTCTAGGCCAAGATTGTCAAATGTAATATCTGTGGTGTACGCGTATCTAACTAGTATGTGGCTATTAGTCATGTTATTCTGTTTGTTTTTGCTTCTAGAGAGTGCGCTAGTGATTTTATGGTGTTTTAAGAAGTAGGCAAAAATAAACACCATGAAACGAAAATATATCTACGTTGTTGATGTTGACATTTAATTTTATTTTGACACTTGACAGCTAGGTAACAGAGCACTGCCATGTATTTTCAACGCAGAAAGCATGATTTGAAACGGCCGTGAAAACCCAATTCAGAAATTAATGCTAGTAGTCTTTGTTACACAAATAAAATAAATACTTAAGTATAAAATTGAGGATTTCAACTTTTTTAAGAAGTTTGGAAGCTGAAGTTTGCAGGAAAAGGTGGCTGAAATTCGAAAACGGTTGTGACGATTTCGAAATAATGAAATCGGATGCGAGTTTTGCACGCACTTATCATCATCATCATCAGTCTGTAGAAGTTCACTGCTGGACATAGGCCTCCCTCCTAGAATGCCTCGACGAACGGTCTTGAGCCGCCACCATCCACCAAAATCCTGCGACGTTTCTTTAGTCCATCGAGTGGAGGGCCTTCCTTTACCGCCTTGCTCCCACATGTCTGGTTTATTTATCTGCCTGAAGATTTCTTGCCTTTAGGCGCAGCCATAAGCTAACACACGATATTAAAAACTGCTCATAGCTTGGATAATCTACATTATTAAGTTTTAGATAAACGCATGTACACTATTGTGTACACAAGCATACAGGGCTGGATCATAGTGAAACTATTCTTGGAGCCTACATGCCGGTAGAATGCACAAACCGTGCGATGTCACGTTACAAAAAAAAAAGTATAATCGCTATTTCTGAAAAAAGGTTAGAGCTCTATGAAATGAAACCTTCGTCAAGCTAAAAGAAGGATGTATAAAACCATAAAAAGGTTTTTACAGCCGCCTCCATTCACGTCTCTTCCGGAGATTTGCTATCGTAATTGCAATCTTACCGGATGAATGCCGTAGAAGCGTAGTGACTGATCAAAAGTCCCGCGGCCTGCCCTCGTTGCTAAGCCTGTTATTCCACCAGCTGGCACTAAACCCTTTCGAGTATTAGTTAGATTAATATCTGTTTCCCCGTAAGGGTAGTTCAGAGCAAAGAATTTACCGCGTTGAGGCTTCACGAGGACATGCGAGTTTCGAATGTCACTTGAGTGACTAAATATCATCAATAATTTCGCAAATCACCATTTTTCAGGAGATGTACCTGCTGGAGGTGGTATTTGTATTGATATCTTATGTATAAGAATTTTAGTCAGCAATGAGTTTCAATACATTTAAAGGAAATTGGGGATTACCTTAGAATAAGGAGTGCTTGAGTCCTTATTCTAAGGGGATAAAATTGTCGGTAATTTTACTGACGTTTTGTCACTAGATGATATTCAAAATCACTGGACCTTCGTCGTAGTCTCTTTTAAGGTAAATTCATATTAAGTACCTAGCTTTGATTATATTATAATCAAAGGTACCTAGGTATGTCCTACATTTGTAGTGGAGTAAATAATAAAAAAAAAACTCAAATTGGTGTCTAGTAGAATACCTACTTAGTGAAAACTAATGTAGGTACAGTTAGTTTATGCTACCAATAAACTAACTGTACCTACATTAGTTTTGTGCTCAAAATTTACCAATTTGTATGGAAAAAGGATCCCATAAAATAAAAAAATAAAATAAAAATGTAAACATTTTTAGGGTTCCGTACCTCGACAGGAAAAAACTGGACACATTTATTATATGATCACTTTGTTATCCGTCTATCTGTTTGTCTGTTTGTCAAGCAAGACCGTTTTTCTCAGGATTGACCAAAAGGACCAACTTGAATATACCAAATATAAAGGGTTCAGAGATTATAGAGTCGTATAAAAATAATGCTTCTATATTTACTGCAACAAAAAGATTATGGCAATAAATGTCTAATTTTTGTATGGAAATCGTGAAAATGAAAAGCAGTACGACATAAACGACGGGTACTTATTCCCCTTAGGGTACCGTAGGGTACTTTTGGAATGCTAGGCTTTGTGCCGCAAATAAAGGAAAACCTCTAAAACTTATGAATTTCTAATTTCCTATCTCTAAAATAGGCTGGTAAAGTTTGTAGAAAAAAGTGGCTGAAACTGGAAGGGCTCCAACGATTTCAAAAGAACATGCGGAAGAAATTCGGAACCCTCAGGGCGCGAGTATCGCTCGCACTTGACCGTTTATTTTATGATGAAGACGTTGGATTAGCACATCGAAACTAGCAGGATAGGTAGTTCATGAAGATAAAAGATTTTGATGTTAGAAATCAAAAATACCTACTCTTGCTTGATTTTATTTAAAAAAACTCATATAGAACAGCCTGGGGTGCGATTTGAATGGCACTGAGTAACTAAATATCATCAATAATTTTTCATTAAAAAAACCGACTTCCGCCATTGAAATCGGCTATCTGCATGTTTTTATTTGCTAAAGGCATACAGAACAATAACTTGTTGCTAAAAATACCAGAATTGGTATATGTAGGTATGCCAATAACATTTGAGGAGTTCCCTCAATTCCTCATGGATTCCATCATCAGAAATAGGTTTTGAAAAAATGGGACCAATCTGGAAGTATATCTATTCAAATAATAAAAGAATTTTCCAAATCGGTTTATAAACGACGGAGATATGAGGTAACAAAAATAAAAAAAAACGAATTGAGAACCTCCTCCTTTTTGTGAAGTCGGTTAAAAAGACAGCAAATCACCGTTTTTCAAGAAATGTACTGAAGGAGGCACTTGTAGGTATTGATATGAAAGGTACCTATAAGAATTTTAGTCATTAATGAGTTTCAATAGAAATTTGAAAATCGGTAATTTTACTGACGTTTAAGTCATAATAAAAACATACATAATAAAAATTTTAAACTCACCATAATTTTTCCAGAATTTTCTTCGTAAGTCGTTGAAACTGTCTTACGTTGCGAACCACAATAAAATTAATTTAAATAAGTAATAAGAATAGGTTAGGTAATTAATACGTAACTTTACAAAACTAAACACAAACTCAAAATGATTTGAAACAGTTCAAAGATTGATTTTATATCCCTACTCAAGAACCGTGTCATCAATTCAGATGCACGCAGAAAGTCGTAATCGAAAATCTAATTCTAGATACCTAATATTCAGGTTGTTAGGGTTCAAGTTGGATCAGCAAATAGTCGAGTTATTACTGTTTTAATTGTTCTATTGGCTTCTCCTGTTTTGATGACGAGAGAAATTGTAAACCTCAGTTATGTAACATATAGGCATATGTAGGTAGGTGTATTATATGGATCAAATTCCTAAGAGGTACCTATGTGTTGCGAGTAAGTAGTTACTCCAATGGCTATGATCCGTTGTACTAATAGATCCGTTTATTATTTAGTTACTATATGATCCGGTCCATAACCAAACAGTCACATACATAGTGTGACTGTTGGGTGTTCTCATCCCACACTAGGATTGCCTGTCATGGGTATCAGGAACTACGAGTACCATGGTACCACAACACCCCAGACTCGGAATATTTGCAGATCATGCAAACATTTGTCCCGAAGCGGGAATCGAGACCTCTTTCTTTTTTTTTTATGCTACTTGGCAAGCAGTCAAGCTTACGGCCCACCAGATGGAAAGCAGTTACTGTAGCCTATGAACGCCTGTAACACCTGAGGCATCACACGCGCGCTGCCGACCCTGAGACATAAAGATGAAAAGTCTCATGTGCCTCTTGCGCCTCATTGCAGTTACTCGAAATTTTGCTACGAGTAGGTACGTAGCTATCTAAGAATTTTACATTTTACGAGTTGGTATTTAGTTAATTTTAGTTACTAATACATCCTGTGGTTATTATTCTGTGAACTTTGGTGTTACTAATTAAGTACATGATATTATCCAGAAGGAAAAATTTTTTTTTTTGCTTTCTTTTTTTTTTTTGCCTATCTTGTAGCGTTTTTCTCAGACATCAATTAATGTTAAAAGCATTTTCTTCATTCGTCTTTTTTCATCAGTGTCTTTTTTCATTCCCTCTCTTATCTACACTACACCCCAACCATTATCTTAGGGTATACTAACAAACACAAATTGTTTATTTACAGTATATTTTTAACCTTTCTTTAAATTTTAACAATATATTTTACATTTCTTGGTTAAGAACATTACATAATATTTTAAGCCACATTTATCACTAACTGTACAAGACAACTAAAAAACAAAGTAAGCGCGTGTCAACCTCGGAACTGCTCGGCGCGCCGCTTGGCGACCATGCTCGCTCGTGCAGCGAAATATGATATGCCAGCGAGATATACCATCTAACGTTTGACAAGTAAAATTACCAGCAATAATTACGCCCTTTTGCACGCGAACAAAGCTTGCGTCTAATTTGACTATTATTTCTTCAAAATGAAACTTTGTACACTAATATCTAGACCCGTGGTGCGTTAGTTTCTTCTTTATTCTTTATTGTACACACATAATATAAGTACATAATATTGACAAGACAGAATGAAAGGACATGTACAAAGGCTTATAAAATTATATAGGTACCAAATCACAAATTCAAAAACACAAATTTTTAAACTTACTCACCACGGGTCTAGATATTAGTGTACTGATCATGTATACAAAATTTAATGGAGTTTGAAAAAATAATAGCCAAAATAGAAGCAAACTTCGTTCGCGTATAAAACTGCGTAAGCGCCGTACCGGTAACCTTCTCTTAAGAATTGTCAATTGATGGTAATTTTACTTGTCAAACGTTAGTCACTGAGTGACTTTCAGTTAACGAATAGGGGGCTGGGCTGAGCCCACGCGCTGTAGCAGCCGAATAAGGCAACACTTTATTTTGATCTGTTAATTCACGTTTAAATCAATGTCATAGAAGGCTCAGCTTAACAAGCGAGTCCGCAGGATGCAGTGTGAGGGGTGAGCGCGGGTCAGCCGCGAACGGCTCGGCGCGCCGCTCGGCGAGCATGCTCGCCCGCGCCGGTGATATATGCACGCGTTGTAGCAACCGCACTAGGCAACATTTCATTTGGATCATGGCGAATCTTTTACCTGTGAATAAAAAGTGATTGTTAAAAACACGAATTACGTCAGAAATAATAAATAAATAAATGCTGGACATTTCACACAACATTACCCAGAGCTTGTGTTATGGCTACTAGATAACTGACATACTTAATACAATAAATTACATAGATAAATATTTTTTACTAGCTGCCCGCGCGCGACTTCGTTCGCGTGGTCCCGGTGTTCCCGGTGGTCCCGGTACATTAAAACCTTCCCTAGACCTCCACGAACATTTCAAGACCAAGATAAGATAAATCCGTTCAGCCGTTCTCGAGTTTTGGCGAGACTAACGAACAGCAATTGATTTATATATATACACTCGAGAGCAATGAATCCGGGTCACTTAAAGAATGTTAAAAATCTCGGAAACTAAAAATGATAGATTAATGCAATAAATTGTATTTAATAGACAATGTAATACTCCTTAAATGAAGGTAAAAAAAATATGAGTCACCATACATTTTATTAACACAAAATTACATAAAGAAAAAAACTGCTGATCTCTCCTTAAAACAAAAATAGGAAACATGAAATTTTTGAACTTTATTACGATTTTCTTGAATTTTAATACTTCGTATTGCCTCCTCGTGCTTCCATATAATGAATATAGAGCACTATCAACATGGTTTATGTACCCACATAAATGACAGATTACAAACAAAAGCAAAACCAAATGCTGTAATTTCGTAGTTCCATCTTCGAAAGTGGCCCTTTTTCAAATTTGTTTTTTTTATGATATAACTTTACAATAACTAAGAAGTTTTAATACCTTCATTTAAGGAGTATTACATTGTCTATTAAATACAATTTATTGCATTAACCTAGCATTTTTAGTTTCCGAGATTTTTAGGATTCTTTAAGTGACCCGGATTCATTGCTCTCGAGTGTACTTAGTTATTGTTAATCAATGTTTATGCTTTCGCAGAAGTACATTTTGTAATTGTAAGTTGTAACTGTATCAGGGGAGCTATTTTTAAATGTCACCGAGTTACTGAATATCATCAAAAAGGCAGCAATTCTCCGTTTTTAACCGCCTTCCCAAAAAGGAGGAGGTTCTCAATTCGGCTGTTTTTTTTTTAATGTTTGTTACCGCATATCTCCGGCATTTATGAACCGATTTGGAAAATTCTTTTTTTATTTGAATAGATATACTTCCAGATTGGTTTCATTTTTTTCAGAATCCAGTTCTGATGATGGGATCCATGAGGACTTGAGGGAACTCCTCAAATATTGTAGGCATACATATGGCGATTTTGATATTTTCAGCAAGACACCAAGCATTTGCATTCAGAAAGTATCATAATCCTTTCACCACTATGGTTCTATCATAAATTTTTTTTCATCCTAAATTATTTTGTCGAATACAATGGAGAAAGTCGGTTTTTTAAATGAAAAGTTATTCTAGAGATGTACTGGAGGATGCAATTGTATTAATATCATAGGTATATAAGAATTTTAGTCACCAATGAGTTTCATTATTATAGAAATTTGGCAATCGGGTATTTAACGGCAATTTTGGGACTTTTTCTGCTCTTTTGAAGGGAGACGTCGTCCTTTTTTATTTTATTTTAATTTCTAGTGTTTTTTTTAGTTATATCGTGTAATTTTGGTGGCATTTTAACCGGTGTAGCTTATAAAGATCACATGGTAGTGAATTTTAATAAAATAAGTGTATTGCGTGTCTTTTCGAAAGGGTGGAAATTGTCCAGGAACATTCTAGTAAACTGCCATCGATTTACTAGAACATGACTTGACAGAGTACTTGACGACTGGACATTGTTTTTAATTATCTATGCTACTTGATATTGGTAAAATTGAGTATATCATCAGATGCCATTATATAAAAAAAACCGCAATTTTACTGACGTTTATTCACTCGATGACATTCAAAAATCGCACCCCAGGCATTTATATTCATATTCATTTATTCATTGCTTTTATGTAGTAAGTAATTTATATTAGTAAGTATTGGTCTTATATACTAGTAGTTAGTACTTACACATAAACCCCGTTAGGGCGCTGCAATTTTATTATATTTCATTAAATTATTCAATTGTATGCATGCATTATCATTTATTCTTTCTAACTAAGTATATAATTTTAAATTGAAAACTGGTATATAATTTTAATTAAACAAGTAGGTACATAAAATCATTTAACAAAGCAGGTCAATAAACAAATGTCATAAACAATGTCCGGGCTATTTTATGTCAAAATCAAATTACAAAAAAAAATAAAAATAAAAATGTCAATATATCAAGAGGTATTAGTCTCGAGGAGGTATACTTGATGTCACAAATGGAAAGTCACAAAGTTTAGGTACCTTCGTAATATTTTGTGTTCAATAAACAATCGGACCGAACGTGTTCAATTATGTTTTGTTTTAGAAATTGACCTACAAAATGCAAAGAAATGAAGAATTCTATTCAGCATTCGCTGCGTTTCGCAAACACTTGCTAAAAAAGCAAGCACTTTTGCTCTAGGTATACCTAGGTATGTTTTGTTTGTAATTTTTACTAGTGAGGCAAATCTCAATTCAATGAGAAGCGTATTGTTTTTATTCAAACAATATCATCATCATTATCATCAGCCTTAGACGTACATATGCAAGACGAGGCCTCCCTTTATAAGTTATTGGAGGATTTGCCGTAAATACTACGCTTGGTAGGCAGATTCATGTTGAGTACAGAGAACTGATTCCATGGACTATTTGGTATATTAAGTCCATGGCTGATTCTGAGTTTTGACAAGCAATTGACACGGACGTATGGTGTAGTGTAACACGGATTTTTGTATGGAAAATGAGGTTTGCTCATCGGTAGCCATACAAAAATCCGCACTACACCAGAATCCCTGAGGTGGATGCTCTCCTGTGCCCATCCCCTGGTGTAAACCCTTATCAGCTTTTACGACATCCACGGGAGGAGACGATGGGGTCTACTCTTAGGCTGGACAAACCACGGCAAACTAAGTTTATACAGTGTTTTTTTTTAATGGGGCATTATGGGGATATCCGAATCCATAAGAGATACGGGAAGACTGTTTTTGGAACCATTTGCTCATTTTGTATGAAAACGATTTTGGCATAGTTATTTTTTTGGTCAAGCGTGAGTTCTCCATAAAAGTGAGTTGTTTTGATCAAAATTTTTTTTAATGCGTATCGACTCAGTTTCGTGTAAGGATTGTTTCATTGTATCGGAAGAAAAAAATCTGAGCAGTAGAAGTTAGTCAAATTTAATAAAATGTTTTCTCATACAATTTGTAAGCAATCTGGTCTAACCTAACCCACGTTAGTAAAACTATCGCAATAAATTTTCAAAATGGCCAAATGAGTAAATGGTTCCTAAGACAGTTTTCCCGTATCTCTTATGGATTCGGATATCTCCATACTGTCCCATTTAAAAAAAAACATCCACTCAGGTCCATGCTGCTGCCCATCCCCTGCCATGGTGTAATCCCTTAGTAAGGCTTTTACTTCATCCACGGGAGGAGTAGGAGGGGTCTATTCTTAGGCCATACACACGTACCACAAGTGTATGGAACATTCAGTCTCATAATCCCCTTTTGAAACTAACCCCGTTTATCTACGAAGTAAACTTATCTTATCTTGGGAATTGGATTCAAATTTCGAGGAAACGAATAGGGACACTCACCTATGCAATACCTCGGGCCGTCTCCGAAGGGCATGTAGACTCCGGGGGGCGGCTGTGGACTACCTTCACTCCACCGTTCAGGGATGAACGCCTTCCCGTTTTCAAAATACTGAAATGATAAATGTTGTTAAGTGAAGAAGTAACAAACATAAAAATAAACTAATAATAAACTCTGGTGAATACTGCTGCCCATCCCCTGGTGCAACATCTTAGCCAGCTTTTATAACATATAACATCCACGGGAGGAGACGAGACCGAACACGCCACGGACACGCTACATTATTCATCACACTTAATATAAATGCAAAAGTGAGTATATTTGTTACTTCTTCACGCTCAAAGGGCTGAACGGATTTGAGTGAAATTTGGAATGGAGATACCTTATACAGGGTGTAAAAGGACAGCTCCCGAATACTGAAGGTACCGGTAAAGCTACCTATATCATAGCTATATAAAATAGCGCGAGTTCACAGAGCGCACCGGCTGCCCGAGTTCAACGCTTCCGGTCAGCTGATCGACGCGCTGCGCTAGTACTTCTTAGGTGGTTTTCATTGCTTTTTTTGACGTTTTTATTTATAAACGTGTTTTTACTGATGGAAATTAGGTTTTTGTGTTCCTTTTATGATGTTTTATTGATATTTAAAGAAAACACGAAAAAAGCGGCCCAAAAGTGAGCATTTTTTTTCGCTCTTTTTCAGCTTAAATATTTTCAGAATCATGGTCTGAATGCACTGTTTCATTTTTCGGGAGTAGTCTTTACACTCCCTGTATATACCCTGGATTAACACATAGGCTACGTTTCATCATCATCATAATAAATTGTCATCATTGTTCACGCGGGTAAAACCTCGAGGTGCAGCTATAAAATTTAATGCTAAAAAATTAAATTTCAAATTTAATTTAATTTAATTTTAACTTATAAAATTAAATCTTTTAATATTTAATAATGTTACCCGTTCATCCCTCTGTATTCCAAGAGTTGGGAAAAGGACAATAGTGCCTTTCTCCACCAAGACGGAGGTGTCAGGGAGAGTGTACTCTTTGGTGCACATCCTTTGAATGCTGGGGAATGGTGGGTACAGCCGCAGCGTTTCTGAAACAAACCAAAATAATTCAGGAATTGTCAGGTTACTCCTGTTTTTACGCGACCAAGCCTAAAAGAATCAGGGCAACAAACACGGCTTATTGGCCTATTTTTTATGATGCTTTTACTAGGTGGGAAGCTAATAAATTAAATAAAAGGTAATAATCTTCTCATCAAAAAAATCGAAGTTTATGTGATAATGGATTATCAGAAAAATATTGCAATAAACGGAAAAAAATTGTTATATTATAACAGTAGGTAGTACAAAGTTACGAACGAACTGTCAGCAAATTAATGATGGTTTTTCTTATAGAAATAATCCTCTTAAGTATTTAATTATTTGTCGCCAGAAAGAAAATCTTCGCAATGTTTCGATTTTTTTGATGAGATGTGTTTTTTACGAGACAAAAAATAACAAAACCTAAAAAAACATTTTGAAAAATTTCTTACTTTTGTAAGCTTTTTTTTTCGGGCCCATTATAAGTTAACAAATATGTACCTTGTATAACCATCTCCATATAGCTCAGCTCCTGCAATAGCTCGTAACTGATCTTCCCGTCATGTTTCTCCGTGACCCTGAGGACCTCTGCTCTCATCCTCTCCTGCACGTGGGGGTGTGCCGCCAGCTCCATGAAGAGGAATGCCAGGGTCGAAGAGGTGGTCTCGAATCCGCCGAGGAAGATGATTAATGCGTTCGCTGATATCACCATGTCAGCTGTAAGTAAACATGCAACTTTTTTTAATTTTGATTTGAAAAATATCTTTAAATTCTTTTTATAATTGAACCGAGTTATGCAGAAAGCAGCCAAATGGTGCTAAACTACAAACCGAAATATGAGCGTTTTTCTATCGAAGGTTGCAGTTCAGCTATTTATTAACTTTTTTTATTTTTTGTAATTAAATTACAAAAAATAATATTAATTAATAAATAGCTGAAGTGCAACCTTCGATAGAAAAACGCTCATATTTCGGTTTTTAGTTAGCCCCATTTGGCTGCCTTCTGCATAACTCGGTCCAATTGTGCAACAAAATTAAATGCTAATAAAAATATTATAATAATATATAATATACAATATTATAATACAAATAATATGTAATATAATACAAATAAATAACTAAAATCCTTAAATATTAGATGCGTGTCTAAATCAGGCTTACAAATTGAGCATAGTCTTTTTTTCCCGTGGATCGAAACGACCCATTTCCAAGGAATCTTGGGCGATTAGCACCGCCGCGCCGCCGGCGCCGGCGCCGCGCCGTAACCACTGCGGTGGGAATGACCCCATTCAGAAACAGTGATTGGGTTTTTCGCACCGCGGTTCGAATCGCTTGTGGTGCGAAACGACTAAAGACCCCAAATTTCGTGACGTGATAACTCTATGAATAATGGACTGATAGGAAATTACCGATTACATTCAGAAAGCTTGATCTTTTAAGATTCTAGTCAGTTAGTTATTTTTTAACAATTTAAGTAATCTAAGGGTCCACACCAATCGATCGATCATCGATCGACGGCATCGATCGATGGTGGAATGGATTAGTCGAAGTCGATGAATAGTTTTACCAGACCAATCGATCGATTGTCAATCGACGGCATCGATCGATGTTAGAATGGAAACATTTCGAAAGAAACTGGTGGAGTACAGCCGGGGTTAATCGATCAACGTCGATCGATGCCATCGACCGGCAATCGATCGATTTGTCAGTGGAACGGTATCCGTCGATCAATTAAAGCTACCACACCAATCGATCTACTTCGATTGACGTTGATCGATGCCATCGATCGACGATCGATCGATTGGTGTGGTAACACCCTAAGAGCATGGTGTCATGTACTAAAAATACAGAAATATAGAAATATGCATACATTAATGCAAGGGCGTTAGCCCTAAGTAGTTCTAGTTTTAATTAGTTTTAATAAAATATTATTTTTGATAAAAATAATAAAATTCTATGACTTTTTAAAGTGACGGACAAAGGAAAGTGACGCAAAAAAAAACGAAGGATAAAATCTAGATCATAATCTAAGCGAAGAAAGTTGAAGTCTACTGTTCCGAAAGGCCACGTTATCATCATCATCATCATCATTATCAGCCTGTAGAAGTCAACTGCTGGACATAGGCCTCCCCCTTAGAATGCCACCACGAACGGTCTTGAGCCGCTTCCATCCACGTTATAGATAAAAGATTTAGCAAATACTGTTAGGTCTAGAGATTTACAAGAAACCTATCTTTAGTAGTATGATAGATAATACCTATTTAGTATACTATAAATAAGTACCTACACTGTTAGAAAAAATGTAAATTTACATGCAAAATTTTTACATAAAAATGAGAATTTACCGAAATAATCGGGAGAAACTACAGAAAAATCAGTAGAATTACATAATTTTCGTTAATTCTACATAATTTGCGTTATTATCACATATTTCTCGAATATTTTACAGAATTTATGTATTTTTGTACAGATTTTCCACAAAATATGTGATAACACATGGTAATTTGTGAATTTTTACATAAAAACTGGAATTAAACTGATCGTATATGTAATTTCACATGTTGTGATGGAAATAACACACAAAAAATTTAACTTTTTACATAAATTCTGTGATTTTAAAGTTTTTATGTAAATCTACATAGTAAGCTACACAGATTTTACAGAAAAAAAAGGAAAACAACATACTTCTGCTGTAGTGCAATAAATACCTATATATTTCACAAAAGTTTATGTAATTTATGACATGTTAAATGTGTTTTTACATGTGAGATGTAATTAATACCTTGTCTTGTGCAATTTCTACATATTTTGTATGTATATTTACAGCTTACTGTAAAAATACATGTCATTCTGTATTTTTACAAACCCGTATGGAAAACTACATTTGCGGTTGTATATTTTTTCCATAACAAATTTAATTTCACGTACCGTGATGTAACTATTACATAAATAAATTGACTTTTACAGAAACTCTGTAATTTCACATATGCATATGTAGTTTATTACATGTTAAATGTGTTTTTACATGTTAGATGTAATTTATACCTTGTTTTGTGTTATTTTTACATACTTTGTATGTATATTTACAGCTTACTGCAAATGTACATGTCATTCTGTATTTTCACAAACCCTTATGGAAAATTTTACATTTGTAGTGTATTTTTTACATAACAAAATTAATTTCACGTACCATGATGTAATTATTAGATAACAAGTTATACCGAATCTCTGCTATCGTACATTTGCAATGCTAATTCTCATTTTTAAATCTACTGATTTTATAAAAAATTATGAAAAAAATTACAGACTTGAGGTACTTAGTGCCGAAAATACCTAAAAGGTAGTCCTAGAATCATTAGTAGGTAGGTATTTATGTTTATATTTTTCTGTTAAACAAATGGCACCCAGAGTTTGATTCATTCTGCATTCAGCTTTTAGTGAAATATTAACTAAAGCAGCAATCGAATTAGTTTGCATGTAGAAGGTATTTCGCTAGATGGCTAAGTAGGTATAATCCAGTCAAACTGTTGGTGCCTTTGCCTTCGGATACCTTAAGGAGCCTTTTGCAAAGTTACGAAAATTGGCGAAGCCTTGAGGTTTGCAAGCAGTTGCTATGGATCATAAATAGTTACTTACATACCTACAATTTGCTAAATGGCCGTGACTACAGTCGCTCAAGGGGTAACTTTGCAGACATTCCCAGGGAATCCTAGGGAATTTGGAAGTATTACGAAGTTTTCTGAAAAATTCAATACCAGCAGACAATACTATGTAATAGTCAATACTGAGTTGACTTTCAAATTAATTCCATTTTGTATCTACGATTACGGTATAGGTAGGTACATTCCTCTATCACTAGATAGATACGATTGTAGGTATTATAAGGTATGTCTACTCCGGACGTTCGTTCATTCGGCTTGCGTGTCACTGGTTCTTTCTGGGTAACCCTGCGCTAGTGAGCTATTATGATAAAACCAGTGTGATAAGAGACCCTCCTATCATTGTAAGTAGACCGCATCGTTAGGTGTCACGGGACTAATGGGATTATTTCATCCAAATCATTACGGGACAATTGGAACAAAAAAATCCCATTAGTCCCGCTACGGGACATCCCAACGGGACAACTGGGATCAGAGAAAAAAACCTAAGTACTAAAATCTTCGCAATAAATTGTCGTTTGAAGTACCTACCTGCTTACTTTTACTTACCTGCCTACTTTGAATTGAAATGAATCACATCCAGTTATCTCCAGTAATAATATACTTACCTATTAAAAACACCTTCAAACTCCTTTAAAAAACAAAATTTAATGATTATTATAATTAATGTTTAGGCATTATTCGTCGCCTAGTTTCCAATCTGTCCACCGGCCAGGCAGTGGCGTGGCGCGCGCGTTTTTTGACCGCTAGACTGCCCCGCGCCGCCGACGCCGGTGCCCTTGTTGCCAAGCGAGTTTAGAGAGTTTGTAGGTATAATTATGTGCAATGCTTAGGTTCATAAAATATTTAAGTAGGTACATATAACCTACTTAATTTGTTTACCGTAGTAGGTACCGTTAGAATATACTTAGGAACTATTGATGGTATCTACTATGTAATTCCTTTTTGGTAGGTAAGTACTTATACTTACTTAAGTACTTAAGATAGTTACCTACCTAGTTAGGTAGGTAGGTAGGTAGGTACTACCTAAGTAGACAAATACAACAATTTTGTTCCTCTATCTCTACATCTATCTTATAATAATTGTATTGCGTACGCAACAGTATTCATACGCATATGAACTATCGTTCAGCACTAGACTTACATGCTGCTTCTTATATACGCTAGATTGAACTGTTGTCTTGTTGCAGGTGAACAATGAAATAAGATAGCCAAGAAAGTATATAGGTAATAGTTTAATAGATAAGAAGATATGACAAGGAAGAGTTATTGAGTTTGAGTTTAAAATTAAGGGGCTAAAACACACGACTCCCAGCGTCCCCCACCTGTCTGGCCCACTGGGGGACGTTGGGACAAAAAAGTGCCAACGTCCCCCACTCGTGACAACGTGCAGGAATTTAATATTTAACAGTAGGAGAACTTTTTTTCTGTTTTTAAGTTTCCATTATGATGATCACTGATCACGATTCTACTGTCAGAAAAGTGATCACAGGGAACCTCAGATATCGATTTTGAAAGCAATCGGTCCGGGAACAAAAAAGTTCAAAATGGCAGCTACTTTTTAAATTTCTGACAGCAGATTCTTTTTCAGTGATCACAGGGAAACTCAGATATCGATTTTGAAAGCAATCGGTTCGGTAACAAAGAAGTTCAAAATGTTGGCAAATTTTTTAATTTCTGACTGCAAATTCTTGTTCAGTGATCACAGGGAACCTCAGATATCGATATTGAAAGCAATCAGTCCGGTAACAAAAAAGTTCAAAATGGCAGCCACTTTTTGAATTTCTGACAGCAGATTATTTTTCAGTGATCACAGGGAAACTCAGATATCGATTTTGAAAGCAATCGGTTCGGTAACAAAGAAGTTCAAAATGGTGGGCAATTTTTTAATTTCTGACTGCATATTCTTGTTCAGTGATCACAGGGAACCTCAGATATCGATATTGAAAGCAATCGGTCCGGTAACAAAAAAGTTCAAAATCGCGGCCACTTTTTTAAATTTCTGACAGCAGTTTCTTGTTCAGTGATCACAGGGACCCTCAGATATCGATTTTGAAAGCAATTGGTTCGGCAACAAAAAATTTCAAAATGGCAGCCACTATTTTTAATTCTGACGGCAGAATCGTGTTCAGTGATCATCATAATGGACACTTAAAAACTGAAAAAAAGTTCTCCTACGGTTAAATATTAAATTTCTGCACGTTGTCACAAGTAGGGAACGTTGGCACTTTTTTCTCCCATCGTCCCCCAATGGGGCCAGACAGGTGGGGGACGCTGGGAGTAAACGAGAAGTAAGGGGTCGACGGAGTTGTACTTGTCGCCAAAGTAAGTCTTGATCAGACGGAGAATTGATTCCGTTTGTCTAGTATCACTCCCCTTGCATCACGTACAGGTAGATCCGGGCAGCTCCTTCCGTTTCAGCCGGTTCTGGTAGCCACTAGGTAGGTACCTAGGTACCTAACTAGGCATCTAGATATCTCCCAGTACAGTATGTAAGTAGGTATAGCTCTCAGTACAGTTGGTAGGAAAAGTAGGTATTTATCAGTGTAATGTCAGGTGAGGTCTGCGGCTCGATTGGTTCCCTCCACGGCCGATACAACCGCGTAGCAAATTGATTTTATAGCCACAAGGTCAACAGTAGGTAGGTAGGTACCAACAGTTGACAAGATAGTAAATGAGTTATGGTTTCAGACGTCCAGACAATCTCTCATCCATCGTTCTATTAAGTAAGTACCTACTTATATCACATGTAAATTTTAAGGATTGATTATTTTCTGCGACAATTAATCTATAGGTAAGTACCTACCTATCGTTCGCAAGCGTGTGACTTCAAGTAGCTTGTAATGTAAATCGGGCTCTAATCGCATCCATAGACATACATAAACACACGCCTCAAAGGGCCTCTTTTCACCGTGGGTTACACAATCGCTGGAACATAAACGTGACAAGTGGTGAGCTCATCGCAGCCATTGCTTTCCACGACCAACTCGGCTAACACTTTCTTTCAGTAAGTAATAAATAACACACTCCTAAATCTGACATCCTCCTTGGCGTGGCGGGCAAGTAGCCGGCTGAGAGGCAAGAGGTGCGGGTTTGATTTCCACTGCGGGACAAATGGTTGCATGATCTGCAAATATTTGTTCCGGGTCTGGGTAATAAGTACTTACCATGATACTCGTAGTTCCGATACCCACGTCACAGGGAATCCCAGCAGTATGGGGTCAGAACTATGTAAGTATGATGTAAGTAAGTTTTATTATGTAAGTGAGTACATAACATAACACCCAACAGCCGCAAACGTAGTCTTGATCCCATGTAGGTATATACCTACCATGCTCCGATAACACTCATGCAGACCTGGAACAAATACTTACCTAATTTGCAGAACATAAAAACATATTTTGTCCCGCATTTATATACTGAAGAGATTGGTTAGCTTTAAACAGGAATTTCTGAAAAACCCACGGTTCGGTAAATTTCATACTAACTATGTACTATTCTGTATCTAGAATTCTAAGAAATTGATTTTAAGCTATTTTTTATCGTCGTATCAATTTGAAACTTTGCGTATATATGTAATTCTAATGATACTGTACATAGGACCAAATTTTGACAAAAAAAAACATAATTTTAGGGTTCCGTACCCAAAGGGAAAACGGACCCTATTACTAAGGCTCCGCTGGCCGTCCAACCGTCCGTCTGTCTGTCACCAGGCTGTATCTCATGAACCGTGATGATGCACCTATTTCTGTTGCCGCTATAACAACAAATACTTACAAAACAGAATACTTCAAATAAATATTTAAGGGAGCTCCCATACAGCAAACGTGATTTTTTAGCCGTTTTTATAGATACTTAATGGTACGGAACCCTTCGTGCGCGATTTCAACTCGCACTTGGCCGGTTTTATAGATAATGGTACGGAAACCTTAGTCGTTGCACGAGTCTGACTCGCACTTAGCCTGTTTTTATAGATAATGGTAGGTACCTACGGAACCTTTCGTGCGCGAGTCTGACTTGCACTTGGTCGGTCTTTTGTTTTGATTTGGAGGATAATTTTCAATTCAAAGTACAAGTAAAACAGCAATTTCTGATAGGTAGGTACTTACTACTTACTTACTTAGGTGAGTACTTACTTATACAATTATTATTAAACGTGTTAAGCGTAAGTACAAGTACCTACTTACCTGCCTACCTAGGTATTTCAGTTTAACAGCTGTCTGTAGTCGCTGTCTAACAATCAAATCTTGTACATACTTACCTACCCAGGTAAGTACTTAATCAAATTTTCTTATTGAATTTTGAACAGAAATACCTACAAGCAGAAGCGTCCGTAAGCCGCAGTAAGGTAGGTCGTGCTCTTGTTACTATGTACTATTCCGTTTCTTGAAATCTTAGAATCTTATTTTAACCTATTTTTAACTATAGTATCAATTTGAAATTTTGCATATGTATATTCTAATGACAATACAAGAATTTGTGAATATTTTGACTTGTTTATTAGGTACATTGCCCCAACAGGTAGGTACCTGACAACAGCTTGAGTAGCATAGCAACAACGAAGGTCACGCCGTCACGCGATGATGCAATATAATATTAGTAGGTATTGGTTTGGGAACGGCATTTACCTACTTATTGAATTGACAAAAATATCGTGAATTTTATAGTCAATTAGAACAGTTAAGTAAGTATAGTTTGGTGTAAAAATAAAAGGTGGATTATGGTAATTATTAAAAGAATAAATGGAAGTAAAAAATTAAAGGTATTAAGCCAGGTTGGTTTCTATCTTTTCACCAAAAAATATTTTAGTACCTACGAAATGTATACATAAAACATTGAAAACGAACAGGTGCCCAGTTTCCTCCAAAGCACGAGACGAGAGGAGATGTCCTGCAAAGCTGGCAGGTTATTTCCACCAAAGCGGAGAGCAGACATTTCTCTTGACTTCGACTAGGCACTTTTCCACTCTGCCGCGCCGCTTGCTCGCTCGCCGCACTAAATTAGCTCATATCGTACTTTTTTACTACCTAACTAACAAAGGAGACCATTCATTTTAGGTCTAGAATCGGAAGTGCCGGCCAGTAACAAAAACGATGTTATTTTGATGGGCACATTAATTTGAGCATTTGGTACTACTACACGAAACCTGTAGAACCAATAGTTTAGCTACTATCGCAGTTTAAAAAAATATACTTCCCATACATCTGATCAAAAATTAAAGATATTTTTAATGGTTTTTATACATGGTTTGTATATTTGCTTGACTATTGGTCGTAAGGTAAGCTTGAAGTCGTGCAGCAGGCTATGGCGCGAGCTATGCTAGGAGTTTCACTACGTGATAGAATCCACAATGAGAAAATTCGTAGAAAAACCAAGGTCACCGACAAAGCTCTCTGAATTAGCAAGCTGAAGTGGCCATGGGCAAGTCATATAGCTCGCAAAAATGACAAACGTTATTCGTTTTAAATTGAAAAAACGGCTAATTTCCACCGTTTTCCGTCACTTTTGCTGACGTTTCGAGACCGAGTTCAGAAGCCTCTTTGTCATGAGCACCACCCGCGACCGCGTTCAATGGTAGACCGGTGAATACTACGTGCGGCCGCACGCTCCGCTCAACGCAACGTTATTCTTCTGTATATATAAAATTCAAAGTTCTGACTGACATATCAACGCACAGCCTAAGCCGCTGGTCCTAGAGACATGAAATTTGCAGGGTTTGTTTATTTTAGGATGTATTGGCGCAATAAGAAAGGAATTTTGAAAGTTCACCCTCTAAGGGCGTGAAAAGGGATGAAAACGTTTGTTTGACACGGTCAGCTAGAGGATCTGTAAACCCGTTACAGGACACATTAAGTTGATGGGCATAGTTGTTCGTTCCCAAGTGAAAGTGAACAATATTTCTATTTTCAATATTTAGTGTCATTCCGTTCACTGAGAACCAGTTAGCAACTTCGTTCATCACCTTGTTGAGTTTGTCAGCTAACTGTATAAGTGTTTCCGAAGAGACAATAAGGCACCCGTCATCAGCAAACATGACATAGTCCGCATCTACATGGGCCATCGTCAAATAATTGATAAGTATTAAAAATAGGTTAATTCTCATGATTGAGCCCTGGGACCGGTGACATCATCCGATAAAAAAGTGTCTGATTTAGTGTCACGTACAGATGTTAGATGTGTACGGTTTTTAAGAAAAGAGGTTATCATCTCGAGATGTGGCCCGTTTATACTATAGTGCTCCAGGATTGAGAGCTCCTCTAATACGTACGCGCCATACGGCTATGCTCCATGTTCCATTCCATCGCACAAATTATGGTCAAAAATCAATCAATTACACGCATCGCTAACTCTTACAATTCATTGATTAGTGGCGTAGATCCTTTTATGGCATCCAAATCAGCTTTCAAAGCTCAAGCAATAAAGAAACTTACGTTTTGCCCCGCTACGGGAATCAAACACACAACCTTTCTCATCTCAGGTGGCTGCTCACCCGCGGCGCCACATAAGTCATCAAAATAGTGCAATATTCTAGGTTGCACCCTTTCTAGTCACATGTCCTCTCACGAAACAGAAAACCTGCAGCGAGTTGCATGCAAAAAAATAACAAATATAAAAAACAAAAAAAAAAAAAAAAATTCAATCATTGTGCAAGGGTGAGCTTGTCTGTTTGTCTCTTAAACTCTATATACTGAAAATAAATATCATACCACTGTCCAAAGGTGTTGTTCCAAGATATATGGAGCCTAGCCCTTGTCGGTGTACATACACTTGTGTAAACCTGGCTAAATGTATACAAAACCTCTTCCCATTGTAATTTTTTGATTATTTCGCTTCATTTAATGCAGGTTCCTAAAATGTCTTTCTCACGGAGAGCAACACAAGACAAAACAATAAGGCGGGGCGGATACAATTTACTCTGTGGTAAAATGTTTCGACAGCTGTTGACAACTTTGACTAGAACTACATTCCGTTCACGTCTTGGCTCCAAGGTCTTGGAGCAAGGAAAATATTTTCGCGTAGAATCGAAATGTAGTAGTAGTTGTTAGCAGTAGAACTTCTTGTGGAAGAGTTCGTCCGGGGAAGTACTACCACCGTACCTATTTCTGCCGCCAAACAGAAGTGTTCGCATTGCAGTGTTTCGGTTTGAAGGGTACGGGTGCCGGTGAAATTACAGGCACATGAGACTTATCATCTTTATGTCTCAGGGTTGGCAGCGCGCGTGTGATGCCTCTGGTGTTACAGGCTTTCATTGGCTACGGTAACTGCTTTCCATCCGGTGGGCCGTAAGCTTGTCTGCTTGACAAGAAGCATAAAAAAAATTTAATTGAAGAACTTTTACTGATGTGATGATCGTAATAAAACTAGCGTAGGCAGCGCATTCTATGTAGATACACTATTTTCAACGAACGAATAAAACAAGCAACCACAGATCAATAATCATGATATTCCCTGTCATGCCTGCTCAGGAAAATATGTTGCCATTGTAAATAATTATCGAATTTTAAACATTTCTGTGCAGTAAATTATGCTTCAAATTAGAGTAAGAGTATTTTTACGATAATCACTGATTTTTTCGCCATTCTCTGTCTGGTGTACATCGATAAAGGTCATTTTGGAACATGTCCTTTTGACATCAAAAACAATTGAATGACTGGTCGTAGATTATTACCGCTATAGTATAAAATGTTGATAATGGGTCCCTGAATAAGTTCACATCTAAATATCATTAAAATATAAATATAAATATTTCATTGCAATATATGAGAAATTGCATTTTTCAAACTGCGATATCAGGCAAAACATTGGTTCCTTAGTTTTAGTGCCATAATAATATAAGCTCGAACCAATGTGCCCTATAGTTAAATAAAATTTTTTTCATTGGCTGGCACTTCCAGGTTGTGGCCCAAATTTGTATGAAGCGTGAATAGTCTCCTTTCATGAAGATAGTTAGTTATTAATTTCGATGTGGTAAGTAACTAAAACAATTTTATATCAATTTTCTCTAATAAACCACAGTAATATACAATATTTATTGTTTTTTACTGTGTTTTACTAGAGGAAATTGTTTTAGTTAGGTACTTACCACATCGAAATGAAATATTAACGAATCGGATCGGATCCAACGTTTTAAAATCGCCCTGCTGGCAACATTTTTCATTTTCTGTGAGCTCACGCAGCGGGGCGGTACAAACACGTTCGTTTGTTAATTTTTCTGCTTTTTCGAAACGAAACCTCGTCCATTTTGATTTTATTTCAATTTCTAATGTTTTTTTGAGTTATATCGTATAATTTTAGTTGCATTTTAACCGGTGTAGCTTATTTAAAGAACGCGTGGTAATGAAATCTAATCAAATCAACTAAGTGTATTGTGTCTTTTCAAACGGGTGAAAATTTACCACGAACATTGTAGTGAAATTTCCAAAGCTGGTAAGTACATTTAGCATTGTTTGTGACCCTTCGAGAACACCTTATTTTATAGAAACAATTTTATTTTATCTTCAAACACGAAGACACCAAACGCCATTTTGTCGTGTGAAAAATGTGTAGACGCTTGATAATGAGTCTCGTAAAACTATGTAGAACTGTGTGGCTTTGGTTATCGGTGCGTACATATCGTGGGTCTTCCCACCCGAGTGGGGGGACCCGGTACTGCCACCAGGCATTGGCCCCTTGCTGGGGTCCTTACGTTTAGCCTATGTGACACGGTACCTATCTTGTGCCTCTGGGTGAGGCCTGCTGTATATGCGCCTCGTGGCGTCACTCTCGCTTTGGAGCAGCTTCCTTGGGTATGCCTTCCCTCGGTGGTCCTGTTCGACCGCAGGAACCCATTCACGGCCGGCTATGCGGTTGATGAATTCGTCCAGGCTCTCTATCTTTAGGTTATTTCACATTCACATTGCGAATTGGAACAATGACTGTAGCTTTCAGAGTAAACCCAAATCTCCTTCGCTGATTCCTGATAGATATTGGTCGATGGAGTTTTGACGAGGTTTTCCGGATAAGTTTGTCTCTTGCCTGTGTTCTTCTGATAAGTGTACCTTCTTAGCTTGCCTCATGCCTATTGATGTATTTTGTGTTACAGGTCAATCAGGCTTTGCAGTTATAATCATAATTGGCATGATTGCCAATTATAAAAGTGTGGTCCGCAGACCAAAGTGTAAAGAAGGCAGTTTGCCTCAACGAAATAACTATCAACCAGTTATTGGAAAAGGGTAAATTTTATCAGATGATTATTCAACTTTTGCTATCTTGTGAGTATTTAGAACCCACAGTTACTTAGAATATATCTTGTAGAATAGAATACCTTACCTATTATATGATATTATAGAATAGACTGATATTTATTTCATCAATCATACTCATATACTCAGCGGCTTGATAATGTAGTATGATTCATACTACATTATCAAGCCGCTGAGTATACAAAGCGAGGGTATATTTTTGCTATCAATTTCAATGTGTATGTGTGCCGTGGTGTCTGACCCACACATTTTTTTTTATAATTTTACTTTCATCATCATCATCGTCAGCAGCAGCCTTTAGACATAACATCCATAACATAACACCCAACAGACACATACATAGTCCTGCCCCCCTATTCCCTAACTGAAAGTCACTCGGTGACTAACGTTTGACAAGTAATATGACCATCATTTTGTCAATTTTTAATGATAATTTTGAGCAATTGATGGTAATTTTACTTGTCAAACGTTAGTCACCGAGTAACTTTCAGTTAGGGAATAGGGGGGCTGATCTCACACTAGGATTCCCTGTGTCGCTTTCACTTGTTGATTGGTTTGAGAATAAGTATCGGTTTAAATGGGCTGTAGTATAAATAGTACCTATGTTTATTCAGGGTGGTCTATTTATAGTAGTCCAAATAAAAACCAGGGGTTGGGGACCTCATAGCATAGATTTAAAATATTTATTACTCCTAAACTATTCAAAATCGTAGAATGTAGACTCGTGGGGATAACTCAGATATGCCATGAAGTCCTCTAAGCCCCGGTTTCCACGTGGGCTACTAAAATATGTCACCCAGACCCAGTACGTAGAACTTGTAGATTGTAGAATTAATTTTTAGTTTTTCATATACAGGGTGTTAAGCATATACAAGGTGTAAAACAAATTTTGGTTTGTCGATAAGGGGGCATTCAGGAAAAAATACTCAATATATCACAGAAAAAAAATACTTGGAAAATTCTTCAAAATCGTGACAATACTTTTTTTTGTTTTTTTTTTGGCCTACCGCGTAGCTTTTTTCTCGGCCATCAATTAATGTACCTTGTAGAATTTATTTTTAGTTTGTCATATACAGGACGTAAAGCACATACAAGGTGTAAAAAAATTTTTTGGTTGTCGATAAGTTTTTGTCAAAAATTCCTGCGCCCGTAAGTCAAATAGCACGACAAAAAAGGACTGTCAAAATTTTTTTTTGGTTATTTTTTTTTTGCCTACCATGTAGAGTTTTTCTTAGTCACCGTTATTGAGATATTAACACTGAAATATGTTCAAAGTAGGAACTATTTTGGAAAATACTGAATAATTAGGTAAGAAATTATGTTACTTATTGTTTTACTTAAGACCTTTGTCTGTCATCTCAACATGCCCTTTCATGTTGTCGTCCTTCATTTGCCCCCATATATTGTTTTGATGGTGTACCTGCTTACATAATATAGTTTTACTGGCTATGAATGTGCAGTAATATAATTATTATTTGATATAATAAATTGTGTTGCTTTCAGATCAGTTACATGAATGAAGAAATATGTTGGAGAAGTTAAGGATTTTTGAGGCTATACAGATGAGGTACAGTTTGTTTTCTGATCGTTATACCTTACCTGTACAGATAGAACAATTATATGACATTTATTGACTGTATAATTAAATTACAGGTGGATTCGAGCTCGCTTCAAAGAACCAAGTACAACTGTACAAGAAATTTCACATATGTGATTGTGTATTTTGCTAAAACAAGAACTCATGTTGTTTAATACATTTGAGTTGATTTGGCTCAAAACAAAAGCTTGAGAGCAAAATCAGGATCAGTCTAGGAGTGTTATGTATGCTGACATTATAATATTTATATCATTAACGTAAGTTTGAATATAGATTTATAGCTTTAATATTTTTTCAGACCCTCTGACCCTGTGTTTTGGACATAAAGTTTTAACTAAATGCATTAATGGATAATAAATAATTATCCTTAGTACTGCAGTAACTGAACAAAACACTGAAGAATTTGGGGAGATCGTTTCCATCACAAATAAATTGCCATTGTCTGAAGATTTGGAGACTGTAGGAATTATTTTGGAAAATACTGAATAATTAGGTAAGAAATCATGTTACTTATTGTTTTACTCAAGACCTTTGTCTGTCATCTCAACATGCCCTTTCATGTTGTCGTCCTTCATTTGCCCCCATATATTGTTTTGATGGTGTACCTGCTTACATAATATAGTTTTACTGGCTATGAATGTGCAGTAGTATAATTATTATTTGATATAATAAGTTGTGTTGCTTACAGATCAGTTACATGAATCAAGAAATATGTTGGAGAAGTTAAGGATTTTCGAGGCTATACAGATGAGGTACAGTTTGTTTTCTGATCGTAATACCTTACCTGTATAGATATAACAATTACATGACATTTATTGACTGTATAATTAAATTTCAGATGGATTCGAGCTCGTATCAAAGAACCAAGTACAACTGTACAAGAAACACATATGTGATTGTGTATTTTGCTAAAACAAGAACTCAGGTTGTTTAATACATTTGAGTTGATTTGGCTCAAAACAAAAGCTTGAGAGCAAAATCAGGATCAGTCTAGGAGTGTTATGTATGCTGACATTATAATATTTATATCATTAACGTTAGTTTAAATATAGATTTATAGATTTAATATTTTTTCAGACCCTCTGACCCTCTGTGTTTTGGACATAAAGTTTTAACTAAATGCATTAATGGATAATAAATAATTGTCCTTAGTACTGCAGTAACTGAACAAAACACTGAAGAATTTGGGGAGATCGTTTCCATCACAAATAAATTGCCATTGTCTGAAGATTTGGAGACTATAGGAATCATTTTGGAAAATACTTAATAATTTGGTAAGATATTATGTTACTTATTGTTTTACTTAAGACCTTTGTCTGTCATCTCAACATACCCTTTCTTGTTGTCGTCCTTTATTTGCCCCAATATATTGTTTTGATGGTGTACCTACTTACAAAATATAGTTTTACTGGCTATGAATGTGCAGTGATATAATTATTATTTGTTATAATAAACTGTGTAAATCAATTATGTTCCTTTCAGATCAGTTACATGAATCAAGAAATATGTTGGAGAAGTTAAGGATTTTTGAGGCTATACAGATGAGGTACAGTTTGTTTTCTGATCGTTATACCTTACCTGTACAGATAGAACAATTATATGACATATATTGACTGTATAATTAAATTTCAGATGGATTCGGGCTCGCTTCAAAGAACCAAGTACAACTGTACAACACTGTGTAACACTGAAGAATTTGGGGAGATCGTTTCCATCACAAATAAATTGTCATTGTCTGAAGATTTCGAGACTGTAGGAATTATTTTGGAAAATACTTAATTTGGTAAGAAATTATGTTACTTATTGCTTTACAAGGGCATGTTGTAGTCCTTCATATGCCCCCATATATTGTTTTGATGGTGTACCTACTTACATATTATAGTTTTACTGGCTACGAATGTGCAGTGGTATAGTTATTATTTGTGATAATAAACTGTGTAAATCAATTATGTTCCTTTCAGATCAGTTACATGAATCAAGAAATATGTTGGAGAAGTTAAGGATTTTTGAGGCTATACAGATGAGGTACAGTTTGTTTTCTGATCGTTATACCTTAACTTGTATAGGTAGAACAGTTTTATGTGATAGTTATTTGACTGTATTATTTAATTTCAGATGGAATCCGGGCTCGCTTTAAATAATCAACTGTACAAGAAATTTCACACAGTGTGAAGAGGGACGCGGAGAGAGTGAAGCGTGGATCACACTCATTCCAAAGAAGATTCGATCCTCATTTACAACTCCAAAAAAAAATAGCAAAAATTTCACGGTAATGTTCACATAAATCTTGATCTATCACTCTATACAGGGTGTTTTTTTTAAATGGGACAGTATGGGGATATCCGAATCCATAAGAGATTACAAAATTGTATCATCAATAAGTGTGTTATTTTTAACTAGTTAACATACATTGACTGTTATTTGATTAATTTTAGTATTTATGATTAACAGAATATTGTGAACCAATATTTTCTACTGAATAGTTTTGCACTGAACAGCTATAAGAGCTCATGGTAAGGCCTCAGATCATGGGTTAGTGTATCTATCTTGTATCTAACTATGTGATAGATAGCACGCATTCTTAAAAAAATATGTTTGTTGTGTATTGTGAACTTTATATACACTGTATATCAGTAATTTGCTGTCACTGTCTTACTGTACAACATGCTTTCTATAGTACCTTTGCTACTGTATTATGTAAATTTTGATGTCAATATCAACTGAATTGTATGTTTGGTTTTTAAGTTCAATATTAGGACGATTTTGTATTATTGGTAAAATTGTATCGTATTTCATTCAGTAAGTTGCTGTCACTCTCTTATTGTGTAACATTCTTTTTTTCGTACTTTAGCTAGGTACTGTGTTATGTAAATTTTTGGTTATAAGGTTCAATATTACGACCATTTTGTATCTGTTGAAATTGTATCATCATTAAGTGTGTTGTTTTTAACTAGTTAACATACATTGACTGTCATTTGACAATATCGCTATACCAGTTTCTAAATGACATCTGTTTCATTTAAATTATGTATTTATGATTAACAGAATATTGTACAAAATTGTATTATCAATAAGTGTGTTATTTTTAACTAGTAAACATACATTGACTGTTTATTGACAATATAGCTATACAGGTTTCTAATTGACATTGGTTTCATTTAAATTTAGTATTTATGATTAACAGAATATTGTAAACGAAGTCAATTTATTTGTGAATCTACATTATTGGTATTTATGCTCACACTCAAACAGTAATATTCTTTCTTTCAGTAAATTACAGGCTTGGTAATTTCTATCGCATGGGCCTTCAGGACATAACAATCAAGTTGATCTTGATGTTATATGCTGAAAGCCGATGGATAGGAACAAAATACCTGTAATTTTCTGGTAGAAAGAATATTACAGTTTGGCTGCATAATTACTATTAATGTATGCAAATTCACATTTAAATTGTGTATTTTCACATACAATATTCTGTAAAATTCCCCTGGTAGTATTGAATATTACATTTTATTAATGTAATTTTATCACATAAATATATGTGAAAAATTACAATTATTAGGTAGATTTACATACATAATATGTAGTAAGTACTACATAAATGTATGTAAAAACATTACAATTATTAGGTAGATTTACATACATAATATGTAGTAAGTCTACATAAATGTATGTAAAAATTCTGCACTTTCTGTAGAATTACGTATGTGTATGTAAATCTACATAACATCTAGGTAGATAATAATACATATTTTTGTGTAGTTCTACCTATATATACGTAAAACTACATAAATGTATGTGAAATAATTACATAAACTTATGTGGAATAACTACATTTTTGTGTAGATTTACCTACATTATATGTAAAGCTACATAAATGTATGTGAAATAATTACATAAACTTATGTGATAAATCTACATTTTTGTGTAGATTTACCTACATTATATGTATTTTTTTTACATAATTTATGTATATTCACCTTACATGTTTTTGATGTGAAATCGAAGTACATAATTATATGTAATTTTGGATTACATAATTTTATGTGAAATTTATGTAAAAAAATATATAGGAAAATGAGTTATGTAAATTTACATAATAGAATTCACATAAATTTTATTCACATTTTATGTAAAAAAGTGGTTATGTAAATTTACAGACAGAATGGATAATCACATAAACATGTAACTTCACATAAAAGTGAGGGCTACGAACGTGGCCCGAACTTTTATGTAATTTTACAGAAATTTTTCTAACAGTGTAGTAAATACGAACTCGGTAGTATAAGCTCCAATAAACATTGAAACGTTTGCAACAAGTTGAGGTATACTAATGTACTAGGTAACTATAACTCACCTCCTACATGGAGGTATAATCTGAGGCCCAATTCACTAACTAAAAAATAGTTAAAATAGAGTTCGGATCATATTTCGATCTTGTGTCGATGTCTTAAATGTCAGAAATGGTAATTCTCCTGACATAAAATACAACACTGTAATGTGATTATATCGAAATGTGACCGAAACTTGAACGATTCAAAGTTATTTCGTTAATTATAGCATAAGTAGATGGAGTCTCTCTTTACTCTTTCCAATTCTATATATAACTATCCTACTCTAATGGTGGTCAGCATAAATTGAATGTAGACTAAATTGTTATTTATGAGGGACTAGAAATTCAACTTTCAGTCAATTTACACTTCGGCCTCGATTCGGTCAACTTTCAGTGTAGTTTTAAAATAACTTAGAGAATTGGGCCTCTGATTTTTAATCTTAGACAATTTTTGTAAACAGACAAATGTCAAGATATGCCACTTGACTGTGTGTATAAGTGTCATGATTGTGACACACTTATATACGTGTATATACACATACGATACACATACATGACACATAATATATGTTTCGCAGCTGCACTTTGTAACTGCAAGTTGCAACACAGTGGCATATCTTGACATTTTTGTTTGTTCACAAAAATTGTCTAAGATTAAAAATCAGAGTATAGAATAGAAGGTAACATAACTCAATAGCCAACAGCTTAAAAAGATCACAAGTTCAGAGAACTACGAATTGATAGGAATACACAGACAAGACAATACACCTACTAAACAATACAAACAGAATAAAAACGTAATAAGGTACCATTAACAGACAGTAATAAAATGTGAAATAGTTAAACTCAAACAGACATTCATAAAACAGTACAAAGAGGTATGTATATATACAAAATATAAGAATAGTATAAACAATAGATGCAAAAACATACAGATAGAACAATAAATGTTAAAGCCGTCTTTATTGTACATTGCAGTTGCAAAGTGCAGCTGCGAAACATATGTTCGGAAAGGTACTCCCATGCCAAGACGCATGGGAACAACATTAGTTGGTAATCAAATAGGTATAGCCAGATTCATCATCATCATCAGCCAGTAGAAGTCCACTGCGGGACATAGGCTTCTCCATAGAATGCCACCACGAACGGTCTTAAGCCGCCTCTATCCCAGCCAGATGAATCTACTATTAATTTTGTAGTACGACGCAGTATATTGTATAGGAAAGCCCTCTTCTCGATGTAATAAAGACATTTAAGGTCGCAGGAAATCGGTGGATGGAGGCGGAACAAAACCATTCATCGTGGTATTCTATGCCTATGCCCAGCAGTGGACTTATACAGTTGATGGTATTGATTTGTAGTATCTACAAACAGGTGTTTAGTATGGTCATTGAGTATATTAGATTATTGTTGTTAAGTTCTAGGAAACCTACACTGGACTTTGTACTTTGATACCTTCATTATGTAATAAAGAAAATATAAAATTGAAAAAAAAAATAGTCAAGTTATATCCTCCTTTTTTACCTAAGTACTTATCTATATCTATATAGAAGTCTGAATAGTTGTGAAATGTATTGTACCTACACTACACGTTTGCAAAAATACAATACACTGCATAATAGTAATTTACGAATCTACACAAATTACATTTTATAAAATCTAGAATATTTAGCAAGAAAAGAACGAAGGTTAAACATAAATTATTTAAAATGTAGATTAGAATATCTATCTAGTTAAAAACTTAACTGGATCTTACCTATAAACTTGAACGCTTTAAAGATAAAGTTGAAATTATGTTTTCATGACCATTTTTCTCACTTATTCTCAAGAAACTACTTAGAAACCCGATGAGCGTGTAATTTAAGCGATTTTTTTGTTGAGAAATTCTTATTCCTAAGTACGAGTAACTTGATTTTAAGGTTTTCTTATGAACTTAAGTCATTATTATCATCATCAGCCAATAGAAGTGTATTTTACAATATTGAGGAGGTTTGCCCTAATCAGCATGAACTCGAGAAAATATTGTTTTTCTACTGCTGGACGAGGGCTCCCCCATAAAATCCAATGGGGGGGAAATGTCTAAGTCACCACGCTTGGCAGATGGATTGGTGATCGCAGTAATGGTATAGAGTACTCAAATAGATGCTGCTGCCCATACCCTGGTGTGACCCCTTATAGTATTCAGTATAATATTGATGTTGATTCTAATCGTGGTATGAAATCTCTGGTCCACTCACTGCGTGGGGGAATTTGCCATAATCAGAGCGTAGCCAGGTTAAGCGATTTGTCGCCATTTAGGCTACCTCAGACAGGGTCGGGGCGACCAAAAAATGCGAACGGCGACTTGGCGCCTTTTAGGCTACCAAGAAAAATAAAAAAGGTGATTTAAGGCTAGGTAGGTACATTAGGATTTTTCTTAGCAGGGCTCTCAGATTTTGTAGGTAATTGAATGACGGAATGGTTTTCAACTGTCAAATGTCACCAAGTGTCATTTTCAACATCACCTTTTCGCATAGTCAGCAACTTTGACGAATTATTCCAAGGCCAGCAGCAGGTACTAATAGGTATTCCTGTGCTGTGCCTATGCTGTGCCAGTGTGCCAGCCTGCCAGCATGAGCAGCACAGATTTATAAGTATAGTACTAAAGTATATTATAAGTACTGATGAGCAGGCAGAGCAGGTAGGTAGTGGTAAACTTTATTTGGATTTTAAAAAGTTTGGTTGGTAATTGGTAACTTATTTTGTTTGTTTGCGTTTTTCGTTCGGTGATTGCATGTGACTCAAAATATTTGGTGTGGACGGGCTCAGTTGTTGAATCTTTTCAAATTACATCTTTCAAAAATGAGAAAGCATGGAAATGAAGTTTTTCTGTCATTTCATTTGTTGAGGATTAAAGAAATATTTTTGACCCTGTTCAGGACCCCGTGGTCCTGAACAACGGATTTTAGAATTTTAGGGTACTTTCAAGCTACCTGATGGAATATTTAGGCTAGGTACATTAGGCTACTAAAAAATTTGGGCGATTTTACTTACTTTTGCTTTGCTTACTTTGCTTTTACTTATTTTTGGCTACTTTCCACTGAAAAGGTGATGTTCCAAGATGTATGGAGCCTAGCCCTTGTCGATGAACACTTGTGTAAACGTGGCTAAATATATGTAAAACCTTTTCTTATTATCCTTTTTTGATTATTTCGCTTCATTTAATGCAGGTTCCTAAAATATCTTTCTCACGGAGAGCAACACAAGACAAAACAATATGGCGGGGCGGATACAATTTAATCTGTGGTAAAATGTTTCGACAGCTGTCAAAACTGCATTTTGTTCACGTCTTGGCTGCAAGGTCTTGGAGAAAGGGAAATAAATATTGACGATTTAACTTCTGGGACTTCTGTCCTGCTTAAAACTGTCCCTCTCACTACTCCCAACGAACGAATAAAGCAAGCAACCACAGAGCAATAAACGTGACATTCCCTGCCTGTAATGGCTGCTCAGGAAAATATGTTACCATTGTAAAAAAAACGAATTTTAAACATTTCTGTGCAGTAAATTATACTTCAAATTAGAGTAAGAGTATTTTTACGATAATCACTGATATTTTCGCCATTCTCTGTCTGGTGTTCATCGATATAGGCTGGTTTGGAACATGTCCTTTGGCGATTTGGCAAAGCTCATACCTGGCAACACTGATAATCACCACGCTTCGCAGGCGGATTAGTGATCGCAGTTTGGTGTTAAGTACTCAGGTGGATGCTGCTGCCCATCCCCTGGAGTGATCCCTTAATAAGGCTTTTAATACATCCATGGGAGAAGGAGGGGTATATTCTTAGAGCGAATTCACTAAGGCACATCTACAAATATTGCTCGTTTAATAGAATAGGATGTACCTACTTTATATTTGTTGAACCAATAATCGTTTATTATTATAGTAACTAGACGCGGCCGACACTCGATGGACCAACTAGACTCTAGTTAGGGTATTCTTTGGTCCTACAATACAATAATAGGTATACTGCGTCGTCAGGCGTATGGTTGCCATTTAAGAACCTTTATTCCTCAGCGAAGCTTTATTTACCATTAAATCAAGCTAGTGAAACCATTGCCATATTTGCATGCCGAAATTGGTAAAATATGGCTAATCTCCCATACTATTTGTCACCTTTTTAACCGACTTCACAAAAAAGGAGGAGGTTCTCAATTCGGATGTATTTTTTTTTTAAAGGTTTGTTACCGCATATCTCCGGCATTTATGAACCGATTTGGAAAATTCTTTTTTTATTTGAATAGATATACCTACTTCCAGATTGTTCCCATTTTTTTCAGAAACCAGTTCTGATGATGGGATGCATGAGGAATTGAGGGAACTCTTCAAATATTGTAGGCATACATATGGCGATTTTGATATTTTTAGCAACAAACCAAGCATTTGCATTCAGAAAGTAAAATAATCCTTTCACCACTATGGTTCTTCCATCATTTTTTTTCATCCAAATTTATTTAGTCAAATACAATGGCGGAAGTCGGTTTTTTAAATGAAATTTTATATACTAATTAATTGATACAAGCGTGACTTTGCGGAAATCCATTCTACAATATAAAATAGATGAACAAATATATAGTAACAATTCCGCTCCTCTCCAACGAAAACTGAAAGAATTCTACTATATACCTTTATACTATAATATAACATAACACCCAACAGTCACATACATAGTCCATAGGATTCCCTGGGTCGTGGGTATCAGGAACTACGAGTACCTTGGTACCACAAGACCCAGATCCGGAACAAATATTTGCAGATTATACAAACATTTGTTCCGCGGCGGGAATCGAACCCGCAACCTCTCGCATCTCAGCCGGCTACTCGCTCACCGTGCCACAGAGGTCGTCAAGTATGTATAATATACCCATGTGTGTAAATGAATAAATGATTACTTACCTATGTTTATAATTATGATTATGATTATGAAAATGAAACTCACTGATTTCAACATCGTCCTCAGTCTTGATGTTGTTCGTGTCATCGCTACGCAGTGCCATCATCATGTCGATGAAATCGCCGCGCTTTTCTTGCTCACCTGTCAGAAATAGATGCTCAATCTTAAGGCGGGCTTAAGATAATAAAGGCTCAATCTTAAGCCGGGCCGCTGCGCCATGTTTTAATGTTTTACAAACATTGTTTTCTAACAGAAAGGGGGCGTGGCCTAACTGTTTTGTGTTAGCAAAAACACAAACATGTTTGCGACGACATCTTCTCGCTATGACAATCGTCCGTGCTTACGTAGTAACTAGCCATTAATCTGTGCCATTTCTACAGTTTACGTAATTCACGGACGATCGTCGTAATCGTATCGTCATCGTTAAGATGATTGCTGCAAAACTTGAAAACAGCTGAGTCTATAAGTTTTTTGCAAACAATTGAGACGTAATAATCAACTTATTATTCAATAAATATATTAATCGATTCTTATTTGAAGGACAAATAATCGAATTAATTTGAACAATTTTACTAGCTATTACTTAATTTTTTACTGCTTTATCTTCTTTTCTTTATTTTTTTTATGGTATAGTCACTATACTATAGTGTAACACGGATTTTGTACGGCGACACCAATGAGCGCCCCGCCCCTAGCGTACACTCTATGAACCTCATTTTCTATACAAAAATCCGTGTTACACTACACCATACGTCCGTGTAAATTAGTTGTTAAAACTCAGACTTCGGTCTGGACACAATTGACACTAGTGACTCGCAAAATTTTTTTAAAGTAAAATAAGTAGATATCTTATTCTAGACAGGATTTCGATTGATATTTCAGGTCTACCTACGCACCTTGAGTTAATGTTTACTTACCATTTTGTCTGGCCTTTAAGACACTCCTCACTATATTGTAGAAAAAGTCATGAGTTTTCTTGGGTATTATTCTCATCCTGAAGAATAATACAAAGGCCGGCCAGAATTGACGCATAGTTCTGGAAAAAGAAATGGGTTAAAAATTGAGCATTATTTTAATGACATTTTGAGCAGTAAAAAAACAATAAATAATTAAGCGGTACTTAAATCATTTTTTTTATTCAAACACCTATACAATATTTATGTATGTACTATGGAAATAAGAAACTTCAGTTCTGGCACTGCTATTTACTATTCAAACCATGCACGTCTTTATGGTTTTCACAATCTAAGTGAGTCTAATAGTACATTCGATCACTATCGAGGTCTATTCGCGCCTTTATATAGAAAAAAGAAGTGTGGATGTCCGCTTACTCGTTCAGTCATTATTTTAGAGCACATTATTTGGAAATGTAATATAGCTATATTACATTTCCAAACTAGAAAAACATAGGTAAACATTTCTTTAGTGATCTAGGGTGGGGAATGTATCGAATCAAATCCTCATAATATAATTATAATATAACTACACGGTAAGTTACTTTAATTATAATATAATGGTTGGTTTTTTATATTAAACAAGTTTTATTAGTTAAGTAAGTTGTAAGTTTTACTAAATTCTGTAATTAGCAGATAATTTAATGACAAAAAGTGCAATTTTATATAAATGATGTTCTATATTAATAATTTTGTGCTCAACTGGAAACTTTAACGCCCAATTATATAACTTAACAATGCTTCAAAATATATTATATCTATGTATTGTTTATAATTACACTACGAATGAGTTAGTTTCTTAGTAAATGGAGTTTCTTGTTAGTTAATAAATAAGTAAGTAACACATACTTACTTACAATTTTGAGTGGCTAATATTGGAATTACATAATAATTTCAATGACCCAATGAATTAATTAATTTTGAATGTGTTTTAATAAACTTAACTCAGTATTCTAAATTAAGTTTTTATTTGTTCCAAACAACTTCGTAACGAAATGTGAGGCCATATAAAATTAATATACCGGCTCCACAGGAGCAATATCATTTTATTAAAGTTAGCCAATTAATAAGTTTTATTGACTGGTAATCAAGTAATCAATTACTTTTATCCGATTAACAAACATTTGGTAACTTCACCTTGAAAGTATAAAGAGTTTTTTGACGTTTTAGCAATACATGCCACAATAATGTTTTGCAACTGTTTTATGCCCTCGCTTTTATTAAATTAAGTACTTTCTGTTAGCAAGTGTATGTGAGTTTTTGCTAGGGTTCATAGTATCATGGTGTGTACGGCCTAAGATAAAACCCCTCTGTCTCCAAACGGCTCTCGTAAAAGTCGACTAAAGGATTACTGCAGGCGATGGGCAGCAGCATCCACCTGTCCTGTTTCATGGTCCTTGGTGTACCAAGAGGAGTACTCTAATTCCTGTCTGCACTAAACTTTGACAGCTCCTAAGCTAATGCTTGTCTCTCTAGGACGCACAATTAACGATGAAAAATGCTTTGCACTTCCTAAGATGTTGCCTAAATGACGTTGTTGGCATTATTTCGAAGATAAACATTATACTCACTTTTCAAAAACATTGAACACAGACATCTCGTAGAACGCTTGAAGGGCCACAGCGAATGGGTCTTTATCATTGTACATGACTTTGCTTTTCAACCCGAACGCACAGGGCACTATAGCATCCGCTGTGTACCCTCCTACCAGCTTCTCTGAATCTACTGTAGCTGAAATCACATCCCTAATATCATGGAGTTCTTTCTTTATCTTGTTGGTTTCTAGTGGAAAAACTATACTAGTTGCAAGTTTTTGTTCTTCAGTCCCATCTGAGTTCGCTTTGCCTTTTGCATTTTTGTTTTTTCCATTCATATTTTTATGTTCTTTTATGTCGTTGGTTCTATAGTGGTTTTCTTTATCTTCTTCATCGTGCAAGATATTTCCATTCACGTGATTTTCTTCTTCCTCCACTTCATTGTGATTTACGTCTGTTTGTGTCTCTTTACCTTTTACATATTTTTTTACTATTGAATATGCATTGCCACATATGTATTCATTTCCTTTCTTATTTAAATCAACTAAAGCAGGTGTTTTAGCATGAATATTTTTGCTTTCTAATCCATTCATAAAAGCAAAAATAACTTTGTCATTCTGCGTGTCTTGTTTTGCTGAAGAATCTTCTTTGTGATTTTCATTGATTTCCTCAGATTTTTGTTCAGTTTTATTCGTATTTACTATGCCGTTACTAAAGTTATTGTTTTCTAAATTATGTAAGCCGTTTTCTTTGGAATTTTCTTTGTATTTGGCTTCAAGTAGATTTTTGATTCGGACAACGAAATCCTTCGCTGTGTCGTCGATGAGAGGTAACATGCCACGTAGCTTGATGGGCCTGAAATAAAAAATAATTCATAATTACAAATAGATTTATTTTTCTAATGGGTTTGTAGGGACTTATTTCCTTAGAGAAATCACACGACGGGGTTTCAAAAAAGTACGTTATAGGTAGCATGTATAGATAGTGACCTACTTAATTAAATACCAATTTATTAAGTTAAGTGCGTTCTAAATCAAATCGTAACAGTTCATCAAAGGCACAGCTACCGACAAAGCTGTTTTCTAACCAACTTCAAAAAAGGAGAAGGTTATTTCAGTACCTAGTAACTTTTATCAAAACACACCTGCTTTTTTCTAACAGTTCTTAAAAAGAAACATTATGCCAAATATATTATTTTTAATTATTATATTTATTATAATATATAATATAATATATAATTTATGTATGCAGTTCATCATTCCCTTAACTGACACTTATAAACATTTTTGTAAACACACAAAACATCAATGTAATTTTTTCATGGCATTTGCTGTACGAGTTAGAGCAGGGTGCAGTACGTACTTGCTATGCAAAAGACAGATTTTTGGAACAGGATTGTTAATTGTAAGTATATCAAAACGTAATTAATTTAAACCGGTTTAACTTACGCTGTCTTTTTCCGAGTATATTATAGCCCGGGGGTTTGAGATATTTTGTGTGAGTGCCGTCCGCGTTGCACAGCGAGAATAACACCACCAAAAATGCTAGCATTCGTTAAACTGGCTTAAATTGAATGAGGGCCTTTCAATTTCGATTTGTAAACAAAATTGTAGTTCAAACTGGCTCAATAGATGGCTATGACTTAATTTCAACTGTCAAAAATTCTTCATGTTGATTTTTGTTGTTTGTCAAAGTCACATTGCCACTTAAGTCAAACTTTCTTTTGACAGTTGATCTACAGTGCAGTGCCATCTATTTTCAGCGCTGAAAGAATGATTCGAGTCGACCGTAAAAACCCCTCATTATAAATATAAATATAAAATATAGTAAAGCTGTCTTTCTGCTTGTATTTTGCGCTACATTTTTGTACTGTGTCACGCAAATGAATTTGATATGCATAGCGTCGCTCGTTTTCCAATAATGACTCTCGCGACAAACCACGAACACCGCAGAGGAAATCAGGTAATTGAGATTTGCAAACTCCAGTGAATGCAGTATATATTCGAGATATTGACAAGCTTCCTAAACTTATAACGAAACAGATTCAAAGTTGAGAAGAAGATTAAATGTTATTTATTAGAAAAAAAAACTAAAACAGACTTCTTCAAAACGCGCTGAATCAATTTCAATAAAAATTTTATGGGACCACCTCTGATGTATGACGTACCAAACAAAAAAAGAATCATCAAAATCAATTCATAATTGGAGGAGTGATCGTGTAACAAACATACAAAAAAAAACTTGTGGGCCACATGCTAGTTCAGTCATAGGTATATTTAAAAAAATAACTTTTCATTTAAAAAACCGACTGCCGCCATTGTTATTCAACTAAATATCACCATAGTGGTGAAAGGGTTATGATACTTTCTGAATGCAATAATACTTGATTTGTTGCTGAAAATATTTTAATCGCTTTATGTAGGTATGCCTACAATATTTGAGGAGTTCCCTCAATTCCTTTTCCAATTCAAGTTTATAAACGACGGAGATATTAGGTAATAAACATAAAAAAAAAAAACAACCGAATTGAGAACCTCCTTCTTTTTGTGAAGTTAAAAAGTGTCATTAGAGGACCATTCTTCCACACGAGAATTAAAAAAAGCAGTACTTACGAGAATATAGGCGATATTTTAGCCCGCAACCGTCTCCATTCGTTCCCTCTAAGAAACAGCACAGACCCGGCCAAGGGATCCACGTCTTTATTAAAGAAGAACCCTCGGTCTACGAAGTGCTGGAAGTCACTCACACATATCCTCTTGATGAGCTCAGGGTCGCAAATCACCAGGGTGCGTTGGAAGAACTGGTGGGTACCTGAAAATTTAAGAGAAAACGTTTGTTGTTCATCTTCTATTACCAAAAACATACATGGTTATTATCATTGACGTCGCTGTTGGGATCCACCGCCTTCACACAAGCGACAGTAATAAAATTAATTTTAATGGCTGCCCTTCATTTAATTCATTTATTTATATTTTAATCTTGACGAAACTTGATATACAGGTTCTACAAAACCATATAATTTTTTTGTCGTCAGCTATTTTTTATTGGATTGGCATTTCCCCCAAAAAGGGGGGAAGTTTGCTGCGGCACTATTTACCATCAAATGAGGTGTCATGAAAAAGGCGACCCTCCTTTCATGTCTCTAGGACCAGCGGCTTAGACAGTGCGTTGATATATCAGTCAGTCAGTCAGGACTTTGAATTTTATACATAATACATATTCTGATGACAGTAAAAATCTTTACCAGAAGTATTACTTTTCTTGTAATTTCACCAAAAATCCCGACCTTTTTTTTAAAAAAAAAAACAGAATAATAATTATTTTCTAACAGAATAATATTATTGTGTTGCAAACACTTCAATTTTGGGTTAACAAAATAAGCAACATAAGAATTGACATAAATATAAATAAGTATATTATTAGCGTAGTGATAAGCTCATTTCGCGTATTTGAACGGTAAAGTTTATAACGATACAAAATATTCCTTTATCTAACATGACTTTGACCTATGTAGACGTGAATTGGATCGATAATTTGTAAAAAAACTATACAACATCATAGTTTCACGGAAAACTATGCATTTCCTAAACTTAAAGACAACCGTCTGTGTATTGCCAACTAGTTAAAGAATAAAATCAATCAAAGAAAAACTTGGCAGGAAAAAATAATTAAATGCGATCACATAAAAACGAAAAACACAAACTTTGTGTTTTCGGCAGTGAACGTGTTAAGACTTACATAGGAACTACATAGAAGAACACAATAAAGTAACAAGTATGTAGGTACTTTTTTACGCACTTGCCAGTTTCTTCACGATATTTTCTCACACAATTATAAAAATTGCATTATTTTATTATTCCATAAATATTCATACAATTAACAAACACGTAACAAATCCAAAAACACTCACCTAGAAATCTCACATTCCTGTAAGTTTCGTAAATTCTCTTGAAGCACATTCCCCCTTGCTCCTTAAACCGCACCACTGATAATATATGGCCCACAACTGGCCATGCTGGAGGGGAGAAGACTCCCCTATCATTCCAGTAATCATGGTCGTAGGTCGTGATTGCTAGGAGCACGGCAACTGTGAGTAGAGTCGTGAAGAATGACCATAGGAGTAGATTGCCGAACGTGTAGTAGTTGAGAGCCCATGTCAGGATGGCGACTGCTTGCACCATGGACCGCTTGAACCCAAACATCTTGAATCACCTCCGCATGTTTTGTTTGGACGGCTACCTAAAAGTTATTTGGAAATAGAGACATGTAGCTCGGAATATAAACAAAACTGCTCAAAAAATAAACAGGTAAATATAAAAAAAAAACATGAATAATTAAAACATCTATCTAAGAGGTTGGCCAGATGAGGCGGTTTACGCGCGATTGAGGCGCGTTTTGCGCTCGTGCGAGCGGCAAAACGCACGATACATGTGGATGGACGGAATGTATGAAGTTCTAGTATTTCATAATCGCGCGACTGGAATCGCGTGAGTCGAATCGCACTTAAAACGCCTCATCTATTAGCTCTAAACAGGAATCTTTTTAAGTCAAATGCCAAGAAAGGTATTTCCAACACGATATGTTAATTTTATTAAAATAAAGGGCACGTCTATTTTGTTAGAATTCGAATAAGTTTTTTGTTGAAAATGTATTTTTCAAAACAATCTTTTATTAAATTAGTCATTGGAATCGTGAGCTGATCAAAATGAGCCCAAACACTGCTACTAGTAGGTAATCATCGAAGAGTTCCGTTGTCCACCTTCCGTCTCCATCATCAGATCAGTTTGCCGTCACTATAATATTGTATTGTCATCTGAACTTGACAAGTATGAAAAATTTCAGTTCAATCGATTGGGTGGAACTGGTTCAAAATTCAGTTACAAGATTTGTCCCACACTACCTGTATATAGCTTGTAAAAATAGAACACTTATTGAAACACTTGAAGATTCAGCTTCAGTAGTACCCTAGTTCCTGTTCATCATATTCTGTCATCATCAAACCCTGGAGCCAAAATTCTAGCCCGATGTTATCAGAAATTAACATATTGGGGCTCAAACTGAAGGTTCTAGCAGTAAAAATGCCGGAGTTCCCTTTAAAAAAAGTGTTGCAAGCACAATCCTGGAAATGGCTGCGCCAATTTCTACCAAATATAACATAACATAACACCCAACAGTCACATACGTTAACAAATATTTGCAGATCATACAAACATTTGTCTCGCAGCGGGAATCGCACCCGCGACCTCTTAGCATCGTCAAGATGCTTGATATCTTTGAAGACCTCTGTGGCGCGGCGGGCGAAGGTTCGCCTGCGACACAGGAGGTTGTGGGTTCGATTCCCGCCTTGGAACAAATATTTATACGATCTGCAGATAATTGTTCAGGGTGTTCTGGGTTTATCTATGTATAATAAAATATATGTATCTTTGTAATGTATTATATTTAGTATATCAGTTATCTAGTACCCATAACACAAGCTCTGCTTAGCTTGGGGCTAGATAATGTTGTGTGAAGTGTCCAGCGGTTTTTTTTTTATCTTATCCGGCTACTCGCCTACCGCATCACAGAGGTCGTATATGCATTTGGTGGCAGAGTTTTATACCAATAAATATACTTATTACTCTTGTAATAAGGCTATGCCGTTTCCATCACGCAGTGGTACGCCAACTTCATGCACAGTGCACTAACAACAAAGTTCACTTGATCTAAACAGGCAGGGGTGCGATATTGTCATCGAGTGACTAAACGCCAGTAAAATTATCATTAATCCCCGATTCCCTAATTTCTATATATTGAAACTCATTGATGACAACAATTCTTATACCTATGATATCAATAAAAGTGCCTCCTTCAGTACATTTCCTGAAAAATCGTGATTTGCCACCTGTTTGATAATATTTAGTCACTCAGTGACTAAAACATTCAAAAATCGCACTACAGGATCTATCACAAACTCTTCGCAACTATCTAGCATTTACAGCATCCAATTCCATAATTCATAAATAAATATTACATAAATAAATGCTGGACATTTAACACAACACTATCTAGCCCCAAGCTAAGCAGAGCATGTGTTATGGTTACTAGATAACTGATATACTATATACAATATATTACATAGATAGATATTTTTTATTATACATAGATAAACCCAGAACACCCTGAACAATTATCTGCAGATCGTATAAATATTTGTTCCGAGGCGGGAATCGAACCCGCAACCGGCGTCGCGGGCGAACCTTCGCCCGCCTGGCTTTGACAAAATCATTCACAACTTTAATAACGGTAGGTAAAACTTGTTGGAGCTGAGTTTAAACAGTTTTCTTTTATACAAGATCCCAAGTTTTTCCATAAATAAGTAAAGTGCAGAAACAGCCACAATTGGATTTTTTAAGTAGCTACTCCTATCTCCTGCCGCAACTTAAGTTTCTACAAAGACTTACTAAAATAAAACATACCTACTTAACACCTACTTAATAGTTTGCCTTTCAGAATTCATCATCGATCATCATCATCATCAGCCTGTAAAGTCCACCGCTGGACATAGGCCTCCCTTATAGAATGCCACAACAAACTGTCTTGAACCACCTCCATCCACCGATTTCGTACGATCTTCAAAATGTCGTTTAGAGGCCTGCGTTGACCGGTCATCATCAATCGGCCCCTATTTATTTGTATTAGGTATATAAAACTTTTCTAAGCACCTTCTATATTATATAAAACCTGTTTAAGCACTTTCTATGAATTCTTATGAAAAAACAGCTAAAGTCGGATAAACTGTTTCCGAGATAAATGGGAATAGTCAAACACAAACTAACAAACAACCTCTTACCCCAAACACATACACTTCCGTTCCAACGTGGGTAAAAATATTTTTCTTTGAATGGGCAACAGGTTACACTCTCTCAATTAGATAAAATATAGAGCAATAATTTAAAAGGCCAATTGCAAACGCAATACAAAATGGTGGAAGTCACTTGGGGTGCGATTTTTGGGCTTATTCCATGATGCTCCCACTCTCATGATCCCAGTGGGATCATACAAAACTTTTGAGTTCACTAAGTTCCCACTATTTGTGGGATTCAAAAACTCCTCCGGTTTTATTCCATGTTGATCCCAGCTACATAGGGCTGTTCTATCTATGGAAAAAAAGTACGCTACTTACATTTGCCTCAGATATATAAATGTCTGTTTATAATAGGATATATTTAATGTACCCCTTTATTTGTGACTTGTCGACTAGGGTTATTTTTTAACGCGGACGAAGTCGCGGGTTTCTTTTAATAAAACATATATTAATAAGTAATGTTTATTATCAATCATACTACATGTGTGTGTTACAACTGTTACTGTAAACTATATTTCACTATATGTAGTGACTGTTACTGATTAAGAGCAAGAAAATGACCGACTGTGATATTTCCTTGCATCAGTTCTAATTGCAATTTGTGTATGAATTAATTATTTTTATTTTGAAAGTAGGTTGATAATGAAAATAATTGTGTATTGCATTTCACATTTTCACATCACATCATTACTTAGGTGTGTGGGATTATAATGGAACGACGAGTGTTCACTGCTCCCTAGTGGGAGCTTAATGAACTCAAAAGTTTTGTATAATCCCACTGGGATCATGAGAGTGGGAGCATCATGGAATAAGCCGATTTCTGAAAGTCATCGATTGACTAAACGTCACTAAAATTTGCCGTTTATTACACGATTTCCTCAATGAATCTGAAACTCATTACTAATGACTAACATTTTTAAGGTGATTGCTCTCGCATGTGGCGCGAAATTAAAATTTTATTGTGTTTTTTGTAAATCACAGCTAATCAACACTTCTTGAGATAGAGAAAACAGATTTTGCGAAAACTAGGAGACCTAGCACACATGTTTTAATTGATAGTATCTCATAAATGACATTAGTTAAGCTACGCATACCTTTAAACCAAAAAAACACTGTAAAAATGTTTGAAGAGTATTCGTAGCTGAAGTAATGATCTATATGTGAAACTATAAACTAAAACATGTGTGTTAGGTCTCCTAGTTTTCGCAAAATCAGTTTTTACTATCTCAAGAAGTGTTGATGAGCTGTAATGAGCAAAAACGCAATAAAATTTGAATTTCGCGCCGCATGAATAATTTTAGTCATCAATGAATTTCAGATGTATATAAATTTGAAAATCGTGGGATAAACGGCTATTTTACTGACATTTAGGGACTTTTAATAATCGCAACCCAATTTTTGGTAACCCAATTGGACTTAAATTTTTGGTAATAGTTATGTCAAGCAAGTTTTTTTTTTAGTTATAGTGCCGGCACTTGTTGTTTTCGCGCCTGTTATTAAGCGCTAATCTCTGCCTATAAAAAAACATAGCATAACACCTAACAGTCACATACATAGTCCTGATTTCACACTAAGATTCCCTTTGTCGTGGGTATCAGGAACTACGAGTACCATGGTACAATAACATCCAGACCCTACCAGACCAGACCCAGAGATGTCTGTGGTTTGCAGACATTACCTCGCAAACCACGTCCACCTATGACTATCCTTCAGATTTGTGCATAAGTCACAATCATTGTAAACGTGCAATTACACCGCACATAAACCCCACAACCACGGTAACGAAAGTGGAGACCGCTCATTTATTTAAAACCATTTCATAATATCCATTATTAGGTGAACATCGACGAAAGCAAATCGTTTTATAATTAGAAAATCATTATACATTGTTATGCAACACGCGAGTAACTGATGAAGAAAGAACTTAGAGCTGATTCTAAGTTATTAGCACACAATTGACACGGACATATGGTGTATTGTAACAAGGATTTTGTATGGCGACACCGATGAGCGCCCCTGGCGTACTCTATAAACCTCATTTTCCATACAAAAATCTGTGTTGCACTACACCATACATCCGTGTCATTTGTGTGCTAAAAACTAAGAATCAGCTCTCTTGTGACGATCTCCGTGGCGCGTAGCCGGCTAAGACGCAAAAGATTGTTAGGGTTTCATTATATTTTATGTTTAATTGTTATTGATTCCTAATTTATTTATTTATTTGTTAATTTATAAGTATAATAATAATGAGTTTATTATTATTTTGTAGAATTGTATTTGACTAGTTACGATATATTTTTCACTAATTGTCGAATAATGGTTGTTGACTAACGGGAAGTGCTCGACTCGCCGTAGCCAATCGGGTAGGTTCGGGGGACCGACGGAGAGGATCGGAGAACGGTCGAACATGGCGGTCGGACACTTCACGTTGAGATTGGAATGAGGGAACAGCTGTGGAAGAAGTGTAATTAAATTAAGTGTATTTACTACGTGTTTTAATTCTCCTGACCTTGCCCAAAAGGTCAGAAGTGGGATAACCAAGGAAATTTCATATTTTCTTGTCACGCTCACGGCTCGGAAAAACGTAAGTAACACCCTCTTATTTTATTTATTTTGTTCAAAATAACACGTGGCAAATTTTTTTTTGTTGTTTCGTAATGTTTCTTAATTCGTTATTAGATACTTTTCAAGTATGAAAATTGAAACGAGTTATACAGATCAAACGTGGTTACTTTATCTTACGTCTGTTTATATTAAGGTGGTAATGATGGTATCCAATGTTTTTTTTAATCGTAATTGAAGAACCTTAACTTGGTGTACAGGCCAATTTAAATGTGTTTTTTTTGTCTCATTTATTGGTTGGGTTGACCACAGCTCATTAGTTGTAGACCTACATTGATTTATTTTATATTAAGTAAAGGATCAAGACTATCTATTTTCGTTTGCGTAGGTGATATATCGAACACCTTCTCCTACTTATTGAACTTACTGTTTTTGTAATACATTCAAATGGCATGTCATCATCACCATCATCAGCCTGTAGAGGTCCACTGCTAGATATATCTAGCAGCCTATGGCCTATGGGCCCCCACCTAAAATACCACAACGAACGAACTTGAGCCGCCTCCTTCCACTGAATTGCTACGTCTTTTACAATGTCTTTAGTAGATCGAGTGCATGGTTTTCTTCTACTGCGTCGTCAGGTTTGTGGTCGCCACTCAGGAACCAATAAATGGCATGTATTAAGCTGATAAATGGAAGTTTCAGATCGCGTTGAGATGGATGATGACGATGGACGTGCCCGAGGTAACGGGCCTAATGGAAAGGATACCCGAGGTAACGGGCCTAATGGAAAGGATACCCGAGGTAACGGGCCTAATGGAAAGGATACCCGAGGTAAAGGGTGGATAAATTCTGGAGATGTGATCAGTCGAGGGGAAGGGCTGACACATTTAACGGAACAAGGTGAACCCGAGGTAACGGGTCAAAATTGGGATGAAAATGATTCTGAAAGGAGTGTGCGATTCTCGAGGCAAGAGAATGTACACACAGGTATGGATAAGATTTACAAAGGGACAAGGACAAGATGTAAGGATCGGAAAAAGTCGGAACAGGAGACTTCTGCGTCACTACCAAGAGGAAGGAGACGCCGCTACTCAACATCTTCAGGAACGAGAGATGATTCATCACCACGGAAAAGAGTAAGAAGATCGAAGTCCAGGAGAGGAGGATTGGATAGACCAAAGGAGCGGAGGCGCCGCTATTCAACATCTTCGGAGTCTAGGGATGATTCTCCACCGCCAAAAAGGGTCAGAAGATCGAAATCCAGTAGAAAAGAATCGGACAGCAGTTTGATGGATAAGTTTCTTACTATTTTAGAAAAAGTTAAAGGCTCGGATAAACCTAAAATCACTTTTAGCACAAATGTCATACCGGAGTTCGACCCTTTAGTAAAAGATCAGACTGTTTTGACATGGATAACCAAGGTTGAAGAATGTGCCGAGATTTACGGCTGGGAGGAAAGAGAGATCATTCACTACTCCCTGCCTAAACTAACTGGCGTTGCGAAAACGTGGTATCAGGGTCTAACTTCGATATTACATACGTGGACGGAATGGAAAAGAAAATTAATCGAATCTTTTCCTTGTAGAGAGGATTATGCCGAGCTTTTAACTGAAATGTTAGCTAAGAAAGTAAAATATGGTGAGTCTTTAGAACAATATTATTATGCAAAAATTAATTTGTTAAATAGATGTAAAATCCATGGCAAGCAAGCAGTAGACTGCCTTCTGTATGGTGTAGAGGATCGTGCGGTGAAAGTTGGTGCTCAGGCGGCACAGTTCAGAGAACCAGAAAAAGTACTGCAATATTTTAGGACTGTTAAAGTTGGACAGAGTAGAGACTTTCAGGACTTGACGCGGAGACACACGCAACACGATCGTCGATTTGGAACAATCCCGAATCGGCTAGATCCATCAAAGTCAGTTAGGAGTACAAATTTCAACATAAAATGTTATAATTGCAACGAGGCCGGTCACCCAAGTTTTAAATGTGAAAAACCTCTTGTCAAATGCACGTCTTGTGATCGGATGGGTCATTTAGCTTCTAATTGTAGAAGTACTAAAATGATAGGCGAACCCGATAAAAATAAAACTCTAGGTGATCAGAAGCAAAAACAGGTATCTGAGGTTACTACTGAAGAGATGGGAATAAACAAGTACGTATTAGACATTAAGGTGAATGGATCAGTGATCTCTTGCCATGTTGATCTGGGGAGTCAATGTTCTCTTATCAGGGTAAGTGATGCCAAATCGCTGAATCTCCAGATTAACACACGCCCGAATTTACCCATACTCAGAGGTATAGGGGCCAACTTGATATGTCCATTAGGAGTCGTTATGACTTCTGTAGAAGTCCAAGGACTGAAAGAAATTATTGACATATATGTCGTAGAAGATTATGTTCTGGTACACCCAGTTTTATTAGGTCACTCATTTACAGAAAGGCCCGACATCTTAATTATAAAAACCCCAGATGAGATCACATTCCAAAGAATGCCACCAAATAAAATAAATTTGATAGTCACTGACGATACTGAAATCCCTTGCGACACATTGCGAGCTGTAAAAATCTCTACCGATACACAGATGAATTGCGATGTTATTGTGAATGGCAATCTACGAGGCCCCGAAGGTAAGGAATATTATTTGCTCCCCGGTCAGTACGAGATCAAGAACGGACATGGTGCAATACTGCTCTACAATGTGTCGTCAAATGCTATGTGCATTACAAAGGGTACCCTTTTAACCCGTTCTCTATACAGAAACTCTGTCTCATCCAGCAGCACGTTGAACTCGTTTAGCGTTACATTTGATGATGCTGAGATGGATACTTCTGTGAATTGTGGTCCTAGTTTGAACGAAGATCAGCGTCAAGAACTGCAAAGCTTGCTTGCAAAGTATGATCATTGTTTTTCTAGCGGATTACATGATTTAGGTTATACATCGGTTACTGAAATGACAATTGAACTTAACGACGCAGACCCGGTAGTTTACCGCCCATACCGAATGTCGCACGCCGAAAAATGCTTGGTAAGGACTATGATTCAAGATATGTTAGACGGTGATATTATCAAAGAATCGTCATCACCATATGCGAGCCCAATAATCATGGTTCAAAAAAAGACGGGAGACAAGCGCCTATGTGTTGATTATAGGGCTCTCAATAGGAAGACTAAGAAGGACCATTATCCAATACCACGAGTGGAAGATCAACTAGATTTACTTGCAGGCAACACTTTATTTACGTCCTTGGATCTAGCCTCAGGCTATTACCAGATTCCAATATCTGAAGAGTCTCGCCCTAAGACTGCCTTCGTGACGCCTGAGGGGCAGTATGAATTTAAACGCATGCCTTTTGGGCTAGTCAATGCACCGTCGGTTTTCCAACGGACAATAAATAAGATCCTTAGGGAAGCCAAAATAAAATACGCCATTGTGTACATGGATGATGTACTTATTCCGTCCAAAGATTTCAATGAGGGCATAGAACGGTTAGAAGAGGTTCTACAGTTACTCAAAAAAGGTGGGTTAACTTTAAAACTCAGCAAATGCCACTTTTTTCTGGAGTCCATAGATTTTCTCGGATTTGATGTGAGTGCCAGTGGTATACGTCCTGGCAGCAGAAAGAGCGAAGCAGTCTCTAAGTTTCCCCGGCCTAGCAATCAGCACGAGGTACGTCAATTTCTTGGTCTTTCTGGGTTCTTCAGACGCTTCATCAAAGGGTATGCCGTAATTACGGCTCCATTGACAGATCTGCTTAAGAAAAATTCAGGATGGGTTTGGAGTAACGAACATGAAGAAGCATTTACTAGGGTAAAAGGGTTACTTATAAGTCGACCAATACTTGCTCTGTATGACCCCCAAGCAGAAACAGAGCTGCATACGGACGCATGTAAGGAAGGTTTGGCCGGGATACTACTCCAACGTAACTCGAAGGGGGTATTGCAATCAGTATCTTACTTCAGTCGCAAAACTAACATTGATGAACGTAAGTTACATTCCTACGAGCTTGAAACTCTGGCGGTTATCGCCTCGTTAAATCGTTTCAGAGTTTATCTCTTAGGAATACCGTTTAAAATCCTGACTGATTGCAATGCGCTCAGATCAACTTTAGTGAAGCGAGACCTTATACCACGAGTTGCGCGCTGGTGGGTGCAACTCCAGGAGTACGACTGCACAATAGAATATCGCCCTGGAACGCGGATGGCGCATGCAGACGCACTCAGCAGGAATCCAGTGGATAATTCTGTAAGGGAGCAACATGTTCTGGACGTCTTACCGATACAGCAGGCTGATCAGAGCTGGATTTCTACTGTGCAGTCTGCTGATGACGAGGTCAAGAAAATAAAGGAGATTCTATCAGATCCCTCCACGGTAGAAGCTGTTGAGGTACATAAAAACTACAAACTCAAGAATAATGGAGTATACCGCATTGTAGGAGAAGAAATTAAATGGCTAGTGCCTCGAGGCGTGCGGTGGCAAATCCTAAAAATGAATCACGATGATGTTGGACATTGTGGGTTTGAAAAGACTCTACATCGTATTAAAGAACATTACTGGTTCAAAAAGATGCGCCGGTTTATAAAAAAATATGTTTCTTCGTGCCTAGAATGCGCTCATCACAAAACTCCTGGTGGTAAACGAGAGGGTGAATTACATCCCATAGAAAAAGTAAGTTCACCCTTTCATACAATACACGCAGACCACTTAGGACCGTTCGTAAAAAGCAAGAGAGGAAATTGCTACTTACTGGTAATCGTGGATGGTTTTACAAAATATATAAGTATCAATCCGGTAAGGAACACAAAGTCCGTAACTTCAGTACATGTGATGAAGCAATACGTAAGCTATTTTGGGGTTCCTACTCGTTTGATTACTGACAAGGGCACGAGCTTCACTAGCAAAACATTTCAGGACTTTGTCGAATCCTACGGCATAAAGCATGTTCAAAACGCCGTTGCTACTCCCAGAGCAAACGGCCAAGTAGAAAGGTTCAACAGAACAATTTTAGATGCATTGTCAGCCTCTAGCCACGGTGGAGATGACAAGTCCTGGGATGACCACATTACTGAGGTACAAGTCGGTATAAACACGACAAAACATAAAACTACTTGCAAGAGCCCATCTGAATTACTATTTGGGTTTAACGTTACCAGTAGAACAGAGGGCAAATTAGGTGAAATTATTAACGAAACCCTAAATAGGACCCCAGTGGAGGATTTGGAGGAATTAAGACAAGATACAGGGGAGAAAATAAGAGCACAACAGCTAAGAGATGCTGCCAATTACAATAAGCACAGGAAGGCTCCGACACAATACAAAGAGGGAGACTTAGTGCGAGTGGAGAGACAGGTACAGCATGATGGTAAGTCGCAGAAACTGTCCGTAAAGTATCAAGGTCCCTATCGCATTGTAAAATTACTGCCCAATGACAGGTTCTTAGTTGAAGACACACCTCTGACTCGGAAACATGGCAGGAAATATGAAGCTGTCGTTGCTATAGACAAAATTCAACCCTGGTTAAATTTTAATAGAGATTTAGAATCAGAATCATCTGAAAATGAATGTCCCAGTGATGATGAGTAAACATGAGTCCGAATATAAATTGATCAATTTAGATTTCAGTAAAATTATAAATTAAATAACAGTATATGTAAATAATCTTAGTTTAAATACTAACCATAATTTCATGTAAAATAATAATTGATGTAATGATTAAAAACAATTGATAATAATTGATTGGTGATTGGGTTCTTTATGCACAAACTCATTTTTTTTCTCTCCCAGTTAACTGAGTATAATATTTTCAATTATCATTGTCTTCAATAATCCTTAGTTATATGTAGCCCCATATTTAATTAATGTTTTCTATCTTTAAATTTAATAATTTTGTATACATACATGTTACCTTAAAAAAAATGTGTTGAGGAAAAAAATGTTAAGTTTACTCCAATAAATATAATGGAAAATTTAATTTTTAGTAAATATGGATTTAAGTATAATCCTGTAAATAAAGGATATCAATGTATTGTTTACTGTATAAACCTGCCTTAACATAAAAAGCGATGGGACTCGCTTAAACAGGATGGCCGAGCTGTTAGGGTTTCATTATATTTTATGTTTAATTGTTATTGATTCCTAATTTATTTATTTATTTGTTAATTTATAAGTATAATAATAATGAGTTTATTATTATTTTGTAGAATTGTATTTGACTAGTTACGATATATTTTTCACTAATTGTCGAATAATGGTTGTTGACTAACGGGAAGTGCTCGACTCGCCGTAGCCAATCGGGTAGGTTCGGGGGACCGACGGAGAGGATCGGAGAACGGTCGAACATGGCGGTCGGACACTTCACGTTGAGATTGGAATGAGGGAACAGCTGTGGAAGAAGTGTAATTAAATTAAGTGTATTTACTACGTGTTTTAATTCTCCTGACCTTGCCCAAAAAGATGCAGGTTCGATTCCCGCAGGACAAATGTTTACGTGATCTGTAAGTATATGTTCCGGGTCTGTGTGTTGTGGTACCATAGTACTCATAATTCCTGACTCATGATTCCTAGTGTGGGATCAGGACTATGTATGAGACGGTTGGGTGTTATTTACTATTTGTACCTACCTAGTAGCCTAGTAGCATAAGTTCATCGCGATAAAATAGGGGGGAATCTGACTTTGGAGCTGGCATCCCTATTTTATCGTATAGCCAATTTTTCAATAGCTTGTCCGGCCTGAGAAAAGACCCCTCGGTCGCTTTCCGTGAACGTAATAAAAACCTTACTAAGGGATTACACCAGGGGGATGGGCAGCAGCATCTACCTGAGTACTCTACACTAATACTGCGATCACCAATTCACCTGTCAAGCGAGTGCAAGCATTTCTTAGACCTTAATAACTCTACAATTTATGCTTATTTTACTCGTACGGAAAAGTTTCAGACTGGTAGGTACCTACTTAATTATGTTCTTTTATTTTTTCTTTTTTATTTAGCACCATCGTCGGTGTAGAAAATCAGACAACTCTACTGAGGCATAGATAAATCATACAAGTATGATTTATCTATGACTGAGCGTAAGCCCATCAGGTTGGTGGACAGATTGCCTTGTCGTAACATTGGGTTATATGACCGGCCGGCAAATATAACTGTGCTCTTTGATTATAATAATCAAAGACTGTGCTATATTGTACTACTGAACCAAATGATTTTTTTTAAATTGTTCCAAATTCAAAAAAAAATATTTATATCCTAGGTGTCTGAACTCTTTGGAGGATCAATGGTTAAAAAATTCGAAGTTACAGTCAAACCAATAATTAATTCCAATTTCAAACCTTGTTTATTTTTTGAATCACTTGATAAAACTGCAATCCGTCACTCACACTCACTCACGAAGGGGCACACTTGAACATTATTCCGAGTCGATTTTTTTTTAATTTTCAAATTTGGCACGCGTCATTGCGTCTGCGGCAGCGCACTGTGACCAAATGCGTTAAGACGTGCGCAATCGGTGATGCTGTAAGAGAGAAAGTTATACCTAGCAGGGCCGGATCTCAGATGTCTGACATGGTGACCATGAGCGTTGCTCAATTCAACTTAGGGTAACCCATTCAGTTGTACAATATACATAAGTAATTTAAAATTAGTATACGTTTTTGTAACGACTCAAAATAAAAAAATTGTTTTACTTTCAAAAGATGTTTTGAATAATATTAAAATAAATAAATGCTGGACATTTCACACAATATTATCTAGCCCCAAGCTAAGCAGAGCTTGTGTTATGGGCACTAGATAACTGATATACTTAATACAATACATTACATAGATAGATATTTTTTATTATACATAGAAAAATACCCAGAACACCCCTAACAATTATCTGCAGATCGCACAAATATTTGTTACGAGGCGGGAATCGAACCCGCAACCTCCTGCGTCACAGGCGAACCTTTGCCCGCCGCGCCACAGAGGTCGTCGAATATATATATATATATATATATTTATATATATATAGATATATATTATATTTTATTAAACTAGAGTTTTATTCATTGAAATAACAAGTATAACTTTGAAATTCTAAATAGGTATAAACTGTCAAACGAATTATTTTTGATCTTCTCTAGCCTCTCCTTGCACAGATTAATAAAAAAAAAATATCTGCAAAATATGATGTATGGACAGATTCTAATGAAAGTATTAACTCGCCTCTAGTCTAGACCTTAGCCAAGGTAAAAGTGAGAGCATAATTATCATAAGATACCTGGATACGATAACTGCAATATTTTTAAAAAGATATTATGTAACTGACTTGCAGAAAAATAAGAGTGTAAAAAAAGAGTGTTTATTGCTTTTTTTTGCTCATCAACACCTTGTGATAGCGAAACTATCAAGTTCAAGTTTTGTTTCAAGGACATTTGTAGCAAAACTAATTATATTTGTGAGAATCTATCAATTAAAACATCTGTGTTAAGTCTCCTAAGTTTTCGCAAAATCTGTTTTCACTATCTGAAGAAGTGTTGATGAACCGTGATGAGCATAAAACACGATAAAATTTTAATTTCGCGCCACTTGCGAAACGAGAATGTAATTTAATCAATTTCTTGTGCAAGACAAATCAAAGTATTGCATCAGACAATATTTACGAAAGTTGGGTCTTTTAAAACATCTGAGTAATTCCCTAAACTCCCAAAAGCTTGTCTTTTTTGAGCGAGCGAAGCGAGTCTCAGTTTTAGCTAGAGGGTTTTAATTTTTTATCTTTATTGGATGGAAGTTTGTTCGAAGAGAACTTTGGATACATTGATCCGATCGCCATGTGATTTGGTAGGTCGATACTAAAGCAACTGGTATTCTTTCATAGTGATTGTTACAGTTTACTTGGTATATTATATATGTATTAGTTTGTTCTGTAAATATATAAGTATTGGGATTATACATAGGTAGGTATTAATCAATATGGTTCATAACTACTTGAATATTTTCATTAATTTAGAATAAGTAGGTACTACCAGGTAGGTGGTATACTTTATAGTTTTGCTTTACACCGCAGTCTATTACATAGCGTTGCTCATTTCGTTCCACCCAAAGGTTGTCTGGAAGAGATCGCTCTCAGCGATAAGGCCGCCCTCTGTATTGCCTTTCTATAGTAAAATTACTTGTTTGTTTATTTTTTCTGTGTGGTGATCAATAAAGTGTTAATCTATCTATCTATCTATCTATCTACTAATACAATTGGCAAGTTCGTAATTATGGGCTTAATCGGTATTCGTTGAGATAGGGGCGAATAGCGAAACATCGCGAAGTCTCAGTTCGGGACGAACTACTAGTAGGCATAACCGGTTCAACAAAATGGTAGAAAAATTTAGGAGTTAAAGACATCAACGCGCTTCTACTGCTACATAATGCCTATGACTACGAAATGACTACTAGACTATTTGTTTCATTGTATTTTTTCAACTAGAAATTCAATCGATTACCAAATTACAATGTCAGACATGTTTTTAAAACATGTTTGGCAACGTGTTCAACATGAAATACGAAAAATTTAATATTGATATTATTTTTATCAAAAATCTTCTAATAATTAAATACTTACTTACCTATTTGGGTTTTAAAACCAAAAATATTTATAGATCACACTGACTGTTAAGTCCATTTAAACCATAAATAGCAGAACATCACCTTGATCTCTTACCTACTCAAATAAAAAAAAGTAATAAATGGAACATTAACAGTGCAATTACATTTTTTGTTCTCAAAATAATGAAAGTACAACAGGCGCGGTCGCAGCCAAAGTTTTTGGGATCATCATAATTTTTTGCAACTTTCTGGACCAAATAGTGACTATAATTCATTTTTTGTGAGGTCTGTCAACGCGATTTTTGCGGGGTCATGACCCCTACGGACCCCCCAGCGGACTGCCTCTGGAAAGTAATCGAACAGCAACGACGAACGGTTCATTCATTATTTCGGTTAACGAGCGGTGAGTCCAGTTAAAGAGCTCCAAAACAGGCTTTCTTTAAAATGTGGCAACAGACATCCGTTATCCGTTGTGCCCAACTGTATCTCAAGTCTCAACCCAGTAAAGGACTACCACGAGGACCCAAATTGAGTTGAATCTCATTTATCTCCCGTAATTTTGGACCATTAATGTCGCATAAATCTTTGAATAGGCTCACTCAGGTAACGCAACTCCAATCGCCTTCATTTCTTATTTCATGCCACCCTTGATGAATAAATATAGGTACTTATATTAGCGCTAGCCAATGGCAGTTTTTTTTTATTAAGTATGTAGTTTTTCCCCTAAAATTAACCTCCGAAATCAGAATTTATTAATTACGTCCGTAATTGGGTCACCAAATTCTACATTTGTAACACAACTTTTTTGGTTCAGTATAGATTCAGAGAAAAAGGCACCTCAGTCACACAGGCAGACAGACGCATGGTTCTATAATTATCCTATAATAGTTCATTTGGTACCTTTTGAGGTTCGTAAACTTAAAAATTATAAAAATTGGTGCAAGCATTTAGAAGAATTAGCGATGTTAAGCCAAAAGAAGGTCTTCAATTTAGACCCCTTTTTCGAACGTCACGTGGCGTTTTTTTGTGAAGATTTCCGTTTGCGTTCGCGCTAATCGTATTTAGCTTCTTTTCAATGATCGTCTTCCACGTAGATTCGGTGGCTTGACAATAATTTACTTACAAAGTTTGCAACACTTGGCTCTTATGGAACAATCTATGTCACAAGCTAACAAGTGTATTACCATAATCATAAATAATTGAATGTGGTCAAATTTACGTACTAAAATAAGTAAACTCGTCTCGTGAAATAAATAACTATTTCCCAATGATATTTAACTCGAATGGACCAATAGATTAACACAGAGATAATAGTGTGTAGGTAAGCAATAAGTTTCATAATACTTCAAACGCAAACAGCAAAATGGTCAAGAACACAGATTCGCCGGTACCTCACGGTACTCGCGACATCTTTCACTGTAGATGATCAACTAACACTACCTAAAGTTAGTTCTAAATACAGAGTAGAAAAAGTTAGAAAGCTCGGTCACCCAGTTACTTAATTTAGGTAGGTAATAAACCTTGAGACCTTCTTGCGTCTTCTGAGCCACAGCCGTGCCGATTCTATTCTGTTCTACCTAGAAAAGAAACAGTTCATCGTCACACACATACCGGGCGCCGGAATTTCTTGATTGGCGCCGAGTCGTAATCTAGTGCTTGTGTGTGGCGACATAAAGCTCTTTCTGAACTGCTAGAACTTTCTATTGGCGATGAGGACAGTTGCTTGCTGACCGGGCGTTTTTGCCGGTTAGGTTCGGTAGGTGTGTGATTCTAATATCATAATATTACTGCTACGAAATGAAATAAAATAATTCAATATTTTTTTTTTTTTTTACTTCTAGACAAGCAAATTAGCATACGGCCGCGCGGCCCACCTGATGGAAAGTAGTTCTTTACCGTATTGCTAGTTACCTTTTGGACACCTGCAACACCAGAGGCATCACACGGTGCTGACCCTGAGACATTAAGTTTTTTTTTTATTCTTAAATTTTTATAAGGACTTTGAGGCCCTGTTACTTCTTGCAATGAAAACCTAACATAATAAAAAGTGCCTTAACCGCCTCACATAAATGGGCGGATAAGATACATTGAAGACATAAATAAAATAAAGATGAAAATCATGTGTCTGTAATTTCACCGGCACACGTACTCTTACCCAACCCCCCCCCCCTCGCTCCTAGAATGCAACAACGAGCAGTCTTGAGCCGCCTCCATCCACCTACAAATACTACTTCAATGGTAAAAAGTCATATAAAAACAATTTTACAAACAAAACCTAAATCTAATGTTGCAAATAATAACATATAATAATGAAAAAAAAAAAAAAAAATGTTTTATCTGCAGATGCAAATAAAGACCTTATCTATCTATCTATGTTATACAATGGGCAGTCTTATCGCTTTATAGCGATTTCTACGACGTTAGCTAGTAACGTAGAGTACTTTCACTTTCTACGTTAGACATAATTATTATTGCTGTAAGATGGGAGAAGCCACTGGCTCCTGAAATACAGTTTTTTTTTTAACTAGTTCGGGAGCCTATGGAGTCTATAATTTAATGTAACATGTATTATGTCAATAAAGATTTTTTATTATTATTATTATTATTATTAGCTACCTAAAATCATTGAGTTAAACATATTGCTCATCGAATCGTACTGCTCATAACAGTTCAATGAGTTATCCAATATGTAGGTAAGTCGATAACCAGTCAGTACATACTCAGTTATACACTCAACTCTCGACATATCTACTTATAGTTTATTTACCGGTTACTCAGTTATAGGCGCATCGTAAACACCTAACTATAAATGTAGGTAGAGTGAATCTAGTCTAAACTAAAACTAAAACATATAACATATAATATTGTAAGTTAGGGCTTTTTTTTTTATGCTACTTGGCAAGCAGACAAGCTTACGGCCCACCAGATGGAAAGCAGTTACCGTAGCCTATGAACGCCTGTAACACCAGAGGCATCACACGCGCGCTGCGACCCTGATACATAAAGATGAAAAGTCTCATGTGCCTGTAATTTCACCGGCACCCGTACCCTTCAAACCGAAACACAGCAATGCGAACACTACTGCTTGGCGGCAGAAATAGGTACGGTGGTAGTACTTCCCCGGACGAACTCTTTCACAAGAAGTTCTACTACTAACATTTATATGTTATGTTTGTTTATGCATATTATGTATTGTAAGTACCTAATGTATGTATTTATTTATTGTTAGTGTGTACCTGGTATAATGTTGTTCATGTATGTTTACTTAATTTATAAAATTTATTATTGTGAAACTATACCTAAGTACTTGAAGTACTATCTAATTCTTTTCAACGTATTATGCACCACCTACATAAATTTATCCGCATTATACAAAGGTTAGCTGGTAGAGAATGCTTCCTAGCATTAAGTTCGCCTATGTACATGATTTGTTTTTTGTGCAATAAAGAATATTCTATTCTATTCTAAAACTGCACGCCCACTTTTACTAGCACTTCCTTTGATGAACAGTGTATTGTTCATCAAAGAGCACTTCACACAAGCTTGATGTCCAAAAACGGTCTTTGTTGTTACGGATAATGGAATTCTAGCTGGCGCCCCGCGGTTTCACCCGCGTGAACAATGATGGAAATTGATGATGATGTTGATGATATAAGGTATCTCCATTCCAAATTTCACACAATCCGTTCAGCCGTTTCAGTAAGTAACAAACATACTCACAAACTTTCGGATTTACAATATACTTGTGGCGGAAACTCGAAAAGGACTGACTATTTCCAAATAGTTTACGAATTGAGCTCTCCTCTCACTCTCATTCTAACTTTGTCCTTTTTATTAACCGACTTCACAAAAAGGAGGAAGTTCTCAATTCGGTTGTATCTTATAAATAACTAGAAGAACCTCTCAACTCTCTCTGTTGCTCTCGGCAACAGGCTTATTTAGCTAGGTTTGTGGAGCTAAGATTACTTTCATCATGACGTAATTTTGCGGCTGTATGACAGCCATGTTGGTAGTTCGATTTCTAGAATTTTTAGGCAATTTCATATTATGCAAGTATGTGGTCTACTTTTTCGCAAAAATTTTAGGTCAGATATATCTGCTATTGCAAAAGTTACATAATCTATGCATATTTAGACATACCTACTCAATGTTTTAATTGTGAATATGTTTATCTACAACGAAAGACATAGCGCCACCAAGAGCTAACATAAATTCGACTTTATCACCTTGAGAATAATGAATGACTTAGCGTGGTAGCTTTATTTGTATAATATAATAAACCTATTTAGATAATAATCAAAAGCGGTTTTCTTTCATCATTGTTTGTTGGTTTTAGCACGCATTACCTTAAGGCTCTTTGTATTATTTTCCTGTGATTTCGTTTGAAGAGGCTTTTAATTATTTTGAGAATGTAGATTAGCTACTTCCGTTAGGATAAACAATAAGTAGGTCGGTACCTAGCCCTGCTTTAATCTTATCATCATCACCAGCCTCTTTTACATCCACTGCTTGAACGAAATAAAAATAAAAATGAAATAAATTAATCCGGACAGACCACGGCACATCTTATGCTCCTACAATAATGTATTTATTGGCTTTTGCTAAGTATTTATTGGCGTCCTAGGTGGACGTGACCTAAGAGAATTTTGGGACGAATGCTTGATTTTTAACCGACTTCCCAAAAAAGGAGGAGGTTCTCAATTCGGTTGTATTTTTTTTTTTTTTTATGTTTGTTACCGCATATCTCCGGCTGTTATGAACCGATTTGGAAAATTATTTTTTTATTTGAATAGATATACTTCCAGATTGGTCCCATTTTCAGAATCCAGTTCTGATGATGGAATCCATGAGGAATTGAGGGAACTCCTCAAATATTGTAGGCATACATATGGCGATTTTGACATTTTTAGCAACAAACCAAGCATTTGCATTCCAAAAGTATCATAATCCTTTCACCAGTATGGTTCTTTCATCATTTTTTGAATACAATGGCGGAAGTCGGTTTTTTAAATGAAAAATTATTTACTATTATTTATTTATTTATTATGTTTTGTAATAATTCTATTGTACCTAATGTAGAGATTTTTCTTCGAGAAATTCGTGTTTAAAATCACTACACATACATAACATAACACATAACACCCAACAGTCACATACATAGTCTGGATCCCACACTAGGATTCCCTGTGTCGTGGGTATCAGGAACTACGAGAACCATGGTACCATAACACCCAGACCCGGAACAAATATTTGCAGATCATGCAAACATTTGTCCCGCAGCGGGAATCGAACCCGCACCTCTTGCGTGTCAGCCGGCTACTCACCTACCGCGCCACGTAGGTCGCCAAAACCAAACTACCTTCCGTGCTAGTATAAATAAAATAAATACTAATAAATAAATGCTGGACTGATATACTTAATTCATTACATAGATATTTTTTTTATTATTCATACAAAAATACCCAGAACACCCTGAACAAATATCTTTAGATTGTACAAATATTTGTTCCGAGGCGGGAATCGAACCCGCAACCTCCTGCGTCGCAGGCGAACCTTCGCCCGCCGCGCCACAAGAGGTCGTCATAAAAAAAATTGTAGCATAAAGCTCATAAAATCACTGCCTTTTGGTACACTTAGTACATTTTCTGGGAAACAATCTATATAGGTACAGGGTGTAAAAAGACAGCTCCCGAATACTGAAGGTACCAGTAAAGCTACCTATATCATAGCTATATAAAATAGCGCGAGTTCACAGAGCGCACCGGCTGCGCGAGTTCAACGCTCCCAACGGTCAGCTGATCGACGCGCTGCACCAATATTTCTTAGGTGGTTTTCATTGCTTTTTTGACGTTTTTTATAAACGTGTTTTTACTGATGGAAATTAGGTTTTCGTGTTTCTTTTATGATGTTTTATTAAAACTAACTTTTAAGGAAACTAAGATACAATAAAACTTAAAAATAGCTTAAGAATCTTTATTCAATGATAAAACAACAGTTCAGCATTCCAAAGCCATTAAATTCTTCTCCTAAGTAATCTTGGGTGATTTAGTTTACGAATTTGACTTTGAAACTCTCCTCTGAGCTCTCAGAGGACTCGGAGGACTCGGAGGACTCGGAGGACTCGGGTGCCGGGGGGGTCAGGACCAGACCAGTCTGCTCCTCTATCCATTCTTTGTGGCCAGCGATGGAGAGGAAAGCTGCAGAAATAGAACTGGTTAATACTACTCAGACGACCTCCGTGGCACAGCGGGCGAGTAGCCGGCTGAGTTGCAAGAGGTTGCGGGTTCGATTCCCAAAATATATTATATAATAACCCCCTTATTCATAATAATTTTTTAAACCTATTTTAGTTATAAAATGTTTTGTCTTGTTTTGACGTATGACATTTTACATCAGAGAGAAGAAGACAAAAGGTATTTTAATCCCTACCAATCTTGGCGGTTTTTTTAAGTGCTATTTCTATATAATAGTTTTAATACAATTTTAAATGGTAAATAAATAAAAATAAAAAAAATAAGAAAATGATTATGAATAAGGCCCTAAAACTATATTATATATATTTTTATCTATATTATTTAAATTCTTAATTTTAGTTTACTACTTCACTGGCGGTCGTTCGCAGTTTTACTCGCGTTATTCAAATTAATTTGATGTTAAAAGCGTGCAAATGAAATAGGGTCACATTTTTTATTTAAGTTTTCATAGGGATCCCTAATTTTTTTTAAACAAAATGTAGCCTATGTTAATTAGTGATAACATAGCATTTTACTGGTGAAATAATTTAAAAATCAGTCCTTTAGTTTTTGAGTTAATTAATTACAAACAAAAATACAAAATATACAAATCTTTTCTCTTAGTGTAGATAACGTCTTAATAGAAGTTTACCGGTAGGGCACTTACGTCCTTTCGTACGCGAACGAAGTTTTCTTCTGTTTTAGCTATTTCATGAAACTCCATGAATCTATATTAACCTATGCGTCAGTTTTTTAACCGACTTCCCAAAAAAGGAGGACGTTTGTTACCGCATACCTCCGGCGTTTATGAACCGATTTGGAAAATTCTTTTTTTATTTGAATAGATATACGTCCAGATTGGTTCCATTTTTTTCAGAATCCATTTCTGATGATGGGATCCATGAGGAATTGAGGGAACTCCTCAAATATTGTAGGCATACATATAGCGATTTTGATATGTTCATCAACAAACCAAGCATTTGCATTCAGAAAGTATCATAATCCTTTCACCATTATGGTTCTTTCATAAAAAAAAATTCATCCAAAATTATTTATTCGAATACAATGGCGGAAGTCGGTTTTTTAAATGAAAAGTTATATAAGAAACTAATGCACCACGGGTCTAGATATTAGTGCACTGATCATGTGTACAAAGTTTCATGTAGTTTGACGAAATAATAGCCTTATTAGAAGAAAACTTCGTTCGACGCCATTTTACTAGCTACCTCCTCTTAACTGATTTAATTAAATTACCTACACAGATAGCATATGACCAGAATTGAGACAAAAGGGTCCCAATACTACTAAACAAATTGTGTTTGAATTGTTAATCAATAACTTATCATTTAAATAACTTTTCATTTAAAAAACCGACTTCCGCCATTGTATTCGACTAAATATTTGGATGAACAAATAATTATGAAAGAACCACAGTGGTGAAAGGATTATGATACTTATTGAATGCAAATGCTTGGTTTGTTGCTGAAAATATCAAAATCGCCATATGTATCCTAAAATATTTGAGGAGTTCCCTCAATTCCTCATGGATTCCATCATCAGAACTGGATTCTGACCTGACTGGGACCTATCAGGAAGTATATCTATTCAAATAAAAAAAGAATTTTCCAAATCGGTTCATAAACGCAGGAGATATGCTGTAACAAACAATTAAAAAAAAAACAACGAATTGAGCACCTCCTCCTTTTTTAGGAAGTCGGTTAATTATCTCAAAATGGTCATTTTTGGCACTTTTGGTATTATAGCAAAAGTGTCAAAAGTGACCATTTTGAGATAATTCATTAACAATTCCAACACGACTTGTTTAATAGAATTGGGGCCCAGGTATAACGCGAGCAAAGACAAAACTATATACTTACTTCCAGAGTTGGTGCCGTCAGCGTTGACGAGGACAGCGATCTGCACACCATCGATCACCAGGGGGGCTCCGTGGTCGGACTGGACAAGTCATAACAATAAGAATTTGCATAAGTTTTCGGCTGAAATGGCAAGAGCTTGCGGGTTCGTTTCCCGCTGCGGGACAAATGTTTGTATGATCTACAAATATTTGTTCCAAGTCTGGGTGTTATGGTACCGTGGTAGTCGTAGCTCCTGATACCCACGACTCAGGGGTTTAGATCATGTCCATCAGATTCCACTTTCGTCAGAAGCAGTTTTGTAATCCTAGTGTGGGATCATGATTACGTTTTATATATCTACTTGTTCACGTACATACATAAACATACGCTTTTTTCTCCGAAGAGGTAGGCAGGGGGGGTGGTTAGTAGTAGAACTTCTTGTGAAAGAGTTCGTTCGGGGAAGATTTTATTTTCTATTTTGACATATTGTTTTACGTGTTTGTTTTGAAATGTAAGGACATAAAAATGTCGTTAATTGATAAGTTAAATATTGATAGCTGTTTAATAAGATTTATTATGTAATTTTTTGCACGCCTAAAATGGTAGAAATAGTTGGTACTTTTTTATAATTAACATCCTAGTAACCCTATTTGAAGCAAATAAATAATTTGATTGATTGATTGAAGTAATACCATCGTGCCTATTTCTGCCGGATGCCGGTGAAATTACAGGCACATGAGACTTTTCATCTTTATGTCTCAGGATAACCAGCGCGCGTGTGGTGCCTCTGGTGTTGCAGGCGTCCATAGGCTACGGTAACTACTTACCATCAGGTGGGCCGTATGCTTGTTTGCTTGCCAAGTAGTATAAAAAAAAGCCAAAGCCTCAAAGGGTTTCTTGTCACCGTGAGTGGCACAATCGCAGTAATATAGACGTGAAACCCCAGCGGATTATGAAGATGATAAAGTAGTGACTTACTTTTTCAGGACGGTTTCCATCCTCGCTGGAGGCGATGAGTTTACCATCCTCAGATTTCTCCAGGGACACCTTCCAGCAACTCAAGTTTTCGCCAGGACCTATAGAGCACAAATAAATTACTAAATTTTGAATTTATCTTTTTTTTCCGTACCTAAAGGGTAAAACGGACTCTATTACTAAGGCTCCGCTGTCCGTACGTCCGTCCGTCTGTCACTAGGCTGTATCTCATGAACCGTCATAGTTAGACAGTCGAAATTTTCACATATGATGTATTTCTGTTGCCGCTATAACAACAAATAATAAAGTCCCATACAACAAACGTGTTTTTAAATTTCTTTATTTTTTTTTTTATTAATTTTCTTTCTTTCTTACCCTCAACATCATTAGCTCCGAAGGCACATAAGTTGGCAGAGGAAGCTTCTTGGCTGACCAAACTGACCGGAGCGATGTTAACTGCAAATAGACTGTTTGTTTAAACACGTAAACTGAGATGATCGAAATGCATTTTAGAAATATTATTATCATTCATTTTGTAAAACGGGAAATTTTCACGTACCGATATGTTGGTGGAAGCACCAACATAGAGCAAGCGACGAAGCGACTAAGCGAGGAAGGACGCGGAGGGAGTGCAGCGCGGATCCTATACCCACCCTGATGAAGACCCTCGATTAGGGTCGAAACCTGTTGGTGCTTGCACCAAAATATCGGTACGTGAAAATTTCCCGTTTTTACAAAATGAATGTTAAAATTCTCGAAAGTTATTTTAGTAAAATATTAGACATTATAAATATAGTTTATATAGAAAATAATAGAATTTAAGTTATCGTGGCTTGGTATCATTTTAGAAAAATTACGACTATACACCACGTACTTTACTTTCTCCTGCTGACGTTTCGTTGACCATTTCGAGGTCCTTCCTCATGAGCACAGACCTTGACCACGCTCGAAGGTCGTAAGACGGGAACTAGCTCGAAGGTCGTAAGACGGGAACTAGCTCGAAGGTCGTAAGACGGGAACTAGCTCGAAGGTCGTAAGACGGGAACTAGCTCGGCTTCGTCGCTCCGCACGCTCTGCCCGGCTGGACAGTGGTGCGGGCAACGCCAGAAGGAGAATAGTAAAGTAGGTACGTGGTGTATAATATAGTCGTAATTTTTCTAAAATATAGTAAATGTTTACTGCTGGACGACAGATGTGGGTTTTGCCCATAGCTGGGCACTAACTCGTTAATCCGTTAATCGTTAATTAACGAAGTTAACGGATTAACTTTTAAGTTAACTTCTAAAAATGTTAACGGACACGTTAACTTCCGTTAATATGCAGAAGTCCGTTAATCGTTAATCCAATGCCTAATAGTTACCGCACGGCACCGACAAGTGCCGGGCGGCGCGTGGCAGCGAGTAAAACAAAAACAGAACTACATAGATATATTTTGTCGGCGCGTGCGAAAGAGAAAGAAAACTCCGAAGATATGTGTTTCGTTTGATTATTTCATTACTTAGCGCCGGTGCTTAGAGTGACGGGTGTTTTGTTCCTAACCTGTTAACTTCCAGAACCTAAACCAACAGGTTTTATAAGTTGAGTAACGCAACGATATAAAGATGCAATTTTACACATATTAACGGATTAACGACTAACGTTAACTTGCGTTAATTCTTCCGTAATGTAACGCTTTAACGTTTAACGAAGCTAACTTTTTTGTAGCGGATTAACGAAGTTAACTATTTGATTAACGGTGCCCGGCTATGGTTTTGCCATAATCACAACGCTTTTGCAGGCGGATTGCGATCGTAGTATCGGTATTGAGTACCTAGACCTACTCAGGTGGATGATGCTCCCCATCCTCTGGTGTAATCCCTTAGTCGGCATTTATGACATCCCACGGGAGTGAACGGAAAGGTCTAATCTTATGCCGGACTAGACACGATATTATCAAAACATATTTTGTTTTGATAAAGACCATTTTGGGGTCCAACTTGATTAGGCTAAATCAATTAGTTATCTACATCATGGGCGTTGATTCTGTGCAGAATTTTCCTTAGCCCAATATTCCGTTTTTTTTTTTTTGTCTTATTAGTTTCGGCAAATAATATATCCTAGGTAGCAACACATAAATCTATCGATACTGTTAATTTATTACGAAGCCGTAAAATCTTCGAAATCTAAAGTAAATGTAGATTGAAATCGGTGGTTATTTAGCAACAAAACTGTGCCGATTGGTCCATCAATTAGAGGGTTTTGCAAGTCGGTTTGCACCCATCTCGCTTATAGCCGAACGGTGATCGATTATTGATGGAGATTCGGAGTTTATTAATGGACGAGGTTTGAATTCACTCAGTTTTGTATCGACCTACGAAAATTGAAATTGGTTTTGTTCAAAATAACGTTACACAAGCTATCCAGTCATAAAAAGTGGTTTGTACTTTTATTTGGAAATAAAAAATATTTGATTTTTGTTATCATGTAGGTAACTTTTTTTATAAATTGCTGAACTTTCATTATGAACCACAAAATGTTTAACGGTAATTGCTTTGCCATAGGTCTACCTGATTAGATTTAAACAAAATAACGCTAAACCCCTTTTATCCCACTTCCAGCTCCCCAATTACAGCGCAAAGGCCAAAAATCAAAATGTCAAAATGATTTCCATTGTCATTTGCTATAATTGGGGGGCTGGTCAGGTGGCCTAGCTAGGATTTTCGGCATTCCATTATTCAAAACATCCTCTTGCAGTTTTAGAAGCTCTAAAAAATACAATAAAATTCATGACGAAATTCATTAAAATTTCGAAATCCGAGTAGTTATACCTTAACGTTAAGAGGCTGTAAACTGCACTTGAAAGTTTGGCAACGGGGCACTCTTGGCTGCCCGAATTCATTAACAACAGACTTTTTACAGCGTAAAGTTACTTGGATTGGACTTTAGGCCGTCTTGCCAACATTTAAGTGTTTGTTAACATGTTAAAACACAAATCTACGATTTTTGCGGTATTTGTATTGATTGGTAGGTAGGTAATTATATATTATAATATCGTAAGTTAGGGTTATATTTGTTTATGCATATTTTATGACCTACCTAATGTAGTATGTATTTATTGTTATTGTGTACCTGGTCTAATATTGTTCATGTATGTTTACGTATCTTATGTATGTAAAACTATACCTAAGTAGGTACATAAAGTACTGCCTAATTCTTCTCCACATATTATGCACCACCTAGGTAGGTATATCAATTTATCCGCATGTTTATTTACGTCTCAGAGAATCATAGTGAAGCTTCGAGCAACACGGAAGGGTGTAGCCATTCGCAGCGTTCCCCCCTGTCAAACTACAAGCGAAAGTAGGCATATGCGTTTAATAAAACTAGTTGTTATTCTGTGCAAGGTTTGTTAGTGTGAGTGTCGTCATTACAGTGTTGTATTTGTATGTGTTTATGCGGAATTGCGCTTGTGTGCACATTTCCCCCCGCAAAAAATTACAGAACTATTTGAATGGTAATATATCGCTAAGGCTACTCCCTTCCGGCCCGCGCGGAAGTCCGTGTTGCTCGAAGTAGTGAAGTAAAGAGGCTATAATGCATTCAGTTGTTTGAAAGTCGTCAAAATAGTTCTACTAGTAACGGCACTAACCGAACTATTTTACATACTCGTAGTAGGTACTTAGGTACTTACAGCTGCTCTCAACGTTTCTGTTAATGTTGATGAGCGCGAGTCCGTTGTACTCGCGAACGACGGTGTTGGTGCCGGGTACAACGCTGTTTTCAGTGACCAGAGAGGGGCTGATTACATTAACCACGCCGTAGCGAAACCAGATAAAGCGGGCACTGAAAATAAAAATGATAAATTAATGAACGCTGTAAGATAAAATAACTCAAGAATCGTTACCAAAGCTAATGATGACCTGTCTACAATAAGACATTGTCAGATTACTCCAGAATCTGACAAAACCTTATCTCGTCGTATAATTTAAAAGATTGAAATAATAGGGGATGATTTTGAAGCTAACAGTTCAAGCACAACTGACTACTTCATACATTAAATAAATGCAATTTGAAGGCTGGTTTTAATACCCCCAACGAACAGAAGAACAAGCAACAATATTAAAAATATTGAAATACTAGCTGGTGCCCGCGACTTCGTCTGCGCAGGATTAGTATTTTGAGTAGCTTATGTTAGCGTGTCGTAGAAAAGAATATAACCTATATATATATATATATATATATATATACTGTGGCGGGCTTTTTTGAGACAAACATTTCCATGATACATTACATATATGTGTAACTCTAGCGGTTTTGGCAGCGCACGCCAGAATAGCTCGCAGATGGTAGATTTTTTCCAACTTACTTGACGCTTATCGTCACATTATGGACAATTCTCACAATATCTTTATAAATTGTAGCCTATGTGTTATTCTGATGTATAAGCTATATTATTGTAAAGTTTCATTAAAATCCTTTCTGTAATTTTTACGTGAACGAGTAACAAACATCCATCCATCCATCCATACTCACAAACTTTCGCGTTTATTAATATTAGTAGGATTATTTATGTGCTACTTATTTCATTGTTTACAAATTACCTTCTTATATTATTTGACATTTATTTAAATTTATTATGTGCATTGTTTTATGTTTTTGAATTGTTTGACTTTTAAATCTTTTGAGATACACAAATTATAATTTTAACACCAATGTAATGTTACACCCTAGTTATATCAACACAGACAAAGTGAGAAGGCTCAAAAGAACCAAACCTTTTGAGTTAGTGTAGTGTTCAACTTAAATTATTGTGTAGTGATAGTGCTACTTATAATTAATACAAGAACAATGTGTCGTCTTAAATAGAGACTGTAAGAAAAGTGCCAATGGACACATTCTTAGTAATATTTATTTCTATAAAAATAAGTCAAAGCAAAATTGCTCATTAGCCTACTTGGCTAGATCGTAATATTATTAGGGTACCGCTCAAATGTGGTAAGCTAATTTAGTAAAAAAAAAAAAAAAAAAAATGTACATATTTTATTTATATACATATTTAATGTTCGAGACAAAAGCTGGGCTACCTAAATAAATATCAAGTTGTTTTTTTTTTTTAAACTATCTTTCATGAAATGTGTACTGCCAACTGATGCTAATGATGAAATTAGTAATTAGAACTGTGAGCTGATAAAAAAGGAGCCTAAACACGACCAGTCTACAAACTTCCATCAAGGAGTTCCGTTGTCCACCTTCAAAAGTCTATAGACCTTCTGCTATACCTACTGTGCCTTTTAATATAGCTGCGGAGATCACGAAACCGATATTTTGTACTGAAAAGTTTTTGAACTGAATCTCTATAAGAGCTCATGGTAAGGCCTCAGATCGCTATCACCATAATATATATTTTAAATTATAATTAATTAGAAGGTACTTACTCCTCAACGCAGTCAGCGGCGGTCAGAACCCAGCTGGGGCTGATGAGGGATCCTAAGCCGGTGTTGAGCAAACCGCTGGAGCCGACCGCTACGCGAAGGTGTACAACCCAAGGGTTCTCACCCAAAACTGCCAGAGCATTGGTATCTGTGGAGACAAGAAATTAATATGACGACCTCTCTGACGCGGTGGGCGAGTAGCTGGCTGAGATGCAAGAGGTTTCGGCGTCGATTCCCGCTGCGGAACAAATGTTTGTATGATCTGGTAATATTTGTTCCGGGTGTAGGTGTTGGTACCATGGTACTCGTAGTTCCTGATACGACAGGGAATCCTTGTGTAGGATCAAGACTTCGTATGTGACTGTTAACAAGTTAACAAAGGTGAACTTAAGTTCACCTTTGTACTTTCTTTTATGTGCTTTAAAGAATTTTCTATCTATCTATCTATCAATCTATATTTTTTTTAAGACTAGACTTTTTTCATTACCATTACCAGCCTGTAGAAGTTCGCTATTGGACAAAGGTCTCCTCCATAGAATGCCACGACAAGCGGTCTTGATCCGCCTCCATCCACCGACTTCCTGCAACCTTGGTCCATCGAGACCTTTCGCTCCTTTTTTTGGCCCACTGCGTTCGGTTTCACCGTCCAATTAAAATGGTCTCACGAGGTGGTCCCGTGAAAATTAACGACCTTAAAAATGTTTTCGGTAATTATATTAAAATGTGAATAAACTTACTAGAAACACCAGCACTGCGGCCCTAGAAAAGAAAACACATACATTATTAATAGCGGGTTTTATACATCTCCTGTTTTTATTCCTATTATCGATGGTAACATGGCATTAAATTGATTAGTAGAAAGAAGATTAGATTACCAATCATTAAGGCCTAAGTCGGTAGGTACTTATCTACTTCTAATTAGGAAAGATAGCTTGGTATTTCTCGGTGAGATAATATCTCAGCACTACCTAATTGATTAACTTTAATTAAATTACCTACACCAATAAAATTAGGTAAGTTCCTAGCTAACTGCTATTATTAATTTATTCATACCTACATAATCCCTATTTAAATTTAAAGTAATGCTTAAATCGTTGTTTAAGCTTGTTCTAAAAGGACTCTGTAGGATTCCCTGTTACGTGTGTATTAGGAACTACGAGTACCATGGTAGGTACCTACCATAACACCCAGACCCGGAACAAACATTTGCAGATCTTACAAACATTTGTCCCGCAGCGGGAATCGAACCCGCAACCTCTTCCATCTCAGCCGGCTACTGTACGGCAGCGGGTGGCTGCGCCACAGAGGTCGCCACAGAAATTAATGAATCAAAATGAAATAAAATTAAAAGTTTACCTAACTACTTACAAAATGCAAAGCATATAGCATGATACCTCTGGTTGCGCAGTGGGGTTTGTGAGAATAAACTCTTAAATCACAAAAACCCCACAGTTTTTGAGAGAGAGGGTACCTTAAAGTCCCTCTTAGGATCAAAAAGTCTCACGACACCGGATTCATTAAAATCGATCAAGACGTAGTATCGTAGTCAGTTTTAACAAGCAATTGACACGGTGTAGTGTAACACGGTTTTTTTTACGAAAACTGTGTTGCTAAACACTTTTCGCACCACAGCTTTCATACAAAAATCCGCTTGTGGCGCTCATCGTCTCCATACAATTCCATGTTACACTACACTATACGTGCTGTCAATTGTTTGCTAAATATACAGATTCAGAGGTCTGTGTTCGCACATACAATATTCAGAAACAAAATATAACAATTTATATTGTCTCAGGTATTTATCGCGTGTTACCTTATTATTTATTACTAGTTGCGCCCCGCGGTTTCACCCGCGTGAATAATGATGAAAATTGATTGATGAAAAGTAGCCTATGTGTTAATCCAGGGCGTAAAGTATCTCCATTCTAAATTTCACTCAAATCCATTCAGTAGTTTTTACGTGAAAGAGTAACAAACATCCATACTCACAAACTTTCGCGTTTATAAATTAGCAGGAGTAGGATAGGATAGGATAGGATTCCCGGCGTTTCGAATGCGTTACAGCAATCGTGGTCGCGGCCTAACAATCTCTCTGGACAGACGACAGTTTCCTCATTAGATTACTTAATAATCATTCAAATCTTACCTGAACGGCGGCGAAAGCGCACAACAGCACAATAGCAAGGACCTTCATGTTGCTAATTCCCCGACAAACTAATTATTACAACTAATTAATTATACAGTACGCACATATAATTACACCCTTATCAGAGATTACTATTAACGTTATATCGTAATCTCCTGATATGAGATTAATCGAAAGATAGCTCCCGCTAATCCAAAGATAGGGTGCTGATTGCTTGCTAAATACTAGACGGCTAATTTGGGTTTTTTCTGCTTACATAACGGTGTAAGCGGCAAATTGTATTCACATTTTGCCGGATGTCAATACATACTGTTTTTTTTACAAATTTAATTTTAATTTAATCTGCGGCACGTGTTTATTTTTAGGTACCTACGGTATATGCCGTACTCATGCTAAAAATGGGGGGGGATTTGCCGTAATCGCCATGCTTGGCCTGCAGATTAGTGATCGCAGTGTCGATTTTAAGTACTCAGGTGGATGCTACTGCCCAAATTTAATTTTAAATTAAACTGCGGCACGTGTTTATTTAAAGGTACGGTATAGGCCGTACTCATGCTAAAAACTGACATCATAATCATCATTAGACGTCCACTGCTAGACGAGGCCTCCTCCATTGAATGCAATGGGGGGGATTTGCCGTAATTACCATGTTTGACCCGCAGATCAGTGATCACAGTGTCGATTTTAAGTACTCAGGTGGATGCTACTGCCCAAATTTAATTTTAAATTAAACTGCGGCACGTGTTTATTTATATAGGTACGGTATAGGCCGTACTCATGCTAAAAACTGACATTATAATCATCATTAGACGTCCACTGCTAGACGAGGCCTGCTCCATTGAATGCAATGGGGGGGATTTGCCGTAATTACCATGTTTGACCCGCAGATCAGTGATCACAGTGTCGATTTTAAGTACTCAGGTGGATGCTACTGCCCAAATTTAATTTTAAATTAAACTGCGGCACGTGTTTATTTAAAGGTACGGTATAGGCCGTACTCATGCTAAAAACTGACATCATAATCATCATTAGACGTCCACTGCTAGACGAGGCCTCCTCCATTGAATGCAATGGGGGGGATTTACCGTAATTACCATGTTTGACCCGCAGATGATCGCAGTGTCGATTTTAAGTACTCAGGTGGATGCTACTGCCCATTTCATATATGCAATCTCTTATCCACGGGAGGAGACGGGAGGGGTATATTCTTAGGCCGGACACACCACTGTCACAGCATGATAATTAACATCTGCATCTCGGCCTTATGACCACTTTCACCAACCACCAACTAACCTAACCTAACGCATACTAAATCTGTCCGTTTTCGTAGAAATCTATAAATTTGACGTGCCCTTAAGTGTCTCGTAATATAAGCATTAGTTGGTGAAAATGGACATTACTAACTTGTCAGTAATCGTCATATATAACTTTTCTTATTTGTTTATTAAGATTTGTGTCGTGTTTACAAGTTAATCAAACAACGGACTATAACAAAAATAATTTATTTCTACTTCTTCGGACTTTTAGACCAAGACTTCCTCCGTTCCCCATCTTTAGGTAAGTCCCAGCTTTTAGACCTAGTTCTTTCCCTAGGTTTAGGTGACGTAGTAGCAATGACGCCATTTTGTTTCTCAGGAGTGCCGCGGTTGTCCGGGCGCGGGGGGGACTTCGACTTGGTGCGTCTTTGTGATTTGGAACGTCGACGCGAGCGAGAGCGAGACCGGCTGTGGTAAGACCTGGGGGGAGTGAGAGAGAGATATTTTATTTTATTTTACAAATTTTGTGAAAACTTACAGCTAGTGCACATACGGATTATAAACTAAAATACATGTAAGAACTACCTATACATATATACCGGGAGTAAAAAGACCACTCCCGAAAACTGAAACAGTGCATTCAGACCATGATTCTGAAAATATTTAAGCTGAAAAAACACGAAAAAAAAATGCTTACTTTTGGTCCGCTTTTTTCGTGTTTTCTTTATTAGTATCCATAAAATATCGTTAAAGGAACACAAAAACCTATTTTCCATCATTAAAAACACGTTAATAAATAAAAACGTCAAAAAAAGCAATGAAAAGCACATGAGAAATATTGGTCCCACGGGTCGATCAGCTGACCGGGAGCGTTGAACTCGCGTGGCCGGAATAAATGCGTACATTGCTGGCTGACAAATACGATACGAAACGAAAAAAAAAGTTTTCTCCGGTATGAATCACCTCTCAGGCGAAAGCTATTTTATATAGCTATGATATAGGTAGCTTTACCGGTACCTTCAGTATTCGGGAGCTGTCTTTTTACACCCCGTATATACCTATATACATAGTAAGGTGTTGTTTTCAAGGGTTTCAGTTTCGTTTCAATAAGCTTAGGGTGCCCCAACAGTCATACACATAGTCCGGACTACCCCACACTAGAATTCCCTGTGCCGTGGGTTTTAGAAACTAAGATCAGTACTCTTGTTGTACTTGTGTACTTCTGACCCAGAACTAACACTTGCAGCATCTTACAGTACTTAGCATGCAAGCAATTGTCTCGCAACGGGAATCGAAGCTGCTTCGCTACGCATACGCCCGGCTTCTCGGCCGCCACGTCTCCGTGTGGAGCAAAATTGAATTTGGCTCTCTCTCCTATTTCGAATAGGTGTGATGAAAAATATTTTTCATCCCATCTATTCGAAAAGGACGATTTGGTTCGCCTTTAAGTGTACCCGAAGGTGTTTTTTTCTGTATGAAACTTCTATAAGTGCGCCGCAATTATCTTTGCCGCGCACTTTTTGAATTTGGAACATATCGAACCCAAATAAAGTGCGCCGCAATGAACTTTGCGGCGCACTTTTTGAATTTGGAACATCTTAGTGTTTGAACAAAAATATTGTTTGAATAAATACTGGCTGGTATACGACCGCCCATAGTCGCGCCCCGCGCCGGCTGAATAAAAAAAACAAATTAAAAACGCGTTTTCATAAAATTTCACGGATTGTTAGAAATTCATCGTTTTGTTTTGAAACTAGTGGTTCGTCCCGAACTGAGACCTCGCGATGACACCATAATCAGCCCGACTATTTAAGTACCTACTAAGTCATAACATATTTTCCATTATTATTTTTTTTTTAAATCACCTCGAGGTAATTTCCTACACATCATCGAAATAACCTTTAAATAGGACTAAGCAACGAGCGTAATACTACATACCTGTAAGTATATCAAGTACCTGACGAATCAATTGATAACATCCTTTTGACGAAACATAGAACTCCAACATCATTCAAATTCCTAGAAATGGGAGGTCAACAATGGATTTTATATTGTTTTATGGAGTACAAGGTTCTAAATTCTTCAATTTCAGACTTTTTCCTGTATTTGTGTCACAAAAGCTGCCAGCATACCAAATTTCAGCATTGTGGGATTGCTGGAAGTACCCTAGAATTTTAGATTTTTACGTTTTTGTTTTTTTGAGATATTAGCTCAAAAACTATATTGTCTAAATACTTATTAAAAACAATTTTGAAATGTCCAACTAAAGCGCTTTCATTAGACATCCCACTTGATCTGACTGTCTCACTTTTATTTTTTTTACCCCAACCGATATAGCTCATAACCTTACCTACAAATTGTACCAATACTATCTACCCCTATACTAAATTTCATGAAGATCGAATTTACGGTTAGGAAGTTTTCATCGGATAAACATACATACATACATACAAACGCCGATTCTTCCAACTTGACTCAGAGAACTCGCTTCGCTCGTTCAATAAAATATGAGGTGTATTTTGAAATAAAATATGAGGCGCCTTTTATTTTCTCATAGTGGGTGATGAAAAGTAGAGTGTAACACTCGGGCGCAAAATATATTTTTGGCTCGGGCGACGTACTTTGAATCCCTCGCTACGTTCGGGATTCTACTCTAGAATCCCTCACTTCGCTCTGGATTCAAAAAAGCGCCCTCGCCGTAAAAATATTATTTTGCTCCCTTATGATACAATCTACTATTTCGTCACACCTATTCGAAAAACGACAATTGCTTATAGAGGATAGCGGGAGCCAAATTCAATTTTGCTCCCATAGGAGTTTGAGCTTTCTCTCTTCTGATTGGTCCGCTCCGTGCTTCTGATAGATTTGCGTAGTTAGGTTGCAGGCGCACGCGTGAAGGTTTAATGTAAAAAAAACACTAAATACACTTTCAATCCAATGTGTAGGTATACATATATGAGTTTCGAGTAGGTAGTTACTTGTAGTTTTTTTTTTTTTCATAGGTAGTGATGAAAAATAGTGTAATCACTCGAGGACTAAACATTTTGTTCTCGTGCAGCGAATATTGAATTTCTCGTTACGCTCAGGATTCTACTTGCTTCGCTCTGAATTCAAAATAACGCCCTCGAAGAACAAAATATTACTTTGTCCCCTTGTAACACAAATAACTATTTATTTAATTATTTCTTTCTATTAAGATGATGATGTAACGAACCTTGATCGTCGGCTCCTCGATCTAGACCGGCGGCTCCTGCTCCGCGAGCGTCGACTGCGCGAGCGTCGCCGCGAACGCGAGCGCGAACGACTGTACGAGCGGCGGCGCGAGCGCGAGCGCGAATACGAGCGGCGTCGCGATCGCGAGCGGCTGCGCGAGCGCGACCTGCCGCGGTCGTCGTGCTCGTTGCGAGATTCCGTCTCGGAGAGTTTCTTGAAGTATCTTGAACAAACAAGTATTTTGGTGAAATTTAAGACTTTTTAAAATTGAACAAAAGCCCAAATCCTAGCACATCACCGCGCATGCGCTAAAGTGCAAGTAACAAACAAGTAAAAAAGTAACAAAAGTAAACAAGTAAAAATCGGAATGAAAACTTTTTGTTTTGCTATAAAAAGGGCGCAGCCGCATATTATTATGCGTTCCATTAGAAAAAAGTAATCTGTGAATTGATTCTATTATTAAATTTCGGTATTGTGTTTACAAAGTATGTCAATGGAGTTTATAATTCAGTTTTACGATATGAGAGCAGATAAATAAATTTTGTCTCTTCTTGTAGGCCACAGGTGTCTGGTGGTGCTTCGTGTCTCCATCCTCAAGATCCGGCTCGAAGGACCATGTTATAAAATATTTAAGTGTAGGGTTGACTACTTGGGGAACGGAAACACGTAGCTCAAAGTTTTAACCTTAGTTTATTGAATACACACCAAACACTATTATTTAAACTACGTTTGTAGGAGACACTAGTATTAGATATATTTAAGATATTTTATTTGAGGCTTTACCTGAAATTAAATATCTTTCTCAATCAATCAAAAATTTAAAAATCAATTAAATAAAAAAATAATTAAATAAATATTGGACATTTCACACAACACTATCTAGCCCCAAGCTAAGCAGAGCTTGTGTTATGGGTACTAGATAACTGTTATACTTAATACAATACATTACATAGATATTTTTTATTATACATAGAAAAATACCCCGAACACCCTGAACAAATATCTGCAGATCGTACAAATATTTGTTCCGAGGCGGGAATCGAACCCGCAACCTCCTGCGTCGCAGGCGAACCTTCACCCGCCGCGCCACAGAGGTCGAACTCACTCAATTGTAGAACTGATAGCTCACATTGGGTCCGTTGAAGTTAGCAAGCCTTAGTTCAATTTCCAATTCCAAAGGTTTTGGAATTTGTTTGCAGTCACTGCGATAACGGCAACAAATCACTTACTTGTAATACTGATGACTGGCGTCCGGTCCATCGAAGTAAGGCATGCGGGGTCGCCCCCGACCCCGACCCCGCCCCCGCATGCCCCGCCGTGGCCCGTACGCGTCAGGGGGCGGGTAGAAGGCGCCTCGCACTGGATAGTACATTGGGTCTGCAAAGTTTGGCTTTAAAGGTTACACGTTGCAGCTTTTACTTGACACAAGTTTGGATAAACCAACGTTACTTAGCACGTGCTTATGTGAAGCATTGTTTCTCTCCCTCTCTGCCACGTGTGTTTGAACATATGTGTGAGAGGGACAGTGCTAAGCATATTTTCGAGGTAAATAATGTCTATGTATCTCGACGGCGGTCTTTTTATTGACGATAATATCGCTATTTAGCTAGTTTGGAGAAGATATAGAAGAGAAACATATTACAGCATGATACACAATTCATTGACAAAGCTCTAGAAATTATAATAAATAACTCCTGTTTGACAGTTGCGTTTCTATGTAATCAATTTAAACATATTGGTTTTATAATAACGTTTCATTTAAAAAACCGACTTCCGCCATTGTATTCGACTAAATATTTGGATGAAAAAAAAATAATGAAAGAACCATAGTGGTGAAAGGATTATGATACTTTCTGAATGCAAATGCTTGGTTTGTTGATGAAAATATCAAAATCGCCATATGTATGCCTACAATATTTGAGGAGTTCCCTCAATTCCTCATGGATTCCATCATCAGAACTGGATTCTGAAAAAATAGGACCAATGTGGAAGTATATCTATTCAAATAAAAAAAGAATTTTCCAAATCGGTTCATAAACGCCGGAGATATGCGGTAACAAACATAAAAAAAAAACGAATTGAGAACCTCCTCCTTTTTTGGGAAGTCGGTTAAAAATAAATCAATATTTTATGAAAATAGTGAGCCTTTTGTGTCTGTAGAAAAGATAAATTCTACACTAATATTATAATGAGGTACAATTTGTTTGTTTGTCTCTGGAACTACTAACCGATACCAGAGACTAGTAAATACTACAGACTGACATTTGCAGTACAAAAAATCGTAACTCGCAAAAAGCTCAAAATTTCGTAATATTCTAAGATGGCGCTGACTCATAGCCTGAGAAATTTCATATCTGCAATTTAAACCAATAAATTCAAGACAACTCCTCAGTAAAATGCTTCAAAAATTATCTAGTATTTTTAAAAATGCACAATTGTTCACAAAATTTGCTTTAAAGATTTTTATTTCTAATCGATAATTTACCAACATTCATGTGCTTATTGGTAGATGGCGTGGTGATAGCATGAAAGGTAGCCAACAAAGAAACGCATCCTTTCTTTACTAGATGGCGCTTAAAATAAATATTAGTAGCCGGTTTTTTTTTACCTTCAAACTCTTACTAAATTGCGGGTTTATAGGAAAAAAACAATATTTTTTCTGAATAAATACACAAAATATCGGTCGGCACACAAATTGTCGGTGCCCGGCTGATTAAAAACTCCGTATTTATTAGAACGCTAACTAGAATCATCAGATTTTTACTGGTTCTAGGGCATACAGATTTCCTGACTATGTTTTCATTCACAGGTGGAGCACATTAATTTTTCCAGAATATAAATCCTTTTGAGCATGGCCAGAATTCAAACTCACGACCTTCAGAATTAAAGTAGGGATACATCCCACAAGACGAACTCGGCTCCCTGATAACAATCCAACAGTTACATACATAGTCCTGCCTCACACTAGGATTCCCTGTATCGTGGGTCATCAAGGAACTAAAAGTACCATGGTACTACATCACGCAGACCAGGAACAAATATTTGCAGATCATACAAACATTTGTCCCGCAGCGGGAATCGAACCCGCAACCTCTCTGCTGGCTGCTCGCCCGCCGCGCCACAGAGGTTGGTGGTAATGCTGTTATTTAAGCGGGTTAACTTATGCAAAATTAAAAAACAACATTCAATACTAATGTTGCCAACCAAAGCTCACTTGTCAAAAGCAGCGCGTGACATTTGAAAACATAAAATTCAATGTTTTAATTTTTTTACCTATAAGTATACATTTTCAGCTCGTATAATACTAATAATTTGTAACTAAAACTGTGGTGTGGTTTTTATGATATGTATAATGAATTATGTATAATTCAAGGCTAGGTTATTTGAAAACGACCTATTTTGAATTTAATTTCAATCAAATATCTTATGTTATATTTTAAACAGGTACTTACTATCTTTTATATACAGGTATTATGTATATTTATAAATATAATCTAAATACCTACCTACTGTGCTCGAAACTCCTGGCTAAGAACATATTTCTAGGTAGTACCTGTGCATTTGCATTCCGAATTTCCGACAAACAAACATACTCGCGCATCTACGTATAGGTGATAATGATTTGATTACAATACGAATAAATATCAATTGATTTAATCATTATTAATAAAGGGTTTTTCGTTTCTTTTTAAAATCCTATTTTGATGGAAATTTACTTGTTCTGGCAACACTGTTAAAAATTACAAAACAAGCAAAAATATACTAATGTTTAGTTGTGAAGTCGAGAACGAAGAGCGGCAACGTAGCATTTCTGCAAATAAAAGCTGACAACGCAGCATTATATTTTAGCACAATCTGAAATATCTACCTATTTTTTTCGTATCACTAAGAATGGCAGTAAGCTATTAGAGGTTCAGATAAATAAGTGACGATTCTAAATAATCGATTTGAAACACTTAGCGACATCTCGCGTCGTAGCAGGTAATTAAATTTCGAGTTACGATTTCTTGTAGGCGATTGTAAGTCTATATTATTTACTAGTCTCTGCCGATACTAACTTTATTAACCGACTTCACAAAAAAGGAGGAGGTTCTCAATTCGGTTGTAATTACCTCATATCTCCGGCGTTTATGAACCGAATTGGAAAATTCTTTTTTTATTTGAATAAATATACTTCCAGATTGGTCCCATTTTTTTCAGAATCCAGTTCTGATGATGGAATCCATGAGGAAATGAAGGAACTCCTCAAATATTGCAGGCATACATTTAGCGATTTTGATATTTTCAGCAACAAACCAAGCATTTGCATTCAGAAAGTATCATACCCTTTCACCACTATGGTTTTTTCATCATTTTTTTTTCATCCAGATATTTTGTCGAATACAATGGCGAAGTTGATTTTTTAAATGAAAAGTTATTTGGTTCAAGATAACACAAAAATCCACATAAAGAGTCAGAAAAAAATGAAGTGCCGATTGCAGGCCAATCGATAGTTCTTATAAAAATCATAATAAAAATCTCGAACTATTGATCGGCCCCATTTCCATAAAATGTATAAGATAAAAGAAAATATTGAACTATGCTGTGCGAAAAGAGAATGGGCGTTGGAGATGAGGGTGCTTCGTTACCGATTGTGTTGTTAGAAAACACTGTCTCGTCATTACATCGTGATTACAAGATCTAGATAATAGAAAATTAAAATTCAATGATGTCCGGGTTTAGTTGGCACGTCAAAATCCAATTTAAAATAATGCTAGTTCAATTTTTCACCGCCCCTATTCAATTCCCGCACATACATTTACTCTGTGTATCTTGAACCAAACGACATCTCGCAATTAACGATCACATCTCGTACTGAAACGGTCAGAAGCCGTAGTCTGAGTTTTGCAAGCTGCTTTCACTCTCACTCGTGAGCGTGAATCACTTATGGATGCCAAAATAGCGCCTCTGACGGACCGTTTCAGCAACTCTTTCACAACTCAATTATGTTTATAATTTCATAATCATTATCATTTATGATTTATTTTTACAAACATGGGTACATAGTAAAAGATGACAAATAGTATGGTAGATCTAGCCATATTTTAGCAATTTTGGCATACAATTATTATTGATAAGGTTTCATTTAAAATCATTTTTTTTTTATTAAAGTCAAATTAAATTAAATGAAATACGAATATATTCAACTCCTCGTGAAACTTACGAGTCCAACTATCCCGTCAATAACTAATCAACTAATCCGCTCAAACTGAACTGCTTATGACCCGATTCGTTGATCCCCGTGAAACACGCTCACGAGTGAGAGTGAACGCAGCGATGTAAATTTCAGACTACCGCCTCTGATCAGAAAAAATGTGCCTTCTATTGAGAGTTATTTTTTACTCTCGAGGCAAAATATGTTGAACTACATTTTTAACCGTTTAGTGAACGAAGCTAAGAAAGCTTTATTAGGGTTTTGGTTGATCACCATTTTCAACAAGTTTATGCCCCCCCCCTCACCCCCTCCTCTCTAACATGCCCAGAACTAAGCTCAAACTGAATCGAGACTCCAGCATAGGCATAGCAAGGAAAACAACACAAAGAACCAATGTGTAGATGTCCTAGAACCAAGAATTCCCTGACATGTGACATGTGCATGATAGGCGCACTAAACCCTTTCACCACACTGGTTTGTTCACTATCAGTAAGGCAGAATGACAAAGAAAGAAACAGTAAAACACTTATTCAGTTAGCGTTGAGTTCTGAGGGCCTATTACGAGTTTTTGAGTTTTGTTTCGCCCCCATTGAATACAATGGGGGCGATTTGCCATTATCACCACTCTTGGCAGGAGGATTGGTGATAAGTACTCGGTTGGATGCTGCTGCCCACCCCCAAATGTAATATCCCTTGCTACTACTAAGTACTACTTCTTGCTCCGAGGCACCACACAGGCGCTTGTCACCTAGTGGTAAGACGGACCATTTATGTAAGCCAAGCCGAGTTTGTTGCCTGATTCTTCTAAGCTTGGTCGCGTTGGAACAGGAGTAATTTAATTTTATATAAGACGATTCAGAATGATCCTTGTGATTTCAATGAATAAAGTTATTTTTGACTTTGACTTGACTTTGACTAAGCTACTACCTAACTACTACATCCACGGGAGGAGGAAGAGGGTTCTATTCTTAAGCCAGACACACCACGGCACATTGTATTAAATAAATAAGTATAAATACTCATACTTTGCGGCGGGAACGGGTAGGCAGGTTGCGGCATTCCGAACGGGTATCCGAACTGGTAGGGAGCAGGCATGCTGTACATTCCTGAAAGTTATATCAAAACAACCAATATCACCGACATAGCTCTCTCAATCAGCAAGTTGAAGTGGCAATGGGCAAGCCATAAAGCTCACGGAACTGACAACCGTTGGGGCACCGCAGTATGGGAAGGCAGTCTCCATGTTAAGGTCGCAGATATCGGTGGATGGAGACGGCTCGGGTCGTTTGACCGGCTATGAACGCGTAGTCCGACACCATAGTCCGCTCGATCGGACCTACGGGCTGATTATTGATGGTGATTGATAACGATTGATGACGATTGATGGTGATTGATGATGACTGATGGTGAATGATAGTGGATAGATGACAACCTCTCTGGCGCGGCGGGCGAAGGTTCACCTGCAACGCAGGAGGTTGCGGGTTCGATTCCCGCCTCGGAACAAATATTTTTACAATCTGCAGATAATTGTTCCGGGTGTTCTGGGTATTTTCTATATATATTAAAAAAATATCTATGTCTGTAATATATTGTATTAAGTATATCAGTTATCTAGTACCCATAACACAAGCTCTACTTAGCTTGGGGCTAGATAATGTTGTGTGAAATGTCCAGCATTTATTTATTTATAGCGATTGATGGTGAATGACAGTTAGCCACAGATGCCATAAACTAAGAAATGAAGTGAAGTGATGGTGAATGATAGTGATTGAGGGTGATTGACTATGATTGATCGATTAATGATCGTTATTTTGTATGATGCTGATTCTTACCGGCAGCAGCAGCTTTGTTATACTCCATCTCTCGCTCGGGGGTGGTGAGTCGCTCAGATTTGATCCTCTTGTACTCTCTGCGCCTGTGCTCACCGGAGGATATTGAGTCAGCGGATGAGTCACGCTTTGCCTTTTTCGTTTCGAGGGCAGATCGGATCACTATGCGACCTGAAATTAGACGTACAATGATAATAATAAGCCTTTATTTCTGATTAATTTCTAAGTTAATCTCTCTCTCTCTCTCTCTTTCTCTCTCTTTCTCTGTCTGTCTTTCTCTATTTATCTCTCTTTCTCTCTCTCTTTCTCCTCGACATGTCTTTTCATCGGTAAAATTTTATCGGTATGTAGGTAGGTATACAGATAGCATTGCATTCTCTTAGAGCGCGGGTGAAACCGAGGGCGGCAACTAGTCCTCTTTAAACTTTTTGTTAGTAATAGAGCTTCTTGTGAAAAAGTTTGTCCAGGGAAGTACTACCACCGTACCTATTTCTGCCGCCAAGCAGTAGTGCTCGCTTTGCTGTGTTTCGGTCTGAAGAGTACGGGTGCGGGAGAAATTACAGGGACAAGAGACATTTAATCTTTATGTCTCAGGGTCGGCAGCGCGCGTGTGATGCGTCTGGTGATGCAGGCGTTCATAGGCTACGGTAACTACTTTCTATCAGGTGGGCCGTAACCCTTTGGCTCGCGCCTAATCCCCCTAATAAGCTTGTTTGCTTGCCAAGTAGAATTAAAAAACACAGAAACTCACCATCTAAAGCGCACTTGAGCTGATTCCGCTGATCGTCAACTGATGCCTGGTGTTGCCGTTTGAATCGTTCAACGATGCGAGCTCGCGCTCCTCGTTCGCCTACTTCGTAGTAACGGCCGCGATGTTCGCCGTTGCCTTTTAACTCTGGGCGTAACTGTAAAATAATTAAAGATTTGCTTATAAAATCCACGAGTATCTAGTCCCTACAGTCGATGAAGAAACATGGATTTTAATTTAAGTTTTCCTCTAAACTATGCGAATGGACCAAAATTCCGTATTTTTTCAGATTAAGACGTCCACTGCTAGGTATAGGCCTCCCAAAGAACGGCACGACTAACAGTCTTGAGCAACCTCTATCAATAGACAATAGAGAGCTACTATAGAGCAATATATATATATATATACTAGATAATGTAGTGTGAAATGTCCAGCATTTATTTATTTATTTATTATATCAATAGTTATAGTAATAACTTTCGTGGCAATCATTTTTGATTGAAAATATTAAATATTTTAAATATCAATATGCTCTATCGAATCAAATTAAATATATAAAACCTTTTTCAACAGGACTTGCTTACCTCTATCCTCTTAAAAAGCTCCTCGATAAGTCTTACAGCCTGTAGTTTCTTCTGAGCCTTCATGAGTTTCTTCTGTTCCTCAGCCACTCTCCCGTTGAGATCCACATCATCTCGCTCCATCAACTTGGCCAGATTTTTCTTCTTTCTCCGTTCCTCTCTTTCTTTCATCTTCTCGAGTTTCTGCTGCTCTGCATGCTCGTACTTTTGTCTTAAAGAATGGCAGACTATACGTGAACATGCCTCCTTTTGTCTGCAAAGGAGGGCCTATTTCTGACAAGATTTACCAGGGCATTTTAGCATGCTCAACTGCCTACGGTTTTTTGAATTCCACAATTCACAAAAGCACATAATAAAGCATGTTTAGGCTGAGTGTTAATAGTCAGTCAGTCAAAATGATTTACATGTTGATAATGTTTATGAAATACTAGCTGCACAGCGAGGGCGCTGTTTCACCTGCTTGAACAATGATGAAAATTGATGATGATGATAATAAAAAGTTGCCTATGTGTTAACACAGGGTATAGGGTATCTCCATTGCAAATTTCACTCAAATCTGCTCAGCCGTTTAAGTGTGAAGAAGTAACAAACATACTCACAAACTTTTGCATAGTTGAAGTATGATAAAATTAGCCACAAATGTCTTTAAAGATGTGAATCCAAGCTTGTTTTTGTCTTGGGAGGGAAAAATTAACAATTATTTGTTCTAGGTTGTATTAAGAAAGTATAGTTACCTGTCTCTAGCTTCTCTCTTTGTAATTTTATCTTTTTCCTCGTTCTCCACATCATCTTTAACTCTCTGACGCGAAGTGAGTCTCTCTCGAACGATTCCTCTGCGTTTTACAGCTGCATCCGTCATGTGCTTAGTCTTGTCAAAGTCAACCTTAATAGGGCACCACTCGGCCATACTGTCACGTTTACGCAGTAACTTTTTCCCTCTTAATGCATCCATGCAGCGTACAAAACCAACATACTCGCTGAACTGTATATACCCTTCAAAATACGAAGCTGCGTCTTGAGGAGGCGTTGTCATTCCTCTCATCATAGACTTCATTTGCATTCTAAATGGATCAGCAACTGGCACATCTACTTGACGAATAGAACCAAACTTCTCAAACACTTTCTTGAAAAGACTTTCTGATGGTGGCGAGTCTTCATCTTTGTCACGTTCATGCAAAAACCAATGTATAGGTAGGTTGCAAATGTGGACTGTGTCTGGACGTTCACCCGGCTTCATCTCGTCCATATCTGTCGCGTCGCGGAAGAATGAGTCCCAAGCATGACGACTAGGGAATTCAGACTTTGCTTCGGTAACTTTCAACTTCAAAGGATCAGGGTAATTTGTCAAATGCAAGATGCGGTCATTGATCCGCTGTATCACACGTTCTACTTTGTCTTGATTCTCCATTTCTGCTTCGAATCGAATGATTTCAGTACTGTGCTTCGTCACTTTTAACGCCGAAAAACTTTCAGGTTGGGCCATTTTCCTTATTTTCTCCATGAGTTCCCAGTTGGACAGAGACTTGCCGTGTACCTTGCTTGGGGGAAGCTGGACAGAAATATTTAGCTTTGCGAATGGTTTGAGATACAAACGCTGGGGCAGATACAACGCCGCAGCGTCTGATGTATCCCTGCATACTTGAATCATCGTGAGATCGACCTAACCACCTAACGACTAAACTAATTGCTTACAAATAACTAAAATCAATAGAAACTAAATTAAATAAACAACAGGAAAACTTATGACAAAGAGAGCCCTAACTAATCCTGAAACTAAAAACTAAGGCAATATCAGATGATGGAATGACCAAAACAATATTCAGCAACCACTCCCATGATTGTTGATTGAAGATTTCGGTTTGAAATTTGATGTTTATGCAAATTTTCACGAATTTATAAGAGTTTTCACTGAATTTTAAATATTTTTTGCAAAAACGCTGATTTTCATCAAATCCTCCATGTTTTCGAAAACAAAATGTTCCATTTAATTTAAATGGAACATTTTGTACATGTTGAACTTCAACGCAGATATGCTCTAACTAAGGCATTTAAGGAATCAGCTATCTCTTTTGCTCCTCTGATATCTTACGATTGAATATTAGCAGTCATGCTAAAGATAAAGTCTCGAAAGAAAAATGTCATCTGATTTCCACAGATAGCATATTAGGTGGTCGACCAGTTGATGACAGCTATTTTACCAATCACGGCACAAGGCGGGAATAAATATTAATTTAAAAAAAAGCCGCGACGATTTTGTACAAATATAATTAGATTTTTCAGATTGTGTTCAAATTCTGTTTGTCCGATTTTCCACTCTTTTTAAGATTCTACTTTCGCTAGGCACCAAGCCCGCACGTTTCGTCCCACAAAGTCTTATTCTCAAAATTACCACTTTCTCAAAATCCACTTCCCATTTAAGACCATTCTCATACTACACACTTCCCGAAAATATAAATTTAGAGCTATTATAGTTTGGTGAGGCCGCGCCAAGTCGCGTCCCGCGCCATTTCGTTTACACCGTTCCGGGCTTAGACTCCGGGTGGCAGTTTCAGAGTACTTTAGTACTTTTATACATATACGGGGCAGTTATGGGAGTGGTCGGCAACGTGGCGGTGTCGTTCGGTCAGTGCAGCCGCACCGCAGCTCTTGTTAAGATAGTAGTTAGTACCTATTATGTTCCTTGCGCCGCAGGCATCATTGTATCCAAAATAATATTTTTTTACCTGCAATTGATGTAGGGGGCAGGAGATATTGCACATTCCTTCAGTTTTTTTTAATGATAAATTCTGTAGAGCATTTTTGTGAAAGGGTTTGCCCGGGGAAGTACCACGTTCACCATACCTATTACTGCCGCCAAATCTATGGCCGCCAAGCAGTAATGTGAGCATTGCTGTCTTCCGCTATGAAGGGTATGTGTGCCGGTGAAATTACAAGACATTAAGCACATCTATGCCACGCAGGGCTGTTAGGGCGCGTCCTAGGTGGGGTAATCCTGTAATGCATCCAAAGGTTGCCTTGAAGAGATCGCTTTCAGCGATAAGGCCGCCCTTTGTATTACCTTTCTATCGTAAAATTACTTGCAGTTAGATCATCGAACTTCTAGTAGGACAGATTGAAATAAACGGTTTGTTTCTGTGGTAATAAATCAATCAATAACCTCATACGATTCTGACAAAAAAAAACTCGGCTCTCGTGCACCTCTGCCATGATTAATTTCCTTTTTTTCCACTATATTTTGACATATTTGAACCTAGCTTCGCTCGCGAACCACATCGCGTGAGTAAAATAAACCAAAATATTTAAAAGAATCTTTTAATTTTCTTGAATACAGTATTAATGCCTCCAGACATTGCGCCTTAAGAAACTTCGCGTTTAATCTAACATACCAAATGGAACATACCACCTACTCATAAATAAATTAGCGAACGTTATACACAGCTCTGACACTTTAACATTAAAAAATCTACTAATAAATTAGATTAAAACTATGAAGGCCTATTTAACTTGTTATACCTAAATTATGTGATGGAGAAGTTCTAGCCAGCTATTTGGTAGCCCAACTTCAAAAGTTTGTGTTTTCTTGATATTGTTTTTTTTTAATGGTAGGTAAATAACCAAGCGTTTGTAATGACTTCACCTGATGGAAAGAGACAATGGGCTCGAAGATTTAGAAAACTTTTCTAGAAGATACACTTCTAATCAAAAAAATCGAAACACTTCTCAAGTTTGTATTTAATGAATTATTAGAAAAACATTGTAATAAACGGGAAAAAAACAATTGTTATATAACAGTAGGTAGTACAAGGTTACGAACTACTATAGTGATGACTTTTCTTAAAGAATTAATTCTCTTGTTTGGTTATTTGTCGCCAGAAAGAAAATCTTGGTAGTGTTTCGACTTTTTTGATGAGAAGTGTACTTATTTACCCTCGACTTGGGATTGTCTGAAATTGTACTTGCTATAATAAAATAATATCACCCATAGATTTGGAAGTAATGTGTTACATTACAACTTAAAATAAATGAGGCTACTGATAAATAATACTTATCTATAATTACCAAATACCTATCTCAAAAAGTATAGTTGTGACTTTTAATAAAATCCCACTCTTTTGTTTTTATTATCGAACTAAAGTAATAATTTCCTAATCATGTCTTGGCAGTAAAGGATGATTTTGCTGTGCAAAAAATAAACTTATACAATTCACTGGTATAGTAGTTACATTAACTTTATTTGAACATTTCCAGTTGAACACACTAATAAATATTAAAACAATTTGACGTGGATAACAGAAGCAAAAGGAATAATAATACTGAAAATATTACTGCATCGGCCGGCAAATCAAGCAAAATTGCGGCTATGGCTTGTATAGTGCTTTTCTCAAACAATGCGCGGATATTCAAACAAGCTGCGATATACTTAGTACATAACAGTTGAATTGATAGTTCATAATGAAATTACCTTTGTGGTACCACAACAGATATAGATCTTCATACTAGCATATAAACGGCATTGCTGGCCTAGGGCGGCAAAGTCGATTTATCACGAATGTTCTCTAAACAATGTTTGAATATCCAAGCATGTTTGGGTAAATATTTTTGTCAAGAAAAGAGATGCTAGATAAATTCTCAACCAAAATGCTGAAGTTACTTTAATCATTTTGAGACAATTTATCGAATAGCACAAACTTTTTTACCACATTTACCTTACCTAAACTAATGTATTAAAAGGCCATTTGCCAATAAGAGGGCATCTTTGTGAATTTGCGTTTTTGTGATGATATTATGATCAATAAACGTTTTAGTTATGTTGTTGAAACTAAAATACTTAAATTTTCAGTATCACTAAAATTTATGGATTAATTTTAGTATGTCTTAAAAAATGTATTGCTTTTTTAAATTTAAATGTCGACCACGACTAAGGCAAGCGTGAATGCGGCGCGGTCAGTAGTCTGTCCTAGGTGTTATGTCATACTAAGCAAATAATTGTAGACTTTTTCAATGGGGACAGTCGTGCCTAGGAGTCAATAGCAGCACGCATTCTCACTTTAGCGTCAATAATTGCGCATTTCGGGACAAATTCTGCAATAATGCAGTAATAATCTAATATTTACATAGTACAACCTTATTATATTAAAAATAAACTTAAAACATACAAAATTCAATAATGTATCGAATACTTTTTAAATAGAAAACATAACTAAACTAAATACTCTCATAACTTTAGCTTTTCGTTTATAGGAAATTATAAAATAAAATTCTCAGTCTTCTATTACATAGTTACATAGATTGCTATAAATTAGATCATCCGATTTACTACTATGATACAATTTGTACACTTTTTATGTAAATTGATGTCCAAATGAATGCACTATTTAGTAACAGTACGTCCTTTAGTAACTACTATAATTCACTTAGTTCCAAAGTAAATCCTAAGCCTTAGCAAAATCACTCGAGCTATGGTCAGGGTGCTCCAGAATCACTAAATTTGTTTAAAGTCACAGTATCATTTTGTGAGTCACTTCTACACAATGAGTCGGTTCGCGCCGGCTTTTAACCGCGATATCCTGCCCAAAGGTTCATACATCAGAGTTCAATTTACACTAAAATTAGCTGAAGAATTATCTAACTATTAACCCGTCAAAGAACGATCCTGGTGATCAGGAACTCATTGAATAAGAGGTTTTTTTTTTAATCTGTGTTACGTCTGATAGTTCCCTTATACTGACCAGAAGAAACTATACTACTAAGCAATTTACTGTAAATTGTCAGCAACGATTTTATGCCGTATATTTTTGTACCCCTGCGTGTTTTTATGTATGTATGTATATAGTTTTTTTTTTTGCCTAGAGAGCCATCTGTAGATATAAGAAGAACTAGGAATTGCCACAGACTGAAAAGAAACGAATTTTCATCGCGTTACGGTCCTTATATGAACGGGGTGAATGAGTGACTACGCTTGATCGCGCCACATATTAAAATCAACGGTCACATTAGTCGCTGTGGATAGCTGGCTCATCCACAGGAGTTGTTCTCAGTTGGCGCGCGCGCGCTTGGCCTGGTGCGTGGGCTGCGGCGCGTGCGCAGGTCTCGGCGCGGCGTGTGCGTGCGCGTGCGCGTGCGGCGCCTCCTCCGCCGTGCCGGAGCGCAGCATGTACTTGAACTGGATCATGTGCTGCATGACGTCCCGTATCTGCACCAGCGCCATGCCGTTCTCGCCGGCGGCCGCCGATTTGCACTTGCCGGAGTTACGGAGCACTTGCAGTTGGGTTCTGTTGAAGAACAGGTAATTTGTTAAAGACATTAAATTAAACTAAACGATTATAATTAATGGTTCGCCGCAATGGAATGGGCTTTGGTTAAAAACCTTGCATCCAGTTAAACGGTACGCCTTTAATTGAATGATACATTTCTATGCAACCAATTTAATGGTAAGCCTAACTTGCAACCAGTTTAATAGTAGTGTGCGACCAGCCTAAAACTGCACGCCCCTTCACCGCTTTTACTTGGCACTTGACACAAGCTTGACGTTCGAAAACAGCCTTGTGTTTACGGATTATGGAATATTTTATTTTGTCGTAACGAAATAGTGAAGCATGCGGTTTTAGACTGGACGCATTCTACGTCTCTATGCAACCAATTTAATGGTGTATCTTTGGCCAATAACCTCGCAACCAATTTAATGGTAAGCCTCTGGTCAATAAACTGTCAACCAGTTTAATTGTACATCTCTCTGGGGTCAATAATCTCGCAACCAATTTAATGGTAAGTCTTTGGTTTACAAACTTGCATCCAATTTAATGGTATATTTTTATGCAACCAATTAAAATATATGTTTGTAGATTTAGCTCATCAGATACCTGGCAACTGCTTTTGTTTGGAATGATTTTGGTTTGGCTAGATCTTCTAGATGCGGGTAAAAGTGGCTGGCGATGTATGTATGGTATGAAGTGTACTGTACTCACGAGTTGGGGCGGAACAACGTGATGCCAAGCGCGTCCAGCATGGCGCGGCACGTGGCGAGTGATACGCGCGGAAAGAAGTGGCTTGCGAGATCCGGTAGCGTCATCAGAAGCTCCGTGTACTGGTAAGGCTTGGCGTTGATGCACGGCACCATTGTGTTCTCTACTAAAGCTTTTTGTACCTGCAGACAGACGATAGTTTGATCACACACGGCACAAAATGGGAAAGTTATAAATAATTAGAAAAGGACCCCAAAGCCCCAAGTATTTAAAATAAACGAGTTCAAATTTAGTTGAGAATTCGATTAATATTTGATCGTTAGATCATCAATTGAAATTAAAACTCGGCACTTTTTCTAGGAAAATTAATAAATTCTACTAAAAATTATCATCACGTTAGACGTTCATTTTAGACGTCCACTGTTGGATACAATGGGGGCTTCCCATAATCACCACGCTTGGCAGGCGTGATCATCAATCCGCCTGCCAAGCGTGTGCGTATTGGTGTTGAGTACTCATGTAGATGCTGCTGCCCATCCCCTGGTGCAATCCCTAAATCGGCATTGACGACTGAAGGGTGCATTCTTAGGCCGGAGATACCACGGCCAAGAAAAATAAATTTATACTCAATTTGTTTTGAACCTTCCGGTCTGCTTTAAATTTAATGCTCAATTGGTTATTATTATAGTACCAATTTATTTTTTACCGCTCAAAAAGTTTTTTGAAATATCGCTCAGTAAAATAGGATCCCGTTAGAACTATAAAACATACATAGCCGACGAATTGATAACCTTCTTTTAGCAGTTTAAAAGTCGAGCAAATCTTGAAAATCGAGCATGTGCAGTGGCCATCGGCCATATAAATGACAAGTGTTTGTTAATTTCATTTGAGAAATCTACATGTGAAATTTCTAGCATCTACTACCAACCGTTTCCGAAATACAGAGCATTTTTGGTTTACATTAAAAGCCCTTTTTGGACCCCTTAGAGGACGAACTTTCCAAATTTGTTGCTTAGCACACCCCTACACTCTAAAAGGAATATACCCTCCAAATTTCAAGTCTCTAACTACCAGCTGTTTAGGCTGTGCGTTGTCACTCGGTCAGTCAGTCAGGATTTTGCCTTTTATATATTAGATGTCTAAGGCCTTACCTTATACGGTGTATGGTTGCCAGTGGTTATATTGACGTCCGGTATAGGGGTGAGTCTCTTGCGGCTGTCCGTCGTGTGCGAGCCCGAGTGCCCATTCATTGAACCAGTCGCTTGAGGGGGCGCACTGTTGACAATTAAACAAAAAAATGCTAGAAAGTTCATTTCATTTCAAAATTGTTCCCATTTTAATACAATCATCATCGTGTGCGAAACAAAACACTGTAAATCCACTTTAATAAAAAATTTGGTACCAACGTAACGTTTTTATGTATTCGATATGTGCGGTACTTAGCGAAATTAAACTTCTCAGTAGAAACAACAAAAAGTTATCAGTTTGGTAAAAAGTGGAGTTACGAGGTTTTGATCCTTGCCTCAAAGAGTCGTTGGCCTGGTTTATCGTTATCGACGCGCCAACAGCGAAAATTACTAATTTTATGAACAAACTCTCTTATAGACTCAGCCAACGACTCCCGCGCTAACTATAATCAATGTCATGAAACATGCAGTTTTAAACCAGAAACAACTGAAAATTCATTCAATAAAAAGCAACAAAGAAAAGCGAAAAGCAAAGTAAAAGTAATAATAACATAAAATAAGAATATTTACAGTACAAGACAATGGCGAATGGATGTAAGGTAAACACACAATTCTTCTATTCTATGAAGAGGCGCACAGCCAGTGTACCTTATTTAGACCACTTTTGGGAAACAATCGTTTGTACCCTAATATATTCAGAATTCTTTATTTGAATGGATATAAAGGTATTTTGATTTTTATAGACAAAGTGACCTTATTTGCTGACTTTAGAAAATGCCAAAGAATAAACAGGCTTATGACTATTGACACATGTATTTGCTTTGTGTATAACTCATATTTTCAATTAATTAGTAATTTATCGCCAATTCAATAAAAAACTTTTCTGTTATCATGAGTTTAATCAAACAGAACTGGTAATCACAATAGACAAAATCAAAAAATAGTACAATCCACATTATCAGCCAATTCGCATAGGTTCCATAACGTATCAAATAATGATACACTCCAGCTGTTTCCAGTATGAACTAGAGAATGTGAAAATATGCTCACTTCATGGTCGTAGTGTTCGCCGAACTCCTCACTAGAGGGGGCGGCGCTTGCTGGCCCATCGCCATTGTTATTGCACTGTTCGGAAACTGAAATAAACGATAACACAAACATATTTCACGTGGAAAAGGCAAGCAAAATAAAATATATTTACAATAAAAATACTAATATTGACAAGCACTGTAAAATACTATATTTTTTATACATTTTGGTGTTACAGAACAATTTTCACTTAACAGAAATTCGTTCGGCAATGGCCTATGACGTTTAATTTATTTAGAAATTAGCTACGTTTGACTTTTTAGTGTTATGACAGAAATATAATTTTTAGGTTCTGTGCATATTGTATGTTTGGCACGTGTTTAACTAATGGACAACAATGCATACCTACATTTCTTTACAAATTAAAGAAGAATATTTCACCTATTTGTACCAAACGAATTAAAAAACTCTAAATAAGGTTCAATGTTAGCCACGCAAGAGTTTAGATATGAAAAAGCGCGTGAGAATTGGCAACCGCGTGCCGAAAAATGCAACTTCTATAATAAAAGATTTAAGAGTAATATCAAATTACCTGTACGTTTCTCTGATGCTGAGATCTATGCTGCGGAAGCTGAGACGCTGCTATCGCAGCGTTGTTGTAGCGCGCTGCGGCTTGAGCTTGCGCGGCCACTTGCGCCTGTCAGACAATAGACATTATCATGAATTTATAGTACTTAGACTTTGTCCCTACGTATCAAATTTGATACTTGATAGTACTAGGCTTTGTCCCTACGTATCAAATTTAATACTTGATAGTTCTTAGATTTTGCCCCTACGTATCTTTGATACTTGATAGTACTTAGGCTTTGTCCCTACGTATCAAACTTGATACTTGATAGTACTTATGTTTTGTCCCTACGTATCAAATTCGATACTTAATAGTTCTTAGATTTTGTCCCTACCTATTAAATTTGATGCATGATAGTTTTTTTTATTTGTCTCTAGGTTTTTTATTGACGATAATTAATTTTTTCTCTTTCATCTCACTGATAATAGTGCCGATGCGGTCTAAGATGGAGCACGCTTGCCCTAGAAATCCTGGAATTAACCTATTCACTCTCGTCTTTAAACATCTTAAATTATACTGTTCCAGATAGTCCGGCAATGAGTACCACTCCTTAGCATTGCTCATTATGAAGGTAGATTGGAATCGCTTCGTGCGCAAATGTGGGATATCTGGTGCTAGCCTGGCTGCCGTGGCGTCTCCTCCCGTGGATGTAGTATAAGCCTTACGGAGGGATTGCACCAGGGGATGGGCAGCAGCATCCATCAGAGTACTTAACACAAACTGCGATCGACAATCCGCCTGCCACAACCTTTCCATTGTAAATGAGGAGGCCTCGTTCAGCAATGGATGTAAACAAGCTGGTGATGATGATGTTGATAAGTTTTGTCCCGACGTTTCAAACTTGATAGAGTTCTTACCGTTTTTCCCTATATATTTTTTTTTATCCACGAAACCAAACCATTCCCATTCATACATAACAACCGCTATTAAACTGGCGTGAGTGATGTTCCTTCCTGTGCTATTATGGTCTAGCTAAGACACAAATCGAATTCAACTTGCAGCAAAGTTTTTTTGGGTCATGTAAAACAAAAAGACAGCAAGACAAGAAAGAGTTCAAGCGTCTGCTATAGACAGTTATCAAATACCGTTGGAAATGTTGGAATACCGCAACTTTTCCCGCAAGAAGTTTCGTTAGTGAAAACGCTACAGCTAAAGGAACTTACGGATTTTTTACTGGCTGTGATGCCGTAAAAGGACGTGGATATTGGATAATAAAAAATATTACTGTATTTCATATGTATGTTTATGAAAAAATATTCCGTGACGTAGACGTTACTAATCTTGGATTGCTATGATAAGATAAGTAAGAAAAATACACAGGTTTATCCCAAGAGGATTTTCGAAGCATTCTTATCCGAAAAAGTACGAACCTACTAATTGCCTAGTTTTTTCCTTAAACGTTTTCTAATTTTCGAGTGTACAAACCCAAATATCCAGATAAATTTTTCTACTGATGATCATCAGTAACCAACATACAATCAAATGCCATGAACAACCACTCAATAGCATATATCAAAATAAAACAAATCCAGGCATACTAGTCTCTCATGAATAGATGAGATCTTCCTACGACTTTGGATGTAGGTATTTTGTTAAATATAATAAAAAAGAAAAAAGAAAAGCACTCAACTCTCACTGAAAGTTTTTGTGGGACCCTATGATCCTTGGAATACAAATGTGGAATGAAAATGTTATAAGGCGCGTGTAAGGCGCCCTCCCCACGGGGATTTATGCCTCTCTCAGTCAGGTTGTATGATTATATCATGATACCGATGATATTCTAAGGATATCTACGCACCTGAGCCAGCCTTAGAACTTGCTGCGTTTGCGCTTGTGTAAGGGCTCCCGGAAGACTCCATCCGTTTGCCAAGGCTTGTACCGCTGCCGCTGAGAGGCCACCATGAGGCATTTGCATAGCTGCCGATGCCGGCGTATGCCGCTGAGTACCGCCGGCCCGTCTACCGCGGTTGGAACTGTTGTTGACTGCACTGAAGTTGACTCCAGCCCCTGCGTTCACGTTAACGTTGCCGACGGCACCCGGAGGGGGAGCGGGGGGCGCCCTCGTCCACTGACCGCCGCCTTGCACGGCTCCTGGTAAAAGACATTGGGGTTATCAGCCTGTGATAATATAACTTTTCATTTAAAAAACCGACTTCCGCCATTGTATTCTACTAAATATTTGGATGAAAAAAACCATAGTGGTGAAAGGGTTATGTGTGATACTTTCTGAATGCAAACGCTTGATTTGTTGCTGAAAATATCAAAATCGCTATATGTATGCCTACAATATTTGAGGAGTTCCCTCAATTCCTCATGGATTCCATCATCAGAACTGGAATCTAAAAAAAAATGAAACCAATCTGGAAGTATATCTATTCAAATAAAGAAAGAATTTTCCAAATCGGTTTATAAACGACGGAGATATGAGGTAACAAACATAAAAAAAAAAATACAACCGAATTGAGAACCTCCTCCTTTTTGTGAAGTCGGTTAAAAATTGACAAACAACAGCTGCTAATGTCCATTCGGTCGAAACCGTACGCAGAAGTCCGGTAGGGCTATTCTCTATCTCGCGACAGGTTTGTAACAGGCGTAAATTGTGCAATCAGGGCTGTCAAACGTCGCTTTTATCAAACAAAAGTTACCGTTTGACTGCGAATTCAATTACCTAATTAATAAATGAAACTTTTAGCCAGCAATATACGGCTTTTTTATTACTTAGCTTTTTCATCAGTAGATACTTTATTCTTTGTTAATCGAATAGTGACGTAAGATTAAACATAAATATGAAAGTAAATAGACGCCCTTGTGAGGCTGTCCTAAAAGGTCATTTGGATATAAATAGCGAATATTGTACTTATTCTTGTCTTTGGACATTTATTTTACCTAAGGCTGTATTTAAATTGTATCCAAAGCGTAATTGTGAGGCCAATAATTGAAAAAGCTGAACTTAGGGGAACCTTTGGAGCTTCTTATCCATTGTGAGGCCAATAATTGAAAAAGCTGAACTTAGGGGAACCTTTGGAGCTTCTTATCCTTGCCGTAAAGATAAAGGATCCGGCTAAGAACTGCTATCATGCATTACACGCGTTTTGCTGTAAAATGATAATGGGAGCCCTGTGCAAAACTCTCAATTCATTACATTTTGTAAACTTTGATTTAAATTTCTCTACTTTCTTAGGGATGCTATTTAACTGAGCGGTATTTTAATAGCATAATGAGCGGTAAAAAGTAATTGAGCGTTATTTTTAAACTTTTTTATAATTAAATACTGAGTTATCTGAATAATTTTTTTGAGCATCAAAATACTATTATTAAATAATTGAGATACCACAGATATCTGAAGGAGATTTGTTATTTGGGCTGTTTACTAGCGACACCGTTTCTTGCCCCACTATGTTTTACCTGACTACAGCAAAAATTGCTGAACCGCTCGCGACTTGCTACTATTCCTAGCTACTGCTATCTATCTGTTTAGCTACTGTACCTAACTATTACAAATTGATGCGCAATTCTAATATTACCGATACCTACGGCGACGCCAGCGTGCAAGTACACTCGCTCATTTATCGATACATCGACGATTGTTACTCTGCCCACGAGCACATACCTGGCAGCAGATATCAGCAAGCGCAGTACACAACGAACCTTGTTTTGAAAATATCGGTATATTATATCTTCATTGCAGGGCGAAAATTGCGCCATTTGTATATGATGTGGTGATGTGGTATGTGATCTCAGCTGTCCTGTAGTGTAGAATTTCACTTCAGTTTTTGCAAGATAGCACGGCACAGGTCAATAATTACGTAATGCCTGCCTGTGTCAGCGAATATATAAGAATTCGCCCGTCAAGCTCAAACGCTGGTGTCACCAGCGCCATGCCATCTTATGAAATCTGCTTACTTCAGATATGCTGTCTTAATAGTACTAAACGACGAACGAGCAGAGCGAAGCGCGCTGCGGTAGCTGCTATTGACACCGGGAACCTAAGTTCACTTTTCAATACATTTATTGATTCAAAAATTGGTCTGCCGCTAAATTGTATACTTAAGTAACAATTTGTTTTTTATACAATACGTAATGCTAATAATATACTATTAGTTTGTTTAATTCTCTAAGTTTACCGCTAATTGGTTATTTAGAACCAGCTCAAAATGCTACTAAAATACCGCCCAGTTAAATAGCATCCAATACAAAAAAATATTACTCCTACATACTGATTAAATAATTATTATGCTCAGTTAGTTTTTTAAATGCTCAAAATGCTTTTAAGTATCGTTTAGTTTAATAACACCCTCTTCTAAAAAGGGTCTTTTCAGACTTTTTGTAAAATAGCATCCAATACAAAAAATATTACTCCTACATACTGATTAAATAATATTATGCTCAGTTAGTTTTTAAATGCTCAAAATTTACTTAGAAATACCTACCTAATTTGATTTAATTAGAGTAAAAATTTGAATTTTACGGCTCAAAATGCTTTTAAATATCAACTAGTTTAATAACACCCTCTTCCAAAAAGGGTATTTTCAGACTTTTTATACCACATTTAATGCAGTGACTAGGACATAACTAGGAAGAGCCTTGATAGGATTTTAAACACAAATGAGCCTGCAGTTTTAATTAAAAGTAACATTGACATTAATTCAAAAGCAAACAAGATAAAAAAAGAGATGATAGAAAAGAGAACAAGATTTTACATAGCCAAAAAACAGTCTGTCACAATAATACAATGCTGAACATATTGCCATCTCTTATCACCAGTTTATGACAAACAGTGACAGAGATAAATTTAAGTGGAGCTTTTATAACAAGCAATTGCTGTGCTGTCCCACTGCTGGGCAAAGCTACTTCCTTTCATTTGTCATAGCCCTGTGCCAAATCCTGCCAACTTAAATTGTAAAAGGACTACATTATTCTACTCATACCACCATTATGCTAATATTTTTTACATGTCAAGGTTTTATTGAAGGTCTGACCTTCTGACGTTTTATGAAAGTTAACAAACTATTGTAGGTAGGTACGTAGGTACCAAGACCTCATAAAAGAATTTAAATAATAAATTAAAATGGGAATTTAATTTTTAGTTATCTTTATATAAATTAAATATTTTACACCAAAGCATGGGCAGCAGCATCTACCTGAGTACTTAGCACAAATACTGCAATCACCAATCCAGCCAAGCGATTATGGCAAATCCCCCCATTGCACTCTATGAAGGTCTCGTTGCAGTAGACAAAATAGGCCTTAGTTGTTTGTAACAACTCCATGGTAGGTAGGTATTTTGTTTTTCACATACAAACACACACATAACATCATAACAGTTACATAAATCATACAAGAAGTCCCAATCCTCGATAGGATCACAAGGAGATGCCTGTGTCGTGGGCCACAGGCACTACGAGTACCATAGTACCACAACACCCAGACCTTAACAAATAATTGTCCCACAACCAGGTACCAAAATTCAACATATACTTGTGCAAATATTTGATAATAAATAACGAAATAGACAAACTTGTCCAAATAAATAATAGACTAGGTATTTGGACAAAAGCAAACAGACGAATTTGTCCAAATAATGGAGTATTTGCACAAATTTGTCTCTGCAAAAGTTGGAAAATTCTCACCTTTAGCTGATATAAGGAGCTGCGAGTCCACCACTTTGTTTGGCCAGTACTCCTCAAATTCAGTGCCCGGCGGGAAGTAACTTTTAATATCCGACAAACTGATCACTGAACATGTCTCACTGGCAAACAGCTCATTTCTGATCCCCTGCACTTTACAACAGAACTTCAGGTACGACAAGTCCCAACCCTTCAACTGATCTGCTTTCAACTTCAAATTGTCCGTCTCACCTTCAAAGTAAAACAAGGGAACAAACTTCTGATTGTCTCGCACTGTGTATGGCACAACAGATTCCTTATTTATTCGGATAAAACCGCACTTGTCCTTATTGTTTGTGGTGCCTCGTAATAACTTATTATAACACACATCTAAGAAATTATAGAACTCATAGGCATCCGATAACCGTACAACCAGGTCTTTCTGCGTGAAAGGTTCCCGACCAAACTGTCCGTCACAATGCCTGTTGTTGATCTCGTTGAGTAGCCGAGCCTCGATCTCCGTGATGTAGTAACTTCTGATACATGTGCACGAGTAGATGTCCGCATGGAGGTAATTTAGATACTTGTTTAACAGTTTGATCTCAACCATCCGGACGGCGACGTATTTCTCTCCAGAGCGATAGATGTAAGGGATGTGGCACTTGCCAAGCATATCCCAGCCGAAGTGTCCCTTCCAACTGGATTCGTCGGGCGCCGGGGTCTTCTTGTCACCGTCGCCAGTAGGGCGCGCAGGCTCGGGCGCGGCGCCGGCACCCGGCTTGCGCGTCAGGAAGTTTAAGATGCCCATCTGTCCGCCCGCGCCAGGTGGAGCCGCGCCCGCCATGGCGCCGGGCAGGGGCCGCGCCGCAGCCGCTGAAGCCGCCAGCGCCTTCGCCTTGTTGGCCTCCACCATTTTGGCGGCCAGCTCTCTGATCTCCGCCTCATCGGGCCTCTCCGTCTTCACTTTGACCGCGGGATCCATCTTAGCTTTGTTTATTTCTATTTAACTCGCGAAACGTTCGAAAACTGTAGGAGCTGCGTTACACTCCAGATAGTCCGAGCCTTAGGCTACATGATGCGCCCCCACATTGACAATGTTTCAGTCAAAAATAAGTAAACAATCGTACTGCAAGATGCGCATTCGACTTATCACTTCCTTTAGTAGATTTGACAGTTCGCTGAATGCGATAGTTGTTATCAAAAATGTTAATCACTCGCTCTATATGCGTTCACTGCTTGCACTGCACACGCTCCGCACTTTGGGGTCCTACGGCCATGATGTGATGGAGGCCGACCGACGACGTCACGAGCTGGAAAATAAGTTTCCGCACTTTTGCTGAACCAAACTTTTAAAAACAGTTTTCGCGGCAATTCATTAGGCATGTGCCGGATTTACTATTTGACGAGTTATAATTTAATTTTGAGTGGAAATAGTAATTTTTCTGTATTTTTTCCTCTCTGTGGTAGGTAAGGAACATGAAACCCAAAATTTGTGAAATTCCCAATACCGTTGGCTGGGTAGTCTCGTGGGGAGTTCACATCTCGTGTACATTTTTCACCTTTTGGTGACTCAGCATCGAACAAAATGGCCACTGACAAGGCTTTGTTGGCCAATCAGGCCTTTGCTGGCGGTCATTACCTACTCTCCGATGACGTAGCGCTGCACTCCCCACGAGACTACTTCTCAAGGACTTTTCATTTTTGTTCTAAATTTGAACATGCTATTTTTAGGTAAGTCCTGCTAGATTCCTCGTGATAGCGTGCACACATACGTTTTATAAAAATAAACATTCTACACAGATTCATCAAAAGAAAACTATTTCTTGATTAGCTAAAACTAATTTATGAATGTACTCTACAAAGTAGTCGCAGCTGGAAGTCTCGCGGCGCCGTTTTACTGCTCTTTCGACGTTCTCATTTGCCACATGCCACGAACATCGACTCTAACCCATTGGAATAAGGTCGAAGCATTTATCAAGTCTTTCTAATGTGTGCCTTAGTGCGTAATGTAGCGAGACTGGCCGACGCGCGCATTCCATGAACAATACTCCCCTGCAAGAGTGAACGAGACCGAGGCAAGTAAAAAGTAATGTCAAATGTTTAGGTAGTATTTTACTATGGATGGATGGCCGCAAGAGAACAATATAACTAGGTTAATTATGACGTCTAATGGTAGGTAGGTTACCTACTTATTGCAATAAAAAAAGCTTACGTAAGCTTATTTTTCTTAAGAATTATGTACTTAAGTCCTGGTTGAATTTTATTTTGCTTTGGCTCCTTGCTTTTTTTACAACTATGTACCAAGACGTGTAAAATATTTTTTTTATGACCTTCCTACATGTAGTTACTAATAAGTAACGTAGGTATCCTACCTAGCTAGGAACCTATGCTCTAGCTAGAAGTACCTATCTACTAGATAAATAAATTAGCATAAGTACTTTATGTCTCTATGCATAAGTAGGTACCTATTTACGTTGTGGCGGGACGGGCCACATCTCTGCGTGTTATTAGGTCGGTAGGTAGTAGGCACCTACTTTACCTAGGCTAAAAGTATGTGCACCCAGTTCCTCCTAAGCTCCTAACTTTTCAATGGGTAATTCTAGTTTAAAATTATACTTCACCAGTTTTGAAAAGCATTCCTATGGGATATTTTTTGTCTTGAGCGCGTTTAGCATACAGATACGGTTCCATAGGAAATGAAGTAATTGGCCAAGTACGTGTCGGTCCAGGCCACGAATAATGTAGGGTTCCGTAGTCAAGACACAGTTTTCCCTCCATATCTTAAAAAGTGCTGTATCCGAGTTTTTATAAAGAGTTTCCTCCATGATCCACTAACATAAGTGACGAGATTCTAGGTTAAAAAGTTTAGAAATGGTAACGTGGATTCCATCGTTTTGTTTACAATCTCCATCGTGACGAGTTTGGCGGGGTTTTTATACAAGGGGAGCAAACTGCACTATCGACCTCTCGTGCGCACATTTCCTTGATTGCTCGCATGGTGGGTACCATGGTACTACCACTGTTATTTATTTATTCAAAAAACAAGTACATGTAAACAGATTATACAAAATATATAACATAACATAACACCCAACAGTCACATACGTAGTCTTGATCCCACACTAGGATTCCCTGTGTTGTGGGTATCAGGACCTACGAGTACCATAGTACAATAACCTTGAGCAAATATTTGCAGATTATATAAACATTTGTCCTGCAGCGGGAATCGAACCCGCAATCTCTTGCATCTTAGCCGGCTACTCGCCCGGCGCACCACAGAGGTCGTCAATATGTTAGTAGCTATAAGCTAAGTTATGTTAGCAGCCCTGCTAGGTTGTACCTGTGTTACGGCGGCTAAATCTTCCTATTTTTTTTGACCGACTAGCCGGTCATCAACTGACACGATTTACAAAGAAGTAAGGCGTTGCCAAACTTATATCTACTTTCTCTTTTACTCGTAGCTAGGTTCCGTGGGATGGACAAAGATATATGATCACTAATACGATACACAGATGTAAGGCGGCAACGTCTTATGACTACGTCCATTGTGATAATTCGTCCAAGGTTACGAGAATCAGGGCCAGCCAGAAAGTGTTGGCTAACTAGTGAGGCTAGCTAGTGTTCTAACAAATATGTAGTGTAGTGCAAGGCATGGCTGACTCAATTCAATTTGAGGGCTTTTCATCTTCGATTAAAAAGAAAAAAAGTAGTTCAAATTGGTTTGATAGATGGCGCTGACTCAACTGTATCAATCAAGATTGCCTGTGGTGCACGCGTATAAAACTATTATTCTAAGTAGCGTGTAAGTAGTATTATTTAAGTCATGATATTCTGTTTGTGATTGCTTCTTGAGTGTGCGCTAGTGATTTCGTGGTATTTTTAAAAGTAGGCAAAAATAAATACCACGAAACGAAAATTATTTCTACGTTGTCGATGTTGACATTTCACTTTATTTTGACACTTGACAGTTACGTTACAGAGCAGCGCCATCTATTTTCAATGCTGAAAGCATGATTTGAAACGGCCGTGATAACCCCTCATTGTCAAACTCAAATCTGACTGGCTGACTTCAGTCGCTCACCCTTTGGCGCGTGGACCTTCGTCCTTCGCATAAAATGATGAAACTATCCTCTTCACTACACTTTTATCAAGCGCATTCTTTGTTACGAAATTATATATTACTAGTTGCGCCCCGCGGTTTCACCCGCGTGAATAATGATGAAAATTGATGAAGATGATGATGATGATGAAAAGTAGCCTATATGTTAATCCAGGGCGTAAAGTATCTCCATTCCTCACTCAAATCCATTCAGTAATTTTTACGTGAAATAGTAACAAACATCCATCCATACTCACAAACGTTCGCGTTTGATGATGATGATGAAAAGTAGCCTATGTGTTAATCCAGGGCGTAAAGTATCTCCATTCCAAATTTCACTCAAATCCATTCAGTAGTTTTTACGTGAAAGAGTAACAAACATTCATCCATACTCACAAACTTTCGCGTTTCATGATGATGATGATGATGAAAAGTAGCCTATGTGTTAATCCAGGGCGTAAAGTATCTCCATTCCAAATTTCACTCAAATCCATTCAGTAGTTTTTACGTGAAAGAGTTACAAACATCCATCCATACTCACAAACTTTCGCGTTTATAATATTAGTAGGAAGTAGGATAGGATAGGAAGGATTATATTAGGTATATTAGAATAGCGAGGCGAAATATATGGTTGCCGTTGGTTCACTCCACTTTGATTCTACCACACTGTGTATGTACTGTCAGTGGCCCTGTGACTTTGTCAGACAGATAGCCAGCCAGTCGCACAGCGTAAAGCTTAGTAATAGGGTCCCGTTGGTACCCTACGGGTACGGAACTCTAAAAAAATATAAAACAAGTCTCCCAGTCAGTGGCACAATCTGCGTCACTGCGTAGAACGAAACGCAGATAACGTTATCCTCTGGTCAAGTTCTTCGAAAAATTAAATACTACAGTTTATTGTTTCTTTCGAAAATGATTATATAACCTTTATTATGCGTACAACACACCATGGTTAACACAATAAGTCATAAAATGTTTTTATTAGGTACTCTACAAATAGTTCAATTATGTATCTTGACTATCATGCTTGAGGCACCTAAAAAAGTAGAAACGAAACGTTATTGAAATGAAAATGGATGACGTTTCGGCGTCATCTGAAAAGAATAGACATTCTTTCCTTGACTTTACAAATGTAATTTCATGAAATAAACTTACAGAGTGATCAATGTAAAAGTGCGGCTTATCATGTTATGATTTAAATAACATCACCATGGTCTTTGAAACCGTATGTGACACGTATTTATTCGTAACCAGAACAGTGGATTTTCTATCAGAAGTTCTAATATTTTATAACTCTATCCTTACCGCGAAACTTATGAAATTGAATTTTGCGTACTATTTGAAAGCAAACTTTTCAAATGGATAGAACGGATATTTTTCTATGTGATGAGAATGAGCATGTGAGGGTGTGTCGGGTTTGCCTCATCAGGGATGTGAGAATGTACGACCTCCAGAGTTACCCCTTGGAAACGTATTTTGAAGCTATTATTGGGATTCCTGTGAGTACCAATAAGGATTCTGCATCCAATAAAATAAAAAAAACAAAATAAATTGTGAATTAATAATAATTAAGTACACCTTATTAGAATATTTAGTAGGCAGTATGTTTTGAAATATTAAAAAAATAATATTTAGGAACAGCAAGTAGGCACTGGCATAGGCTATAACCCTATTGGTTGGGTTGTAAATAAGGGGGCACTGAGGAAAAAAGACTGACAATATATCGCAGAAAAAAAGATTTCTCGATCAAAATTGGTCCCCTTGGAAAAAAAAATAAAAAGGTAAAAAAAAAAATTATTTCTCAAAATTTGTCAGTAATTTTTCAGTGCAGAGAGAGATTTTGCCTCAGTGCCTTATTAACACTCCGACTCCCGATTATTGAATTAAACAATATTTTGATGTACCACCTCTTCTTGTCTAAACCAATTGTCTTGTTCTGTCTATGCACAGCACAAGGTATGAGAAGATATTTAAAAAAAAAACTTAAGTTAGATTTATTCCTTTTGCAGGTGATAAATACGATGGACCTACCTCCGTACCTCTGTTTTGAGTGTGCTAATCTGGTGAAGAAGTACTCATTGTTCCGGGAACGCTGTCTGACCGGACAGGCCACTTTGTACAGCATTCTTCAAAGCTCTGGAGAGGTACTTTTATTACTATCAATGGCAGTTATGTGACCATCCTGAAATACATTTTCCTATTTGACCATCTTAAAAGTTCCAGTCCAGAATTTATTACAAAGATCAACAAGAAAAAATGTTATTCGTTGCCCTGGATTGCTGCATATTTCTATATTTTCAATCCTTTCACCAGAGAGGTTGCGTGTTTGATTCTTGCTGGGGAACAAATGTTGACATTATGACCCGAAACTAATATAGGTAATATATTCGTTTCGGGTCTACGTGTTATGGTAACGTGGTACTCGTAGTTTCTGATACCTAAGACACAGGGAATCCTAGTGTGGGATGGACTATGTATGTGACTGTTGGGTGTTATGTTATGTACCACCCTGGTTCCTTCATCAGTAGTCAATAGGCCTGTTTCAAGACCACCCTATCTTAACCTAGTTACTGACCTACCGAAGGGAGACCAAGAAAGAACCAGTAACACACAGTTACAGTACCACACACACACAGTTACAGTAACACATAAAGTTACAGTAATACACACAGTTACAGTAACACCCACCGTTACAGTAACACACACAGTTACAGTAACACGCATAGTTACAGTAACACACACCGTTACAGTAACACACACCGTTACAGTAACACACATAGTTATGGTAAAACATACAGTTACAGTAACAGTAACAGAGAGTGATACCAAGTGACATGACAGAAATAATTTGTATGAGTTGGATTAATGTAAATGTCACAGATATCAGCGGTAAATATCCACACTGTACAGGTCAAAGAAAAAGAGTTAAACCAAATCGACAGGCAGAAGTGGCACCTCACATCAAAACTGACCACCCACAGTTTAAAAGACAACACGTACTATGCCGAAGAAGGCATGCCACTCCACAAAGTGAAAGAAGAGCAGACGATTTTTGATGATTTTGAGATCACCGTGGACTGTATTAAAGAGGAAGATGACTTCACAATGGATGTGGATATCGGACATTCGAGTGATGAACCATTGTCCGTTCATAAGGTTGTAAGTACATTTTGTTAAGATAAAGCAATTCAAAATGATCCATAACATTAAATAATTCAAAATGATTCATCAGATTAAGGAATTCAAAATGATCTATGAGATTAAATAATTCAAAATGATTTATCAGATTAAGGAATTCAAAATGACCCATAATAAGATTAAGTAATTCAAAATGATCCATGAGATTAAATAATTCAAAATGATCCATGAGATTAAATAATTCAAAATGATCCATCAGATTAAGGAATTCAAAATGACCCATAATAAGATTAAGTAATTCAAAATGATCCATGAGATTAAATAATTCAAAATGATCCATGAGATTAAATAATTCAAAATGATCCATCAGATTAAGGAATTCAAAATGACCCATAATAAGATTAAGGAATTCAAAATGACCCATAATAAGATTAAGGAATAACTTTTGAAACTATCATGGTTATTAACATAATTATCACTAGAAACGGGCTATTTACCATGATTTTTGAGTTTTGTTGATTCCCGATATTTCGGCACAGTTTCATGCGCCATGATCACGGGTAAACCGAAGTCTTTGCGAGTAGATTTTTATTGTTATAGGTAGCCGTAACGATCTACCCTCTTTCTCACTCTTTTGGCACTCTTTCTCACTCTTTTTGGATAATTAAGATTAAGGAATTCAAAATGATCCATAATAAAATTAATGAATTCAAAATTATCCATAATAAGATTAAAGAATTCAAAATCCTACTAATATTATAAACGCGAAAGTTTGTGAGTATGGATGGATGTTTGTTACTCTTTCACGTAAAAACTACTGAATGGATTTGAGTGAAATTTGGAATGGAGATACTTTACGCCCTGGATTAACACATAGGCTACTTTTCATCATCATCATCAATTTTCATCATTATTCACGCGGGTGAAACCGCGGGGCGCAACTAGTAATCCATAATAAGATTAAGGAATTCAAAATGATCCATAATCTTTTAACCGACTTCACAAAAAAGGAGGAGGTTCTCAATTCGGTTGTATTTTTTTTTTGTATGTTTGTTACCTCATATCTCCGTCGTTTATGAACCGATTTGAAAAATTCTTTTTTTATTGGAATTGATATACTTCCAGATTGGTCCCATTTTTTCAGAATCCAGTTCTGATTGTGGAATCCATGAGGAATTGAGGGAACTCCTCAAATATTATAGGCATACATATGGCGATTTTGATTTTTTCAGCAACAAACCAAGCATTTGCATTCAGAAAGTATCATAATCCTTTCACAACTATGGTTCTTTCATAAATATTTTTTCATCCAAAATTATTTAGTCGAATACAATGGCGGAAGTCGGTTTTTTAACCGACTTCCCAAAAAAGGAGGAGGTTCTCAATTCGGTTGTTTTTTTTTTTTTTTTTTTTTTTTAATGTTTGTTACCGCATATCTCCGGCATTTATGAACCGATTTGGAAAATTCTTTTTTTATTTGATTAGATATACTTCCAGATTGGTCCCATTTTTTTCAGAATCCAGTTCTGATGATGGGATCCATGAGGAATTGAGGGAACTCCTCAAATATTGTAGGCATACATATGGCGATTTTGATATTTTCAGCAAGACACCAAGCATTTGCATTCAGAAAGTATCATAATCCTTTCACCACTATGGTTCTTTCATAATTTTTTTTTCATCCAAAATTATTTAGTCGTATACAATGGCGGAAGTCGGTTTTTTAAATGAAAAGTTATTAAATGAAAAGTTATTATTTTTTAACCGACTTCACAAAAAGGAGGAGGTTCTCAATTCAGTTGTTTTTTTTTTTGTATGTTTGTTACCGCAAATCTCTGGCGTTTATGAACCGATTTGGAAAATTCTTTTTTTATTTGAATAGATATACTTCCAGATTGGTCCCATTTTTTCAGAATGCAGTTCTGATGATGGAATCCATGAGGAATTGAGGGAACTCCTCAAATATTGTAGGCATACATATGGCGATTTTGATATTTTCAGCAACAAATCAAGCATTTTCATTCAGAAAGTATCATAATCCTTTCACCACTATGGTTCTTTCATCATTTTTTGTCATCCAAATATTTAGTCGAATACAATAGCGGAAGTCGGTTTTTTAAATGAAAAGTTATTTATAATAAGATTATGGAATTCAGAATTATCTGTGAGGATTAAGAGGGTGTATGGAATGCAAATTAACAAGCAAAAAGTGGGCATATAACAGAGAACAATAAAACTGATTAGCAACCTGTGTTAGGGAAAATTTCATGAAATGATTTTGAAAAATATATTTTTCCACAAAAATAACTCATAATAAGTATTTATAAATATTTTTGAGTCCATTTTTATTTTAAGGTTAAGGAGAAAAAGAAAAAACTTAAAAAGAAAAGCAGAAAGAAAAAGGAGGTTGTGGAAGCAAATATAGAAATTAAAAATGATATAGATATTGAACAAGAAGTTCTAGAACTGCAAGAAACAGTAAGTTCTTTTTACCTATTGGTATATAGACATCACAATAGATATATAGACAACAATGTTTTTACCCGATTGTGCCATGTCGAGGGTTATTGAAGAATCTTTCATACAATATCTGTCATCATGACCGCTGGTTACCCTAACCGCCCGTTTAAGTGTTTGTGAACTTGGACCTAAAGTTTCACATATATAAAGTTATTAAGTATTAATTCATCATCATCATCATCATCATCAGCCTGAAGTAGTCCACTGTGGCCTCCCCAATACAATGCCACAACGAAGTCTTGTCTCCATCCATCTTTGTCCTGAGACAAGAAGGAACGAGGTGATCCATAAAAGAACCAAGTTTACCGACGTGGCATTGGACAGGTCATATAGCTCGAAACGGTAACTGTTGGGGAATAATGGTTCTCGAACGGTGACCACGAACCAAACAAGGAATTGAAGACCTCCTTGATGGACCGACAACATTGTACAAGCAGCAGGAAGTCGGTGGATAGGGGCGGCTCCAAACCGTTCATCGTGGCATACTACGGGGAAGGCATATGTTATGTCCAGCAGTGAACTTCTATGGGCTGATGATGATGATGGACGACCTCTGTGGCGTGGCGGGTGAGCCGCCTAGGATGTGAGAGGTTGCGGGTTCGATTCCCGCTCCGGGACAAATGTTTGTATAATCTTCTAATATTTGTTCGTGTGGTCTGGGTGTTATGGTACTATGGTACTCATATTTCCTGATAACCACGACATAGGGAATCCTAGTGTGGGATCAGGACTACGTATGTGACTGTTGGATGTTTTGTTATGTTATGGTGATAACATCGATTTTTTAAATACCTATTCCACAATGATCGCGGTGGTGTACTACTTAAGAGGGCACTATACTACAATTTAGGCTCCCTCTTTAACGCACGCGAAAACCTGCGCGCCATCTCGCTCGCGCTAGCGAGCGTCGTGCACAAAACTGTAGTTTTATGTTTATTAGGTCGAAAATAATGTGTTTATCAAAAAACTGATTTTAGCATTAGAATACATAGTTGTTACCTACTTGTTACAGTAAAATTTAACTTAAAACACAGTAGTGTTCCTGAGATCACATTCAAAACAAATGCGATACAAGGATTTTTCATTAAATAAAACTATCGAGGTTTTTTTTACATTATCGTCTTTTCAACTTCACATAATAAATGCAAAAATATAAAATTTTCATATTCCAAAATATTTATCTCGTAGAACCCGTAGATACTGAGTTCTAGATCGATTTTGTTGGGCAAAATCACATATGACGCCTTCTTAACCAAGTCTTACCATAGGTTGAGCAACAACCAGAGACTACAGAGGCACGAACACAACCAGAGCCGCCTAAACGCAAGCAGAGAGGCCGACCTCGAAAGACGGAGGACAAACCGGCCAAGAATAGAAGAACCAGAAACACGGGTGGGGTTCATTCAGAGGATATCAACTTGGACGAATACGTCACTGTTGTCAAGCTCACGGTAAACTAATTGTTGCTGGTTCTTTCTTGGCCACACTGCCTTAGGTCAATGACCAGAGGCCTAAGCACGAAAGAGTCCCAAGCACGAATATCTAACGTTATCGAGACGTTAGCGAGACGATTTAAACATCAAATATCAATCAACTTACAAAGATTTCAAAACACCCTAATGACATTGGCCAATATATGACGTTGGCGATCGTCTCGATAACGTTAGATATTCGTGCTTACCCCACTGTTGGTATCGAGACGCTAGCGAAACGATAGTAAATGACAATTACAAAAAATTAACATACCATGACAACGCGTCATTGGCCAATCTAAACCTAACCCAACCTTAATCTAAATCTAATCTATTACTATTTAACCTATCTATTATTTATTATTTGCATATGTAATTATTGGCATTTTTTATTTTTTTGTTATTATTTATGTTTCGAATTTGTATGTTTGTTCACTTGTGTATTATTGTAAACTGTAAACGACTTCTTGTAACTATGACTTTCCTAAGTGCATGTAATAAATGCCTATTGAGAAAATAGCTAAATAATTTTAAATTGAATATTTGACATAGACTATCGTCTCGCTAGCGTCTCGGTACCGTTAGATATTCGTGATTACCCCACAGTACGGCTAGCACAGGCTGACTAATCTTAATACCAAAGACGCTAGGCGAGACGACCGCAAATGTTTATATTGACCAATGACATCGGGGTAGTTTGAAATCTTTGTAATTTGAAGGTCTAGTGGCGCGCGCGCGGAAACAGACAACAGCTCACTAGCGTGCTCTCCTACAAATAATTTCTAAAAAATAGTTCAAAGTTTAGTTTCAGTGTTTATTTTATGCTAATCCGTTCCCTAAGAACTTTTCGCTAAAAACTTATTAATCTACTAACATTAAACCAGTTTTAAAAGTGCTTTCTAACAAAATCATCTTGCAAGTGATAACAATATTACACAATTATTATGACCTTGGACACATTTCGGCGCACGAACGCTTCGGTTACTATGCTTACTTTTGACTAATCTGTGGTGGTGGTGTTGCGCTTTGGACTTTCGGGACCACTAACATAAAGAGCTTTGAATATTTTGAACTAAAACTTTCAATAGTGGATTGGTGGATTTGACTAATTGAAAGTGACAAATTCTATGATAGCTTTTTGAACTCTGAACGAAAATATCTGTAAACAAAACGATTGTATTTCTACAATAATGTACCCTGAAAATTCATCTTATTATTATTTGTGAATTTTAAATTGAAATTCAGGACATTTTATGGATTTTGCATATATTGTTACCTACTACTATGGCACTTACAAGAACGCCCGTAAAAATAAACTTGGACTGTGGAGGATGTCTGAAGAAAATTACAGTCAGGCACTATTTAAAATGTAGTGAATGCTTACTAACTTATGACCTGCAGTGCGCAAACGTGTCTACTCCAAGATGGCTCAGGCTAACCAATGAGCACAAAGAACGTTGGAAATGCTGCGGTTGCATCAAGCCGAAAACGGATAATACAAACACTCCGGTTGGCAATCATTATATGTACATTGCAAATGAAAATATTACTCTGAGAAAACCTAGAAGACTACTTCAAGTGTCCCCGGAAAATCTTTCAGCATGCACAACCTATGAAAGTTCTCTCTGCGACCACTCAAGATATTCAACGGACGTCTTTGAAGACGAAATTTCTGAGCTCAATAAATGGAAAATAGAACTGAAAGGCCTCACACAACATCTTATACAAGCGAAAGAGGAAATTAACAACCTATACATTGAGAACTCAATATTGAAGCAAAAAATTGCGGAACTCACTGCCACCAGTGTATGTTCCTTTCCTTGCGACCATACCGCACATTGTGAGTACCCATCGTCCATTGATCATGCCGGCCATAATGCGCACCCTGCTCCTATCAACCATTTAGACCACATTACGGGCCCTGCTCCTATCGACCATGACGACCACGATGTGCGACTTGCTCTAGTCGACCACGCGGAAACTTCTAAAATTAATGCGAGCCACGTTCTCATCGGGCACGCCGACCAAGGTCCGTGCCCTGATTCAAACTACTACGCCAATGATGTGCTCCCTGCTCTCGTTGCCTATGCGGACCATGACGCCCGCTCTGCTCCAGTTGACTACGATAAAAACAATGAGTGCCCTGCTCCAGTCGCCTACACCAACATTGATGTGCGTCCTGCTCTCATCGATCACGACGACCACTATACGTGCCCTGCTCCAGGCAGTTATGTCGATATCTTCCCTGTTCCCGTTGACGACTACACCGACCACGATGCGCGCCCTACCCCCGTCAGCCATGGCATCATCGATGCGCGCTCTTCTTCTGCTGATAACGCTACTCACGTTGCGAAATCAGGGGACTTCATCAACCATGACACCATGGTTCCAACACCAAATATTGCTTTGATGAGCAACACCAAAAATGTTACTAGATTGACAGTAGAGCATCACAGGAAGCCCAAGATAATTATAGTTGGAGACCAAACGTGCAAAAATTTAGCATCGAAACTTATTCTGGAACGTTTGAAGGTCAAAAATACAAATGAATATAGTGTTACAAATTGCTGCTACCCAAATGCACCAACTAGCTATATTCTGGAAAACTCGAAATTGAGTGAAATGGAACTGAAAGAAGATGATTGGGTAATATTATCCACAGGATCTAATGAAAGTAACCCTACTACCTTTTTTATAGAAATTTCGGCAATGTTAAAGAAACTGACTAAACCCAATATTATAATAACTGAAATTGTACGTAACCCGTACCTAAATGAGGAAAAACTCAATACCTATTTAAAAAACATTATCAAAAATTTCAAAAATTGCAATTATGTAACGGCATATAGTAACAGATACATCAAAAATGTACAAAAAAATGCATCATATCTACATGAAATTAATGATTTCATCAACATAGAAGACTATAGGAATTGCTTTATAGGTAAGAATATAACTAAAATGTCAAAGAGGAAAAGTAATGCTGAAATGTTTAAATCTAATATTCCCACTGCAATCAAAACCTCAACCAAAATAGAAAACAAAAAACTAAAACCGGGAACCATTCCATTCTATTTTGAGAAAATGAATAGAATTAATAAAACGATAAAATATAATGAAGTGACACAAATTGACGACAAAAATACACCTCGAATTGATAAAATACCTGAGAGACTTGGGAGACTGACTCCAAAAAATAGAACTTTGCCTGATGAAGAAAAGTTGACATCAGAAAAGTTTTTTCGTGAACAATAAAAATAAATTCAATATAATGCACCTCAACGTGCAAGGTATAAGATCCAAAGTTGACCAACTTGAAATTTTTACGAGTTCTCGCCGTGTAGATGTTCTTTGCATTGATGAAACATTTTTAAAAAATGATGATAATGATTTTTTACAAATTGATGGATTTCAGAAAGCTGCGTTTTTTTCAAGGAAAAGTAAATCTCGGAGAAGAGTTGGAGGTGGAGTTAGTATACATGTTAAAAATTCAATTAATTTCAAAAAGTTAGATTGGATATCAAAGATGTCGATAGAACGGCATTTTGAATGCTGTGGAATAATACTAACTGAAATAAACTTTATTATAATATGCGTATATAGAACACCTGACAGTAATTTTGACCTGTTTATAAATTGTCTAGAGTCTCTTTTAAATAAACTTGCAGTAAGGTTACAAAATAATAAGAAGAAAGTAATTATATCTGGTGATTTTAATACTGACCTCTTGGTTAAAAATAAAAACAGTGATATGTTTATCAATACACTTAAGATGTTTAATATGCATCCAACTGTATTTACACCCACTAGAATCACCGCTCACTCACAAACATGTATTGATAATATATTAACTAATATTAAACTTTATAATGTAGAAGTTCTAAATTTAGGGATATCGGACCACACTGCGCAAATATTAAGCGTTCCAATTACCATAAGTTATTTAGAAAACTTTTGGTATGCTGAGAGACGAAACATCGATATTCATTTAGAAATATTCAATAAATATTTATCCCAATTAAGTTTCTCTGAAGTATATTGTGAAAACGATCCTAATTTGGCTTATGGAAAGTTTATGGAACTACTAAGTCTAATATTTTACCTTTGCATTCCATTGGAAAGATACAAGATAACATATAAGAAGAAACTGAACTGGAAATCTAAAGGCATAGTCATATCAAGTAAAAAAAAGCGGCAAATTTATTTACAACATTTAAGAAATAAAGACCAAAGCAATTGTGATCAATATAGTAAATACAGTAAATATTTAAAAAAAGTAATACGAATTTCGAAGAAAATTTCTAATATAAATTATATAAACAAAAGTACGAATAAAACAAAAGCCACATGGGGAATAATTAAACAATACACTAATAATAACAACACTATACATACTACAATAGATAGTATTAAAATAAATGAACAAAACGTGACAAATCCTCTTGATATTGCTAAACAATTTAATAACTACTTTATTAATTTAAACAGTACCAACCAAATCAATCTACAAATGCAAAAGCATACGAAAAAAACTAACTGTAATAGTATCTTTCTAACTCCGGTAGATGATGAGGAAATTAAAAATATAGTCAGAAAATTAAAAAATACCAAAAGCTCAGGCCATGACAATATTCCTATCCAAATTATAAAAAGTAGCATAGAATTATTAGTAAAACCATTAGTACATATTATAAATTTGACATTTGAGCACGGCTGCTTTCCTTCTGATTTAAAGAAAGCACTCATTAAACCATTACACAAAAAGGGACCAAAAACTGACATGGGTAATTTTAGACCCATAGCTATTCTTCCTAGTATATCCAAAATTTTTGAAAAGGCCATTTATAATAGAATCACTTCTTTTCTAGACTCTAATAATATCATAAATCCAAATCAATTTGGCTTTCAAAAAGGAAAAAATACAACTTTAGCTGTGTTTAAGACTTTGAGACAAGTATGGGAGGAAATAAACATTAATAAGCCCGGTATTGCCCTGTTTCTAGATTTATCCAAAGCATTCGACTGTGTAGTCCACAGCATTCTACTGGATAGACTCGAAGAAATAGGCATAAGAGGTGCAGCTTTATCATTAATGCAATCATATTTAGATGGAAGAAGTCAATCAACTATGATAGATATGTACAATAGGAGCACAAAAACTATAGAACGATTAGAGTCTGGCTTTGAGAATATATTGCTTGGGGTACCACAGGGTAGTGTGCTAGGGCCATTATTATTTCTTATTTACATTAACAATTTACCACAAATAACAAGACATTTATGCGTCATGTTTGCAGATGATGCCACGATTTTTGTACAACAGGAAAATTATAACATAAGTGAGTTTGAGACTGAAATAAATAGTACGCTTAGTAACATAATAGATTGGTTAGACTCAATCAACCTCAGAGTTAATATTGATAAAACGAAACTTTTAAGATTCAAACACTATAATACACCTTCAATTAAATTAAATATTTCACACAATGGTTGCAATGTTGATGAAGTGGGTGTAATTAACTTCCTTGGCATACAAATTGACACCAATTTAAACTGGAAATCACACATCAGTAAAGTTAACCAAAAAATCGCCAAATATTACTATGCAATTTCAACACTAAGTCATGTTTCTTCAAAATCAATAGCAAAAAACACATATTATGGTCACGTTTTTCCTCAGTTATGCTATGGCGTTATTTTTTGGGGAAATTCAGTAAATGTAGAATCCGTATTTATAATGCAAAAAAAATGTATCCGTGCCATATATAATATGAAGAGCACAGAATCCCTCAGAACGGTTTTTAAGCAGAACAACTTTCTCACTCTGACAGGAATATTCATTTTAGAAATTTGTCTGTTTGTAAAAAATAATGTTACCTACTTTAACAAAAAATCTAGTCGAGCCGACAATTTACGTAGTAAGTATAGATATAATATTTGCATTCCGCAAGTTAATAATACAATGTTCTATAAAAGTACATATTATACGGCTATCAAAATATATAATCACTTACCAATAGATATAAAACAGCTAAACGGAAATATGTTCAAAAATAAATTAAGGAATTGGCTCGTTAGCAAAGTTCACTACAGTTTGCATGAATATTTCGATAGATAAAGGGTTTATTTATATCATATAATTAATAGTATATAAGTATGTACTAGTACATAATTATTGTCATTAGTGTAATACTACTAAACATTGTACGCCCGAAATGGGCAGACTGTTGATACCACATTACCTGTACCTACGATCTTTTTACACAGTTAACAATAAATGCTTCTTATTCTTATTCTTATTCTTAATATTTTACATTTCATACGTAACGATAGCAGCCTTTGCTAGCCGTACTGCTCTCTTATTGTCTAACAAACCTGGTAATAGCTTTCGATTACAATTTACGTGTATATTGCGCCGTGTGCTTTAGCTTCTTTTCAAGATCAGAAACATAAACCGAAATGTACTGTAAAATCTTAATCAAAACTAGTTCGTTAGACAATAAGGGGGTCGTTGTGACCGATGATGAAATAACAAATGTGGTGAAAGAATTCATTGCACCACACGTAACCTTCGCCGTTTGAGATCACATAGAATTGCGCGCTTGATTTTTTTGAGTGGAAAATCCATTGTTGTATGACCGGAATTCGAACCCACAATCTTTCAATTCCCACTAGACGTAGGGAGTTAAGATAATTCTTCAACTGTCTCCAGATGTTTATTAGCGTTATATTTGTAGATAGAAGAACAAATGGATGAGATTATCAAACGTAAAGATTCACACAACTACCAGAACGCAGCCTTCCAATGCAATCTGTGCTTCAAAGGCTTCATAGACGCCAACGCGTGGAAACACCATGAAGGGAAACACGATCCGGTAAGTTCCAACAACTACTGGAGTGCTGACTTCCAATGTGTTTCCAACGTAGGTATTACTACCTACTACATGTTACCGGTTGTTTCTTGGTAACCCTGTATTAGGTCAGAGACCAAAACAGTTTAGTGACCAATGGTGAAAAAACTGTTTTTTTCTATCATAATTCTAATTCCGATTCAAATGGGGGAGATAAGATAGGCAGCACTGTTCCTGCGCCCCTGCTGAGTAATGGATGAAGTTAAACAGGAGTCGATCAGCTCCTAAAGTCCGGTTTTTTCCTGGCTTCGTTCTTCTATCATATCTTCATCTTTTTCTATCATCTTTGAACGTGGAAAGCAATGGCGGTGATAGGCTCACTGCTTGTCACGTCTATATTCCTTCGTTTGTGCAACCCACGATGAAAAGAGGACCTTTGAGGCTCTGTCTACACCTTCGGGGGAAAAGGCGTGTGCTTATGTATGCGTATACTTATGTATATTTTTTTCTATTTCCTCAGAGTGCCGGTGACATCGAGTGTCCAGTGTGCAAGTTCAGATTCCCAACAAAACGTGCGTTGCAGAAACACGTTACCAATCACGAGAAGAAATACGCGTGCAAGTCTTGTCCCTACGTCTCTAAAACTACGTGAGTGTCTTGTCCCTACGTTTCTAAAACTACGTGAGAGTCTTGTACCTACGTCTCTAAAACTACGCGAGTGTTTTGTCCCTACGTCTTTAAAACTACATGAGTGTCTATGCCCCAGCGCAGCGGTTGTCAGTTCTGCTAGCTCGCAGCAGTATGAAAGCCTACCCATTGCCACTAAGTCAAAATCAAAAGTTAATCTTTGGATTAATACCCAGAGCCTATATTTTATTCATTCAAACATAACACCCAACACTCACATTCGTAGTCCTAATCCCACACTATGATACCCTGTGTCGTGGGTATCACGAACTACGAGTACCAAGGTACCACAACACCCAGACTCGGAACAAATATTTGCAGATCATGTAAACATTTGTCTCGCAGCGGGAATCGAACTCTCATTGAAATCACAAGGATCATTTTGAATCGTTTTATAAACTTAAATTACTTCTGTTCCAATACGACAAAACCTAGACATCAACTTGCTAATTCTGAGAGCTATGTCGGTGACCTTGGTTCTTCTGACACTCAGTTACTCATTCATTATTTACAGAACTCAAGCGAAACAACATCAAAGGTGGCATAAAGGTGTAACATACACATGCGAATACTGCGACGAAGTCTCTACGTAAGTTTATTGTTAGATTTCCTATCAAAGTCAAAAAGAACTTTATTCATTGAAATCACAAGGATCATTTTGAATCGTCTTATAAGCTAAAATTACTCCTGTTCCAACGCGACCAAGCCTAGAAGAATCAGGCAACAAACTCGGCTTGGCTTACAAAAATGGTCCGTCTTACCACTAGGTGAGAAGCGCCTGTGTGGTGCCTCGGAGCAAGGAGTTGCTGATACATAGTAACTTCTTCTTCAACAGCCTTTAGACGTCCACAGCTGGACGAAGCCTCCCCCATATAATGCGATGGGGGGATTTGCCATGATCACCACGCTTGGTAGGCGGATTGGTGATCGCAGTTTGTTGTTAAGTACTCAGATGGATGCTGCTGCCCATCCCCTGATGCAATTCCTTAGTCGGCGACATCCACGGGAGGAGAAAGAGGGGTATATTCTCAGACCGGACACACCACGGCACAACAACCTTATAAAACTATGTAGGTAAATAGGTAAGTAACAACAACAAAAATGTACACGAAATTACATTAGTATTAATGTAAAAAAGCTGCCGCCCTCGGTGAAGGAAGGCAATACATTTACCGGCGAGCGGAGCGAGCCATAAAATTTATGTATTTAAGAATGTGAACAGGTAAATTTTTTGCCTCAAACATAACTTTTATCGATTTATATTAATGTAATAATTTAAACTCCTCGCCTCTCCTTATTTCAATATGATAATAATGTAACATTTTGAATATTGGGGGTGGGGGGGAGGGTTGAACCCCCAAACTCCCTCCTTCCTGGCTACTCCCATGGTACAGATATTGCAAATTAATATCGTGTCAGTAACATTTTGTTTGTATTTCAGTAAATGGACGTCATACCTATCGCACGTGCGTATAAAGCATCCGTCGTCGTTCATCTGCTCCGTTTGCGGGTACTCCTTCGTCAGCCAACTTGGACTCACCATGCACAAAACTATGATGCATAAAGATGTCAACGAAACGGTAACAAAGAGATAGTTATGCAAATTTTTACAAACTAATACTTATTTTATAGGTCTTATAACGCATATCAAACTGACGGAGTAACATAACGCTTACAGGAGGGTTATGTTAGTACGGGTTTTGATAGTTTTCGAAACTATACGGGGTGTAAAAAGACAGCTCCCGAATACTGAAGGTACCGGTAAAGCTACCTATATCATAGCTATATAAAATAGCTTTCGCCTGAGAGGTGATTCATACCGGAGAAAACTTTTTTTTTCGTTTCGTATCGTATTTGTCAGCCAGCAATGTACGCATTTATTCCGGCCGCGCGAGTTCAACGCTCCCGGTCAGCTGATCGACCCGTGGGGCCAATATTTCTCATGTGCTTTTCATTGCTTTTTTTCACGTTTTTATTTATTAACGTGTTTTTAATAATGGAAAATAGGTTTTTGTGTTCCTTTAACGATATTTTATGGATACTTATAAAGAAAACACGAAAAAAAACGGACCAAAAGTAAGCATTTTTTTTCGTGTTTTTTCAGCTTAATTATTTTCATAATCATGGTCTGAATCCACTGTTTCAGTTTTCGGGAGTAGTCTTTTTACTCCCGGTATAAGAAAGAAAGAAAGAAAGAAAATTTATTTATTTCACCCATAGAAAACACAACACAAGATTCAACAAAAAGAAAAAACAAACAGAAACAAAAGATTAACATTAAAAATAAACATGAAGATCTATATAGATGATAATGTGTTGTGTGAGGTGAAATAGGTTCCTGTCTCAGCATAAGCTGCACCAGACCTGGAAAGGGCGAGCCGTTCCCAGGTCGGCGCGCCGTTGGTTTTCAGACAGAGCCTAGGTGAAGCCACGAACATCAATAAACACATTAATACAATAATAAAATATGTATGAAGTTTCGTTTTCTTCCATATATTTACTTGCAGCGCCCCTAGCGAAAACGAGAAGAAAACTAAGGACGCTGTCAGTAAATGTATGGAAGGAAACGAAACTTCATATAGTTTTCGAAAACTATCAAAACCCGAACTAGACGTGCAGGATACTTAACGCATATCAAACTGATAGGGTAACCTAAAACTTACGATCACAGCGCGGTCCGGGTTTTTTACCCACATCAGGCCCGGCCCCGACCCTGATGTATAAAGATAGTCCAATACTTATTTTAATAATTACAATTTTTAACTATTATCAGGCAAAGGCAGACAGCAGCGAGGAATCCGGCCCGTACTGTCAAGAATGCGACGTGAAGTTTGTTTCTTTGGAGGCCTACAAGCGACACATGGTCACTTCAGTCAAACATTCTCAGAGCGACGACTTTACGTGAGTTTGTACTAAATCAAATAAAAAGAATTTTATTCTTTGAAATCACAAGGATCATTTTTAATCACCCACTTGGTATACCATATCAACCACCCACTTGGTTTGGTGACTCACTATATCAATGGCTTGGCCACCATATCAACCACACATCTGACTTGGTCACTATAATAACCAGCCATCTGGCGATATCAACCAGGCTCGGTCAAGACCTTACACCACCTGTTTTAAACAAATCTGGCCAAGTTCCTGTACCACAAAAATATTCATAATTTAATTCATTTTAAATTTATCTACAGTAAAGGTTGTCGAGTATGCGGCGCCACATTCACAAACCCTGAGGAGTTGCGGCTACATCACCGAAAAGAACATGCGCGGAAGCGACCCAAAAACTACGGCAAGAAACCCGCTGGACACACATGGCCCGCTAAGTGCGAACACGTAAGCACTTATTGTTATTACCTACGGCATGTTCCACTGGACTATATTTTTTTCAACACGGTAAGCAGGATATTGTACAGGTATTTTATCGAATCCATTTTTAACTTGACCGAGCCGGCCTCCACTGGACCGATTACATTGTATTGGTAGCAGAAAGTCGGTGGATGGAGGTGGCTCAAAACCATTCGTCGCAGCGTTTTGGTGAGGCCTATGTCCAGCACTTCTATGATGGCAAATGACATCAAAGTTCTTACTCCATCGGAACATTTGGTGTAGGATTGTAAGGAGTATGTATTATTTTAACGAGCCTGTTTGATTGACCCATTGTGCATAGGATTGTATGGAGTAGAAAAAGCAAGTAATTCTATTTCCCGCAAAATTGGCTAACTAATAATCATCATCTACAGCCGGTTTACGTCCATTGCTGGACGAGGAATGGGGGGATTTGCCATAACCACTACTCTTGGCAGGCGGATTGGTGATCATAGTTTGGTGTTAAGTACTCGGGCGGATGCTGCTGCCTATCCCCTGGTAATCCCTTAAGGCTCTTACTACATCCACGGGAGGAGAAGTAGGGGTCTATTCTTAGGCCGGACACAACACTAATAGAACTACAGTTTTTCCCAAAATTTTCTTTAAAATCATCAATCAGCCATTGACGAACGAACAAACGCTCGTTCATCGTGGTATTCTTTGGGGAAGCTCTATGTCTAGCAGTAGTTTGTAATGTGTATAATTTGTCCAGTGTTCGGAGGAGATACCAAATGCGCGAGAGTACTGGACCCACTTCCGGCGTGTGCATCCTGATAAAAACTACCCTATACAGAAGAACTACGTTTGCGACGTATGCGGAAAGAGCTTCCGGGTAAGTTCATAAAGTTACCTAAGTTTTATGAGAATTGGTGTGACGTAAACCATTACCAAAAATAAAACAAAAAAAACCTATCCAATGAGGGGTTTTCACGGGCATTTCAAATCATGCTTTCAGCGTTGAAAATAGATGGCGCTGCTCTGTTACGTAGCTGTCAAGTGTCAAAATAAAGTTAAATGTCAACATAAACAACGTGGATATATTTTCGTTTCGTGGTATTTATTTTTGCTTACTTATAAAAACACCACGAAATCACTAGCGCACTCTCAAGAAGCAGACAAACAGAATATCATGACTTAGCCACAGATTAGTCAGATAACAGCTTAGTACGCGTACACCTATACATTTGACAACCCTGTCAGCTACAGTTGAGTCAGCGCCATCTATCGAACCAGTTTGAACTAAGTACTTTTTTTATCGATGTTGAAAATCCCTCATTTCTTTGGGTCACTGATTTGAAAATTTTATTACTTTGTATTTTTTTATGGTTTAGTTACATATAGCCTTTGTAGTCTTAGCCTAAGAATAGTACTCCTCCAACTCCTGTGAATGTCGTAGATGGCGACTAAGGAATTACGCCAGGGATGGGCAGCAGCATCCACCTGAGTACTTAACACCAAACTGCGATCAGCAATGCGCCTCCCAAGCGTGATGATTATGGCAATTCCCCCCATTGCACGATATGCATAGTATGGGGGAGGTTTCATCCAGCTGTGGATGTCTACCGGCTGATGAAGAAAAGAAGTTACAATAATATCTACCCTTTGAAACCAATATACCAATATCAAACGTTGATGACTGTCGATTTAGTCTGATTGAAGGTCAATTGGTGTCAATTACCCAAGTGAATTTAAAAAACACGTATACTAGAAGAAGTACGGTAAATCTCCAAATTGACTTCTAAATTTCCAAAATATCCTAGTAACAGATAAAAAAATACGACCTTGGTGAGCCGCGAGTGGTGGCGGGTTCGAATTCTGCTGCGGGACAAATATTTGTTCCGGGTCTGGGTGTTATGGTACCATGGTACAAGTGATACCCACGACACAGGTAATCCTGGTGTGGGATCATGGGTGTTTCCGCTGCGACTTTTGAGATGACATATGTTTTGTTAGAAAATCTCTTTTCAAATTACGAGTTCTGACGTCTTCCTCTAGCGAGTACTGGCACGAAATGATTGACATCACCCCCCGCAGGCGAACGCGGGGGATGTTTTTCGTTCGTTGCGGCAAAACATGTTTGTGTTTTTGCTGACACAAAACAGTTAGGCCACGCCTCCTTTCTGTTAGAAACCGCAGCGGACCCACCTCCAAATTATAGTAGCAAACGGCAATGGGGAAAGCAACAACGAGGATCATTTTAACAGCTTTAGCGCTATTTAAATCTTATGAAACTTGAATAGGGGATACTTCTTGACCTCAATATTCCTCCTTTAAAGTTTCAAAAGATTTGGACAGCGCTAAGGCTGCCTAAATGATCTCCATTATTGCGTTTCCCATTTCCATTTGCTACTATAATTAAGGGGCCGGTTTTACACATGAAAATAGCAAATAAATTTGTTCTCATGTTTCAGGGTAACGCGTTCTTAATCTACCACAAACGCACTCACAGCTCAGAGAGACAATACAAATGCGGGCAGTGCGGGAAGTCCTTCTACAATCGCACGAACCTCAGTATGCACGCGCGTACTCACTCCGACTCACGCCCGTACCCCTGTGACGTGTGCTTCAAGGCGTTCAAGTGTAAAGGTGCACTTGACAGGCACTATCGGGTGAGAACACTATACTTTACCTATTACGATGTACCTAACATCGTAGTTTTCGTGGGAAGTCGGTGGACGGAGGCGGCCCAAGACTTATAACCAACAGTGGCAATCATGACAAAATACATAAGATATACAGGGTGTTTTTTTTAAATGGGACAGTATGGGGATATCCTAATCCATAAGAGATACGGGAAAACTGTCTTTGGAACCATTTGCCCATATTGTATGAAAACGATTTTGGCATAGTTATTTTTTTGGTCCAGCATGAGTTCTCCATAAAAATGAGTAGTTTGATCAAAAAAAAATTTTATGCGTATCGACTCAGTTTCATGTAAGGATTGTTTCATTGTATCGGAAGAAAAAAATCTGAGCAGCAGAAGTTAGTCAAATTTTATAAAATGTTTTCTCGTAAAAATTGTAAGTAATCTGGTACCTACGTTAATAAAACTAACGCAATAAATTTTCAAAATGGCCTCCCTCTTGCTGTTTCCAGGTACGGGTACGTTTCAGAATACCCCTTGTGGCCTTAGACAAAGATTTTCTTATTAAAGTTTGACTAAGTTCTACAGTCTGATTTTTCTCATTTCACGAGACCATCAGAGCAGTAGAACAACATTCACCACACATCTTTGTCTAATGCCACTAGAGATGTTCTGAAACGTACCGTACCTGGAAACAGCAAGAGGGAGGCCATTTTGAAAATTTATATATTGCGATAGTTTTATTAACGTAGGTACCAGATTACTTACAATTTGTATGAGAAAACATTTTATAAAATTTGTCTAATTTCTGCTGCTCAGATTTTTTTCTTCCGATACAATGAAACAATCCTTACATGAAACTGAGTCGATAGGCATAAAAAATTTTTATGATCATAACTATGGAGACTATATATTTTGATGGAGAACTCACTCTTGACCAAAAAAATAACTATGCCAAAATAATTTTCATACAAAATGAGCAAATGGTTCCAAAGACAGTTTTCCCGTATCTCTTATGGATTCGGATATCCCCATACTGTCCCATTTAAAAAAAACACAATATATCTTATATTGTTTGTATAAAAACAATATAAAAAAAATCTTCCAATTCAAGCGTTACAAATAGACTCCCCCTGAGTCCGAGCAACATTTTCCCTGACGATGGACAAAATATGTTTGCATGATCTGCAAATATTTGTTCTGGGTCTGTGTGTTATGGTACCATGGTACTCGTAGTTCCTGATAACCACGACACAGGGAATCTTAGTGTGAGATCAGGGCTACTTATGTAACTGTTGGGTGTTATGTTATGTTCATCATCATCATCTCCCTGCCCTTATCCCACTTAGGTGGGGTCGGCAGAACATGTTCTTTTCTTCCATTCTTCCCTATCTTCCTTTATATCAGTACTCACACCATTCCTACACATGTCATCTTTCACAAAGTCCATCCATCTCTTTTTAGGCCTTCCTCTACTCTTGTATCCATCCACATTCATATTCATCACTTTTCTTGTTACATGGCTTTCTTCCCTCCGCATAACATGCCCATATCATAATGTTTTATCTAATATCCAACTGCTTTTTATTTCAGTGCCACACGGGAGTGAAGCCCTACGAATGCGAGGTGTGCGGCAAGGCGTTCGGTCAATCAAACAGCCGCAAGCTGCACGTGCGCACAGTGCACTTGAAACAGCCCGCGCCCTACGTCAGTCGCACTAGGATCGACAAGCGGAAAGTGCACAAAGAACAGACGCACATATTCGTGTATCCTAGCTAGGTAATTGCACTATTTCCCTGCTACTTAAACCCGCAAGTAATTATAATAAATAACACCCAACAGTCAAATACGTGGTAATGATCCCACAGTAGGATTCCCTGTGTCGTGGGTATCAGGACTATCAGGAACTACGAGTACCATAAGACCCAGACCCGGAACAAATAGGCTACGGTAACCGCTTTCCATCAGGTGGGCCGAATGCTTGATTGATAGCCAAGTAGAATAAAAAAAAGTACTAGCTAGGTAGTTCCGTCTAGGTGGGAAATAATGTAGAACAAAATGGTTAGAGTACAATTAAAATAGTATTTCTAGTAAGAATAATTATTACAATACAACCGTGAGTACAGAGCGTGAACATATATGTTCTTATATCTGAAGGTGGGTGCAGGAGCGTCCGTGTACGTGCCTAAGTTCGCAGCGGACCTCGAAGTCCACGTTACGCTTGATTTGTAATCTGTGGTTTTTATACTTCCGATCCGTGGATAGAGTAGGAACGCCACATAGTCATTCAATACGGAATCTATTGAGCTCTAATTCTAGAGATAATAATTAGAGATGCAACGGATATCCGTTTACTATCCGGTGTACACGGCCGGATAATAAGCAGTATCCGGTTTAAATACCGGATAGTAGTTTATGTAAAAAAAGCTATGTAAATCACAAAACTTTATTTATTTATTATCAATACAAATAAAAAAAAGATTTTTACCCAATAAGTAAGTAATTGCAAATTGTTGTGGATGAACACAATTTTTTCTACGTTCACTAACATGAGTCAATTAAGTTTATTTTAGTAAACAATGCAAAATTTCTAATAAGAATATCTCGCTGTATAAGGCGAAGGAAGATAATTTATAGCAAATTTTACTAACTTTGGAAACGCGCAAATCTACACCGGATATCCGGCGCTATGTCCTAAGCCTCCACCGGTTATCCGTTATCCGGGCTCCGGCTAAATCATTATCCGTTGCATCTCTAAGAATAATGGTAGATAGACTGATAATTTTTGCATAATAACTTTTGAAACAATCATGAACATAATTATCACTAGAAACGGGATATTTACCATGATTTTTACCGACTTCAAAAAAGGAGGAGGTTCTCAATTCGACCGTATGTTTTTTTTTTGACGTGACAACGTCTTATAATTCGATAGAGCCGGCTGCACGCACGAAAAAACATGACTTATGCGGCGTTACCTCGCTCTGAGGCGTTCCATGTAAGGCTTGAAGTGCAAGCGAGAGCGCGGAACGAGCGACAAAGAAGACGTTGTCACGTTCAACTATCGTCAGTAAACCGACTTTACAGACAACCAATTTTTTTAGTTAATTATTTCCCGACATTTCGGTAAATATCAGGAAATAATTCAACTAAAAAATCATGATAAATATTTCGTGTTTAGTGATTCCTAATTTAAGTAATGACCATAATTTTGTAATATTGCAATAACTAGACATAGATTAATTTTAAGTTATGTAATCGCTTTCATACAAAGTTATAAGAAATAAAAACACGCATTTAATCTGTTACCAACATGACAAAACGTACATTAGGTACAGTCAGCAGTACAAATTGGTTACCCCTGTGTTTTAAAAGATTATTCAATTTACAATGATTCGTACCGAATTTGTACTTGTTGAAATAAAATTAATAAAATATGAATGAAGTAGTACACAGTATACAGGATGTCTCATTATTAATAGTGTAGAGCGGCAGTCTAGAGGCGCCCTAAAGGGGTAGAAGGGGGGCTCACTAGTCGCTTCAGCACCACGAGCGCTCTAAACTGAAAAATAAATTGGAAAGCTCAATGAAATATGTTTTTTTTTACTAGTAAAACTTTTTTTATTTTATTAGTTATGTATTTTGTTAGTTTAATTAGGTTATCTTCATCATTAATTAGGGTGGCTTCATCATAAAAACTTGATTCTAATAAAATCACTTTCCATAGAAACATGGGCGTAGCCAGGGGGGTTTTGGGGATTCAACCCCCCCCCCCCCCAAAATGTTCAAAATGATAGGCCGGCAGTTTTTTCCACGTGGATATTAATGTATTTCGTGTACATGTTTGTTATTTCATTTTCTTAACCCCCCCCCCCCCCACCCCCCGGAAATTAAAACCTGGCATACGAATAATAACGTAAAAATACCCATAATTTCCCCTTTTCTAAACCATTTCTATTACGTAACATATAATGGGGGTGATTTGGGTGTCACTAGTGTTCCACATCTAAACTTCCGCTTCACACTATTTAATGGGACATCCTGTATACATATATGGCATAATATTAGAGTAGAAAAAACCTATATTTTTGCATTTTCATGTTGTGATGTAGCTAAATAAGTAGAATAAGCTATTTATAGCATACAGTGATGTATGAACGGGAATTACCTGCATATATTTTATTTGTGACTAGATCTGTAGGCCTAGTGTGAGCATCGCGTTTACGTGGCAACCGCGTAAACGCGCTTTTGTTGAGTAACCGGCAAAATTAAAGTATACGTAAAAACTGCGGAGTCCGAGTAGTTTTTACGTGTACTTTAATTTTGCCGGTTACTCAACAAACTCGCGTTTACGCGGTTGCCACGTAAACGCGATGCTCACACTAGGCCCTCTGTTGTGTAGTACCTACTTACAATTTTCTGAGTTAATTTATTTTACAGCGTAGGTACAAATGTTTTTTATTTTATGAAAGCTTGATCTTCTATTACTTAATCAAATGTTGCTTTTAAAATTCTGTATTATTTCAAAATAAACAAATTATAAAACGCATTCTAAGTAGTATTTTTTCAAAGAAACGTTATAATTATATAAATAATAATAATAATATAATATAAATCTTTATTTGCATAAATGTGGTACGTACAAGGTTCTTATGTATATTATAAAGTGGCTCACATTTCCCATGTCTGGGTTAACAAAACAGGCAAGGTCAAAAACTACCCTTAAATTACAAAGTGTTACATAAAATACCAAAATAAATCACAAATGTCACAAATTAAAATAATTAAAAAAAAACTTTGAAACTTCTTCAAACTTAAAACTTTTTACGTTGGTCGTGGGCCGTGGGAAAGCAATGGCGGCGATGAGGTCCACAACTGCCCCCCAATTACAAAAGCAAATGGCAATGGGGAACGTAATAATGGGAATCAATTTGGCAGCCCTAGCTAGTATCTAAACTTTATGAAACTTGAATAGGAAAAACTTCTTGAAATAAATATTCCTCCTTTCTAGTTTCAAAAAATATGGACAGCGCTAAGGCTGCCAAAATGATCTCATGATGATGATGTAATTGGGGGGCTGGTCACGTCTTGACCAATGACTGTACGACCCGCAGTGAAAAGAGACCCATTGAGGCTCTACCTTCGTGGTAGATCCTTTAAGTGACGACCTCTGTGGCGCGGCGGGCGAAGGTTCGCTTGCGACGCAGGAGGTTGCGGGTTCGATTCCCGCCTCGGAACAAATATTTGTACGATCTGCAGATATTTATTCAGGGTGTTTCGGGTATTTTTTTATGTTTAATAAAAAAATATCAATCTATCTAATGTATTGTATTAAGTAAGTATATCAGTTATCAAGTACCTATAACACAAGCTCTGCTTAGCTTGGGGCTAGATAATGTTGTGTGAAATGTCCAGTATTTATTTATTTTATTATTTAAGTAGGTAGTGCCTACCTCTTTGGGGAAAAAAGCGCGTGTCGTTGTATGTATGGTATGTAGTTCAAAGCAATTAGCGCGGAGGAGATATACGTTATCATTCCGTTACTTATTTAAACAATAACTTTGAACCCGCGATAACAAACAAAACAAACATTTGCCGCAATTGATAGGGATAATTACCTAATTAACATTGTTCCTACTATCTAGTCGTAAAGAGTTTATTGAGAGAAATGGTAGTCAAAGTGGCTGTGCTTGGTGCGGGGATAAATGGTCTTGGTTGTGCTGTCAAAATCAAAGAAAAATATAGAGATTATCAGGTCAGTAACATAGTCCCTTTGCAGACCAAGACATGTTATTGGTGATCCTGATGACGTAATCACCTAATGCAGTGGTAATGTCATCCAATCAAGCCCGAGCAAAGACCCGACCCCGCCACCGGTGGGGTCAACGAGTTTCTTAAGGGTGCGCTCCGAAAATATGATACTAATTTGCCTATTTATTGTGAGTAAACCAGATATCACTTCAATACTAAACTGAAATACGTGATTTTTTAAACTTTTTTCTATCGATGACCAAGCCAGAAACACAATTGGCAGACATTTACTCGATACTTTATTTTTTGAAAATTATGCCTTTAAAATAGAATTTTTGTAATTTCTAGGAACCAACTTCAGTCACACATCCAAAATAAATACTCACCGAAGGAAAATATAGTTTATTATAGGTGACCAAACCAATATTCACCTAGACTAATTAGTATTCTCATAATAAATTAAATAAGATTTGAGACTTTTCTGTGCAAGATACGGTCGTGCGATATTTTATCTATTAATAGCATTTGCGTCCAAAAGGCGATTCATACATATTATATTTTCGGAGCGCCCTCTTAAGTAATTCCGCCTGCAACCGGTACAAGTATGTCCCGGGGTGTTTCTCTCCTATCCCTCCCATCTAGCAACGACCCAAGCCGAGGTCCGTGCTAATGGTTATGACCAAGACAGAACGAGTGAGACGACGAAGAAAGACGCCTTCATGGTCATAGAGTAATGAAAAGTCAGCAGCAGTGAACCGGAAGATACTGGGTTTGATTCTGTTCAATGTGAATTTTTTGAAGGTGGTGATTATTGCGAGCGATTTCTCACCGAACACGACCGGTGATGGAGCGGGCGGGTTGTGGTATCCATACCTCTGTGGTACGACTCCGGGACACCTCGTAACGTATGTTCTATTACCTAAGTTTGATCAGCTGAGATTGGAAAACTTCTCTTTGGGATATAACATAACACCCAACAGTCACATACGTAGACACAAGGATTCCCTGTGTCGTGGGTATCAGAAACTACAAGTACCATTGTACCATAACAATCAGATCCAGAACAAATATTTACAGACCATACAAACTTGTCACGCAGCGGGAATCGAACCAGCAACCCCTTGCATCTCAGCCGGCTCACCCGCCGCGCCATGGTCTTATTTTCTCATCAGAAAACTTATCCCTTAAAAGACCTGTGCACAGCAGTTCCTTTCAAGAGTTTAATTCACAGTCCAAGCTGTGCATCTATGGAACGCTTTGCCGGTATATGTCGCGCAACGAGTTATGAGCGGTCGACGAAAGCGGTGGGATTGATTGAGCATGTGTCCTCTCTCTCTCTCCCGTCGCGCCTCTCTATACAGACCTAAAAAAATACTACTGCCCATTGAAGGTCAGCGCTCATTACTCGTTGCGCGACCTATAGAAATCATGAAGGCATCACTGCACATATTCAATAGCTAAAACTTAAAAATCATTATTTGTCTGAACTACCACTAAACTTGGCAGATGGATTGGTGACTGCAGTATTGTTGTTGAGTACTCAAGTTGATGCAGCTGCCCATCTCCTGGTGTAATCCATTAGTAGACTTTTGTGACATCCACAAGACAAGACGGAGGGATCTACTCTTAGGGCAGACACACGACCGCACAATAACAAATTAAATCCTTTTCCAGTAAATGGGGTGGAGAAACCTACGGATTCGTGCATCAGCTATGGCTTGAAGGAGGGCATAATGTCTGCTTGATGCCTTGCTTCAACCTCTACAGAGAAAGGGGGAACTGGCGCAAGCCAGATTGGGCTAAGAACGTGTTCGGCTATCGTATTCTAGATGACAAATATCTGAATTATCTTAGCAGATTATATTCGGCTGACTTTGTGCAAGTATTTACCTACTACAAAAGTATTCCCACTAGCTAGTAGGACCAACCTTCCCAATTACAGTAGCTAATGGCAATGGGGAACGCAACAAAAATGGGGATCAGATCATTTTGGCAGCCTTGACGCTGTCCAAATCTTTTGTAACTTGAAAGGAGGAATGCTGCCAAAATGATAACCATTGTTGCGTCGGAGGGGGTCCTAAGTTACTATATTTATTTATTTAAGTATTTATCGAACAAACTGATTACAAAAATTTGGTTAGTTAATGTCTTAAAACCTAAGTTAGGTTTGTCTAGACACTAGGTTCTCGATGAATTAAGTTTTAATTTTACAATACGTCCAAAACACGAGCAATACCTATAAACAAATGCATGAAATATTTTAAATACCTACATCACTATAAACTAGCTAGCAAACGCACACAAAAGCGACACAATCACAGAGTGGATATTAGGTAGTATTCCCGTGCAGTCACCAAAAAACCCACACATAATATTAAGGTGATTCCTCTCGCATGTGGCGGGAAATTCAAATTTTAGTGTGTTTTTTGTAAATAACAGCTAATCAACACTTCTTGAGATAGAGGAAACAGATTTTGCGAAAACTAGGAGACCTAGCACACATGTTTTAATTGATAGTATCTCATAAATGTCATTAGTTAAGCTACGCATATCTTTAAACCAAAAAAATACTGTAAAAATCATTGAATATTCGTAGCTGAAGTAATGATCTATATGTGAAACTATCCACTAAATCATGTGTGTTAGGTCTCCTAGTTTTCGCAAAATCAGTTTTTTCTATCTCAAGAAGTGTTGATGAGCTGTAATGAGCAAAAACGCAATAAAATTTGAATTTCGCGCCACATGCGAGAGGAATCACCTTAAGCAAGTATGAATTTGATGCACTTTGTTTGCTAACTTCAATATCAACAGCACTGTTGGTCAATGTTCTCACTTAGTTGTGTTTTTAATTTCAGCGCTGGTCACACCTTCACAACATTTGTGTACACTGGCACCTATATTTTGAGTTATCTAACAAATCGGTTCAAAAGCTTGAACGGAGAAATTTTACAAGCAAAAATAAATTCGCTTGAAGATCCACTTTTGAAACAGTTTGACGTGGTCGTGAACTGTTTGGGGATCAACGCGGTATATGTGGTTCCTGATGATAGAGTTTTTCCTATTAGGGGACAAGTTTCTAAGGTATGTAGAGGTTGCGGGTTCGATTCCGGCTGCGAAACCTGTTTGTATAATCTACAAATGTTCTGGTTCTGTTCGGGTCTGGGTGTTGTGGTACCAGTACTCGTAGTTCCTGATACCCACGACACATGGAATCCTAGTGTGGGATATCTTAAATGAGTGTGAATTTTGGTGAAAATGAGCATTAGTTATATCTTATTATAGGTGACAGCACCGTGGATTAACGAGACTGTAATTGATGAGGACGTCGGAAACTATATCATACCAAAGTAAGCTTTCGAAACAACGAACCCCTTACATAAAGGAAAGTTATAACCATAATTATCAACGAAGGTAGGTATATCCTTAATTTTAAACCTGTTATACTGTCACTAACTGGTAAGAGATTTGACAAAACTTATAAAGTAAACAGGCGTGACAAAAATAATAATAATAATGGCATAGAATAATAGAAAGACTTCTCGAAAACGAAAAAGATTTTTCGTTTATTTATTTTTGATTTAATACATACATTATACATAAATACACGCCTTTTTCCCCGAAGGGCTAGGCAGAGTCTCAAAGGACCTCTTTTCACCGTGGGTTGTAAATTAAATTTGATTAAGGTTTTTTTTTTCAAAAGTTATTATATTAACATTATATGTATTATTATTATATGTATTAACATTGACATTTTATTGTTGTGTATATTTATTATATATTTGAATATGATTTTTATTTCAATTCGATATCTTGCATAGTTTAGGAGGTATTCTGGTTTTTCTAAGTGACCCTATTTCATTACAAGCCAATTTATTTCAGTAAGTTTATTTATAAATACCTCTGTGACACAGTAGGCGAAGGTTCGCCTGCGATGCAGGAGGTTGCTGGTTGTATTCCCGCCTCGGAACAAATATTTGTACGATCTGCAGATATTTGTTCAGGGTGATCTGGGTATTTTTCTATGTACAAAAAAAAATATATCTACGTAATGTATTGTATTAAGTATATCAGTTATCTTGTACCCATAACACATCAAGCTCTGCTTAGCTTGGGGCTAGATAATGTTGTGTGAAATGTCCAGCATTTATTAAATTATTTACCTTAAGGCTAAGTTGTTTAAAACTAAGTTAACTATTACTTGAGGTCGAAATCCACAGTGTCCATACATGCGTGCTGGGCGGTACTCATCAGGAGCACGACTTCAACAAAAGTGTTGACGACAAGGACACTGATTTCATAGCTAAAGGGTGCCAGAGTATGGTACCATCGCTGAAGGTAAAGATTTCTAACATTACTTACGACTAAGGGATTACAGCAGGGGACGTGCAGCAGCAACCACCTGGGTAACCAACACCGAAACTGCGATCACCAATCCGCCTGCCAAGCGTGGTGTTTATGGCAAATCTCCCCATTGTTTTCAATGGGGGAGGCTTTGTCCAGTATTGGACGCAATCAGGCTGGTGATGTACATTTTTTTTAAATTAGACCAGAGGTTTCGCGTAAAAAAACGACATAAACTCACTAACAAACGTTTCTCTATAATTTCAGCATGCAAAAGTATTCTCTCACTGGGCAGGACTGAGACCAGGCAGAGACGAAATAAGACTAGAAGCAGAGAGGAGAGACGGAAAACTTTTCATCCACAACTATGGTCATGGTATGTTTAGCTATCCCAGCTTACCTCATTTAGTTTTGGCCCAGTGCTAGGCAAAGAGCTTCCTCTTTTTTACCTGACTGCCCCAAAAGGGAAGAAGGGTAAAGTTTTTTCATCATTCCCCCCCTTTACAATTGTTTTTTTTTATCATCCATTTCTGTTGCTGACTGTACCTAACTCTTTTATTGCAGGTGGAAGCGGCCTTACCCTATTCTGGGGATGCGCAACCGACGTCCTACAATTATTAGACAATAATTTAAACAATATTAACATCTGTAAACTTTAATATCAAATTACAACGCAATATACAATATAAAAAATATGCAAATATATTTAATATTATATAAACTACTAAACACAACTAATATAAATTGAAATAAACGTGGCTTGGTATAATTTAAAAAAAATTACGACTTTATACCACACACCCTACTGCTCCTATTTACTATTCTCCTGCTGAACCTGACGTTTCTTTGACCGATTAGAGGTCCTTCCTCATGTGTTCGTTCTGGAGAGACAGAATTAGCACCTACCTTTCGAGCAACACGGACTTCCTGCCGCGGGCCGGAAGGGAGTAGCCTTAGCGATATATTACCATTCAAATAGTTCTGTCTTTTTTTTGCGGAGGGAAATGTGCACACAAGCGCAATTCCGCATATACACATCCAAATACAAAACTGTAATGACGACACTTACACTAACAAACCTTGCACAGAATAACAACTAGTTTTATTAAACGCATATGCCTACTTTGGCTTGTAGTTTGACAGAGGGGAACGCTGCGAATGGCTACTCCCTTCCGTGTTGCTCGAATCACCTACCTTTGCGTCGGCCGGTGACGCGATCGACGCGAGCGACGATGAACGGCCTCCGTATTCTCTATCTCGCAACAGATTTGCAACAGGCGTAAATTGTGCGATCATGGCTGTCAAACGTCGCTTTTCTCATACAAAAGTTAACGTTTGACAGCCCTGGTTGCACAATTTGCCTGTTGCAAACCTGTCGCGAGATAGAGAACAGCCCCGCGGGTTACTGAATCTCCCCCACCGCCTACCCCATTGTCCAATCGGGCAAAGCGTGCGACGTAACCGAGTCAGGAAGTCTATTCTAATACACCGAACTACGAAATTTCGTGTTTCGTTTCGTGCGATCGGTAGGCGTATTACGAGTTTTGCATTGCAAAAACCGAAATGCGGAACGTGAGCATTCAACGTGACTTACGTAGCAACTATTCATCATTCTCTGACGCGCAGCCGGTAGAAACAGTACAGATTAGTAAATAGTTACTACGTAAGTCACGTTGAATGCTCACGTTCCGCATTTCGGTTTTTGCAATGCATAACTCGTAATACACCTTCAGAGGGCGTATTACGTTAGGTACTCTAATCAAGCAAAAAACGAAACTTTGGCTCGAAGTTCGTAGTTTGAGAGCTCGAGTGTCGCGCACCCTCTCTCTCACTCTCTCGTCTCTGATCGCCGCACGAAAGCGGCCGATCCGAAAGTAAACAAGAGTAACTACAAGTTACGTTTTGCAGTCGTTCTTCGTTCGGAGCCGCAACTGCGGATGTAAAGAGAGTAGACCTCCCAGTTCCCGCCTCAAGAATCAAGACCTTCAAGCGTGGTCGCAGTTATTGCTCATGAGAAAGGCCCTCTAAATGGTTAACCGAAACGTCAGCAGGAGAAAAATAAAGTACGAAGTATAGTTGTAATTTTTATAAAACTGATCATCTTATCTTTATGTAAGTACAGTTTTCCCTTTCACTTATTTCGCAGAATGTAGAAGTTAAGATTAACGGGGTGAGTGCGGGGACAAAGCATTATGATAATAATAATATATTTATTTCAGGCTACATGGGAAATGCACAATAAATTATACCTAAACATAAGCCCATAGAAATATGTCATATAAAAAAAATGGGATATTTTGTGAACGTGGTGATGGGACCTTTGCGAACGGGACCATACGGCACAGTGTTACTCGTTGGGAACCCTCCCCTAAACCTGCTGATCGACAAGCCAATTTCAACACTCTTCCCTCTACTTTATGCTCTTTCACTCTTTGGACTTTTTTTACTAAGTAGTTGCTGTAAAATTTGTGGGCATTTTGTCAAAAATCACCCAACAGAAAAACTGTCAATTTGGCTCACCGTCACTGACGAGACGCATGGTTTTACTCGCGAATACAATCATGCATTAACGAGCCTCCAAGCCACTCACCGTGAGCGCAGGCTCAGTATTCCCTAACTGAAAGTCACTCGGTGACTAACGTTTGACAAATGACCATCAATTGCTCAAAATTATCATTAAGAACGGGGGTAACGATAAATATTCGTTTTCTAAAGTGATATGTTGGCTCGTTACGGTAATACTCACTAGTGGATCACGTTAGAGCATCACAGCCCGGGCGGCACTGTGCTCTGTAGATACCTACTATCTACCCTATATCTAAATAGATTTACTACCACACCACCCTGAATTAATAAATAAACTGAATGTAGGACCTTACTTGTGCAAACTCTTTCCCATATCACGTTGACTATCAATTCCTTGTTATAACTGGTCAATTATCCCCCGAGTCTATGGAAAGATATCATTGTCACAGGAAGTCATTGCATGGAGACGGAAAATGGCTAATTGGCATTATTTGTTCTTTTTGACGGCTATATTGTAGATGTCGGTTCTCCTTTGGGTTCTAATTGGTATTTGACTCCGAACTTCCTCCACTGTTTTGAGATCTGAAAATAATATGGGCCACTTATAGCAAACAACACGTTCACGATAGTACGTTGTATGACGCCCATGATTTTTGCGAGAATCAACTGTTAAAGTTATAAGAAAATAACTACTGCTAGTGCCATCTATGATATTGTGATTTATGATGGAACTCCAGTGGATGTGCCTCCAGTACCAGAACTAGGATCATCAAAAAAAGTCTATTAAAGCCTATCAGTATCATATATGTATGGTTATAGTGGTGTGTGTGTTTTAAGTGAACAAGACTGGGTATATTCCCAGCGTCCCCCACCTATCTGGCCCCACTGAGAAACGTTGGGAGAAAAAGTGCCAACGTCCCCCACTCATGACAACGCCAGAAATTTAATGTTTAAACAGTAGAAGGAACTTTTTTTTCTGTTAGTAAGAGGTATAAAATAAACAGTATATGGAATAAAATGGTGACCCATTCAAGGGAGGATACCCATCCATGGGAGGAATGCAGTACACTAGACAGTATGGAGTGACACCAGCGGTCAAAAAGTTTGGAGTGAACCCAAAGGTTAATAAGTGTGTAGTGACCTCAGGGGTCAATAAGTTTGAAGTGAACCAGGGATAGTAAGTGTAATTTCGATAGCAACTCACCAATGGCTGTTATGAGTGTCCCTGCCTTCTCATCTAGCTTGTCCACAACCTGACCCCAAGGATCAATCAGTGTGGAGTTACCCCAGGCCACATAGCCAGAAGTTTCGTCCCTCGCCGGGGACACTAGGGCCACCCATAGTTGTTGGTCCGTGGCGCGCGCGCGGCCCAATAGCTCCCAATGTTTCGGACCTGTGGTCATGTTGAATGCGCCAGGGTAAATGAGGAAGGTGCATCCTGAAATGAGTATAAAGTATTTTTATTTCTTTACTATTCTAGACCAGCTCATTTTCCTTTCGAAGACTTTTTCGAAGACCAGGTTTCAGGGTCTGATGATGACCAGCTTAGGATGAACAGGATCTAGCACTGCTGAAGCTGAATCTTCAAGATTAATTTCAAACTTCAAAATAAGATTACATGAGATATCTTTTTATTTTTTTATTTATTACTTGTCATTCATATCTTCAATGGAAGCTAGAAGTATTTTCTACAATCTACCTTCATGATGGTACTGGGTCAGCTAAATTTCCTAGAATTGAACTTTTCCCTTGCTCCTGGGAAGTGCAACAGCCCTTGCGCAGGCACCCCAATTCCCTCATCTAGATTGTTAAGATTTTTTTTAGCTTTTATTGTATCTGATCAAACAACAGATAAGTGCAGTCATTTCTTAGACCAGTTTTTTTTTATAGAAGAGCTTTTTTGTAAATTAATTCATCCAAGGAAGTACTACAGCCATACCTACTCTTCTGTCACCAAGCAGTAATGTTCGCATTGTTGTGTTCCGGTTTAAAGGTTCCCGATGAAATTACAGGCACATGAGACTTTCATCTTTCCTTTTGACGTGTCAACGTCTTATAAATCGATGGAGCCGGCTGCACGCTCGAAAAAACATGACTAATGCGTCGTTACCTCGTCATACGTCGTTACCTCGTCATACGTCGTTACCTCGTCATGCGTCACCTCGCAAAACGCATGCGGTGACGCTGCATGCGCTATATATGCGCATGCGATATATACATATATATATATGCGCATGCGCGAAGCGCATGCGCTAACGCCGCATGCGCTAACGCCACATGCGCGCGAGCGCGGAACGAGCGACAAAGAAGCACAATAACGACGTTGACACGTTGAACGATAGGTCAACGTGTCAACGTCGTTATGAGGATAGTCAGTAAACCGACTTTACAGACAACCGTTTTTTTGTTGGTTCCGAGTGTGGCGGGGTCGCAGCGCAGTGCCACGTAGGACGCGTCCTAAGGCTAAGAGGAGTGAAGAGCTACAAAGTCCCCCTAGACGAGTGGCAATGGAAAACAATTAGCAGAATTCTTAAAACAACTTATCTATGGAGCTGGACTGTTATAAGACTTACCCTGATTCGCCATGATCTGTGCCATCTCTTGGAACCGCAGATCATAACAGATTCCCAATCCGATCTGCACGCCTTCATACTCGAAGGTAGTGATCTGGTCTCCCCCAGTGAGTACATCTGACTCCTTGAACGTTACCTTGCCTGGAATGTCGATGTCAAATAGGTGCATCTGTAGAACAATATTACAGTTTACTATCGGTTTTTTCTTAGTCACCCTGACGTAATGACTTTAGGTAAATGACCATTACATACCTTCCCATACTGAGCCAGCAGTTTTTTTAATATCTTTCTAGCTGAGCCAGCAGTTATGAATACCTTTCCATGCTGAGCCAGCAGTTATTAATACCTTTCATGCTGAGCCAGTACTCATGAATACCTTTCTATGCTGAGCCAGCATTGTTGAATACCTTTCATGTTGAGCCAGTTGTTATGAAAAACTTTCTTTGCTGAGCCAGCAGTTATGACTGTTATGAGAATACCTTTCCATGCAGAGCCAGCAGTTATGAATACCTTTCGTGCTGAGCCAGCAGTTATGAATACCTTTCCATGCTGAGGCAGCACTTATGAATACCTTTCTATGCTGAGCCAGCATTGTTGAATACCTTTCATGTTGAGCCAGCTGTTATGAAAAATTTTCTATGCTGAGCAGTAGTTATGAATACCTTTCTATGCTGAGCCAGCAGTTATGACTGTTATGAGAATACCTTTCCATGCAGAGCAAGCATTGTTGAATACCTTTCATGTTGAGCCAGCTGTTATGAAAAATTTTCTATGCTGAGCCAGCAGTTATGAATACCTTTCTATGCTGAGCCAGCAGTTATGACTGTAATGAGAATACCTTTCCATGCAGAGCAAGCATTGTTGAATACCTTTCATGTTGAGCCAGCTGTTATGAATAATTTTCTATGCTGAGCCAGCAGTTGTATTATTCACAGAAATGTATTTACCTTTCTGTGTTAAACTAGCAGTTGGGAATACCTTTCTGTGACGAGCCAGCAGTTTGCCCTTTGCGTCCCACACAGTGCATGTGTTGTAGATCTTTTTTCCAGCCCGCTCCGGAACAGTACCGCCAACGACACACACGCCGGCCTCCGCGGCTGCCTTCGACAGCGCTCGGCTAGTCTCACCGGACGGGATTTCTTCTGCGTACTCATTGAAGAAACCTGTATGACCACAAAGATTATCTAGCATTATCACCTCATGTTTTCACTGCTGGAATTCGGGGTGTAATTCTGCTTCCATCAAGATCAATTTCCAGGATTGAATTACTTAAACTTAAACATAGTGATTTTGTGCTGGCTTTAGATGCAACATGGTATTGGATTCGGATGAAATAAATTTTGGACCTTATCTGATTGAGATAAGGCTGGGAGTCTCATAATTAGAACAATTTCTGTTCATACAAATAGTTTTACGATAGATAAACTATATAATACTAGTGTCCACCCACGGCTTTGCTCGCATTATACGTAAACATAATTTAGTTTATGTATTGTAGGTGGAAATCGGTTCAGTTGTTATGGCTTTTGCATTTATTTCCATGGAGCCCGCAGAGGTGGTGGAATACCTCAAGCAGAGAACCGAGGCTCACCATGAGGGTCGAGAAGTTGGATCCGAGTCTCGCCATAACGTGAATTTTATTTATTTTATGGTGAGAGTGCCGACTGACCGTTCATCGACTTTTATGAGTGAGGAGTTTTGACTGAAGGGAGCCATGTTCAGGAGGTTCATTGGACGCCTGACACAAAACACCGCATGGGTGCGCTATACGTCGCCCGTCTTCTCGCGTAATCATTAAATAAGTTTTTAGCTATAAAATATGTACTTATGTTAGAAAAATATATATTTCTATGGTATGTATGTGTTTAGGTATAATTTATTGTACATTTCCCATTTAGCTTAACACAAACATATTATTTATATTTATAATAAGTATTAGTAGGATAGTTTATCTAAGGTTTACTCACTAGTTCCATAGGGTGAATTAAAGCATTCCGGCAAGGCCACCAACTGGGCCCCCTTTTGTTTAGCCTTCTGAATCGCCTTCACTGCTTCAGCTATGTTCTTTGACTTGTCTGAACCCACCATCAGCTGGATTAATGCTACTTTTAAACCTGAAAGTTATATTAGTTGTAAGTTCAAGGTTAAATACATTGGTCACTAGGCTTTTTTCGGGGCCACCATATTTTAAAACGTTCTCTGACCTAACGCGCGTGGAACAAAAGACCAAGATAGAACCATACACCGGTATAAAATGATATGACGGTATAGCGTACACTGTGGTGCTGTCATTCTCCCTGACTGTCATTTGAGAAAGAATGATGCAAGGCAAATAACAACACAAGAGTGTGAAATAGAAACAGAAAAGAGCAGAAAGTTTTAACATAACATAACACCCAATAGTCACATACATGGTCCTGATCCCACACTAGGATTCCCTGTGTTGAGGGTATCAGGAACTATGAGTACTATGGTACTACAATTTTGAGAGATTGTAGTTTCTTTTTTAGTTGTTATCTGCATTAAGACATTATTTTAGTAGAACAAAACAAAACAGTTACTTAATACAAAAACAAAATATTGTTTTAGCGGTTATACCTATGACTGTTTTTAAATTTCAGTTTACGGTAAGAATTTCGGAGTTCATATCTAAAATTACAAATTAAAAACGCCGTAACAGGAAGGCCTAGTTCAGGTTGTTGGGGCTGACACAAGTCAGCAATGACCCTATTAGACCTTGCCGCCTATTTAGTTTGGACAACCATCTGCCTAAAACCCTGTCTGTATTGTTCATGATGTTTATATATTTTATGGGGCTTGTATTTACGATAAATAAGTACCTAGGTATTAATACAAATAAGTAATAAGTTAAACAGACTCATAGCAAATATTATGTGAACGATAAATACATTTTTCCGTTAGCAGTAGGCACAGGTAAATATACTATATGCATGTTAGTTAAGTTCTTTCTAGAATATTAAATAAGTTAAGTAAGTAAGTATATTTACTTACTCATGTTTTGAAGCGTAGAAAGCCAAAAAGTTTATGTAAGAACAAATTATCACAATTAAACTAAGGTAGAGGGCGACTGAATTTGGTAGAAACTAAAAAATAATAACTTGAATTATTATCTTTCCACTGACACAATTAAAATGATTATAAAAAATATATAATAAATACAACCTTATTAACTAAAAATTAAGAGTTCAATACCGCTTGCAGTTCTCTTGCTAAGGTTATCATGTAGGTAGACGATAAAATGATGTAAACATTATAAACATTGAATTACAACCCAGTCTCCACTTCAAGCTTTATAGGGCTATATTCTAACAGTTAATTCAAATACTATACCACCAATACGTATGAGAGGTCTCGGCAAAAACCGCGGATGTGTCGCGTCGGTAGTAGTTTCAGCCATTTTGATAAAAGTTTAGACTGTTTATCTTTTGTTCAGTGATGTTTACCTCGTTTTATCATTGCTGTTGCTAAATAACTACTTTTTAGTACTGAGTTGCACGTTATTTCACTAAAAATACACAATTCGTTCACGATTTCACGCCGTGTCTGACTTTGTTTGTTGACAAATGACAATGACAATGACAATCAATCAGCTGATTTTGACTTAGCATGGAATTTTGCTTACATTTTCCTTGGAGCAAGCATTTAGGCAATTATGTTCCTTACTTCAACGGAGCAAGGCTCATAGACATTTACATACAGCCAGCCAGTGTTTGTCAGTCAGTCAGTCAAACAAATGCAATGCAAGCAAGCTAGCAAGCAAGCATAGCAATGTCAATTGTCAATTTAACAAATAACAAACAAACTATCAAGCACAAGCTTTGTTTTGTTGATTTGATTGGGACGTTGGATTGGAATTGATAATTTTGTGTTTCTTCTAGAAATAAGAGTTTTTCACAATGAAGTAAATATTATATTTTCTATGAATCTTTTAGTTATGTTCTGTTTTACTTAGGGGCTTTGTTCTGATCAAGGTTTCTAACCATATTTGTGTTTTAGGTTAACGGTAGACGGCTTACTGGTTTATTTTCCATACGATTACATTTACCCAGAACAATATGCTTATATGTTGGAGCTGAAACGTGCTTTAGACGCCAAGGTAATTGTCACTTTAATAGGACATCATTTTTAAGTTAGAACTATGAAATCTTTTTGGTTATATTCCGGATTTATTTAAACAATATGTTTCAGGGGCATGGATTACTTGAGATGCCATCAGGCACTGGGAAAACAATATCGCTGCTATCTCTGATTGTCGCCTATATGATACAAAACCCACATTCAGTCAGAAAACTGATATACTGTTCGCGAACTGTCCCTGAAATTGAAAAAGTCTTGGAAGAGTTGAAGAACTTGATGAAGTATTATGAGAAGAGTCAGGGCGAGAAGCCCAGTCTGACGGGAGTGGTCCTCAGCTCCAGAAAGAATCTGTGCATTCATCCTGAGGTAGGAATACCTGAGTTTTAGCCGTCTGCACACTAGGGCACAGGCTTCAGACACAGTTCCGTGACTAGACGCGGCCACAAGCTGTGATCGAGGTCTCATATATTCTGTATAAAACTTACTTACGTTAGGAAATTTTCGTTGGTATAAGATTTGTCCTAGCTGCTGGCATATTTAGGAGTGTGTTATTACTGGAAGAAAGTATTAGCCGAGTTGGCTGTGGAAAGCAATGGCAGTGATGAGCTCACAGTCTATATTCCTGCGACTGTGCAACCCTCTATGAAAAGAGTCCCTTTGAGGCTCTGCCTACCCCTTCAGGGAAAAAGGCGTGTGTTTATGTAACGTATGTATGTAAGTTAATTTCCTAATAATGTATTTGGGTATGAATGATAATTTAAACGTTAATTTTGAACTAAATATTTACAGGTTTCGAGAGAAAGAGAAGGAAAATTGGTAGATGGCAAGTGTCACTCTCTGACAGCCAGCTATGTCAGAGACAAACATGAACAAGACAACACTGTAGCCACCTGTAAGTTAAGCTTTCTAAACACTAGGGGTGTTATTACAAAACATGCCCTTAGTCTAGGCTCAAACCAGGACTACCATCTGTAATTCAAAAGCAGATGGTACATTTCAAGAAGCAACTTTCGAGCTAGATAGCCCGCGCTTATCCCAAAAATGACATAAGCTTGGACTATCTCTGGTTTATCTAAAACCAGGCAGCCTCCTAGTTTAGCAATGGTCTATAAATTGACAGTTGATTGCTTGTTAGAGGTAAGAATTTGGACATCTCAATTGTGATGTGCCACAATCCGTCAGTTTGATACTTTGGAAATTTACGTAGTAGCGCGAGAATTGATTTTGGAAAACAAACCATCTGCTTTCGAATTTAAAGTTGCATATGTCTAATGTCGATATTTAATCCTAGACTAGTACGCCTGGACTAAAGACTAAGATTTAGTCCATGTTCTGTAATAAGGCCGCAATTGTCTTTCGTCAAGCCACTGGTTATTGGTCATTTGCATTGGATCAGACTATAGGCCAGCTTAAGGTATGGTTGCCCTGAAAAGAGCATTGTGGAAGAACTATTGTACTGACATAACATAACACCCAACAGTCACATATGTAGTCCTAATACCACACTAGGATTCCCTGTGTTGTGGGTATCAGGAACTTTGAGTACCATGGTACTATAACACCCAGACACTAACTACCTACTTTGGTACTGAAAAGATTTGGTGCTCCTAATAAAAACTCCTTTCATGCATACGTCTATGACTTTTTGATTCTAAAGGTAGCAGTCAGTTCTTGGCGACCGCGATGCGTGACCGCGACCGGCAACCGCGGTCGCCACGCCACTCTCTAGCCACGCCCACCGGTCGCGCGTCGCGGTCGCCAAGAACCGAATGTACTCCGTATAAATCCATACTAAGCAGTGCGTCGAGCGACATATTCGCGGTCGCCGGTCACGGTCGTCAAGAACCGACTGCTACCTTAACAATAACGGTTTCCGCACGCTTTTTTTGGTGTCTGTACTAATTAAGTAAGACTTTAAAAGGGGACTAAAAGTAATCTAAAATACTTTAATAAAAGAGATGGACTTTGGGTTGATAACAGCACTGTTCTAGTGCACCTGAGGATGCTGTAAATGAAGAACCTTGTTTTTTAGGCCAATTCTACGAGGGGTTCCAACGTGAAGGCAAAGAGTCCATGCTACCTTATGGAGTTTACACAATGGATGATCTCAAACAATATGGAGCAGACAGGAACTGGTGCCCATACTTCCTGGCTAGATTTGCAGTAAGTACACAGAAAATAACACTTTAATTCTGGCCAGAAGGATTCTGGGGTGAGCTAGAAAGATTTTTAGGACCCACCCACCCCTGGCACCCTAGGCTTTGATCTAGATAAATGTAATTCTAATTTCAATAAAAACTTTTCAGATAATTCATGCAGAAATAGTAGTGTATTCGTACCACTATCTCCTTGACCCCAAGATAGCTGAAGTGGTCTCTAAAGAGCTCCAAAAGGAAGCTGTAGTGGTGTTCGACGAGGCGCACAATATTGACAACGTATGCATAGACTCGTTGAGTGTTAAGATATCGAGAAGAACTATTGATAAGAGTATACTGGCTTTGCAGCAGTTGGAGAAAACTGTGTCTCTGTGAGTAACTTAAACGATAGATAGGTATAAGTCGCGCAACTAGTTATGAGCGCTCGGCGAAAGTGGTGGATTTGATTGCGCATGTGTACATGTGTGCGCGTCTGTATCTAGGGAGCGCGAGACGCGAGTGCGGGGCGCGCGGTACGGAAGGCAAATCAACAAATACGCGCCGGCGCGGCGCTGGCCGCCTCTCCCGTCGCGCCTCTCTCCCCCCGCTAAACACGTTTACTCCCAGCGTCCCCCACCTGTCTGGCCCCACTGGGGGACGTTGGGAGAAAAAAATGCCAACGTCCCCCACTCGTGACAACGTGCAGAAATTGAATATCAAAAAATTACTATTGTGCATTGAAAGTCAGCGCTCAAACTCGTTGCGCGACCTATGTTAATCTGTCCTGAGGCCGTAGACAAAGTAACATTCTAATAGCGATGTCGCCAGTAGAAAAGTCCAAAATGTATGGGATTGACGTTAGCTATCGATATGTCACGTTGTCTTTTGTATTGAATTACGACTGCAGAAATGGAATCGCTTCCAAGCGAATGCCGTTTGGCTAGGCCCTCTTATGTTGAAATAAACTTTATCTGTTTATAGTGCAGTAGTCTGTATACATATTTGATCAATGTAGAAATATATAAATTTGACGACCTCCGTCGTGGCGTGCCGGGCGCGTAACTAGCGGAGACGCAAGTGGTGCGGTTTTGATTCCCGCGGCGGGCAAATGTTTGCATGACTGCAAATGGTTATGTTGGGTCTGGGTGTTGTGGTACTATGGTACTCGTAGTTCTTTGATACCTAGGGAATCCTAGTGATGAATATGACAGTTGGGTGATATGGTATAAAAAATATATAGGTACTTTTATCTATATTACTAAGTACATAGATAAAAATATAATTATGTACATTTATAAATCTTTTTTCAATGCTTATGCTTTTGTGTGAACGAAACTGGAGCATTTAAAGGGTCTCATTAAAAGAGGCCTATTTCGCTTTATTGGGCCTGCTTATTTCGAGCGAAAAATCCTATTATTTACGACGTAAGCAGTGAGCAGACAGCGGCATTTTAGAATTAAACTTATCAGACTAGCATCCACCTGTTGTATCAATTTGTATTGTGTTTTTTGATAATCACAGCACATCAACACTTTTGTTTTACCGTAACCAGTTACGAAATTGCGGTTTCGTATGCGGCCGAAAGGTTCTTGAAATAGCGAAAACAGATTTTGCGAAAACTAAAAGACCTAACGTTTTTTAATGTTTTTATTGATAGTTTCTCCTAAATATCATTAGTTAAGCTAAGTCCCGGAACCAAAAAAACAATGTAAAAATCATTGAAGGACATTTGTAGCTAAACTAATTATATTTATGAGAAACTATCAATCAAAACATGGTCACATCTCCTAGTTTTCGCAAAATCAGTTTTTGCTATTAAAAGTGTTAATGAGCAAACAACACGATACAATTTGAATTTCGCGCCATTTATGAAACGCTCCACCTTAACCCTGACACACCTTAACACCTTAGGATTCGTGAGGAAGACGCGGCCCGACTGACGTCCGAGTACGAGATGATGGTGGAGGGTCTGCGCGAGGCTGCCGTCGCGCGCGACACCGACATGATACTTGGCAATCCCATCCTCCCCGATGAGGTCTTGAACGGTCAGTGTTGTCCGTTCATCTTGGTACAGTTGCCGCCACGAGATGTGTGCATGGAGTAGCGGAGTAGGCACGAGTAGCCAACGGTAGACGACGTTCCACTGACACGCACTAATCATGCGTCGCTATGACACGTGACATTGTGCTCACGACTCATGACGCAAACTGTACTTTATATCATTTTAGCCACTTATAAAAAATCTTTAAAATTAAAAAATAATTAGAGTGCGAGTCGGACTCTTGCAATTAGGATTCCGTACAATGGAACAAGTATGATACCAAATTATGTTTTATTAAAAAAAATATTTAGTATTTGTTGGTTCATAGAATATTATCGAAAATAATAATGATGGCATTTTTTGAGATAAAACCAAAATAAAATCGTTGGAAAATTGGCAACTTTTAGAGAACTCAAAAAGCTCAAAGAGCTCTCTAAAAGTTGGTAATTTTCCTTCGATTTTTGTTTCAGGTTTTGTTTTGGGATTGTGTATTTTTTATTATTTCAAAACATTTATGGCCACAACATAATCTGTGAAAATGTCAACTGGCGACCTTTTCATCATCATCGACCTATGCCAGCACTGACATAGACCTCCCCCATAGAATGCCACGACGAACGGTCTTGCGCCGCCTCCATCCACCGACTCCCTGTGACCTTTAATATTTATTTGGTTCATCGGGGTCTCCTACGATTCGTGGCTACTTCTTACTTACGAGTGTTAAACAGATGGACAGCGTAAGCTTAGTTTAAGGTCCCGTTCGGCAACCTTTGGGTAAGGAACCATAAAAACTAGTGGGTGAAGAAAATATTGACCAACCGGAATAAAATATAAAATTAATCTTAATTTGTATTGCAGAGGTGGTGCCAGGTAATATCAGAAATGCTGAACATTTCTTATCCTTCCTGAAACGGTTCATTGAGTATTTGAAGACTAGGCTGAGGATACAGCATGTGGTACAAGAATCTCCAGCAGGTAACTATGGTCTACTACTCCTAGCTTTCTTCTGCGGCTTCTCACGTGTGGTAATAGAATAATAATTTGTGATACCAAATCACTCCACTGTATTCAAGGAGGCCTCGTCCAGCATTGGACGTGAACAGGTTGGTGATGATGATGGTAATTAATGCTCTAGAAACTATTCTGCTGTAAAAGTATACTACTGTAATAAATATACTGCTCTGAAAATGTACTACTGTAATAAATATACTCCTCTGAAAATGTACTGCTCTGAAAATGTACTGCTGTAAAAATATACTACTGTAAAAAAATGCTAAACCCAATTTCTCCATCCAGGTTTCCTTAAAGACGTGGCATCCCGAGTGTGCATTGAACGAAAACCGCTCCGTTTCTGCGCGACTCGTCTCAACTCTCTCATGAAGACTCTGGAGATCACGGACCCTCACAACTTCGGCTCACTCACTCTGATCACGCACTTAGCGACGCTAGTGTCCACCTACACGAAGGGATTCATCATCATTATAGAGCCGTTTGATGATAAGACGCCGACTGTGTCGAATCCTATACTGCATTTCTCGTAAGTATACTTATGACTATGTTTTTGGAAACTTTTTACACCCTGATATACCTACTATGGGATAAATAATCTCACTGAAGTAAATTTTTTGTCCACAGCTGTATGGATTCATCAATAGCAATGCGGCCAGTATTTTCTAGATTTCAAACTGTGATAATAACCTCAGGTAATTTACATTCCTCAAGCCGTTTTATCGTTGTGTGTCCGGCATGAGAATTGACCCCTCCGCCTCCTCTTGTGGATGTTTTAAAAGCGCCAGCAGTATGGGCAGCAGCTACTACTCTGGGTACTCACTGAGTACTCAACAGCAAATACTGCGATCACTTATCCGCTTGCCAAGCGTGGTGATTATAGCAAATAAATAATAAAAAAAAAAAAAAAATGCTAGACACATTTCACGCAACATTATCTAGCCCCAAGCTAAGCAGAGCTTGTATTATGGGTACTAGATAACTGATATACTTAAACTAAACTAACTAGGAAACTATCCTATCCTATCCTACTAATATTATGAACGCGAAAGTTTGTGAGTATGGATGTTTGTTACTCTTTCACGTAAAAACTACTGAATGGATTTGAGTGAAATTTGGAATGGAGATACTTTACGCCCTGGATTAACACATAGGCTACTTTTCATCATCATCATCATCATCAAACGCGAAAGTTTATGAGTATGGATGGATGTTTGTTACTCTTTCACGTAAAAACTACTGAATGGATTTGAGTGAAATTTGGAATGGAGATACTTTACGCCCTGGATTAACACATAGGCTACTTTTCATCATCATCATCATCATCAAACGCGAAAGTTTGTGAGTATGGATGTTTGTTACTCTTTCACGTAAAAACTACTGAATGGATTTGAGTGAAATTTGGAATGGAGATACTTTACGCCCTGGATTAACACATAGGCTACTTTTCATCATCATCATCAATTTTCATCATTATTCACGCGGATGAAACCGCGGGGCGCAACTAGTTATTTTATAATTTTATAAATTCATTTCACACAACATTATCTAGCCCCAAAGCTAAGCAGAGCTTGTGTTATGTACAACTGATATACTTAATACAATACATTACATAGATAGATATTTTTTATTATGCATAGAAAAATACCCAGAACACCCATGAACAATATCTGCAGATTGCAAAAATATTTGTTCCGAGGCGGGAATCGAACCCGCAACCTCCTGCGTCGCAGGCGAACCTTCGCCCGCCGCGCCACAGAGGTCGTCAAACCACCGGCTGATGATGATGATGGTTTACATGCTTTATTTAGTTTTACATGAATTTAAAAGTGTGTTGTCGTTTACAGGAACTCTGTCTCCACTGGACATGTATCCAAAGATATTAGATTTCAATCCGGTCGTAATGAGCTCGTTCACTATGACATTAGCGAGGCCCTGTATACTACCCATGGTGAGTTGATTATCCTTTAAGCTTACACGGTTAGTAGAGAGATAGGTGATGATTGAATGACGAACGAATGCATTCAAAATTGAGTGTTGCCATATTTTAGAAAAAATCCGACTATACACCACGTACTTTACTATTCTCCGAAACTTCAGCAGCAGAATAGTAAAGTACCTGCCCCCCGATTCCCTATCTTGAAAGTCACTCCGTGACCAATGTTTGACAAGTAAAATTACCATCAATTGACAATTCTTCATAATACTTTTTTTTTTTGATGGTCATTCTACTTGTCAAACGTTAGTCACTGAGTGACTTTCAGTTAGGGAATAGGGGGGCAGGTGTATAGTCGTAATTTTTCTAAAATGTTGCCATATTCTTAAATTGATAATCTATTGACAAAATAAAAGTCTCGATTTACGTTCATTGTTAAGAGCTATCGACATGATTCACACTTTCGCTTGAGTATGATTGTCTAATTGTATAATATAGAGTCAATAATGAAGTATAAACTTGTCATGTCTATAGATAGTATCGAAAGGCAGCGACCAAGTCGCGATATCGTCGCGCTACGAGTCCAGAGAAGACGTCGCGGTGATTAGGAACTACGGACAGCTATTGGTTGAGGTAAGACCTTTTTTAATAAAGGAAATAATTAACTGAGCATCAAATATTATGATTGAGCATTAAAATGCCCATTTAAACTTAGATTTAGTAGACTTTAGTAGATGTTGATCGTTAAATAACGATTCTCAATTATTATAAATATTATAACTCAAATATATTATTATTTATATGTATTACAGCATTTTTTAATCATTACAATGAGCGACAAATTTTACAATGCTATGTTTGTGAATCTAAGAAATTAATTTACCTATCTAGCTTGACTCTAGATAGTATTTTTGTGACGATGCCTCCGCCATTATATGCAACGGGGGGTTTGAAATAGAAATAGAAAAAGTTTATTTGCAACAAGACATATATTTCACAAATAAAAGATGCAGTGATACAAAATAATAAGATCACAAAAAAATCCTTCTGACGCATAATGACCAACACGCTTTTTGACTAATTTTAAAAACGCATCTTGATATTTACGCAGTATGTGCAATACGCATTTTGACATACACGCAAAAAGTGCAATACGCATAATGCCAAATTAATTCACATTGACGCAAAATGAGCAATACGCATTTTGACATGTACCTACGCAAAATGTGCATAATGCCATGCCTCAAAAACTAATCCGCGGGTAGGAAAAATAACAAGAATTGTTTTATTCAATTTTATAATTATAATTAAACAAAAACTAAAACATTTACCTACTTTTTACATTGAAATTAAAAAAAATGCAACGGGTCAAGAACATGTCCATGCTACCCTCAAAGCAGGAACAAACAAGTTATGATAATTTTAGCCGCGTAAAAATTATTTTTCTCAAAAATGTTATGCCATTTAACTGTTCTTTTTCCAATCCGCGCAATAAAATACAGTTTTATGTCAAAATCACATAATATAATAAACATATATAATATCACATTTTCTGCGATTCTTTTTGGTATTGATTGCGTTTAAAAAAGGTTGGAAAACATTAAAACTGCTACAGATGTTTCGTTGTACGGATGCGTCATTGTGCGATCCAGAATCACATCTCTTCTAATGACATCTCGCACGTCAACCGCGTCCAGCCGATGAAATCAGTGCCAGGTCGCCCACGCGTCATTGTTGCGAAGCTGCGCAGTCGACTTCATAAGGACAACATCATTGCGGGGGTTCGCAAGCACCGTGGCATTTCCACCAAGGACCTCGGCCTCCCTGGGGAGGCCAGACCTTTGTATGTCAACGAGCACCTGACACCACACAACAAGGATCTATTAAAAAAGTGCAAGGAAGTGTCGAAGGCCAAGCAGTACCAATTTGTGTGGGTGAAGAACTGTCAAATCTTCATGAGGAAACATGACAAGGCCCCCCTTGTTACGGTAAGAACGGATGATGACATCACATAGTTGTTATAAGTGTGTACCTATTTGTTTTGTTAGTGCAATATATGTATTTTTTTGTTGTAAAATTAAGCCTTATCCAGCAATTTATCTTAGTTCTTTGTATTTATATAGCAGCAAGCACATTTTATTCCAATTTCTCATCACATCCCCATATAAAAACACCACCGTGTAATCATATTTACAAAGTTTTTATGCAGGGCTGTTCCTTGCACTTTGAATGTCATTATTTAGTGTTAAGGTGAATGCTCTCGTTGCCTTGCCCATACAAAATAATTTAAGTATTTTTTCAATCCACAGATTGTCGTTCTTTATATCGTATTTTTTTTTCGATTTTCTAATGATTATCGTACTCGCAAATGGTTGTTTCAAATAAAAATTTACTAAGGGTAATTTTTAAAATTAGTTTGAAATACGACCAATTTTACGTATGTGTGAGTGTTTTTAATGTCCATTTTGAGTCGCCACCTACCATCGAAGCGTGATATTTTTACGCAGTGCACCCTGTTTTGTTTAATTTGACAGAGATGGCGGTTAAATGGACCTCGAGCACCGAGTTTTGAGAAAGATAGTGAAAGATGGCGCTAAATAAATAAAAGTATGCCTCGCGTTATTTTCGGGTCTGTCACCAAAATTGCGAAACGCGACGTTGCCAGGCAACGCTACGTCACAAGTTTAGTGCTTGCTAGTCACCCGTAATTATTAGGCTTTATGAGCTGGCTCTGATAGGGTTGCCAACCGATCGTTATAATCATAGTTTACAAAGTTATTTGCGGCTATGTTCTTTATACTTTGCAATATCAACAAAGTAGGTACCTTCGAGAAAATACTTTATTGTAACGTACTTTATTGAAACTCAAGTTTCAGTTTTATAAAATAAAAATAAAACAACGAAAGAATATGTAAAAACTATACTTTCGTAACTTCATTCGCAGCAATAAAAAAAAATTATTATTAGTCATTGACCGAGCGAGCAAAGCAAGGTAAGTCCTTGCAATATAATATGGCAAAATTTGCTATCGTCTGTTCGGATGTATGTACCTATGTACGTAAGTACTCGCGTACGTCGCATTTTTCAATTAATCTTGATGAAACTTGATATATGTACTTACTTATATATTTATTTTACAATATAGTTTTTGAGAAAAAATAAAAATGAAAACCAATATTACGTGAGCTCTCATTTGTTAGAGTTTCAACGACTTGTGGTTCAAGTAAGATTGGGTATATGCTAGATCGGACTATGGATGCGATTTTTAAACTTTATCGAAAAACAAGATAGTTTGTGCTCTTGAGGTATTCTGTTCGCAAAACTACTAGTTTTTATAATCCGACCGTGTACCGTGCTGTGATTCAGAAACTCGGTGTAGCAACCCTGATAATATATCAATATCAAAGTGTAGTATGAAGTTGTCATCTCGCTCCTTAAATGCAAAAGAGCCACAAGTCGAAAATTCATTTTTTTACTGGAAAGCCTATCAAAGTTTTGATAGTAGTTTTTTTTGTATTACTTTATAAATCTTTTTTTTCTACATATATGTATGGTATATTATAAGATGCGTATTTTGAACCTTACACTACCTTGAAATTTACATTGAGATCAATGTAATTAAATGCGGAAGAAACTTATCCATAACTATCACCTCTTCATCTAGCAATATTACAAAATAAAATACTCCATAAATCTTTGACTTACTAGTAGTAACGATGAGATCTACGATCAATAATATCTAAGTCATCGCAGTAATCTCATTAAGTGTTTCATTATTATACATAAAAATCCTTTAGCTTAAATAATCAATTTTAAAATAAGTAAGTATAAAAAGTTTAACATTACTTTGGGATTACATCCTTTTCAATCAGTTTTAGGATGCTTTGTTTTTTGTCTCAGCAACTTGTAGCTTTTTGATATTATTTTATATTATTTACTTGGGAAAAATCTGTATCCTGAGAAGTTTTGTATAAAAATATATTTTAATGTTGTTGATCAGTTTTAATAACTTTGAGGTCTGCTCTTTACAACTCTTCCTTTGGAAATCTATGTCAAGAGGCTGAACACTAGGAAGTACTGAATCAACTGATTGGTAATCAATCATCTGTACTGCTGTCTGAGCTTGAAGATGAGGATTCACTTGAGTATATCTGAATCGCTGTCTGTACTTTCCTCAATGACTAAATTTATTCATTGCTCTGGACTTCCAAAATCAGATAATGTTTTCATCAAGTAACGATAGGCTAGGATTGTGTTGGCTGTCTGTCTGGTATGGAATTTGTACCGTTTTTGATGAAGCGATTAAGATAGAGACTCCAGTGAATCCTCATCTATAAGCTCAGACAGCAGTACAGACGATTGATTACCAATCAGTTATGATTCAGAACCTCTTAGTGTTCAGCCTCTTGGCATAGATTTTCAAAGGAAGAGTTGTAAAGGCATAATATATTTTTATACAAAACTTCTCAGGATACAGATTTTTCCCAAGTAAATAAAATAAAATAATATCAAAAAGCTACAAGTTGCTGAGACAAAAAACAGGGCATCCTAAAACTGATTGAAAAGGATGTGATCCCAAAGTAATTTTAATAATCTTAAAAGTGATTATTTAATTCAAAGGATACTTATGTATAATAATGAAACACTGTATTTTAAGACTGATTGTACAGACTGATTGTAATAACAGTCATTTAACAAATATTGCATGTTTGTTTATAAACAATTACAACCATAATCACGGTAATCTTATATGCAAAACAGACACATTTCCAAGTACTGCGGTTTCGTTTTAATAAAATAGTAATCAAACTTATTGAACTTTCATTCAAAAGAAACGCATTCCAAAACCTGACACTTTTATGTTTCGTAATAAAGTTATTATTATTATTATTATTAACTGGAAAGATGGCTGCTTTGCTGTGAAGTTAGTCATCAAAGTCTCAAAATGCTAAATGGGTAGTTGTGTGATTGAACTATTTTAAACGCTAAAACCATGGGTGTCTTTTTCGAATATAAAAATTGGAATCATCTAAATGCCATTTTTGCATTAAAAACGATATTGACATTTTTTGATTTGTGGCCCTGTTGAATTTAAGGTGTTCTGTTTGTCTGTGGTTACCTAGCCCAGTGCACTTATTTCTCCCTATATGTTCCTTGACTTTTTTCTCTATGGTCCTTGTCTATGGTGCACTGTGGGTGTCATGCGATTAATTTTCTTTGGGGCGGTGTCTTTGAAACGAGTGCAAGCCAGGTTATAACGGTTTCACGGTGAAATTTCGTAAGTAAACAGATATTTACATAATTTTAATGTGTTACCTACTAGTAGAGTAGTACTATTATAGAAGATGCCTGCCCTTTGTTTGAAGCCTTCGTTGTTGTTGTTGTTGTCGGACATAGGCCTTCCCCTTAGAATGCCACGACGAACGGTATTGAGCCGCCTCCATCCACCGACTCCCCGCGACGTTTATAATGTCTTTATTCCATCGAGTGGAGAGCTTTCCTCTAACGCGTCGTCCGGTTTGTGGTCGCCACTCGAGAACCTTTATTCTCCAACGGTTATCACTTCTTCGAGCTATATGACCTGCCCACTGCCACTAATTCTGAGAGCTATGTCGGTGACCTTGGTTCTTCTACGGATTTCCTCATTTCGGATTCTATCACGTGGTGAAACTCCTAGCATAGCTCTCTCCATAGCCCGTTGCGCAACTTTGAGCTTGTCTATACGGCCAATAGTTAGCGACCACGTCTCAGTGCCGTAAGTCAACACTGGCGTGTAGACTTTCGTCTTGAGGCTCTGCGGTATCGGCGACGAGAAGATTTTTTTTATACTACTTGGCAAGCAGACAAGCATACGGCCCACCTGATGGAAAGCAGTTACCGTAGCCTATGGACGCCTGCAACACCAAAGGCATCACAAGCGCGCTGCCGACCCTGAGACATAATGTGAAAAGTCTCATGTGCCTGTAATTTCACTGGCACCCGTACCCTTCAAACCGAAACAGAGCAATGCGAACACTACTGCTTGGTGGCAGAAATAGGTACGGTGGTAGTACTTCCCCGGACGAACTCTTTCACAAGAAGTTTTCACAAAACCAACAAACTAGATATGGCGTAGTTTCCCGAACGCTGCCCATCCGAGTTGGATTCGTCGGTTGACCTCTTCATCTCATCACATCACACTAATATTATAAATGCGAAAGTTTATAAGTATGTTTGTTACTTCTTCACGCCCAAACGGCTGAACGGATTTGAGTGAAATTTGGAATGAAGATACCTAATAATAATAATAATAATAATAATAAGCAAGCAAGTACCTTGACTTGGCCCACGAGATTACCGCCATGTGGGATGTGGATTCGACGATTATCGTCCCGATAGTTGTTTCTGTGAATGGCCTTATAGCAAAGAGCCTCGACCAATACCTTGAGAGGCTCTCACTAAATGGTTGGATCAACGGTCAGATTCAGAAGGCAGTACTCCTGGACTCGGCACGCATAGTCAGGAGGTTCCTCTCTCTGCAGCCCTAGCCTCCGACCGCTTGGGCCTTTGCTCCGCGGTCGGTGGTTTACCGTTTTGTAATATATTTTTTACTATACTGTTTTTATATACTATTTGTTTTTATAGATAAGTAGTATTTCTTTATAGTGAAAAATGTATTTTATAACGAGTTTTAAAATAAATCAACGTCATAATAATAATATCATGGTTCACGCAGGTGAAACCGCGAGGCGCAGCTCGATATTTATATTACTTGAAATATCTTTAAAAATTTAATGAATGAAAATGTAATAAGTAAATATGTTATGTTTTCAGATCTTATCTAACACCAAGCTCCCAATTTATGGACGAAATATTTTGAAGCCGAAATTGACGAAGCTGACTCTGGTTGCACGAAAAATAATAATGCACAACAGCAGTCAGCCAGATTTGATGGCAGAAGATTTGAGAAATGGTCCACAACATGAACAGCATGGAAATGATTTATACGTTACTCACAGATCGGAACGTTTTTTTTTATGCTACTTGGCAAGCAGACAAGCTTACGGCCCACCAGATGGAAAGCAGTTGCCGCAGCCTATGAACGCTTGTAACACCAGAGGCATTACACGCGCGCTACCGACCCTGAGACATAAAGATGAAAAGTCTCATGTGCCTGTAATTTCACCGGCACCCCTACCCTTCAAACCGAAACACAGCAATGCGAACACTACTGCTTGGCGGCAGAAATAGGTACAGTGGTAGTACTTCCCCGGACGAACTCTTTCACAAGAAGTTCTACTACTAACAAAACTACTAACTAGTCGTCTGACTGCGAGTCAATTTGGAATAGTGAGAGAGGCAGATTGTTGATTGTTTATCCAATATCATATATTTCCAACACAGTAATATTTGTACACTGTTATGTTTGCAAACGCCGTATCACCACACCCTATAAATGAGTTTATCAGCAGCATGATGCTAAAGCTGGTAGAATTTTTCAAAAATGCGATTTTATCTGAAATATATATTGAGACGTGTTCGGAAAAATGCAAAGTGCATAGATCTCAATGAAATGGCATCATGTACGTTATTTTTTCTCATACAAAAAACCCTTACAACATTGTCTAAAACAAAACTATATCATGAAATGTATTTTTTTCTAGCCACTGATGATCAACCAGAATTAGCAAGTTGAAGTGGCAATGGGAAGGTCATATAGCTCGCAGAACTGATAACCGTTTGAGAATAAAGGTTCTCGAGTGGCGACCGAAAAACGGACGAGGCTGTAGAGGAAGGCCCTCCACTCGATGGACTAAAGGCATTATGAACGTCACAGGAAATCTGTGGATGGAGGCGGCTCAAGACCGTTCGTCGTGGCACTCTAGGGGACACCTAAGTGGACTTCTACAGGCTGATGATGATGTAGTTGATCATCAGATCAACTACATCTAATGATGATGAAGATGATACCTCATATCTCCGGCGTTTATGAACCGATTTAGAAAATTCTTTTTTTATTTGAATAGATATATGTACTTCCAGATTGGTCCCATTTTTTTCAAAACCCAGTTCTGATGATGGAATCCATGAGGAATTGAGGGAACTCCTCAAATATTTTAGGCATACATATGGCGATTTTGATATTTTCAGCAACAAACCAAGCATTTGCATTCAGAAAGTATCATAATCCTTTCACCACTATGGTTCTTTCATCATTTTTTTTTCATCCTAATATTTAGTCGAATACAATGGCGGAAGTCGGTTTTTTAAATGAAAAGTTATATTTAGAAGAGATGCAATGGGCACTAATGGTAACAATGAATACAATATACGAAGACAAAATGTGCAGTTGCACTGATCGCTTACCTATTGATGAATATTTGTTGTCAGTGTATGATATTTCTAGTGGAAAATACTTGTAATTATAAACCAATAAAAATACCTAATCTGTTTGTTTTTTCTTTTTATTAATTTCTGTAAAAAGACATTCATTTTTGTGGGGGTGTTTGCCATAATTACCACCCTTGGCAGGTTGATTGGTGATTGCAGTATCGGTTACTCAGATGGATGCTGCTGCCCATGCCCTGGTGTAAACCCTTAGTCGGCTTTTCCGACATCCACAGGAGGAGGATTATAGATTCTACGCTGCACACCACGGCACTTTTTATAGGGTGGCAGGAAGTCGGTGGATGGTGGCGGCTCATCCCTTCTAACAATTTTCTTTAACGCCATCATTATCGAGATACCTTATAAACATTTTTTTAACGCCATCTATATAACATCTGGGGATAATGACAACGCCATCTAGTGAAAAACAAAACAGTGAATGTAGAAGTGTGCGTGCGTGTAATTACATGAGGCAAATTGTCAGATCTTATTTATAGTGAATTTGAAATTTCTAACGACTCTTTAACGAAAATTCATGCTGCATCAAATTCTATGACCTACACCGTGCTCGCAAACGGTAAAATTACTCACTAAAGACGCTCGAGTTTTGAACAAAAAATAAAAAAGTCAATATCTGTTTTTCCACGCCATCTAGCATGAAACGAGCTTTAAGTAATCGAAAGCATCCCCCTTAAGTTGTAAACTTTGCATGACTTTTTGTCAATTTTATATACCATATAGTTATCAAGTACTTTTTACAGCGCTATTAATTATCATTTTCCATATTCTCTCCAGCTTTTTCAAACTTTCAATAACAGCAATTTGTTTATGCAATTACAGACTTTACTTACTATTTATCCAAGCTAGGTGCATACATTTTGGTGGGTATTGTGTGGCTATTACAAGCACAAACTCATATTCAAATAGCATTCTGAATTATTGTTGTTGTTTCAATAATGGAAATGCAATAATACATTTACAACGTAAGTCAGAGAAGAATAATAATTCAAAATATGTGTCACTTAGAACTTATTTACATCCATCTAGTTGTAGTGGACTCATAATTACTACCATTACACTACTAGTTTCCGCCTGCGGTTTCAGACATGCACGTTTATTCCATGGTTTCTCTGATAGTATAAAACCCATGATTTGTCTGGGAGTTGCATCTAAATATGTGTGTAGCGGGGTGGTAATAAGTATACCACTTGGTTTCGGGTACTTGGGTTCATTTGGTTATTTGATATTTCAAAGGCTGAGTTTCTTTTATTTTTTACTTAAACATAAATTATTTACCTTATATAACCTGCGCAGTCATAAATCCAGGTTGATTCACTCTTATCCAACGACACCATCTTGTGATTGGATTTATTGGAAACAAAAATGATTGATTTAAAAATATTCTACCAAAATATTCGTGGTATACGTACCAAAACTTACAAATTCTTTTCGAGTGTCCTAAAAAATGACTACGACATCATCGCTATCACTGAAACCTGGTTATATGACGGCATTTTTGACTCGGAATTTTGTGACGCGCGGTACGATGTATTTCGCTGTGATAGGAACCTGGTGGCTACGAAAAAAGATATCGGAGGAGGAGTGATGATCTGTGTAAAGAAAAAACTCGCTGCATACCTAAGTACACAACGTGACTGGGCATGCAACTCGTTTGAATTGGTCAAAGTGATAATTCCAGGATGCAACATAAGTACAGGAAGTGACTTGCATGTTGTTTGCACTTACATTCCTGGTAGCCCAACTAGCCAGCCTAGGAACATAGACTCGTTTTTATCATTTGTAAATTCCTCAGTTTCTACTAATACTGTGAACCCCTTTATCTTACTCGGAGATTTTAATTTATCCTGTATATCATGGAGCTCTTCTACACCAAACATCATAAAGAAAGGTGCCATTGAAGTTCAACTCGCTGCATATAAGCTGCTGAATGATCTTAGTCTTTTGGGCTTCACTCAATTTTGTTATCATAAGAATTATGCCGGCAACACACTGGACCTGGTATTTAGTAACTTTGCTTTGGATACCTTTAGATCTGATTCTCCTTTAGTACCAGAAGACTGTGCTCATCCATCTTTTACAATTCATCCCACTGATATATATATAAAACCTCTCGTAAATAAATCAGTCGTAAAGTACCGTTATCACAAGGGTAACTATAGTTCTTTAATCAACTATCTCAATGAGATACCATGGGATGTAACATTAAATGAAGGTACTTTAGACGAAGCAGTAAATCTTTTTTATAGTTATCTATATTCTAGCATTGAGCAGTTCATACCAAAATCTATTTCTCACAAACCAAATACATATCCAGTCTGGTATGATAAATTACTTATAAAAATTGTTTGTGATAAATATAAAGCGCATAGGCGTTGGAAATTATATAAGAATCTGAGTGACTATAATGACTTTTCCATACTTAGGTCCAGGGAACACAAAGTTGAAAGGAAATGCTTTGATCTTTATGTCACTAGAATAGTGGAGGATATAAAAAATAACCCTAAGGCATTTTGGACTTTTGTTAAGTCCAGAAGAGGTACCAGTAACTATCCCCAATGTGTTACTTTTCAAAATCAGAGATTCTCGACAGGTGCGGAGATTTGTTCGGCATTCAACAACTTTTTCAATAGTGTTTTCGTTCCACCAGCAAACAACTACCCGTCCATGAGCCTGCCGCCCCCAACAGGTGGTATAACTATTATTAATAATCATCCTCATTTGCTATCCATTGACATACTAAAGGCCCTTCAAAGTCTTGACATAAACAAGGGAGCTGGTTGCGATAATATTCCACCTGTATTTATTTCTCGGTGCTCTTCAGCCTTGGTTGAACCTTTATACATATTGTACAACCGATCAATCAGTGAAGGTGCTTTTCCAGACATATGGAAAAAAGCGCATATTGTACCAGTCCATAAGAAAGAGTCTAAATTGAAGGTAGAGAACTATAGACCTATTTCGATCTTAAATGTTTTTGGTAAAGTATTTGAAAAGCTCATCTATAAGTATATATATGCAACAGTCTCCCCAGGCATCCCCCCTGAACAGCATGGATTTCTTGCTGGCAGATCCACAGTTTCTAACCTTTCTATTTTTTTAACATACTTGCACCACTCTATTGATAAGCGCAAGCAGGTTGACGTGGTCTACACGGATTTTGAGAAAGCTTTTGACCGTGTGGATCATTTCATCCTGCTTGAAAAGCTTAAACATCTAGGGATACAGGGTGATCTTCTGCGATGGGTTACATCTTATCTAGCTAATCGTTCTCAAGCAGTTGTATTGGGTGGCTTTCGATCTGATTACGTTAAGATTACTTCAGGCGTCCCACAGGGATCTCATCTAGGGCCGCTCTTGTACAATGTATATTTATATGACCTATACTCTTGTATAAAGCATTCTATGTTCCTTATGTACGCGGACGACACAAAAATATTCATAGATGTTAATAAACCCAATGACTGCTTAAAACTACAAGACGACCTTAATAGATTATCCGATTATTATATCATTAATAGAATTAAAGTAAACGCCAACAAATGTCAGGCTTTATCTTACACAAGGAAAATTAAACCTGTTGCTTTTACATATTCTATTCAAGGATCACCAATAGCAAAAACTGATAAAATTAAGGATCTTGGAGTTTATCTTGATGACAAACTACTGATGGACGTACATGTAAATTACGTCGCAGGTAAAGCATTTAAGAATTTAGGCTTTGTTATGCGCATCTGCAAACCTATTAATGACTTGAACTGTATCAAAATTATATACAACGCATACGTTCGTAGTTCTTTAGAGTATGCCAGTCCTATTTGGTGCCCACAATATATAACCTATAGAGAACGGTTGGAGCATGTTCAATCCAAATTTATTAAGCATCTAAATTATAAATTCAAAAAATATTTTGATACCTATGAAGACGCGTGTTTATACTATAATGTTCCTTTACTATACAATCGACGAATAATATCAGATATGCTACTGTTCTATGATATTATTACTAGTAGGATTGATTGTCCAGATCTGGTGCGTCGGGTTGGACTGAATGTGCCATTGTGTCGTACACGTCATACAAAGTTATTCCATGTCCCACATCACCGAACTAACTTCACGCGAAATTCTGTTCTTACTAGATTGGCCAACACGTACAACAGTCGATTCTCGCACATTGATCCTTATACTATGACTAAGTTGACATTCGGAGGGCTCGTTGTGAAAACTCTCACTCATGTGAGGGAGTAAGTGCACACTCACGCATAAAGACTTCTTAAAATCCACCTTTTTCCTTTTCCTACCTCCTCTTGCTTGCTTGCTGTTATATAAGTGTAAAGATGAATAAATGAAAGATAAATTAAAAAAGGATAAATAGTATTATTGGTTACAATGTTGTTACCTCCTATGTGTATAAGTTGTACCTACTTACTTTGAGGGATTGGAGGACCTTTTGATTGGGTATCTATGATAGTTACTACTGTCTAATTTGTTCAATTACTTTTTTAGTAATTGTATCATTTATTGGGTTATTCTCGCATGTTTTATATCTGCCTTAATTCTGTTTCCAAGATACTTGTAGTTTCTTCATGTATATGTGATTAGTTTAATCTAAGCCATTGTTGGCGTGTCCCTTGTAGGTAGGTATATGTAATGTTATCCGCTTACTATTACCTTGTGCATTTAAAGTGGAAGCCTGTTATTGGCCGTACTTTCTACAATCTTAGCCTTAAGTTTTTTCATAATGTATCGCTGTTGGTTTCCCAATAAATAAATAAATAAATAAATAAATAAAGAATGTGTTGGTAATTTTTCAAATCCGTCTAAATACTGATGTGTCAATTTGCGAATTGGTTAATATGCTGATGTATCATTTTACAAATACGTCGTTATGCGATAAAAACCCAGATTATATTGGTCATTATGCGTCAGAAGGAAAAAAAAACAACCGAATTGAGAATCTCCTCCTTTTTTAAAGTCGGTTAAAAAGGTCCCTAACTCAGCATAAACATAATTAATGCGTGTTAATTACTCACGTGGATGTTTCTGCCCATCCCCTGCAGTAATCTTATAGCATGGCATTTACTACATCCATGGGAGGAGACGAAAAAGTCTATTCTTAGGCGATACACACCACCGCCTACAAAAACACTTGGTGTTGTAATCATTTCAGATATCCGCGTGTGTGCCCGATGGAGTGGTGTGCTTCTTCACTTCGTACATGTACTTGGAAAACGTAGTCGGCGCCTGGTACGACCAAGGTACAAAAAAAATTATAATTAAGTTTCCCTTCCAACAATATTTATAACTTCTTCATAAGCCGGTGGACATCCACTGCTGGATGAGGCCTCCCCCCTAGCGTGCAATGGGGATTTGCCATGACTATTTAAAAGTATCAAAACATGATATAAATTTTTAAATAGTTAAACAAATGATTCATTACTCATAAAATATCATCTATACTCTGATTTTTAGTCTTAGACATTTTTTGTAAACAAATAAATGTCAAGATTTGCCATTGTGTATGTGCTACCAGTATCTTAAAAGAAAAATAATTATTTTTCATATAACTTTGTCTAAAACTCAATTTACACGATAATTATATACGTTACATTTTTTTTTGAATATTTTTATTTTGCTATCTAAAAATTCTACTTATTTTTGGGCAATTTTCGTAATCTACTACCTGAACGTATATTTTTTGCTCTAGTATCACCTTTGTTTACAAAAAATGTCTAAGATTAAAAATCAGGGTATAATCATTAAAGTAAAAAAAAGAAATGTCATTAGGTGAGAAGTTCGTGTACACTATAGTTATTGGAAATAACAAAAACTAAAAGAAAAAAGTTAAATTTGAAATAGTTATATGGCTTAATCCTTCAAAAGATTGCGTTGACGGAGCACTCGTGATAGTGCCTGGAAGACGGTTGTAGGCCGCCGGCCCTATCACATGAACTAGCTTCGACATTGTATATTACCTGTAAAAAAAATAAACTGGCTACCTGTTACGGCAGCCGAGATATTATACCGCTGTGACAGAATATAGACAGACGGCTTAGTGATAGGTTCCCGTTGGTACTGAACCCTAAAACTATATCTATACGTAAATAAATAAATAAATAAATGCTGGACATATATCACACAACATTATCTAGCCCCAAGCTAAGCAGAGCTTGTGTTATGGGTACTAGATAACTGAAAAAATCTAACTCTAACTAATCTAACTGATAAATCTTGATTTCAGGTGTGGTCGCGAGTCTGCAAAGGCACAAACTACTGTTCATTGAAACCCAAGACTCTGCCGAAACTAGCTTTGCCCTCATCAACTACATCAAGGTGAGATGTCGGAGGACTTTTTCTGCGTTTTCGAAAGGAGACGTCGTTCGTTTTTTTTTTTTTTTTTTTTGCTACTTGGCAAGCAGACAAGCGTACGGCCCACCTGATGGAAAGCAGTTACCGTAGCCTATAGACGCCTGCAACACCAAAGGCATCACAAGCGCGCTGCCGACCCTGAGACATAAAGATGAAAAGTCTCATGTGCCTGTAATTTCACCGGCACCCGTACCCTTCAAACCGAAACACAGCAATGCGAACACTACTGCTTGGCGGCAGAAATAGGTACGGTGGTTGTACTTCCCCGGACGAACTCTTTCACAAGAAGTTCTACTACTAACAAATTATTTATATCAATGTCTACTGTTTTTTTGAGCTATATTGTGTAATTTTTGTGGCATTTTTACCGCCGTGTAGCTTATAAAGAGCTAGTGCTAGCTACATGGTAGTGAATTTCAATAAAATAACCCCCTTATTCATAATCATTTTTGAAACCTATTTTAGTTAAAATATGTTTTATCTTGTTTTGACGTATAAAATTTTACATCAGAGAGAACAAGACAAAAGCTATTTTAACTAAAATAGGTTTAAAAAATGATTATGAATAAGGCCCTAAGTGTATTGCGTGCCTTTTCGAACGAGTGGAAATTGCCCAGGAACATTCTAGCAAAACTGCCATCGCTTTCCTAGAACGTGACTTGACCGAGAACTTTACGACTTGACATTATTTTCAAAAAATCTCTACTCTACTTGACATTGGTAAAATATAGTTTGTACTCAGAGGTCATAATAAAAAAAAAGTGAGATGTCCACAGTCCACTGCTGGACGAAGCCTCCATTGAATGCTGGGGGAAGCTTGGCAGGCGAGTTGTTCATCGCAGTATTGAGTACTCATAGTCCGATGAACGAGGCAATTCTTTGTATGCACACCCTAACAATAATTCCTCTGTCGCTGAAACTTTGCTATGTGATAAAGTAAGGTTTATAGATTACGGTTGACAAGTAATCTAGGATTTTTTTTTAAATTAGGTATTTCTACCTAAACATGAAAATCACTTATAACATTCGGTGAAAAATTGCTCAGTCTGAAATTTCTTCGGTATATGTTAGTATACATTAATAAGTATAGATATGTAACGGTATCCAGGAATATTTCGATTTCGGTGAGGCAGAAATTAAAGAATATCTTTTTTTTTTATCACAACTTTTTCAGAAAAATTGCTCAGTCAGTTTTTATTTTTTTGTACGTGTAAGGTTGTTTAAACGAATCGCCTTGCAGAGTTATCTAAAAGATTTGCCTTTTCATTCATAGCATTATGGTTTTTTGGAAATAACTTTCGGTGGAAAATTGCTCCGTCCTTTTTTATTCATTTATTAGTTAAAGTACACTTAAATACAACAGCTTTTTAAAGTATCCAATAAAATTTCGGCGTCGCATACGCATTTTAGACTATCAACATTACGCGCACAGCCGCCGGGAGCTACTTTTACTATTTCTTGAGACAATAGTTTTGATCAATGAGAATCAATATATATATATATATATAAGGCAAATATCACTCACCTACTTGCTGACTCATCACGATATCTCAAGAACTAAATAATAATATATAATGTTTCTTTCGGCTTCTAAGTGCTTGTAAGTTTAATATTTGTATGAAAAAAGTTAGAGCCAAATTGAACCTAACGCCTACGCGTTACAGCATATGACATCACATAGAAGTTCGAATTTGAAAGCCAAAGCAAAATTGTAAAGTTCCTCAGACGAATCAAAATGAGAGACAGAGTCGTCGTGAACAAACAGCTACAGAGGGTCCACTCAGAACATAGCGCCATTTCTGGTAAGCACACATTGACTTTATGTTTACATGTATTCTTACGCAATCTCGAGCAGAGCTCAGTCGCGACTATAATAGCGAGTGCAGGCATTTGTCACTTGTTAACAAAATGAGTAGCAAGTACGCTTGCAGTGTATTTGGTTGTTTAAATATAACCAAATGCAAACGTTCTTCACCTTTCCAAACGAGATTGTTTGTAACTTGTTCCAACTCCTAATAATCTACTCCTTTTCAAAATTCTGAATGAATACAGTAGCAACCTTAGTGAGTCAGGCAAGTTTAGGTAATTATTTTCAAGGACGGTGGTAGCGAACCTTCTGTCTTTTTCTATATTTTGTGGTCTTACCTCTGTCTGAAATAGGAGACTTACCAGTTGCAGGAAGGCTTTGGATGTAGTAATCACTTGGTTTTGTTCGTTTATGGTTGAAATTGTATTTTTGTTATTTTTGTACGTGCGCACGATTGACATTTTTGTTTTGAAGAGAGTGTTGATAGGGATGGGACAATGCAGGAAGGGAGGAAACTAGTGTTGCTCCATCAATCAAACAAAACTGCAAATCCTCGTTAAATATTACTGTGGTGTGACAATATAATTATAATAATGCTGCAAATACTCAACATGGCCCCCCACAAAAAGGGGTTGACCCCTTTTTAAAGCAAAATTTGTAACTTAGTGCTGATAAACAAGATTTAGTAGGTTGTATCTTACTGCTTTACAAAATTGCTTATATGATAACTTAGCGAGTGGACTGTATAATTTGAAAATTAACTATCTTAAAATTAATTAGTAATAATTATGCTACGTGAAATTTAGTTTACATTACAAGGTAGAGGAACCAGTTTGGCTACAGATCTAGTAAAATGGCCTTTAGCAGTCATTAGTTCCACTACACGGACGATGGAGTCTCGGCCAGGGAAAAGCTTGGTTACCCTACCGCGAGACCAATGAAGGGACGGCAGGCCGTCCTCTTGGATTAAGACCAAATCGCCTATCTTAATATCATATGTAGATTTGTGCCATTTGGCACGTTGCTGTAAGGTGTGGAGATAATCATGACTCCAACGTTTCCACACATTCACAGTCATTTGCCTAAGGAGTTGCCATCGAGCTAGCTGGTTTACACGTGTGGTTTCTGCAGGTGGTGTCTCAGGAATTGAGACCAATGGAGAACCAACTAGGAAGTGGCCTGGAGTTAATACGGATAGATCGTTAGGATCATTTGATAAAGGGCATAATGGCCTGGAATTTAAAATTGCCTCTATCTGAGCAAAGATTGTAGTTAATTCCTCGAAAGTCAAAGGCCGGTCACCTATGACACGTTTTAAATGGGATTTACTCGATTTGACAGCTGCTTCTGCTAGCCCGTTGAAAGCAGGACTTAGGGGCGGCGAGAAACGCCATTTAATAAAGTGCTCTGAGTAAAAATTATTTAAGGTGGGGTCTTTGATAATGTCTCTTTTGAATTTTACTAGAAGGTTGCAAGCACCTTTGAAGTTTGAACCGGAATCTGACCAAATCTCTCTTGGTAGGCCGCGCCTGGCAACAAATCGCTTAAGAGCCGCTAGAAACGCTTCGGTTGTCAAGTCGCTGACTACTTCCAAATGAACAGATTTCGTCGTGAAGCAGACGAAGACACACAAATACGACTTGATTATCTTGGCGTTTCGCAATAAGCTCGACTTTGACATAAATGGGCCCGCGTAGTCTATTGATAGGGACACAAAAGGACGCTGAGATTCAGTGACGCGACTAGCTGGTAAGTCACCCATCTTGATTTGGGGGGGTTGACATCTTAAGCGAAAGCAGCGGATGCATTTAAAGACCCTGCTGCGTATGACGCGTCTCGCGGATAATATCCAAAATTGTTCTCGGATAAGAGACATTAAAGCGCTTGGACCAGCATGCAAATACTTTACATGATAATAATCAACTACCATATTAGTAAAATGTTGTGAGTGAGGCAACAAGAGAGGGTGCTTAGCTGAGTAGTTAAGAGAAGAGTTCACTAATCTTCCGCCTACCCTAAGCAAGCCGTTATCGTCTAAGAATGGTTGCAAACGTATCAACCCGGTACTACATGACTTCTTTGACTGAAGGTCTTTTATATCTTTAGAAAATGATTGGAATTGTACGCATTTAACGAGCGCATGAAGGCTGCGTTGTAACTCTTCACTTGTTAAGGGTCCGCTAATCGGCCCTGTGACTCTGAATCTTGGTTTCGATTTCAATGTGTTGTATGCAAACCGAAGGCACCATGAGGTAACCCGCACGAGTTTAGTGAACGAACTACAATTTTGAATGAAATCAGGTGTTTCATTTTCGTTAGTTACGGCAGCGACTACCTGAGTAGGTTTCTTTAGACCGGGAAGTGACTTGCGTTCGAGCTGCTGGCATGGCGGTGGCCATGATTCGGGATCGCGAGTGAGCCAGGATGGGCCCCACCACAGCTCGTGGTTGACTAACTCCTGCGGGGTGATGCCTCTCGAGGCGGGATCAGCTGGATTCAAAGCAGTCGGAATGTACCGCCACTGTTCCGGTGAAATCAAAGATTGAATTTGACTGACACGATTCGATTCAAAGACCTGGAGAAGGTGCGGCTGAGTTCGCAGCCAACATAGGACAATAGATGAGTCACTCCACGCACATGTGTTCCGCTGCAAGTTCGTTCGTAACTTAAGGCACTCAGAAACACGCACTAAAAGCCGAGCCAGTAAATGGGCACCCGAGAGTTCCAGCTTGGGAATTGTAAGCCTCTGCTTGATAGGAGCGACACGCGTTTTTGATATGAGTAGGTGTACAGTTACGTGATTATCTAGATGGACGCATCGTATGAAAACACAAGCCGCATAAGCGGACTCTGACGCGTCGCTAAAACCGTGTAAGTCAAAATATTGAACCGTGTTTGATAAAACTTGGCGCTCTATAGATATGTTTTGCAAATGATGCAGATCATTGCAGAAGCGTTGCCAGTCATCAACGATATCAGGAGGGGGTATTTCATCCCAGTCTAGCCCCAACGTCCATAAACGCTGCATGAGGATTTTTGCAAATATAACGCATGGTGCTAACCACCCGTTCGGATCATAAATGGAACTAACCCTCGACAAGATAATGCGTTTAGTACATTCGTGACTATCAAGGGACACTTGGTATGAGAAAGTGTCCGTTTTCGGACTATACTTAAAACCGAGTATCTTAAGTGACATGTCAGCGTCCTCACTAAAATTTAGCTCGCAGTGCTCCGTTGGCAAATCTGTAAGCAGCCGAGGCTCATTGCTCATCCATTTGCGAAGCTCGAATTCGCCTTTACTCAATAGGTCGATTAACTCGTTTTTTGTGCTTTGAGCTTCGGCCAACGAGCTTGATCCGCTACAAATATCATCAACAAATATGTCGTTAAGTAAAATCTGAGAGGCGCGCGGATGTGTCTCTTTGCCTATAAAGGCCAGTTCGTGCAGGCATCGCATCGCGAGAAACGCTGCTGTGGTAATACCATAACTTAAGGTATTTAGCTGAAATTGTTGAATTTCAGGCTGAATGTGATCGTCACCCTGCTGAGGGTGAGCGTCACGCTGATGATGGTCTCGCCATACGATCAGCTGATATTGGCGATCATCAGGATGCAAAATAATTTGACGGTACATTTGACGGATATCGGTGGAAAAGACTATCTCGTGTAATCTAAAATGGAGGATGATGTCTACTATATCCTGCTGCAGCTTGGGTCCAGCTAATAACTCATCATTTAACGACTTTCCGCCCGGGCCCTTGGAAGAAGCGTTGAATACGCACCTAATTTTTTCCGTACCCTTTTTGTATACCCCGTGATGGGGTATGAAATATTTTGGAAAGCGTTGTGCAATCGAAGTTTCGATTGGCTGCATGTGGCCCAGTTCAATATATTCCCGCATGAAATCCTTATACCGCGCTTCTAAAATCTTATCACGTTTGAACTTGTTTTCTAACGATAATAACCGACGGATAGCTATGTGCAAGGTATCCCCAAAATGTTGACCAACATCATGGTCACCCTGTCGAAAGGGTAAGCGCACGATGAAACGCCCCGTTGAAGTACGCGAATGCGTCTGCTTGAAATGATCCTCACATATAACATCACTAGGATCGGCTTGCCTATTCTTAGTCACCTCTTCTACCTCCCAGAATTTTTTCAATGTCTCGTCTATTGATGTCACGCAATGCAAAGACTGAACGTCGGGTTGACGTCCGAATAAATCCCCCATCAGAACCCAACCAAAAATGGTTTCGAACGCTGCAGGTAGACCCTCACCTACTTCGACTTTAGGGCCGTTAAAAATCTTGGCACATGCCCCCGCACCTAACAACATGTCAATGCTACCTTTCTCATTAAGCCGCGGATCGGCTAACCGAAGATGACTATACTTAGCCAAAATAGATGAGCTTATGTTGGACGTAGGCAGTGGCGCCGTGATTTTTGGAAGAACTAGCATTTCTACGCATATAGGATCGCCGACGCTATTATTTAGGTACATGTGTAATTCGCCTTTTGGATGAACCCTATTTGATTCGCCGACACCCGAAATCGTAATATCCGTTTTATGGTAGCGCATCCCTAGTCGCTGCATACTAGATGAAGTTATAAAATTCGCCATACTTCCGGGATCTAATAATGCTCGGACCGAATGATATTCACCGTTCCTAGCACAAGCAACTTCAACTATGGCCGTAGCAAGTAATGAATGCCGCGTGGTCCCGCGCGGATCCTGCGAGTGCGAAAGAGACAGAAGAGGTGCACTCGCGAGCGACACCGCATCGGATCTACTGGTGCAGTGAGCGACTTGCTTGTCGTCAAGCGAATATTGCGTTTCATTACTACTACTGGGACTTGAAATCGGCGGAGTCTGATCGTTGTTGGAACATAACATAGTGTTGTGTTTGCGTGAGCAATTTTGACATCTGAATCGTGAATTACAATTAACTACCCTGTGCGGGCGCAGACAATTGAAACATAGGTTTTTTGAGTTGACTAAATCTTGACGTGACGCCAAGTCCATTGCAAAGAACTTGGTACACCTCATCATGGTGTGCGTGCCCCTGCATACGGGACAGAACACCGCTTTCTGCTCTTCAAAACTCTTTTGTTTGGTTGGCTCAGCTGATACTACACTGGACGCATAAGACTGTTTACTATTTTTAATGGGCTGAGTGCTATTGGATGACTTGCCGCTACTGAGTTGACTTACTACGCCAGTAGTCTCTAATGTTTTGCAGTAATTGCTCAAAAACGTTAGGAGATTTTCGAATGTAGGTATTTTTTCTTGCTGATGTGCTAACTCAAAACGAGATCGTAATTCACTATCGAGTTTTCTCGTGAAAATGTGTAATAAGATGAGTGACCACTCTTTTACCGGGAATCCTAGACTAGTAAGACCGCTTGTGTTTTCTTGTAAAACGTTCACGAAATTACGCAAGTGTGAAGCGTTTTTAACGGAGACCGTAGGCAATGCCAATAAGGCCGACAAGTGTGCGTCTGCTATCAACCTTTTGTCGTCGTACCTATCGAAAAGCAACTTCCGCGCCACTTCGTAGTTGTCGGCAATGCTCGAAAGATGTTTTATTAGATTAGCAGGCTCACCTGCCAGACAGCTCGTTAGATAATGCTTTTTTTGCACAAGACTCAATCGCTCGTTGTTGTGTACCAAAGCGTCAAACATATTTACGAAACCAGGGAAATCTGGGTAATTCCCTGAAAACCGTGGTAGCGTTATATCCGGTAATTTGTATTTTATTGCGTCATTCTGTTTGTTCGATGAACAGTAGGCAGGCAGGTCCTTGTGAATTGTTTCTCGGAAATCGACATTCGCAAATGTGCTTAGTACGTACTTGACCTCTAAGCACTGTTCCTCGAACAAGACGAACTTTTTCTTATGCAACCCTAAAACCTCCTCTTCCTTCAACGTTGATTGAATGGATAAAAAACATTCTTCGACCTCGGCTTGAATCGAGTCGAGATCAGCACAACGAATTTTGAACTTTCCTACATCCTGTTCCTTACTAAAATCTAACGTGGTAGCAGTAATATACAACGAACTAACCCTTTCACACAAGAACTCATATTTCAAACTAGCTAGCTGATTTTTCGACATATTTCACAGTATTTCACACACGGGAAAAAATGGCCGACACCGGCCGGCGACTCGTGCGGCTAATGGAATTTTGTCACAAACACAATAATATCGGTTCGAAGGATCACAATTTTGTCTGAAATAGGAGACTTACCAGTTGCAGGAAGGCTTTGGATGTAGTAATCACTTGGTTTTGTTCGTTTATGGTTGAAATTGTATTTTTGTTATTTTTGTACGTGCGCACGATTGACATTTTTGTTTTGAAGAGAGTGTTGATAGGGATGGGACAATGCAGGAAGGGAGGAAACTAGTGTTGCTCCATCAATCAAACAAAACTGCAAATCCTCGTTAAATATTACTGTGGTGTGACAATATAATTATAATAATGCTGCAAATACTCAACAACCTCACTGTCAAATTTTGTAACGTCGACCATTTCTTCTTCGATGCGTCGGCTGTTTTTATGACGACTTCTAGGTGGCCAGTATGTTTCAATTGATTTCTAACGAGATTTAAAAAAGTACAACTACAAACAAAATAAGCATAGAGAGTCGTAAGTACTCGAGTAGGTGTGCTGACTGACGGTTTTGAATGTGGTAGTTTTCCATGATTTTGATATATTTTCAGTAATTTATTTTAATGTTTTATTCAAATACGAGTTGAGTGTCCCTGGGAGAATTTTCAATAGCGTAATAGTTTTGATTGCTTTCACAGTAACTCACGATAATTCGTTTAATTCTTCATCGTATTCTCAATATTCTTATTTTTTCCACATCTTTTTTACGTTATTTTGGAGATAAGTTTAAGGACAGCTACTTTTAGGTGTTTTTTTTTTCGTTGTAAAAGTGATAAAAAAGTTGCTCATAGTATCATCCAAAAAAAACAGAACCTCGATAACCAAAAACGGAATGTGGATCTCTAAGCAAAAAAGCTGTGTCAAAAAAGGAAAAGCGGTGTATCTGGCAGCCCTTGCGCGGAGCGCATGCGTAGTGCGGTGCCCCGCTCTATTATCAGAGGCTCAAGCACGAATATCTAAAGTTACCGAGACACGATCGTAAACTTCAAATATCAACTCACAAATATTGAAAATTTCATGTTACTCCGGTGTCACTGGCCAATATTTGACGTTTGAGATCGTCTCGATAGCGTCTCGGTAACAATAATTGTTCGTGCTGAGCCCACAGAACCCCGCGCCGTACGAAAATTGTCTAAGTATAAATGTTGATATTTAACAGTTTATGTGTTTATGTGTTTAGGCGAAATTTTATTGGATAACTTACAATTCTATTATAATAAGGTATACTGTAACTAACAAATGAATAAAAAAGGACGGAGCAATTTTCCGCCGAAAGTTATTTCCAAAAAACCATAGAGCTATGAACGAAAAGGCAAATCTTTTAGATAACTCTGCAAGACGATACGTTTAAACAACCTTACACGTACAAAAAAATAAAAACTGACTGAGCAATTTTCCTGAAAAAGTTGTGATAAAAAAACAGATATTCTTTAATTTCTGCCTCACCGAAATCGAAATATTCCTGGATACCGTTACATATCTATACTTATTAATGTATACTAACATATACCGAAGCAATTTCAGACTGAGCAATTTTCCACCGAATGTTATAAGTGATTTTCATGTTTAGGTAGAAATACCTAATTTAAAAATAAAAAAGATCCTGGATAACTTGTCAACCGTAATTTATAAACCTTACTTTATCACACTGCAAAGTTTCAACGACAGAGGAATTATTGTCAGGGTCAAACCCCTCACTGACTGGACTATCAAGTGGAGGAGCCATGCTCATTTATTTATTTTATTTTAATTAATTATTTAATTAGAACGGCCTAAGCCAATTACACTAATTAACATTCATTACAAAAATTACTATCATTATTAAAAAACATACAAAATACTTATTATAAAAAACAAATATATACCTACCTACTTATAGTAAGTCAGACATTAAGAAGTATATATATTTAAATATATAGGTCAAACTAGCTGTTGCCCGCGACTTCGTCTGCGCAGGATTAGTATTTCGTGTAGCTTATATTAGCGTGGCGTTGAAAAGAATATAACCTATATCCTACTAATATTATAAACGCGAAAGTTAGTATGGATGTTTGTTACTCTTTCACGTAAAAACTACTGAAACACACTCGATGTGTAGGCAGAGTTTTACGGTAACTATCCTTAAAAATTACTTATTGTGTCGTGCGTGGTGTGCTCGGCCTAAGAATAGACCCCTCCTCCTCCCGTGGATGTGGTAAAAGCCGCCTATAAAAAAAATACTAAGTATGATTAAGGTAAGGATGGGTAGCAGTATCCATCTGGTATGGCCAAAAACTATCCTACTAATATTATAAACGCGAAAGTTTGTGAGTATGGATGTTTATTACTCTTTCACGTAAAAACTACTGAATGAATTTGAGTGAAATTTGGAATGGAGATACTTTACGCCCTGGATTAACACATAGGCTACTTTTCATCTTCATCATCATCATCATCATCATCATCAATTTTCATCATTATTCACGCGGGTGAAACCGCGGGGCGCAACTAGTATATATATATATATGTATACTGTGGCGGGCTTTTTCGAGATAAACATTTCCATCATACATTACATATGTGTAACTCTAGCGATTTTGGCAGCGCACGCCAGAATAGCTCGCAGATGGTAGATTTTTTCCTACTTACTTGACACTTATCGTCATATTATAGACAATTCACACAATATCTTTATAAATTGTAGCCTATGTGTTATTCTGATGTATAAGCTATATTATTGTAAAGTTTCATTAAAATCCATTCAGTAGTTTTTACGTGAAAGAGTAACAAACATCCATCCATCCATCCATACTTACAAACTTTCGCGTTTATAATATTAGTAGGATAATCCGAATTATAAAAACATATCAAATTACCATAGATTTATAGTAAAGATACGCTTGACAGACAAAACAATAAAGCAATGTCTCCTTATAGCAAAATCAGCGCCATCTCTCGGATTACATTATAACTACGTTGAAATGAACACATAAACCCGAACCTTCTTGCTTATTGGGAGTCCGGTTATTTACAACCAAGAAACTCGCACGCGTATCAATTAACATCCTTACAAAGTTATAGCGTTTTGCTTGTATGGCGTCTCTTTATTGAATTGGAGAGCGATTTACCAAGGAAATAAAATTGTTTTCTGTAATTAGGGAAAGTTCAACATACAAAATTTTGCCATACCGATGATAAGAAATGCCATATTTTTTTAAGCTACACTTTGCAAAGTTGTTTCTGCAGCCTTTCACCACTCAATACAGCATTTTGTGGCCGAAACGATCGCGCGCGGTGTACGTCACCGACTGATTATCGTGGTGTCAGTCAACTGATTTTTGACACCGGTTTATTTGGCGGTTATCTAGCGAGCGTCCGCCGTGTCCTTAGTGTATGTCTATGCAAATTACAGATAACAATTAATTGATGTTATTAACTCATGTTTATTGATAAATGTATTGCAGGCGTGCGAGAGTGGCAGGGGGGCAGTGCTGCTGTCAGTGGCGCGTGGCAAGGTGTCGGAGGGCGTGGACTTTGAGCACCACTTGGGACGAGCCGTGCTCATGTTCGGGATCCCCTACGTGTACACGCAGAGTCGAATACTGAAAGCGAGGCTCGACTATCTCAGGGACCAATTCCAGGTTAGTGCGTTCAGTGAAACTTTTTTAGTGATGTCAAGAATGGACGCATTGTCCGTAATCTCCATTCATGATGTCACGAAAAAATTAATGATGTCCACGGTTGTCTGGAAGAAATCGCTCTCTGCGATAAGACCGCCGATTGTAGGACTTAAACTGTAGGTTTATATTAAGTGTATATCTTACATTGTATCCTCAATAAAGATTTTTCATTTCATTTCAATAAGTAAAAAATCTATGCGTCACTGACAAGCTTTTATTTTGTATGTGTTTTTATATGGGTGATATATATCCTATAACTTTTCATTAAAAAACCGACTTCCGCCATTGTTCTCTGCATGTTTTTGTTTGGTAAAGGTATACAAAACAATAATTTGTTGCTAAAAATACCAAAATCACTACAATATGTATGCCAATGCCAATATTTGAGGAGTTCCCTCAATTCGTTATAGATTCCATCATCAGAACTGGATTTTGATAAAAATGGGACCAATCTGGAAGTATATTCTATCAAATAAAAAAAAATCCAAATCGGTTTATAAATGACGAACTTATGAGGTAACAAACGTAAAAAAAATATACAACCGAATTGAGAACCTCCTCCTTTTTTTGAAGTCGGTTAATAAGGTATTGATTACCAATTTTACCGGCCTTTTTAACGGCCTGATAGGATGGTCTTTAGCCAACGGCCTGATAGGATGGTCTTTAGCCAACGGCCTGATAGGATGGTCTTTAGCCAACGGCCTGATAGGATGGTCTTTAGCCAACGGCCTGATAGGATGGTCTTTAGCCAACGGCCTGATAGGATGGTCTTTAGCCAACGGCCTGATAGGATGGTCTTTAGGCAACGGCCTGATAGGATGGTCTTTAGCCAACGGCCTGATAGGATGGTCTTTAGCCAACGGCCTGATAGGATGGTCTTTAGCCAACGGCCTGATAGGATGGTCTTTAGCCAACGGCCTGATAGGATGGTCTTTAGCCAACGGCCTGATAGGATGGTCTTTAGCCAACGGCCTGATAGGATGGTCTTTAGCCAACGGCCTGATAGGATGGTCTTTAGGCAACGGCCTGATAGGGTGGTCTTTAGGCAACGGCCTGATAGGATGGTCTTTAGCCAACGGCCTGATAGGATGGTCTTTAGCCAACGGCCTGATAGGATGGTCTTTAGCCAACGGCCTGATAGGATGGTCTTTAGCCAACGGCCTGATAGGATGGTCTTTAGCCAACGGCCTGATAGGATGGTCTTTAGGCAACGGCCTGATAGGGTGGTCTTTAGGCAACGGCCTGATAGGATGGTCTTTAGCCAACGGCCTGATAGGATGGTCTTTAGCCAACGGCCTGATAGGATGGTCTTTAGCCAACGGCCTGATAGGATGGTCTTTAGCCAACGGCCTGATAGGATGGTCTTTAGCCAACGGCCTGATAGGATGGTCTTTAGGCAACGGCCTGATAGGGTGGTCTTTAGGCAACGGCCTGATAGGACGGTCTTGGCCAGATCCACCTAAATGATTTGTTATTTGATCACGGATGCCAACCAACTATATTTTTCCAGATCCGTGAGAACGACTTCCTGACGTTCGACGCGATGCGACACGCAGCTCAATGTGTAGGCAGAGTTTTACGGTAACTATACTTAAAAATTACTTATTTTGCCGTAGTGTGCTCGGCCTTAGAATAGACCCCTCCTCCTCCCGTGGATGTGGTAAAAGCCGCCTATAAAAAAAAATACTAAGTATGACTAAGGTAAGGTAGCAGCATCCATCTGGTATGGCCAAAAACTATCCTACTAATATTATAAACGCGAAAGTTTGTGAGTATGGATGTTTGTTACTCTTTCACGTAAAAACTACTGAATGAATTTGAGTGAAATTTGGAATGGAGATACTTTACGCCCTGGATTAACACATAGGCTACTTTTCATCATCATCATCATCATCAAACGCGCAAGTTTGTGAGAATGGATGGATATTTGTTACTCTTTCACGTAAAAACTACTGAGTGGATTTGAGTGAAATTTGGAATGTAGATACTTTACGCCCTGGATTAACACATAGGCTACTTTTCATCATCATCATCATCATCAATTTTCATCATTATTCACGCGGGTGAAACCGCGGGGCGCAACTAGTTATTTTATAATTTTATAAATTCATTTCACACAACATTATCTAGCCCCAAAGCTAAGCAGAGCTTGTGTTATGTACAACTGATTTACTTAATACAATACATTACATAGATAGATATTTTTTATTATGCATAGAAAAATACCCAGAACACCCGGAACAAATATTTGCAGTCGTACAAATATTTGTTCCGATGCCAGAATCGAACTTGCAACCTCCTGCGTCGCAGGCGAACCTTCGCCCGCCGCGCCACAGAGGTCGTCAAACCACCATCGATTATAGATAATATTTATACTTAAAGGTTAGCTGGTAGAGAATGCTTCCTAGCATTAAGTTCTCCTATGTCATGATTTGTTTTTTGTGCAATAAAGAATATTGTATTGTATATTTTCAGTGGCAAAACAGACTACGGTATCATGATATTCGCGGACAAGCGCTTCAGTCGCGCCGACAAGCGAACTAAATTGCCGCGCTGGATCCAGGAGCACTTGAAGGACTCGCTCTGCAACCTTAGCACGGAGGAATCCGTCCAGGTATGTGTATCAGCTAAAAGTTTATTTGGCACGTATACAAAACAGAATAAAAAATGCCCAGTTGCTTAAAATACAACTTTTTATCTCAGTAGATCCATTGCCCAGATCCAACATGGATCTAGTGAGGTATTTGTTTTGAATTGATCTCTTTTTTAATAAACTTGTTCTACTGAGAAGTATTTTGCCATCACTTAACAGAAATGTACACTTATTTATTTATTGGTCTTCCAATAAATAAATAAATAAATAAACCCAATAAATAAATAAATAAACTCCAAGTCTACTTGTTCTGAATAAACAACTTCTCATTATTGTTGTAAGCCCTGAGAGTAATCACGAACGAACGCATCTCTCACATATCCCAAAGCTGGGCAAAAAAAGCAGCTACCCAATTTTTTTTCGAACGCTATACTATGTGTATTTTTATATGGATTATGAAAATTGTGGTTATACAAAATACTTACCTACATTCCAGATCTGCAAACGCTGGCTCCGTCAGATGGCGCAGCCGTTCACGAGAGAGGATCAACTCGGCGTCTCGCTTCTCACGCTACAGCAATTACAGTCGCAGGAACAACAGGACAAGATCGAGAAACAAGTTATACAGAAATAGAGAAACAAGTCCGACAGAAATAATATAAGTTATACGCAAAATAAACAAGTTGGACAGAAATAGAGTTACTACCGAGATATACGGTTGCTTATTCGTAAATCATGTAACCATTGAAGAAAAAATCATGTAACTAATCATAAATAAATTAAGAGTGTGAAGTCACATGTCGCAGCCGTTCGCGAGAAAGGATCAAAATTTGGTCCTTATTTAATAAGTTTTTCTTGGTCGCGTTACAACTACAGTCGCAATAACAAGACAAGATTGAAACAATTTAAACAGAAGTACATTAGAAAACCCCTGCTCACGGGTGGTATCATGAATGAAGAGTAACCTGGCAGAGACACTAACTACGCACAACAAACTGTGGGCAAAAACGCGGAGCCAACGGGAATAATCCCAATACTTTTCGTGAAACTAGCTTTATTGGCACATAAGGAAAAGATCCGGCCACTTTTTGTCGGTAGTTTCAGTATCACGTGCCTGTTTTAAGAGACGGATTTAAACGTGATATTAAAACTAAAATGGCGTCATTTTGTTAACTCTATAATTATCGCGGTCTTTTAGGCTGAAATAATAGGGACCGCGGTAATTTCTTACGGTTTTAACTTTAGAGAACTTTAAACTGCACTGAATATCAGTCAGTATTTTGAGTTTTGGCGAGAAATCGTAGGCATAAGTATCAAATGTGTAAAGAAAATACATTCTTTTAACAAAACTTTAGTTTACTTTTATCCTTGATCGTATATTATCTACATTAGAAACAGGAATATTTGCGCCCAAAGGCTTCTTTATAATTCAGGATGCAAAGTAAAACGCAAATTGAAGCTACAAATAGGTTTATTACATAGAACACAACCAAACAAGAGATAATTTACATAAAAACAAAGTTCATTTATCAATCAATTTTACAAGGAACAATCAAAACTATATTTCATCCGTAAACAGCATTATTCGTAAAACTTAGTTCGCTCAAATCACATTGAAATGCAAGCTGCTCTAAAACTAATAAAAACAAACAGTCTACTTACTACTAATGCTAAACAAACAACACCTAGGAGGTCATTCTCGGAAAAATCTCGTACACGGGATGACGTCAAATCTCGCATGACAACCATACTTATTCAAACCATGGTAACAGTATTGGACACTTGGCTAGGGCCTCGTTCACGATCTTCAAGTAAAGTGTTGATTAGTTACTTCCTAAGTAGCGTTAACCAGTAAGTAAAAGTGTCGATTAACTTTTATCAGTTTCACAAAAGAAAATTGAGTTCCGATTAGCAAATTTAGATTAGCAAAAAAAAAACCGTTCAATAGACAGCCTAATGCCACACAGCCTGACAGCAGAATGTCAGCAGCCACATGTCACGGTTGTCAGATTTGCGCGGCGCGGGTAATTTCTTGCAAGTATCGTGTCGTGATACACAATTCGTGTAAAATTGAAAATTATAATGGATAAAGCTAAAAGACTATATTATTATATTAGACTATGCACTTGGTTCACTGCATTTTTAGATATTCGAAATCTGGCAAATAAATCATATTCATCAAGTTCGGCAAAGAATTTACACGAACATGAAATACACTAACTCTCGGAATTGTTTGTCTTGATAAATTTTCTAATTCCTCTATTAGATGACCAATTAAATCAAATCAAAACCATTTCTAACACTTTCTAATGGGTTTTTTCGAAACAGTTTGATACTATTTACAGAAAACCAGACGAAACTTGACTTTACTCGTCAATTAGACCGGCTAATCGGCAGACGAAGTAAGAAGTAAGTTACAGGCTACTTTACTTCCTGGTTAGTGCTACTCGGCCTTTGTGAAACTCGTATGCACAGTTACATGGGACTTTAACCGACAACTAGCCTAGGTACTCGAGACTTTACTTGAAGATTGTGAAAGAGGCCCTTAAGTCATACATGTTACAGATAATAATTTGGCCTATTTTGTACGGACTTCATACGATATGCCGTCATCCGTGTACGACATCCGAAAATACGGCCCTTGTTTGGGTTAAAAAACTACGTCAGCTTAACAACCTATGCCTGGATTACGATATAAGATCATTCAATACAACTTTAGACCTAGGTCCTAGCCTCGTCCTAGGTCGTGACCTACCACGACACGACAAAGAAGTCGCTTCGGTAAACAACTCCTGCTATGAGGTGCTGTAGCTATAAGTCGCAAGAAGATAGCAATCTCTCTCTTTCCGAGACGGCTATCTAGCGTGGTGATTATAACAAATCCCCCCATGGGGTGGCTTAACAAATCCCCCCATGGGGGATTTGCTCAGCAGCGGACATTTACCGGCTGATAGGAATAATTAATGAAGCATTTTGTAACACGTAAAATCTTAGAATTTAGCACCGTACTAAACTAAATAAATTATTAACAGTTTTCACAACTATAGTACAACAGTAAATGAGCAACGAATGTACATTTTCCTAGAATATTTGCTACTCTAAATTTTAAGTTCACAGAGTTCTCCGACCGATACAGTACCTTCTAAAACTTCTAGGAACTCGACAAAGTCCGTAAAGCTGACTCTTAATATGGGTGACACAATTCTAAATGCAAATATTCACTCACCATTCCCAGAATATTGAAATATACACTCGAGAGCAATGAATACGGGTCACTTAAAGAATCCTAAAAATCTCGGAAACTAAAAATGCTAGGTTAATGCAATAAATTGTATTTAATAGACAATGTAATACTCCTTAAATGAAGGTATTAAAACTTCTTAGTTATTGTAAAGTTATATCATAAAAAAATCAAATTTGAAAAAGGGCCACTTTCGAAGATGGAACTACGAAATTACAGCATTTGGTTTTGCTTTTGTTTGTAATCTGCTTAGAGAATTTATGTAGGGAGATGGCATGCTCAACTTCTAGTACTAAATTATTTCTGCCACTTTTTGCGGGAGGCGAGGTAAACACGTACAGCACACATTTACTTACTCACGCAAACTCATGCAGAAAGTTGAGGCGTCTCTATAAACGCACACGGAAATAAAAGTTGTCACACAAACATAAAACAAGCACACAAATAAATAATTTCTGTAATTACACTATTGGTTAGTTGCACACTAGCGCAAAAACTAGTGATGGGGTGGGAAAGACTGAATGAAATTAAGATTATTCATTGTCTATGGATGTATGTTTATTATGTGTGAATTATGGGTGAATTGATTCATATTGATCAAAAGTAATCGCGTAACAAACATACAAAAAAACATAGTAAGTTAAAAATTGATTTTTAGGACTAAGAGGTCACTGGTAGGACGCGTACGTCCATTTGCACGCGAACGAAGTTTACTTCTATTTTGGCTATTATTTCTTCAAACTCCATGAAACTAAAAACAATGTATGCATGATCAGTACATTAATATCTAGACCCGTGATGCGTTGGTTTCTTATAAAATTATATGATTTCCAAATCACACGCATCAGGCATGTATGATCTGCAAATATTTGCTCCGGGTCTGGGTGTTATGGTACCAGGTACTCGTAGTTCCTACGATAGGTACGTAGTTGGATACGTAGGTACCTACGATACAGGGAATCCTAGTGTGGGATCAAGACTACGTATGTGACTATACGAGTGTTAAAAAAAACAATATTTTGGCTCCTGTTCGGAATGGATGTAAGGTTGGGTCCCGTGGTATTAAGGAGCTCCTCCTCATTGACATGGCCATCAGACAGAAGGTCAAGACGAGCAAGGGAAACCTCTCGGCTGCTTGTATTGATTATAAGAAGGTCTATGATTCGGTGCCACATACATGGATTTAACAATTGTAAGCTGGGATTAAGACATTTTATATTGTATTTTTTAATGAAAATATAAGCTATTGGTTTTAAAATGGATCAATTTATTGTTAAGTAATGTATTTCTGTGGACCTGCTTTTTTCATACGAAACGAGATTCGAATATCCGTATACTTTTGCATACCTTCCTAATTTCATATTGTGATTGACGAAATAACCCTCAAACCGAAAAAAAACGGAAATACAAACCTCTAAAATAACCTCACAACCCCAAAAACAGCTAATCAAGCTCATTTAACCTATATTTTAGGCTGGTATTGAACGACGTAGGTATTGATATTTTCTTTGGAATCAGGTTTTTTTACAGCTTTGAAATCGTTTTTGCGGCCTGAAAACTCCCTACCCTGTTAATTTCATACAAATCGTAGCAGCCTCTTTCGTTCATTCATTCGTTCGTTGTTTTCACATCACTTGTCCCCGTACCAAGAAATTACGTATCGTTATTTCTGTCGTAAGCTTGCAGTAAGAAAATGTATTTAACGGTGAAATTAATGGCTTAATTGTGTTGTCAATAACCTAAATGTGATAAGAAACTCCATATTTTGTTAAATTTGATGTTTCTGACCGCCATTTACACGAAACCACAGCACAACCAACCATTTTTAGGAGCTCCGTATAGCGACAGGTATGAACACAGAATGGCGAACGATCGTGGCTAAACTAGTTTTTATAAACTGACACGAACGACCGTTCATGTACTTCGGCAGAGGGGAAAGCGTATGCTTGCCATCTCCCTACTATAAATTCTCTAAGGTAATCTGTCATTTATCATTGTTTGATTTCTGTTTTTTTGTTGTTTTTTTTCTGCGTAAACGCAGTAATGGAAGCACGAGGAGGCAATACGAAGTATTAAAATTCAAGAAAATCGTAATAAAGTTCAAAAATTTCATGTTTCCTATTTTTGTTTTAAGGAGAGATCAGCAGTTTTTTTCTTTATGTAATTTTGTGTTAATAAAATGTATGGTGACTCATATTTTTTTTACCTTTATTTAAGGAGTATTACATTGTCTATTAAATACAATTTATTGCATTAATCTATCATTTTTAGTTTCCGAGATTTTTAACATTCTTTAAGTGACCCGGATTCATTGCTCTCGAGTGTATTTGAATACCAACCTTAAAATAAAGTTGTTTTTAGCAAATAAATCATTATTCTGAGATTAACATAATGTGAGCCACTGATAATATGACGTCAGAGTTCCTAGAAGTCTTTCGAAGTGAAAATATCACTACCGGTGGATCTAAGTGGATTTTTTTTCCACTTATCCCTACCAGTACGGCTGCCTTGGTGGGGATAGGTGTACCAGTCGAAATATCCTCGGACATTATTTATTAGCGCTTTTCCTCTAGTGACACAATAGCTAATTTGAGATAACCATCTCAAATCTCTAAAAACAGTTAGTTACCCTATTCGATACTTTTGTCATTGACGAAATATCTGATCAAAATCCAGTACAAGTAATGGCCAACAGCCATTCATTAAAAGTTAATCCCTGGCTGCCGTTAAGTGTGGCAAGTGTTGAGCCAACCCATACAAATAATAATTGTTGACCAAATGTCAGCAAGAGAATAGTAAAGTACGTGGTGTATAGTCGTATTTTTTCTAAAATACCAAATCTTGGTCCATTGTACTTTCAAAAAATATAAGTTTTATTAATCTAGCTATTTTAAGATTTCATAGTATTTACATTAAACTATGCCGTGTCCGGCCTAAGAATAGACCCCTCGGTCTTCTCACATGGATGTGGTAAAAGCCGATTAGAGGGATACCAAAGGAAGCATACGTTTACTCTGAATTTTAATCTTAGACAGATTTTGTAAACAAAGAAAGTTCATATGTTGTATCATATGTGTATATACACGTATGATACACAATCATGACATTTATACACACAGTGGCATATCTTGACATTTGTTTGTTTACAAAATTTGTCTAAGATTAAAAATCAGAGTATATATACTTAACACCAATTTTAATATCATCCGGCTCGAAGGACCAATGTTTGGAATGGAAAGAAGACAGGGAATACCTGGGTTTGATCTCCTTGATGGTTGCGTGGATGATGGCGGCACGCAATGTTTTCCTTTCCACTCCGATGATTTGATGAGTTTGGCGGAAGGCGCTGATTTTCAAGTTGACGCTCGCGAATGGTTTATAAGCGTTGAAATGAGATGATTTTCGTGGGTTATGATGATTTTCCGATATATTTTTGTGAGGAGCAGTTACGAGCTCGACTCGAACCATCGATGGCGAAACGTCAAGAGGAAGATATTATTTTTCCTACCCACAGGTTTTTAGGGGGGGTGACAGGATGATGGTATGGTATGGTTGAGGGTAGATGGGAATAGGTTTTTAAACGATAAAGTTGCGTCCAGAAATCTACCTTTACAAAACAACTGTGATTACCAATACGCCTGCCAAGCGTGGTGATTATGGCAAATCCCCGCTTGCATACTATGGAGGTCTCGTCCAGTGAACGCTTATGATCAACATAAAACTATTTTCTTTTACGAAAACTTAACGTTATTGCTTTTTAGTACTGGCTATAGTTTTGTCATAACTTTCCTTATTTTACAAAGCAAATAAATCTTTGTTTTTTAGTATCTATTCGTTGTTACGGGCGTTCAGTCAACAGTGAGGGCCGGTTTCCACCGGTGCGGAGAGGAGAGAAGACGAGAGTAAGGCACTGGTCCCACCGCCGGCGACGAGCGATAAACGAGTAGAACGTAGTACGTTGACAGAGTAGCCAGCGATGAACTATAAATATAATCTCTCCCTTTTATTTACACGGGAGAGATTATCTTTTGTTCGTTTCTTGGGCGAGAAAATCGTCGAAAGCTCGCTTACTCGGCGGCGGTGGGACCAGTGCCCAAAGCTGGCAGGTTATTGGCACAGGCTTGACAGGTAAAAACGAAAAAGAAATAACGAAATCGGATTGGTTTATTCAAACACATCTCCTCCCGTCTCCTCTCCTCTCCGCATCGGCGGAAAGCAGCCCTAAAACAGGGATTATAATTTCATCAATAATTTACTTATTCTAAAATACTGGTCCAACATTGGACAAGTGACACTAGTTAGAAAGTTTGGCTGTGCAAAAAGAGAATAGGCGTGGCGAAAAACGGAACTAACATTAGTTAGGGCCGGTACAGCTGATTCGGCTGAGGATCTCAAAAGGCGCAAATATGCAAGTCTAGACAGAGCTTACATACTTGAGCCCTTCAGGGGGGAGACTCTGGGTCCGTGGGTATAGGGTTCCTTCACATTTTCAAAATTAGAGACGAGCTTTGATTATGTTTTGAGCAATCATTATTATTATTATTTTTTACTCTATGCACCGCTCCGTCCGTTACTAAGGAGAGTCTGAGGAGGTCTGCTCTAATACACCGAACTACGAAATTTCGTGATTCATTTCGTGCATACCCCCTCCCTCTCTCTCGCGCTCTCTCTCTCTCTCTCTCTCGTCTCTGGTCGCCGCACGAAAGCGGCCGGTCCGAAAGTAAACAAGAGTAACTAACTACAAGTTACGTTTTGCGGTCGTTCTTCGTTCGGAGTTGCAACTGCGGATGTATAGAACAAGAGCAGACCTGCTTCGCTCATTACTGTTCATCCAAAGGGAAGGAATCGCTTTCAGCGAGACGACCACCTTATTGTAATGCTAATTTGTAATAAATCCTGTTATGTATTCCAGAGTGTTTATCTATGATAACGAGACAGTGTTGCTAAAAATGCAAAATCATTTGTTTACTTTACGATGTATGTTTTTCTCGTGTAAGTGACATACTTTATGAGAATAAATTTCTTTAAACTTTCGGTAATTGAGCACTGCCACGCCCTCATTTCACACGCCTATTATCATTTCGCTTATATTTATAAAGGATTGAGAAAATTAACCTCAGAAAATATTGCATCAATTAGTGTCTAAATGAATGAATTAATAGCACAAACAAAATAGAAGAAAGACTTATATACGAACCTTTTGTTAAGATTCACGCTACTACAAATGTCATACAAACAAAGCAGTATGCTAGCACCGCGAGTATTGGTCTACGTTTTAAAATGTGACTTGTAATACATTCAGCTCCCCGATATCTGTGCTTGTATACTTTCTCTTATATATATATTATATACTTCTTATATATATATTATATACTCTTATTGTATACTTACTCTATACTTACTTACTCTTCATATTTACATTTTTAATTTAGCTTTTATGATAATAACTTTCCATAGAATCTTTTAAACGTGCATAAAACGAAAATTAAACTGAAATCTTGAAAAAGTATAAGTACATTATCTAAGGTTCCAGAGGCCAAACAACTTAGTATTATTTATATCTCACTAGCTGCCCGCGCGCGACTTCGTTCGCGTGGTCCCGGTGTTTGGCCTAATTGACATGTTTTTGATCAAATTAAGACCACTTGTTGGCGTAGGCATCCACTTTCTACCCTGCCATGAGCGCCTGGTATTCTGAGTATCAAACAACCTGTCGTTTGTATTGTTCTTTCGCTTGGTCCCGGTGTTCCCGTTGTTCCCTGTGGTCCCGGTTGTCTAGTCATCCACTTTCTACCCTGCCATGAGCGCCTGGTATTCTGAGCATCAAACAACCTATTATTATAATATACACTTTTCCCGGTGTTCCCGATTGTCCCCGTGTTCCCGGTTGTCCCGTTTTTTCTGTCATAAGAACCTTCTCCTGACAATAACAAACACAACAAAAAAAAATATTGAAATCGGTCCAGCCGTTCACGCGTGACCAAGGGATATAGGGACTAATTTATATATATATATATATATATATATATATATATATATATATATATATATATATATATATATATATATATATATATATAAGATTGTAAGTGAACTAATTAGTTTTTATGAGAAATAAAGTTCTTTAAACCTAAATCTTAATAAACCAGACATACGTCTCCTGTCTAGTTCCGAAGTTTACTAAACTCAAGGCTAGATAATAGAATTGAAGTTATCGTGGCTTGGTATCATTTTAGAAAAATTACGACTATACACCACGTACTTTACTATTCTCCTGCTGACGTTTCATGATGAGGAAGGACCTCAAAATGGTCAACGAAACGTCAGCAGGGGAATAGTAAAGTACGTGGTATATAGTCGTAGTTTTTCTAAAATCAAGACTAGATGTCGCCACTAGTAGATTAGAACGCGCTATCCGGTTTTATTCATATACATGTAATTTTATATTTTGTATTTCATATTTATGCTCTTACGTGTATTTTAGTTTTATTATCCGTATGTTTACTAGCTGTAAGTTTTCCCAAAATTTGTAAAATAAAATTCCTTACTTTGAGACCTTTTGCATGGGGGCCCTTGGAATTTAGTTTATTTATATAGGCTCAAACAACACAATCGGTGAAAATTTCAACTGGCTACCTCTTAAGGCTGCCGTGATAGACCCCTGTGACAGAATCCAGATAGACAGACTGTGGCGTAGGCTTAGTAATAGGGTTCCGTTTGGCACCCTTTGGCTACAGATCTCAAAAAAGTTACTAATTAGGAGCATAGATATTGGGAGCTGAATGTATCACAAGTTACATTTGAAAGCGTTGACCAAAACTCGGGTCGCATGTTACCTTTTAAGTATTCTTTAATTATGACCTGTGAGGAAAATTTTCCTCATTTTACTAATGTCCATCCAACATAAGCCAATCACAGCTTGTGAAATCGATTGATCTCATAGAAGCTTAATGCTCCTTTAAGTGTCTGATTGACTAATGTTTCGTCAACATAGATCAGAGCGAGAAGAAAAATATCTTGAAGAGCAACAATATTTTGCTTCTCGCTCGTAAGCTTTCTGAATCTATTAATGTCTAAGTCAAAAGTATTTTATTCATTTAAATAACAAGGATCATTTTGAACTAGAATAATAGTAGTTTTGTTAGAACTAGAATTACTCCTGTTCCAACGAGACCAAGCATAGAAAAATAGTTCATACAATCAGGGCAACAAACAAAGCTTAGTGAAAACATGATCCTTCCGCCTATACCACTTCCGTCTAGATAGCAGCAAAACTTAACTTTTTTAACGGGCATTAGTCAAGTAACTATTACGCTTAAGTTAAGTAACATTTATTTGTGCGGCCGCACGACTATTACGACATAATTGGACAAAATTCGTGTTGGCCTTTAATCCAAGTTGGACATTTCGTATTTTGGACATTAGCCGTGCAAAGGATAAGTAGGCACTGGGCTCATAAGCTAGTAAGTGTAGGTCCACGTGGTCGTCCTCAGTGTTCATTATGCTTCTGTATGGGTCTGGGGTGTTGGTGCGTGTGGGGGTGCGTGTGGGGGTGCGCGGGGCGGCGTCGCGCGTGTTGCGTGGCGGCGAGCAGCGCACGCCCCGACGCGGCGCACAGCTCGGTGCCGTCACGCGCGCCGCACACTCGCGCGCCGTTCGCGAGCGAATTCGATATGTGCCTGCGCAAACAACAAACAAGTTAAGCCGGGTATTCATTAGACAACATTTGTTAATAAACATTGTTTATAAACCGTGTTTCACAATGTTTAGCCGGGTATTCATTAGTTACTGTTTTAATTAAAAAGAATTAAGAATTATATTTCATTTCATTTATTCAGTAACAATTTACAATTGTATTTGAAATTTAGATTAATAATTAAAATTTAGGTAAATATTAATAAAACAAAACACAAAAATAAAATTACAATAACGATTAATCATCATCAGCCTATAGAAGTCCTTCACTTACTAACATCACTAACTTCGTTTCACTTCTTAGTTTATGGCATCTGTGGCTAATTGTCACAATTCTGCCAGCGTCAGAGTCGTAATAGATTCATAAACCTTGTTGGAGAGTCGAATCGAGAGAATATGACCGGTTTTAAACAAGAAAAGAAAAATAAAAAATATAATAAAACCAAAATGATTTCTCTAAAAATAAAATAAAAATTGAAGTTGAGAATGGAATGGCTTCAAATGGAAAGTAAGAGATAATCTTTATACAAAGAAAATTACGCCTACCTAATTACAATTTTATTTTATTCATATTTATAAATTTACATAATATATAGTTGATTAAAGGGGAAAAGTAAAAGATAACAGACATTTGAAAGAGATAGGACGAGGGATATCAACAGGAAGAATATCATAGAGGGAACGCCGAAGATTTATACAGGTGAAGAATATATGGTCCACATTTCCTCGTCCAGACCACACTCACACATTGAGAGGTCCTTGATCCTAAGTTTGGCCAGAAAAACAGGGGTACACGCGAAACCTAATCTAAGACGACAAAGTGTTGAGGTGGTAACTTTGTTAGCCTTACGGAATTTAAAAAAGCAAGGAGAGCGAGGAATATCCGGTTGGATGTCAGAATAATATTTACCTTTAATCAATTTGGATGAATTCCAAACGTCCAACCAAGATTCTTCAAGGAATGACTTAGGGAGGAGACATAGGTCATGGGAATAAGTTTTGAAGTGCTCAAGAGAGCCTATCTGAGCAGCCGCTTTTGCACAGGAATCTGCTGACTCATTGCCGTGAATTCCAGAGTGACCAGGAATCCAAGCAAGTGCTATATTAATTCCAAGGTTATGGCCTATAGAAGTCCACTGCTCAAAACATTATTCAAAATGTCATAAAAAAAAAGATTCGTATCAAAATACCATTAAAAATAAAATGTCACTTTGGTGTAATTAGTATTAAGATTAATTAGAACTTGAGCTCATCTAACTATCGAATAGTAGCACGTGTAGTAGTTTATAAAAAAACGAATTGGTACTCTATAAACAATTAAGCAAACTTAACTCCGCAAACTTAACACGCTCGTACACAAGGATATAACACTTACCGAATCATATGGAAGGGTAGATGGTTGGTGGATAGCCACTCGACGGCGCCCGAGGGCTCCACTGAGGCCGCGCCCACGAACTTGGACACGCTCGCGCACGAGAATATCAGGTTCACGCGGACACCGTCCTGCAATATTCCTTTATTAAGAGTACTGTCAACCAGAGCACTTTTAAACAGGTCATTCTAAACATTGCTAGTAAGAAATTACTCTTATCTTGTTGTCTTATCTGTTGGTGCTTCCACCAAAATAATCAGTACGTGAAAATTTCCCGTTTTATAAAATAAATAATATTATTTTTAAAAAAAATTAAGTAAAATTAATAAATATGTAACTTAGTTAAACATTATGATGCCTTACCTGTTTGAATTTCTGCAGTTTCTTCTGCACATTCGGACTGAAGGGATAACTGCCCGTCGTCTGCGCCACATCCAAGCTATGCACATCGTCCGCCTTCACCACGATATATCTAGCACTATCTGGCACTTCTGCATACTTCTCTATATTAGCCAATAGCGTCTTCCCATTTGGCGACATCGGACTTTTCGGACCATTAAACGACTGCGGTGAAAAGTTCTGAGGAGGTGCCTGCCAATTGGAACGACCCTGACCATTTCTGTACCCCGCTGTACCATACGCGTTCTGGTAATAGTTATTTTGGTAGTCTTGACTGTATTGCGGCTGACTGTACTGCCGGTATTCATCTTCGACACGCATTCTCCAGTTCGGTGCATCAACGGTCAACGGCTTAGGTCGCTGTCCAATACCCATAGGTTGAATCAATCCCACGTTCTTTTCCTCAGCGCCTAATACATGGACTACAGTGTTTAGGATCTGCTCGTCTAAAGGAGTCATCGGTTTCCCCGGGTTTGACATTCTACGTATGACAAGAGCGCACAGCTTCTGTCTGAGGTAGAAAACGCTTATAGCGTCGGATGCATCGGCAGTGAATTGCATCCAGTCGTCTAAAGTGATTCCAGCTGTGTCCGGGGAAGAATTATTTTCATCTGCTTCGCTGTCCGAGTCGCTGGATAAACCAGGAGGGTTTGCTCGCTGTGTGAGAGCTGTGCTACTGAGGCGAATCGGTCCACTGAACAACGCTACTGTTAGCGGCGTTACTAATGTGCAGCATCGAATGAAACAGAAACGACCCGCACGAGAAATCTCCTCAAAAACAACCCAATCTGTGGGTAAGCTGGTTATAGATTTGTGCATAGCGCTGACACCTGTTCCTCCATTATGTAGTGTTGACTTCGGGTGGAAAGCGACTCTAACTTCCTTAGAGGTCCGTAAGGTTGATGTAGTTCGGTCAACCCTCGCTATAGATGGATATAACCCCGCTGTTAATACAGCTTTCACAACATGCCATTTCTCCGAGTTTAAGTTCACATCCTTGATGTCTCCAGAGCCTCGAGCTTTGACAAGACATAATGCTCGCAGTTGTGCCAACAATTGTGATCGGTAAGCAACAATCATCTCCATGGTAGCACCGCATATGAGATGCTTAGCGCAGAATGCTCGTTCGGACCCATTAGCACGCGCTTGCTGCCACGCTTGGAACGCCCTTAACAACGACATGTGATCCGAGTAGCTCTCTGAAGCTAACTCTTTCCGAGCTGTGTGCCCTTTCTTTCTATTCTCAGGGTTCATGCTGATCTGGAACGGTTCCTTATTGGCCAGACTGCATACGATAGTCAAGATTGGATCGAGGCACTTCATAACACATGCATATAGCAGCATCTTCCCTAGTTTCGGCTCAACGGTCAAATCCAGCAAATGCTGGCCAATCTCAGTCAAATCCTCCATAGGGGTCAACGCACCGATAGTCTTTAGCAGTGATACAGCATTTCTGACAGATAGGAACGATGGAGGTTCCAGGGCTTTGGTCAGGAAGTCTGCGATAGGTGTATTACCTGCTGCCAGGAGCTTCGTATGAAGACATAGCTCTGATAGAGGTACTCTTAAAATCTCTGGTACAGAGTTCAGCGGCAACGTTTTAAAACGTCGTTTTGAGCACATATGGAACGAGTGCCCCGGCTTGGTTCGGCCAGCACGCCCAGCTCTCTGTTGACAACAGGCCCGGGAGGTCCACACACATTGCAACGAACACACACCTCCGTTCGACTCATAATATTTCTCCTTCACTTTACACGAATCAACTACGTAAACCACATCATCTATTGTTATCGAAGTCTCCGCTATATTCGTGGATATGATAATCTTTCTCGCACTGGGAAGGGGGTTAAACACTTTCTTCTGGTCCAAGGTCTGCATGTTACTGTGCAGGGTAAATATCTGGTATTTCGGGCTGTTCATTTCCGTGCACGCCAGGATTTTATCTCTTAAATTGACTATATCTTCATATCCTGGCAAGAAAATCAGGATGCTTCCTTTAGGTAGGTTCACATGTATGTGTTTGATTAAAGCCAGCATGAGATCGTGGTCTATGTTATCTTCTGAGGCGGTGTGATGGTACACGTCGAGTATGAAATTGTCGGCCGGGTCTTCACCGGTCGTGTCCTTGGCCTCCTCTGCTTGGTTGTCGGAGGAGAGGAGAGCGATGCACTCGGCGTAGTTGTTTTCGGTCGCGTGGTCGAGTGCCGTTTTGCCACTAGTATCCTTTGTAGTTGGGTCGGCGCCTGGAGACAGAATATGTTAGATTTATATAACAAGTAAATTTTATTTGATTAAATTTTCATCAATAGCAACCATAAGTATTCTCTAGGAATAGGGGACATTACTGCCCCTTTATCCCTCTGGACGTGCTAGTGTTTGTGGTGTAATCAAACTGTCATGCATGTATGTCAGCCCGCCCTGCGTCAAAACAAAAAACCGGCCAGATGTGAGTCGGACTCGTGCACGAAGGGTTCCGTACCATTATCTACAAAAACGGCAAAAAAATCACGTTTGTTTTATGGGAGCCCCTTAAATATTTATTTCATTCTTTTTTTTATTGTTTGTTGTTATAGCGGCAACAAAAATACATCATCTGCGAAAATTTTTAAAGGGCCTTATTCATAATCATTTTTTAAACCTATTTTAGTTAAAATAGCTTTTGTCTTGTTCTCTCTGATGTTAAATGTCATACGTCAAAAGAAGACAAAACATATTTTGACTAAAATAGGTTTTAAAATGATTATGAATAAGGGGTTAAGTGTCTAACTATCACGGTCCATGAGATATAGCCTGGTGACAGACAGACGGACGGACAGACAGACAGCCGAGCCTTAGTAATAGGGTCCGTTTTACCCTAAGGGTACGAAACCCTAAAAACTAACTAGTCATCCTCATCTATTTAAATCTACTGCTGGATGAGGCCACCCATATTTAATGGGGGGATTTGTCATTATCAACATGCTTGGCTGGCGGATTGGCGATCGCAGTTTGGTGTGTTGTGTACTCAGGTGGATGCTGTATAATCCCTCAGTAAGACTACATGCACGGAGAAGGACGGCACAACTAATATTAGGTTTAAAATAATATGTACGCAAAGTCCCGGGTCAGGCTTGCGTCGTGCGTAGGCTTCCTAGAAACACGCTAGTACAGGGGTCAGGTGGAGTTGAACAGAGACTTCATCACAGACATCTTTTTCCACGACCAGGATGACTGGTAGATAATGCTATTAGCATTAAGTCCTCCTAGCACTATTCATTTGTGTGAAAGTTTAAATAAATAGACTGACCGATCTGCAGTATCTGCGCCACGGTCTCGTGTAGGCCGCGCGCTGCCGCCGCCATGAGGCCGGTGCGCCCGCTCACGGAGTGCGCACACTCCACCGGCACGCCCTCCGACAGGTACATGTACAGGATCTGACAGAACGAGTCCTGAAACAAACATTATTATAACTAATGGTTTCTCCGAACCGTGACCTCGCAATGTAAGGAACCCTTGTATCAGTGTTCCGTACCTAGTTTGGAAAAATGTTTGCATGATCTGCAAATATTTGTTCCGGGTCTGGGTGTTATGGTACCCATCCATGGTATATGTCGCGCAACGAGTTATGAACGCTCGGCGAAAGTGGTGGAGTTGATTGCGCGTGTGTACATGTGTGCGCGTCTGTATCTAGAGAGCGCGAGACGCGAGTGTGAGGCGCGATACGGAAGGCGAATGATCAACAAATACGCGCCGGCACTGGCCGCCTCTCCCGTCACGCCTCTCTCCCCCCACTAAACAGACCCAAAAAATTACTACTCCGCATTGAATGTCAGCTCTCATAACGCGTTGTCGTTACGTTGTTGGTCGTAGGTCGCGACCTGACCACGTAGTTCCTGATACCCACGACAAAGCGAATCCTAGAGTGGGGTCAGTATGTATGTGACTGTTGGAGGGGGGGAATGAATAATATTATTCATCCTTTCACAAGTTGCATGTGCTTGCACAAGTCAAATGAGCAATGATACTCTGAATGATGAATAGATGAGTTCCCTTCAAAAAAAGTCTTGCAAACCAGGAAAGGGCAATAAAAAAAACCTCGTATTTAAATCAAAGCACCCGTTCCGGTCACAAACAAACAAACATACATAATGACAAGCAAACACACTTTGACCTCAAACATATAAAAAAAACTCGTACTAAGCCCCCCCTCATGTACATCTATCAATTCTTGGTCAGGGCACATTGGTTACCTTACGATGTTTTCTTTCACCATTTGAGAGCATGTGGAACTAGATAAAACAACAACAAAACGCAAGTTAGTGACCACCTTAGTTTTCTCCATCTTTCAATACGGGGCAGAGACTTGGACGCTTAAGAAGGCTGATCGGATGCGCATAGATGCCTTTGAAATGTGGTGCTGGCAGAAGTTACTCAGAATTCTATGGACAGTACATCGCACCAACGCATCAATTCTAAAAGAGCTCAACATTAAAACCAGGCTTTCCACCGTATGTTTTCGCAGAATCCTCGACTTTTTCGGTCACATTGCCAGGAAAGGAGGTGATAGCCTTGAAAAACTGATGGTCACTGGTAAGGTGGAAGGAAAGAGGTCGCGAGGACGGAGCCCTATGCGTTGGAGCGATCAAGTTCGCTCAGCACTGGATTCTTCTGTGAGTGATGCCATCCGTTCCGCAGAAGACAGATCCCGTTGGAGGAACATCGTGCATTCAAAGGTCCTGCAGAAAGGTCACGACCCTCAGCAGTGAGGATATCGACGCAAGGAGGAGGGGGAACTAGATAATGATGATCGTCACATATATCTCACCAAGCTGCCTTCGTTGAAGCACTCGTCCAAGAAGTCATCCATATCGGCCTGCAGCGAAGGCTCTATCGCAATCTCTGGCTTGTTCTCGTTACCGTCCTTACTGCCGCTTTCCTCTGCCGAGCTGGTCTTCTGCCCTGTAATTAATACATCAAACGATATGAAGACCTCTGGGGCGCAACAGGCGAGTGGCCGGCTGAGATGCGAGAGGTTGCGGGTTCGATTCCCGCTGCGGGACAAATGTTTGTATGATCTGCAAATATTTGTTCCGGGTCTGGGTGTTATGGCACCATGGTACTCGTAGTTCCTGATAATGGGATCATGACTATGTATGTGACTGTTGGGTGTTATGTTATGTTAACTATTACACCAAATTTTTTGTTTTTATTTTAAATTTTATTCAATTCCAATCATGATTTAATTAATTATTTTTAAGATGTATTGCTTAGACTTGTTTTAATTTCTGTATTTTATTTTTATTTCTTATCTTGTCATACACAAATGAGCATGTACATTTTCAATTACAAAAAAGGGATACTTAGTTCTAACCAAGACACAACTTTTTAACTTAGTTTGGTTATTCCAGTGATGTAAATATGAAATCAAAATTTGGAAAAAACCGACCAAGTGCGAGTCGGACTCGCGCACGAAGGGTTCCGTACCATTATCTACAAAAACGGCAAAAAACATGTTTTTTTGTATGGGAGCCTCCTTAAATATTTATTTTATTGTTTTTTAGGAGTTGTTGTTATAGCGGCAACAGAACTACATCATCTGTGAAAATTTCAACTGTCTAACTATGACGGTTCATGAGATACAGCCTGGTGACAGACTGACGGACAGCGGAGCCTTAGTAATAGGATCCGTTTTACCCTTTGGGTACGGAAAATTTAAAAAAAAATTGAAATACCTGTCCGTTTGTGGAATGCACTACACAATATTGTACAAAACTAGTGATCAGGTAGACAGTATAATGTTAAAGAATGTTAATGTTAAAGAACTCCCTTTTCCGCATTCGAACTCTATGTATGGTCCATTATGCGTGAGGGTTAACTGGCTAGATAGTTAGCCAGCCTAACTCCGTCCAGAAGCACAGAAGCTTCCTGGGGTCTTCGCAGGCTTCGCGGAGTGACCTCGGGTTGTTGAGGATTTGTTCACGTTGAGCTGCTACTCCCACGCATTCCAGGACTACGTGGGCAGCCGATTCTTCTTCGCTCAGACACCCTCTGCAGAGTGGACTGTCTGTGGCTCCGATGTTATAGAGGTGTTTGTTCAGGAGACAGTGGCCAGTGAGTGTCCCCACGATGGTACGAAGGTCTGGTCTTGAAAGGTTGAGTAGACGACGCGTGAGTCGTGGTGAGACAGCCGGAAGGGCTGCTCTTGACTGTCTGCAGTCCGTGGTCCGTGCCCAACGTTCGTTGTGTTGGTTTAGGGTGCGAAGCCGCATCCAAGTGCGTAGCTGAGAAAAGGGTAGAGGAAGGAATGGAGATGGGCCCTCTGTGGTTGTTCCCGACCCTCTTCTAGCGAGCTCATCTGCGGCGTCATTACCCAGTGATCCGCTATGTCCCTTTATCCATTGTAGAGTCACCTTGTTTCCTATGGCGATTCTCTCCAAGATAGATAAGATAGATAAGATAGATATCCCTCTCCTGTTCATTGCGGTGGCAGCTTCGGTGATGGCCACACATTCACATTGGAAAATGGAACTGTGTGTGCCTAGTGTCAATGATATGTTAATGTTGAGATCCAGCGAGTGTATTCCAGCGCCTGTTCCCTGTATAGTTTTTGAGCCATCAGTGTAGACACGGACCTCGCTGATTCCTGATTGATCTCTTTGGTCCTCGTATAGTTGTATGTGGTAGTGTTTTTGAAATATGTGTTGTTTAGGGATCTTATCACACGGGGCGGCCAGCAGCGGTTCGTAAGTTATCGCTCGGTTTAGAATGGATGCGTGCAGACTCCTAGTATTTCCCCACAATCCTAGGTGTTTGAGTCTGATAGCGGCCATGGTTGCTTCCTGCTGTATAAAGAAGTCGAGCGGGGGTAGGCCCAGAATGGTCTCAAGGGCGGCTGTCGGTGTTGTTCTCATGCAGCCCGTGATTGCAGAGCATGCGAGTCTCTGAAATCGCTGCAGCTTAGTAATTACGGTGCTTAGTTCAGTTCTGGTCCACCATACAATTGCTCCGTATGTAAGTGTCGGCCTGATTACGGCTGTGTATAGCCACAATGTTATTTTTGGAGAAAGCCCCCAAGTTTTCCCGAGCATCCTGCTACATTGAAAGAAAGTTGCACATGCTCGTTGCAGTTTATGGTCAAGGTGCTTATTCCATAGCAGCTTATTATCCAGTATGACCCCTAGATACTTGACTTCGTTGGTTAATCTTATTTCAGTGTTGAATAGCTTCGGGAGTCTCAGATTTCCTAAGTTTCTCTTGTGTGTGAACATAATGAGTTCAGTTTTTGTAGGGTTCACTGATAAACCATGGCTTGTACACCAGGTTTCGATTGTTCTAAAGGCAGAGCTAATGAGGTCGCATAGGATATTCTCGAAGCATCCGGTCGCGAGAATAGCAAGGTCATCTGCGTATCCCACCGTGAATAGCCCGCGGCCATTCAGTTTCCGGATGAGTTCGTCTACGACTATGTTCCATAAAAGTGGCGAGAGAACACCACCCTGTGGGCAGCCTCTGGCCACTATGCCTCTGGTGGTTGTGTTGACTGTGAACTGTATAGCTCTGTATTTCAGCATATTGTCTATCCACTCTGCTAGCGTTGGAGCAACGCCATACTCCTCCAATGCTTGGTGTATGCTAGTGAATGAGGTTTTGTCAAACGCTCCTTCGATATCTATAAAGGCGCCCAGAGTTGGTTGTTTTGTGGTTAGTCCATCTCCAATACGTAACAGACAGGTAGGTAGACAGTATTAAACAAACGTATTTTTAAAATAATAAAAACAAAATATTGTGATTTAAAATTAGAATAAAATAAAATTAAGAACTAAAATTTTTTTTTTTTTTTTTGAATATTTTTGACATTGTTAATTTAAAGTGTTTTTTAATTATTTTAATTGTTGACATTTGTGATTTATTTTGGTATTTTATGTAACACTTTGTAATTTAATGGTAGTTTTTGATCTTGCCTGTTTTGTTAATATTTGTATCACATGGGAAATGTGAGCCACTTTACATTATACATAAGAAAATTGTACATACCACATTTATGCAAATAAAGATTTATATTATTATTTTATATTATATTAATTAAAGTAATATACTAGGTGAGGGCAATAAAATATGATTGTTGCTTGAATTATTAAAATATTATTTATTATTTGAGTACATAAATATATAATGCCGCCCAATTACAGTAGAAAAATGGCAATGGGGATTACACCAATGGGAATAATTTTGGCAGCCTTAGCACCAAATCTTTTGAAACTTGGCAGGAGGAATATTTAGGTCAAGAAGTGTCCCCTATTCAAGTTTCATAAAGGCGGGTCCAGACATGATCATTTGACCGATCCTATCACCGTATCCGTATCTGCGTATTGTATCAAGCCCCGTATCAAGTTGTGGACGCCTCCGATTTGCTCCGTATCCGTATCTGACTGACCCACGTCCGTATCTGTATCACCTTTGATGATCGGACAAAAACCGACACGACATGGGACGGGCCGTATCATAACGGCGTATCGAGATCCCGTATCATGATACGTATATCATTACCCGTCCACATATGCGATCATGATACGCGTCGACGATACGGATACGGTGATCGGATCGGGCAAATGATAAATGTCTGGACCCGCCTTAAGGTGTTGTAAACTTACCTTCAAGCTGCGACCAGTAGCTCTGTCCAGTGCTGAGCTTGTGTTTGAGCTCTCTCTCAACTTCAATCATCTTCTTAGTCTTGTACTGCGTGATCTTGAGCACGTCCTCCAAGAAATAGCGCTGCACGTCGAACAGCCGCCCCGGAATCGTCACCACTGGGCAATTGTTGAAGTATCTGGCAACATATCAGAAGATTACATGTAGGATTGAAATGGTAACGAGTACCGAACGAAACTTTATGCTATCGTAGGGAACTGTTTTTAAACGCAGTGAGAGGAAAGAATGAAAGAAAGGAACGGTTCTCTCTCTTGAACTTTGCGTACTCGGGTGCTTTTACAAAATTATGGTGTAAAAGACGATTAAAATAAAGTAATTTGCTGCCAAAAGCCCGTTAGTTTCATTGATCAATCCCACATACATACATAAACACACGCCTTTTTGTCCGAAGGGGTAGGCAGAGCCACAAAGGGCCTCTTTTCACCGTGGGTAACACAATCGCTGGAATATAGACGTGACAAGTGGTGAGCTCATCGCCGCCATTGCTTTCCACGATAGACTCGGCTAACGCTTTCTTCCAGAAATAACACACTCCTAAATAAGCCAGCAGCCAGAACAAATCTTGCTGAAGTATCTGACGAAACCAGGAAATTGGTGGATGGAAGAGGCTCGAAATCGTTCATCGTGGGCATTCTATGGCGGAGGCCTATGTCTAGAAGTGGACTTTTATAGGCTCTGTAGTGTGACGGGCGAGTATTTGGCTGAGATGTGGGAGGTGCGGGTTCGATTTCTGCTACGGGACAAATGTTTGTATGATCTGCATATATGTGTTCCGGGTTTGGGTGTTATTATGGTACCATGGTACTCGTAGTTCCTGATATCCACGACACAGGGAATCCTAGTGTGGAATGTATGACTGTTGGGTGTTATGTAATGATGTAAATACCTGGCGAAGACTACTGTATCTGCGGTGGCGGACATCAGAATGAGCTTCAGGTCTTTGCAGCGCGGCAACGCGTCGCGCAGCGCGATCAGCAAGAAGTCGCTGAACTTGTCTCGCTCGTGTACCTCGTCCACGAACACGTGTGTCACACCTGAGGAATACATTTAATTAATCTAAATAAATAAATCAATTCTGGACATTTCACACAACATTATCTAGCCCCAAGCTAACAATACATTACATAGATATTTTTTATTATACATAGAAAAATACCCAAAACACCCTGAACAAATATCTGCAGATCGTACAAATATTTGTTCCGATGCGGGAATGGAACCCGCAACCTCCTGCGTCGCAGGCGAACCTTCGCCCGCCGCGCCACAGAGGTCGTCATTGATCTGTCACTGATCACCGCGCCATGGAGCACAATACACATAAATAATAATAATAACACCCAAAAATCACATACATAGTCCAGAATTCCCTGTGTCGTGGGTATCAAGAACTACGAGTACCATGATACACCACAACACCCAGATCCGGAACATATATTGACAGATCATGCAAACATTTGTCCCGCAGCGGGAATCCAACCCGCAACCTCTTGCATCTCAGCTGGCTACTCGCCCTCTGCGCTACTACGGAGGTCGTCTAGATTAACTACGTTGTCGATTCAGACGTTTAAACGTTTAAACTGCGACAAAAAAAAACAGTTTTATTTGAGTGTATTAGAAAAGCTCGCGTTAATTTAAGCGAGGCTTAACTTAAATAATGCTGAACAGAATCTACAGCACTATCTATGCTAGTGTCTGTATTAATAAGTTGAACTTATTTCTGAGAGCAATCTTAAGATCGCTCCCATAAGTTGAGATAAGTGATTGGTGAAAGTAAACTCGTAGGCTCGTAATTGGACCGATCGGGGCCACCTTGACAATAGAAAATCGAATTTCCTTGACCTTTGTTCTAATGTCAATAAAGAATAATATTGTTTTTTTTTGTCATTTTGACGGATAAAATCGTATTTCCCGCAGCTCTAAGGTAAGCATAAGTGAACTATATAACTATCTCCTTCGATGCGATTCTTACCAGTTAGTGAACTATCGCCGGCCATCAAGGTACGGAGTAGAATTCCGTTTGTGCAATAGGTCAGCACCGTGCGAGGACTGACGCGTGATTCAAGACGAATTTGATAGCCTATGGACTGTCCTATCTTTTCATTACGTTCATACGCAACCTGAAAATAGATGTTTTTTTTATTATAAATAATTGTGAAGAGCAGCCGTGCTTCACGTCACCTCTGTGTATACAGTGTCAGTTGACGATCCCAAGCAAGTCACTCGAGAGGGTTCCCGGCTAGTAACACCAAAACAAGTAACTCAGTTACTCGGGAATTTTTTTCCTATCGAGTAACAGTGTTACCACTTACTACTACAACATACTACAACTATAACGGGAATTCCTCCCTTATGATCGAATTACCTTAAACGCGAGATGCCAATGAGGGCATTATACCTAAACATGAGATTTGCCAAAAAAGCTTTTTACCCTAAACGTAAGATGCCAAATGAAACAGTATGCCTAAAATGTGAAATTGACAAAGAAGCAGTTTGCCTAAAGTGGATGCCTACAAAACAAAATGCCTAAGTGGTTAAATGCCTACAAAGGTGAATGTCTAGGTGGTTAAAAGCCTATACAGGTAAATGTCTATTTACATAGTGGTTCGTTTTTTATGGTTTTTATTTTACCTATCAGCCTTTAAGTAATAATTATGCAGGCTACCTTCTATTCTGACTCATTTAACTGATGACTGTCTCATTCCAGTATAATTCGTATAATATCCTTCAAACACCTACTTCATAAAAAAATAACCACAATAACAGTAATTTTCAATAGAGATTAGCAAATATTATGAGACAATATTTTACTATGAAATCGTCTTTATGGCTGCCAATTCTCTTGATATTTAAGGCTTTGCTAACAGTCAACTGACTTATTTGACTTACCGCTTCTAGGTCATCTTGTATTTAAGGCAAACTGCTTTACAGGTAAATTAAATTTAGACTAACTGCTTCTCTGTCAATTTCACATTTTAGGCATACTGCTTCATTTGGCATCTTACGTTTATGGTAAACAGCTTTTTTGGCAAATCTCATGTTTAGGTGTAATGCCTTCATTGGCATCTCGCGTTTAAGGTAATTCGATCATAAGGGCGTCAATTCATTTACATCGTAGGTATGTCACAGTTAAAAAAAAAAAAAAACTATTACGAGAATCCCTTACCTACTTTGTTTATATACTTGGGAATTCTTTGCAATTTGAATCGTCTTATAATTTTTAGTTTATAAGATGATTCAAAATAACTCTTGTGATTTCAATGAATACAATTCTTTTGATTTGAATGTTTTCATACTAATAAGGGAATTCCTTACTCTTTCAGCAACGGAAACAGCTGATATCCTCCTTGGCTGAGTGCAGTAGATCCTGGCTGGCTGCTTGTGTTCCTGACAATGCTCTAACACTAGTTGCGGCAGTTGGGTTGTCTTGCCGCACCCAGTCGCACCGGCTACTATTATCACCTGAAACAGACATTGCTACTTAGCAGACTTCCTACTACGTAAGGTTTTTTTTTTTATTTGGAACCGAAGTCCCCTGTTTTATAAGCTTTTGGTTGACAATTGATAGATCTAAATTTTGTTTAAATACTATTGGCTCAATAGTCTAGTACTCACATTATATATCTGCAGGGCGATTCTAAAACGTCGGAATCGTTTCCGATCGGATTCGTTGGTTTTTCATTTCGATGTGGTAAGTAACAAAAACAATTTTCTCTATTGAAACACAGTAATATACAATATTTATTGTTTTTTACTGTGTTTTACTAGAGCAAATTGTTTTAGTTACTTACCACATCGAAATGAAAAACTAACGAATCCGATCGGAAACGTTTCCGACGTTTTAGAATCGCCCTGCTGGCCAGTCTTTGAGCTATCTAGTTCTAAATTTTAAACCGCAGTGTACAAAAATTATTTTATAATTAGATAGATTATAACCGGTTTAACTTACGTAGATTATTTTCGAGTATACGACCCGAGGTTTCAAGCAATGTAGATGCTCAATTATGTTTTTTTTTGATGATTTTGATGGTTATAATCTATCTTATTATGAATAATACTTACGAACGTTTTATCAAAAAAAAATTTTACCTGATTATGCATAATGGCCTCAATGAGGTCATGCCTCTGTTCATAAATAGGGAGTTTCTCCCTAAATTTAATCACATCTGGATTGTATGATGTGTTGGGCACCTAAAAAATAAAATAATATAACATAACACCCATCAGTCCTCCACTTTTGAAGTCACATCTCGTATGGCGCCCATACAAAATTATGGTTATCAATAGAGATTTGACGTCACACGTGTACGAGATTTTTCCTAGAATCACCCCCCCGATCCCACACCAGGATTCCGCCCATGTCATATCTACAAGTACCACGGTCACAAAGACCCGGTACCACAGTAGGAATCGAACCCGCACCAATCGCATCTCGCCGCGCCATCGACAAACAAAAGTCCATAAGGATAAAACTTATTCAGTAAAGTCAAGAGCCTTGGACCATTTGTATTTTTCTATCAACACCACTCACTATTTTCCTATCACAAAGCATCATCATTATCCACTGCTGGATATAGACCCAGCATCAACTCATAATCACATCATCACCAGCCTATTTACGTCCACTACTGGACGAGGCCTCGCCAGGCAGGCGAATTAGTAATCACAGTTTGGGTGTAAAATACTCAGGTAGATGCAACTGACCATTCTCTGGTGTAATCCCTTAGTAAGGCTATTATTACATCTATAAGAGGAGATGCGAGGGGTCTATTCTTAGGCCGGATACGCCACGGCTATCAACTACATTCTCTCAAATAGTGATGAAAAACATCATGTGAAATTGGCAAATATCCTAGAAACAGAAGTTCCATCAAAGAAGCATCTGAATCCATTCATCATCTCTTACAACTCACATTGCCCTTTCAGAACCACGATATCTAAACATGAACATTTGACGACCTCTGCGGCGCGGCGGGCGAAGGTTCGACTGCGACGCAGGAGGTGGCGGGTTCGATTCCCGCCTCGGAACAAATATTTGTACTATCTGCAGATATTTGTTCAGGGTGTTCTGGGTTTTTTATATGTATAATAAAAAAATATCTATCTTTGTAATGTATTGTATTAAATATATCAGTTATCTAGTTGCCATAACACAAGCTATGCTTAGCGTGGGGCTAGGTAATATTGTGTGAAATGTCCAGCATATTTTTTTTTTCTTTTTTTTTTTCTTTTTTGTTTAGATCCCCATAAAATCATAATTTAATTTTCAAACCTATTTTTTTTACTTATTCTTGTTTCCACATTGTCAATAACAATAACGAATACAAGAAATAAAATTAAATGGTAGGTGGTGTTCCATTTAACAGGTGTAATAACAAAAACCTAACAAAGTAGCCCCGTATAATCAGTCACCTCATTGTACCTGGGCCACTCCATTATTGAGCTGCCCCATAGCCTTGTGGGCCAGCTGGGGGCTCCTCTCCTTCTCGGGACAGCTGCTCAAGTCCTCCTTCTCTTTAGTGGTGATGGGGAATGAATTGAACAGCTCCGTGATTGTACAACGCATGTTTGAGTCCAGGATTAGCTTGGCGTCATTCTGGACGATGGACGAGCCGATACGTTTGTATATTGTTATGAAGCGGTTTACTCCTAAAACAATGAGATCTTAACAACAACAATACAACAACAACAAACAACAATAACAAAACACTATTAGTTTGACTCTTTGAAACATATTTTTTGAGAAATCTCTGCCTAGTTTATGAACCAAAATTTATTTTTTAATTGGTTTAATTTACTAACAATTCTAAATTATTAAAATTGTCAACAGGAACATAATATGTATAAACAAAAACAATAAGTATATCTACAAACTAAACTAAAACTATACCTAACAAATCATCAAGCCATCAACCAATGGCAGCATACCAATAATGCTGGCTACATTGCCATGTTGACCAAAATAAAAGAATTCCCATCATTAATCTTTGAATATCTTATGTGTCTCAGCCCCCCACAGTAACAAATGGCGATGGTGAACTCAAAATGGGGATTATTTTGGTGCTATCTAAATTTTATGTAACTTGAATAGGAAAAACTTCTTGGCCTAAATATTTTTCCTTTCAAGTTTCAAGAGATTTGGACAGCGCTAAGGCTGCCAAAATTATCCCCTACTGTTGCTTTCCCCATTGCCATTTGCTACTGTTATTGGGGGACTGGTCCCCATGGGCCTAGTCTCCACCCTAAATTACTCAAATTTGTAACCTCTGTCGGTGAGTGCATACTAACGCCGTTTGAGGGACTCTGCTGATGTTGCTGCGGAACCAGCCTGCACTGATGTACCCGGAAGATGGGACTGCATCTGGGTAGGACGCAGGTAGCGTCCCAAACCCTAGGCCTTCCCATCCTCATGGGGATCAGTCAAAACAGACAAAAAAATGATGTGAAAGCGATGTACACAACAAACCTTTCCCGCGTGATTTGGATTTGAGGCCGAGCTGGGCGACCCGAGCGTGGATAAACCCTCGCTCTTGAGCTGACAAGAACGTCGGAAACTTGAGCTCCGTCTCTTTTTCATCGCTCAGAAACCTATCCAGTTGTATCTTCAAAGCGATGCTAACTGATTCCGGGACGGGAAAAACTTTGTTTCCCATTTGGCGCTTGCCTTTCTTTGAGCTCATCGTGAAATCTGCTCTTCAATCTGAATAAAACTATACAGCATAGCAGTTTTTGTTTACTTGGCAAAATTAAAATGCCATCAACCAACGCGCAACGCAGAATCCAAATTATTTGATCCACAGATCAAAGACAATACTTATTTTCGTCGTTTACTCCCAGCGTCCCCCACCGGTCTGGCCCCACTGGGGGACGTTGGGAGAAAAAAGTGCCAACGTCCCCCACTCGTGACAACGTGCAGAATTTTAATATTTAACAGTAAGAGAACTTTTTTTTCTGTTTTTATGTGTCCATTATGATGATCACTGAACACGATTCTGCTGTCAGAATTGAAAATAGTTGCCGCGATTTTAAACTTTTTTTTTTTTGTTTCTTTGTTCTTCGATTGCTTTCAAAATCGATATCTGAGGTTCCCTGTGATCACTAAACAAGAATCAGCTGTCAGAAATGAAAAAAAGTGACCGCCATTTTGGACTTTTTTGTTACCGGACCGATTGCTTTCAAAATCGATATCTGAGGATCCCTGTGATTACTAAACAAGAATCATTTGTCAGATATGAAAAAAAGTGCCCGCCATTTTGAACTTTTTTGCTATCGGACCGATTGCTTTCAAAATCGATATCTGAGGATCCATGTGATCACTAAACAAGAATCATTTGTCAGAAATGAAAAAAAGTGGCCGCCATTTTGAACTTTTTTGTTACCGGACCGATTGCTTTCAAAATCGATATCTGAGGACCCCTGTGATCACTAAACAAGAATCATTTGTCAGAAATGAAAAAAAGTGGCCACCATTTTGAACTTTTTTGCTATCGGACCGATTGCTTTCAAAATCGATATCTGAGGATCCCTGTGATCACTAAACAAGAATCATTTGTCAGAAATGAAAAAAAGTGGCCACCATTTTGAACTTTTTTGCTATCAGACCGATTGCTTTCAAAATCGATATCTGAGGATCCCTGTGATCACTGAACAAGAATCTGCTGTCAGAAATGAAAAAAAGTGGCTGCCATTTTGAACTTTTTTGCTATCGGACCGATTGCTTTCAAAATCGATATCTGAGGATCCCTGTGATCACTGAACAAGAATCAGCTGTCAGAAATGAAAAAAAGTCGCCGCCATTTTGAACTTTTTTGCTATCGGACCGATTGCTTTCATAATCGATATCTGAGGATTCCTGTGATCACTGACCAAGAATCTGCTGTCAGAACTGAAAAAAAGTGGCCGCCATTTTCAACTTTTTTGCTATCGGACCGATTGCTTTAAAAATCGATATCTGAAGATCCCTGTAATCACTGAACAAGAATCTGCTGTCAGAAATGAAAAAAAGTGGCCGCCATTTTGAACTTTTTTGCTATTGGACTGATTGCTTTCAAAATCAATATCTGAGGATCCCTGTGATCACTGAACAAGAATCAGCTGTCAGAAATGAAAAAAGTGGCCGCTATTTTGAACTTTTTTGCAATCGGACGGATTGCTTTCAAAATCGATATCTGAGGATCCCTGTGATCACTGAACAATAATCTGCTGTTAGAAATGAAAAAAGTGGCTGCCATTTTGAACTTTTTTGCTATCGGACCGATTGCTTTCAAAATCGATATCTGAGGATCCCTGTGATCACTGAACAAGAATCAGCTGTCAGAAATGAAAAAAAGTCGCCGCCATTTTGAACTTTTTTGCTATCGGACCGATTGCTTTCATAATCGATATCTGAGGATTCCTGTGATCACTGACCAAGAATCTGCTGTCAGAAATGAAAAAAAGTGGCCGCCATTTTGAACTTTTTTGCTATCGGACCGATTGCTTTAAAAATCGATATCTGAAGATCCCTGTAATCACTGAACAAGAATCTGCTGTCAGAAATGAAAAAAAGTGGCCGCCATTTTGAACTTTTTTGCTATTGGACTGATTGCTTTCAAAATCAATATCTGAGGATCCCTGTGATCACTGAACAAGAATCAGCTGTCAGAAATGAAAAAAGTGGCCGCTATTTTGAACTTTTTTGCTATCGGACGGATTGCTTTCAAAATCGATATCTGAGGATCCCTGTGATCACTGAACAATAATCTGCTGTTAGAAATGAAAAAAGTGGCCGCCATTTTGAACATTTTTGTTACCGGACCGATTGCTTTCAAAATCGATATCTGAGGATCCCTGTGATTACTAAACAAGAATCATTTGTCAGATATGAAAAAAAGTGGCCGCCATTTTGAACTTTTTTGCTATCGGACCGATTGCTTTCAAAATTGATATCTGAGGATCCATGTGATCACTAATCAAGAATCATTTGTCAGAAATGAAAAAAAGTGGCCGCCATTTTGAACTTTTTTGTTACCGGACCGATTGCTTTCAAAATCGATATCTGAGGATCCCTGTGATTACTAAACAAGAATCATTTGTCAGAAATGAAAAAAAGTGACCGCCATTTTGAACTTTTTTGCTATCGGACCGATTGCTTTAAAAATCGATATCTGAAGATCCCTGTAATCACTGAACAAGAATCTGCTGTCAGAAATGAAAAAAAGTGGCCGCCATTTTGAACTTTTTTGCTATTGGACTGATTGCTTTCAAAATCAATATCTGAGGATCCCTGTGATCACTGAACAAGAATCAGCTGTCAGAAATGAAAAAAGTGGCCGCTATTTTGAACTTTTTTGCAATCGGACGGATTGCTTTCAAAATCGATATCTGAGGATCCCTGTGATCACTGAACAATAATCTGCTGTTAGAAATGAAAAAAGTGGCTGCCATTTTGAACTTTTTTGCTATCGGACCGATTGCTTTCAAAATCGATATCTGAGGATCCCTGTGATCACTGAACAAGAATCAGCTGTCAGAAATGAAAAAAAGTCGCCGCCATTTTGAACTTTTTTGCTATCGGACCGATTGCTTTCATAATCGATATCTGAGGATTCCTGTGATCACTGACCAAGAATCTGCTGTCAGAAATGAAAAAAAGTGGCCGCCATTTTGAACTTTTTTGCTATCGGACCGATTGCTTTAAAAATCGATATCTGAAGATCCCTGTAATCACTGAACAAGAATCTGCTGTCAGAAATGAAAAAAAGTGGCCGCCATTTTGAACTTTTTTGCTATTGGACTGATTGCTTTCAAAATCAATATCTGAGGATCCCTGTGATCACTGAACAAGAATCAGCTGTCAGAAATGAAAAAAGTGGCCGCTATTTTGAACTTTTTTGCTATCGGACGGATTGCTTTCAAAATCGATATCTGAGGATCCCTGTGATCACTGAACAATAATCTGCTGTTAGAAATGAAAAAAGTGGCCGCCATTTTGAACATTTTTGTTACCGGACCGATTGCTTTCAAAATCGATATCTGAGGATCCCTGTGATTACTAAACAAGAATCATTTGTCAGATATGAAAAAAAGTGGCCGCCATTTTGAACTTTTTTGCTATCGGACCGATTGCTTTCAAAATTGATATCTGAGGATCCATGTGATCACTAATCAAGAATCATTTGTCAGAAATGAAAAAAAGTGGCCGCCATTTTGAACTTTTTTGTTACCGGACCGATTGCTTTCAAAATCGATATCTGAGGATCCCTGTGATTACTAAACAAGAATCATTTGTCAGAAATGAAAAAAAGTGACCGCCATTTTGAACTTTTTTGCTATCGGACCGATTGCTTTCAAAATCGATATCTGAGGAACCATGTGATCACTAAACAAGAATCATTTGTCAGAAATGAAAAAAAGTGGCCGCCATTTTGAACTTTTTTGTTATCGGACCGATTGCTTTCAAAATCGATATCTGAGGATCCCTGTGATCACTAAACAAGAATCATTTGTCAGAAATGAAAAAAAGTGGCCACCATTTTGAACTTTTTTGCTATCAGACCGATTGCTTTCAAAATCGATATCTGAGGATCCCTGTGATCACTGAACAAGAATCTGCTGTCAGAAATGAAAAAAAGTGGCTGCCATTTTGAACTTTTTTGCTATCGGACCGATTGCTTTCAAAATCGATATCTGAGGATCCCTGTGATCACTGAACAAGAATCAGCTGTCAGAAATGAAAAAAAGTCGCCGCCATTTTGAACTTTTTTGTTATCGGACCGATTGCTTTCATAATCGATATCTGAGGTTCCCTGTGATCACTGAACAAGAATCTGTTGTCAGAAATGAAAAAAAAGTGGCCATGGCAGTGATTACGCCATCAGGGTCACCAAGATTATGTTTAGGTCTTCCGAGGGACTGACAGGACGTCAAGCGAGCATTTGATACCAGACCAATAGAAGCCTAGAGTGTTCAAATTTAATCGGCCAGTATTCTTTCGATTATTCTATATTCAGGTACTTAGACATTTTAGAAGGTAAGAAAAGATGCAGCTAAGAAGCTCTAAAATGCGTTACCTCATTTTTGCCTTAATAATATTATTAAAAAAATGTGAACTTCAATCATATATTTATTATTATTAGCTATGTGCATAGTTGTGTGTAACTGCAATTACACACATCCTTTTTTTTCTATCCACCAAAACAATGAGTTTCTTACACGTCAAATTACTAGAATCAGTCCCGTCATTTAAAGGTAGGTACGGTTAAATCACGTACGAACGATAACAAATAAAATATTCTTCATTGCCCTAAGTTAAAGAGTATTAGAAAAATTAGTCTTCAATAGTACAACAATCACCTTTCATCACCAATGATGTACAGTGGTGGAATGAAAACTTTCGTCAGGTTTCAAAGAAATTTCCTTAGCATATCACGAGCACATAATATTACTTTTTCTAACTATCCCATTCCACTGCGCAGACTGCTATATGGAAAACCATAATTTAACTGTTTATATTATGACACGAGACCTTTTTTATTGAGTAGCCATGGAATGAACAAGTCTCTTATTTAAAAAAAAAACAGTCACAATATAATCTCGTGTCAGTCGCACTGTCACGTAGTAACTATTACTTAATCTACGCGAAGATTAATTTATAAATACTACGTGACAGTGCTACTGACACGAGATTAAATTGTGTCTATATTTTTGTATAAATAAAATTAAAATAAATTGGGCCTAAAAAGTGTAAATTTTCGTTATATTGACACATTATGGCAGTTCAAAATAACAATTAAAAATAGACGCTAAGATGAAGAACGTTATCTTTCTCCCACTGTACTTACAATAATCGTCTAGAACTATACTTTGATAACAAATAAAATAATTTACAGAAGTTAACAGAAACATACAGGATTCAAAAATAACGAAATAATATACCTAATATACTACAACACTAGGAAAATCTGTTTTCATATTATTATCACATCAATCACAAAAGTAATGTACATCATCAGGTAGCCGAACAGGCTGCCGTCCAGCAGTGAACGTCTAAACGTTCACTGTTGGGAGAGGTCCCATTAAGAATGCAATGGGGGGTGATTTGCCATAATCCCCACGCTGGGCAGGCGAATTGGTGAACATAATGTACATAAATAACTATAGTACACTCGAGAGCAATGAATCCGGGTCACTTAAAGAATCCTAAAAATCTCGGAAACTAAAAATGCTAGGTTAATGCAATAAATTGTATTTAATAGACAATGTAATACTCCTTAAATTAAGGTATTAAAACTTCTTAGTTATTGTAAAGTTATATCATAAAAAAAACTAATTTGAAAAAGGGCCACTTTCGAAGATGGAACTACGAAATTAAGTTAAAAAAAAAAAAAAAAAATTTAAAATTTAAAATTAAAGTTAAATAATAAAAAAAATTAAATTAAAAAAGCACGAGGAGGCAATACGAAGTATTAAAATTCAAGAAAATCGTAATAAAGTTCAAAAATTTCATGTTTCCTATTTTTGTTTTAAGGAGAGATCAGCAGTTTTTTTCTTTATGTAATTTTGTGTTAATTAAATGTATGGTGACTCATATTTTTTTTTACCTTCATTTAAGGAGTATTACATTGTCTAATAAATACAATTTATTGCATTAATCTATCATTTTTAGTTTCCGAGATTTTAACATTCTTTAAGTGACCCGGATTCATTGCTCTCGAGTGTAGTTATTTTAATACCTAGTAGAAAAATCAGTCTTTATTGATATCATAATTATTATTACAATCACTACTTAACGACTAGAATCAAACTTTGATATAAATTGACATAATTTACAGAAGTTATAAAAAAAATTAAGAACAAGAACAAAAATAGATAAGACTTAAAAATAGCCAAATAATACCTTATTAATTAATACCTACAGCACCAGGAAAATCAGTTTTCTAAAGGGCTATTCTAAAACGTCGGAAGAGTTTCCGATCGGATTCGTTAGTTTTTCATTTCGATGTGGTATGTAACTAAAACAATGTTCTCTAGTAAAACACAGTAAAAAACAATAAGTAAATTGTGTATTATTACTGTGTTTTACTAGAGAAAATTGTTAGAAAATTGTTTGAGTTACTTACCACATCAAAATGAAAAACTAACGAATCAGATCGGAAACGTTTCCGAAGTTTTAGAATAGTCCTGCAGATTTTACGAGTCAATAAATAAAATGTTGAGTGTCCACCAATGCAATGTTTTTGTTGTATTGAAAAATATAACAAAAACATTGCATTGGTGGACACTTTTTGGAAATTATGAGACACTGATAGTTTCAGTGTCTCATCATTTCCAAAAAGTGTCCTACTGACATGGATTTTGAATTCAATAGCTCAAGTTGAGCAGCGTCTATAAACTCGTCATTCAAAATGGTTTTTTTCATTCTATTTTTTAACCTTTTGGCTCCACTTTTAATTTGAATGCATCTCACTTCATTAAATGCTGAATCTTTTTCTATCTCATTGAGAAAATGCATTATGTTAGGTTTCTTTTTTCCTACCGCCGCGTTCAATTTGTGGTGCCATCCTTCCAAATAATTGGTGGTCCGATGTCGTTCTCCAAAAACGGTTCCTAAAATATCTTTCTCACGGAGAGCAACACAAGACTAAACAATATGGCGGGGCGGATACAATTTACTCTGTGGTATAATGTTGCAGTTGACAACTTTGACCAGAACTGCATTTCGTTCGCGTCTTGGCTCCAAAGTCTTGGAGCATGGAAAATATTTTCGCGTAGAATCGAAATGTTGAATTGAAGAACTTGTACTGATACTGATATGATGATCGTAATAAAGCTAGCGTGAGCAACGCATTCTAAGTAGACACACTACTCCTAACGAACGAATAAAGCAAGCAACAACAGAGCAATAAACGGGACATTCCATGTCATGGCTGCTCAGGAAAATATATAACCATTGTACAATTTTTTCGAATTATAAACATTTCTGTGCAGTAAATTATGCTTCAAATTAGCGTAAGAGTATTTTTACGATAATCACTGATTTTTTCACCGTTCTCTGTCTGGTGTACATCGATATAGGCCATTTTGGAACTTGTCCTTTGACATGTAAATAGTATATGTCAAATTTTATGCATAAATTTTTATTAAGAAAATGTATTTTATTGTGTTTATTGTTCTTAAAAATTCTTAATGGCAACTTGAATTTGCCATTAGATAAAATTATCGCTGGTTTTCGTGGGCGGTAAGGGTTATAATAACTAGTTATCTTCATAAACTAAATAACACATCTACTTATATTAACAAAAAAAATAGTTTTTTTTCAATATTTGCTGTAAATTTCACTGCCATACCTTATTTTATAAATATAGTTTACAATAACTATTCGAAGCCAAATAGAAAGATACAAAAATCAAAATTCAAAAAATGCTAATAATGTGGAAATTATACATAAATTTACTAGGACCACAAAACTACGAGAACCATGTTACCACAACAGTAACACCCACCAACCGGAACAAACTTATGTATATCCTCAGATATCGATTTTGTAAGCAATCGGTCCGGTAACAAAAAAGTTTAAAATGCCGGCCACTTTTTTTAATTTCTGACAGCAGATTATTGTTCAATGACCACAGGTAACCTCAGATATTGATTTTGAAAGCAATCGGTCCGATAACAAAAAAGTTCAAAATGGCGGCCACTTTTTTAAATTTCTGACAGCAGATTCTTGTTCAGTGATCACAGGGATCCTCAGAAATCGATTTTGAAAGCAATCGGTCCGATACCAAAAAGGTTCAAAATGGCGGCGACTTTTTTTCATTTCTGACAGCTGATTCTTGTTCAGTGATCACAGGGATCCTCAGATATTGATTTTGAAAGCAATCGGTCCGATGACAAAAAAGTTAAAAATGGCGGCGACTTTTTTTCATTTCTGACAGCTGATTCTTGTTCAGTGATCACAGGGATCCTCAGATATCGATTTTGAAAGCAATCGGTCCGATAACAAAAAAGTTAAAAATGGCGGCGACTTTTTTTCATTTCTGACAGCTGATTGTTGTTCAATGACCACAGGGAACCTCAGATATTGATTTTGAAAGAGATCGGTCCGGTAACAAAAAAGTTTAAAATGCCGGCCACTTTTTTTAATTTCTGACAGCAGATTATTGTTCAATGACCACAGAGGGAACCTCAGATATTGATTTTGGAAGCAATCGGTCCGGTAACAAAAAAGTTCAAAATGGCGGCAACTTTTTTAAATTTCTGACAGCAGATTCTTGTTCAGTGATCACAGGGATCCTCAGATATCGATTTTGAAAGCAATCGGTCCAGTAACAAAAAGGTTTAAAATGCCGGCCACTTTTTTTAATTTCTGACTGCAGATTATTGTTCAATGACCACAGGGAACCTCAGATATTGATTTTGAAAGAGATCGGTCCGGTAACAAAAAAGTTCAAAATGGCGGCATTTTTTTTAAATTTCTGACAGCAGATTCTTGTTCAGTGATCACAGGGATCCTCAGATATCGATTTTGAAAGCAATCGGTCCAATAACCAAAAAGTTCAAAATGGCGGTCACTTTTTTTAATTTCTGACAGCAGATTCTTGATCAGTGATTACAGGGATCCTCAGATATTGATTTTGAAAGCAATCGTTCCGATAACAAAGTAGTTCAAACTGGCGGCCACTTTTTTTCATTTCTGACAGCTGATTCTTGTTCAGTGATCACAGGGATCCTCAGATATCGATTTTTAAAGCAATCGGTCCGGTAACAAAAAAGTTCAAAATGGCGGCCACTTTTTGAAACTTCTGACAGCAGATTCTTGTTCAGTGATCACAGGGAACCTCAGATATCGATTTTGAAAGCTATCGGTCCGTTAACAAAAAAGTTCAAAATGGCGGCCACTTTTTGAAACTTCTGACAGCAGATTCTTGTTCAGTGATCACAGGGAACCTCAGATATCGATTTTGAAAGCAATCGGTCCGGTAACAAAAAAGTTCAAAATGGCGGCGACTTTTTTCATTTCTGACAGCTGATTCTTGTTCAGTGATCACAGGGATCCTCAAATATCGATTTTGAAAGCAATCGGTCCGATAGCAAAAAAGTTCAAAATGGCGGCCACTTTTTTTCATTTCTGACAGCAGATTCTTGGTCAGTGATCACAGGGATCCTCAGATATCGATTTTTAAAGCAATCGGTCCGGTAACAAAAAAGTTCAAAATGGCGGCCACTTTTTTAAATTTCTGACAGCAGATTCTTGTTCAGTGATCACAGGGATCCTCAGATATCGATTTTTAAAGCAATCGGTCCGATAGCAAAAAAGTTCTAAATGGCGGCCACTTTTTTTAATTTCTGACAAATGATTGTTGTTTAGTGATCACATGGAACCTCAGATATCGATTTTGAAAGCAATCGAACAACAAAGAAAAAAAAAAAAAAAAAAAAGTTTAAAATCGCGGCATCTATTTTCAATTCTGACAGCAGAATCGTGTTCAGTGATCATCATAATGGACACATAAAAACAGAAAAAAAAAAGTTCTCCTACTGTTAAATATTAAATTTCTGCACGTTGTCACGAGTGGGGGACGTTGGCACTTTTTTCTCCCAACGTCCCCCAGTGGGGCCAGACCGGTGGGGGACGCTGGGAGTAAACGATTTTCGTGGGTCGTTTTTTTTAAAATACTTTTTATATGATAGTTTGTCTATGAATAAGGATTGTGACCATGGAACTTCGAGAATTTATATAAAATTCTATATGGCATGGAAAAACGATTAAATTCTTAGAGAAATGGCAAGCTCAACTTCTAGTACTAAATTATTTCTACTTTTTGAGGGTGATAAAATCAGATTTTGAATAACACTATGCCACCACTATGCTCTAAAAGTTGTTCTCCCTCTATGACAATATGTCAAAGTCAACTACGTAGTACTCTCCAATCTTCACTCCTTCCTTACTCCATAGTCTGTCTGTGGTCAGTTCTGAACACGTGAATGGAATGTTTTGTATTTTTCTGAATTTTCTACGTATTTCTCCATAAACATTAGTTATACGTCGTCTGAAAAATGCCGAAGAACATCAAGCATTTAGTTGTTGACACCACTGCATTCATAAAAGCTGGTAACCTCCAAGATATTGCGGAAAACGTCTGCACCATCCAAGAGGTAATTGATGAAATTACCAACGACAGGCAGAGAAAGAAGCTCGTGGTGCTCCCTTACGATCTCATCGTGAAAAATGTGTTTACTGAGAATGTCAAATTCATCACAGAATTCTCTAAGAAGACCGGTGATTACACGAGTTTATCCGCCACAGACATCAAGGTTATGGCTCTGGCCTATCAATTGGAGAAAGAAAAGATTGGAACAGCACACCTCAAGACTGAACCTACACTGCAGAAAACAGTAAAGGTCACGGGACTTACTGGTTTCAATTTACACCCTGAAGAGAAACCAGAGGGCACACCAATAAATGTGAACCAAGAGACTGGTGAATTGGCTAAATGCGAGGTAAATACTGAAACAGGTGAAGCATTGATTGATCCAGATTCTAAACTGCAAACTTCTGTATCACAACCTGCTGGAACTGTCAAAAGTGTAGATATTGAAGTTGAAAAGAGACATGAAAGTGATGATGATGATGATAAACTTGCCGAAGAAATTGCAGAGCAAATAAAAAATATGGATTTGAAGGACGGAAAGGAAGTTGATGACATTATAGTCAAAGTTTCTGATGAAGAATCCTCAGAGGCTGAGTCAGAAGAATCTGACAGTGATGGTGGGGAATGGATAACTCCAGGAAATTTAGCAGAAAAGAAAAAAGAGATGGAACAAGGTGAATTTGAAGAAAAAACAGTAGAAGTAGCTTGCATCACATCAGACTTTGCAATGCAAAATGTGCTTAAACAAATAGGCCTAAATGTCACCTCCATTGATGGTAGAATCATTAGACAGCTTCGTACATTCATATTTCGATGCACAACATGCTTTAAAACCACAAGTGTTATGACTAAATTGTTCTGCCCTAAATGTGGTCATTCAACACTGAAGAAAGTTGGTGTAAGTATAGATGAAGAAGGAAACCAGCACATACACATAAATGGGCGGAAACCACTCACAGCTAGGGGCAAAAAATTCAGTCTACCAACTCCCAAAGGTGGGCAACATTTCCAATACCCCATTTTAACAGAAGATCAACACATACACAAAAGGTTTGCCACAAAAATGGCCAGAAACAAAACTAATGCTTTAGACCCCGACTACACAGCTGGCTTCTCACCTTTTGTCATGAAGGATGTCAACTCAAAATCTGCAGTTTTAGGAGTAAGAGCCAATAAACAGGATCTTAAATATTGGATGAAACATCACTCCAAAGGGAAGAAGTGAAAATTAATACTTTGAAGTACATGAAAATAGATTTGTATTTCATATCAATATAAATCACAATTGGTATTTTTTGTATAAATAATTATTTATATGCTACACATGTAGAAACAACAACTAACTACTATATTTTTTTTCCAAGTTTTTCCTCGATGTATTTGAACACTGATTCTATGCAGGAGTAAGAAGTCATCTCATGCTTTTGGTGGCCTGCAAAAATTTAAAACAATTAGATTTCTGCTCAAAAAGATTACAGCATAATTTTTCAAAACTCATCCTAACAGCTTTGGGGTATGAAACTTAGTTGTGACAATCCAAGGTAATAATCTATCTCTGACTGGACATGGCGAAGTGCTACACTGATTCTTAACTGTAGCACAGATAACCAGGGCCCCAATTCTACTAAACAAATTGTGTTTGAATTGTTAATGAATTATCTCAACACACTTGATGAGGACTTGGTGAGGAAATGTGTACAGTGCGAGATATTTGTATGGAATTTTGTGTACCGTTATGCGACGAAAGATCGGCGCCGTAAATTCCGTCAGATATGTTGAGGCCCTGAGTATTACAGGAATAGAATAATAAGTAATAATGTAAGTAATGGGACTAGCTGGCATGTGACAATTGGTCCTTGACAGTATTTTCTTGGCGCATTCGGCTGTGTGGTTCTATAGAGGTAATATAACTGATGACAGAACATTTATTTTGCATCAGTTGTATTGACAAGAGCAAGACCCAAAAGTTAAATAATAATTTATTTATAGTTCAACATGTATTCTGCTGTTGTTAGCCCTCACTGTCCCACTGCTGGGCAAAGGCCTTACCCCATTTTTCCAGTCTTCATCCATTCCAGAGCAGCGGAAGACAATGTGTTGGTGCATTAATTTTTACAATCTTTCACATTTATAATTTTAATAGTTACCTGCTGATACTCTGGGAACATCAAAATCTGGTGTCTTTATGGGGGTATCCAATGGAGATGAACTTGATATCCAATTTCTAGTTATCTGTAAAAACAACTAACATTTTAGCACAGTAAGGCCCGTATTATATGCAGCATTCATATAGCAGCATAATAAAAAATAAAAAAGTAAAATAAGACAGGGCAATCAATATACTGTTTAATTTACCTCTTTCAAGGAATCTGTAACTTTGGTATTTGAGTATCCATGTACAGAATCCGTAAATGCTATTGCCTTAACTCTCTTCCCAAAATCTTTCTTCATTTCAATTGCCAATGATACAGTCACAACTCCTCCATAACTATGCGCTACTATGGCAATATTCTCTGCTTTCGTTTTAGATACATATGTATCCCAAACGTAAAATGCATGCTCTTCAGCAGTGCTACTATGTTTAATTTTCTTTCCATTGGGGAGGCAGTTCTCGTTTGTGTTTAGCACCATCACTCCATAATCCAAGGCTAATGCTTTCTTTATGTATGGGATTTGCGTTCCCATGTCTAAGTTTTCATTGATAATTAGTCTGAAACGAAGCTGTATCATTAAAAGATCTATTGAAGAAACTGCCGTGCCTTGGTGTCTAATTCTAATTAAAAATGGGGGAGATAAGATCTGCACTGACTTCCCGCATTGGGGTGTATTGTGCATTGTCCCCCTGCTAACCCTAGGTGCCTAGGTGTGTCCGACCAAAGAATAGTATCCTCCTGTGGATTTCTTAATTGCGGATAAAGGAATTACACCATGGGATGGGCAGCAGCAATACCAATACTGTGATCACCAATCCACCAGCCAAGCCTGGTGATCTATGGGGAAGACCAGGTGGTCTAAAAAGGCCACATATGAATCATAATACAGCGATTCATATTCATAGAATTCGGAAAAGGAATTACTACCAGATGAATTTGCCACATTGAGCAATTCATCTGGTAGCAATTCGTTTTCCGAATTCTCTGCAGATCCTTAGCAATTCCTTTATATGAATCGTATTATGATTCACATAAAGTGGCCTTTTTAGACCTGCAGCAGTCCACATCAATGGCTGATGATAATTAAAGAAACTACACGTTTTAACAGAGTTATAGTTAAAGTGATAATCTACAGATTTAACATACGTACGATCTAGCCCACTGTCCAGCCCTAACAGCTCCTGAACCATGAACCAATACCACTAATGTATTCTTCTTGTCATAATCTTTAGAAGCAAATATAAAAGTCCCATCCTTAGAACCCTTAGGTACTGGTAGCTTTGTCAAGTGGACTTGGGTTTGCAAAAGGTGGTATACGTATTCGGTGATTGCATCTCCAAGTTCTTCGTAATGAGCTTGGCATTCTTGATGTTGAGCGCTGATGTTGAACGCAAATGGTTCTTCTCCTGGCTGACCGTCACTATTTATTTTTCTGAGCTGACCTTCTGAAATTTGAAAGGTATTTCGATCATCATCAGCACTAATATAGTCAAGTCAAAGTCAAAAAGAACTTTATTCATTGAAATCACAAGGATCATTTTGAATTGTCTTATATAAAATTAAATTACTCCTGTTCCAACGCGACCAAGCCTAGAAGAATCAGGCAACAAACTCGGCTTGGCTTACATAAATGGTCCGTCTTACCACTAGGTGAGAAGCACCTGTGTGGTGCCTCAGAGCAAGGAGTTGCTGATACAGCTATAACAACATCCACAGGAGATGGAAATACTATTCTTAGGCCAAAACAACCACAGCACAACAAGATAACTACAACAGTAAAGTCTGGCATCTGGGTAATAACAGTGTGGGCTATGAATAACCAGTCTTGTTGGCCTAATTTATTTACCACATGCGTCTGGCATCAACATACTTACCTAATGTAAGCAAATAGCTCAAGAGAGGTTACACATTGTCTTATTTTAGATAATGAACCTTAATAGAATAGCACAAAGATAAGTTGTACAATATTGTTTTGACAACCTCTGTGGAGTGGCAGGCGAGTAGACAGCTGAGAGGCGAGAAGTTGCTGGTTCGATTCCCGCTGCGGGCCAAATGTTTGTAATATTTGTTCCGGGTCTGGGTGTTATGGTACCATGGTACTCGTAGTTCCTGATACCCACGACACAAGGAATCCTAGTATAGGATCAGGACTATGAGGATGACTTTTGGTTGTTATGTTACAACTGTTAGTTATATTAGTTATTATTTTTTTATTTACTTTACATAATACCACAATTTTAGTTTTATTCCTTTGTGATATTTACAGACAAATGGAAAACAGGATTTTTACCGGTATTTTGCAAGGCCATGCAGAGATACATAGAAATTGGATGCTGAAAACTTATTAAGAACAAAAACAACAAAAGTTAGAGTAAAATTGGCTTACCTGAATTGAAGGCGTAACCCAAATCCTTCATAGTTTTTATAGCGTCCATCATAAAAGCTTCGTCGGGTTTCAAGTGTTTGTAAGAAGATAATTTTAATCGTTTACCCGAAATGGGTGTGCGAAGGTTCGGAATCAAAGTTGCGAATCTACGTAACATTCAGCTCACGAATAACACCTACCTACATCGAAAACCACGGTACCGGTATTATTTTACACTTGACTGAAGTTTTAATAAATTTTCACTATTTATAATTGTTTTCATCTTTCATGTTTTTAACTTTTCTTTCACTTCACTGTGTGTGTTTGTTTTGTTTGTGTCACAGCAGACATCAGAATCAGACTTGTTCTGATAAATAAGGCGTGCTCGATTTTTGAGTCGGCCATTTACCTGCAAGCCGATTTACCATTTGCCTCATCACTATTTCAACATGATTTTACGTCTATGGTTACTGTTTCTATTCGAGAATGATTCGAGAACTTCGAGAAGTCATGATAATATCATCATCATTATCATCACCCCACTGCTAGACGAAAATCACGATAATCACCACCCACCCTCCTTGGCCGTATTGGTGATCGCTCGCAGTGTGATGTGTTATGTAGTGTAAACCTCAGGTAGATGCTGCTGCCCATCCCATGGTGTAATCCCTAATTAAGGCTTTGACTACATCCACGGAAGGATTCTTTTCGTAAATTGACTATTTTTAGGTTTGTCAACGCGATTTGGGGGCAGGGGGTCATGACTCCTATGACCCTCGGACAACACACGAACAAGGACCGTATTTAAATCTGTTAGTGACGCACCTCTCAGAAAATGAAGTATTTTTATACCTGACTAACCAGTTTGCTTATCAGTAGGTACATAGATAGCCCTCCCAAAATGGGATTTCATTGAATTTTTTCAATCAATCAACATAATAGGTATTGTTTTTCAAATTATCTATATACACGTAAACACTAAGTTCTAATCATTATACCAATCAAGGAACAGCAAAGTAAATGACATGACTAGCAGAAAGAATAGGATATATACTCGAAGACCCGCATTCCTCTGGATGGCTTGTCGGATCTGGTCATTGGCGTCTTTCACATTCTCCGTTGTGCCAACTACTGTGTTGGATATCCTGTCTATGTCTTGCTCTTGTTGTAAAACCTGTAATAAAATGATGTACATATTTAATTGAATAGATGGTGTGTTGCTAATTACTATTTTTAATATAATTTACATTTTTTATATACTTTTTTTAATTATTTTTTATTTTTTTGACAATCTCTGTGGCGCGTCGGGCGAAGGTTCGCCTGCGACGCAGATGGTTGCGGGTTCGATTCCCGCCTCGGAACAAATATTTGTACAATCTGTAGATATTTGTTCAGGGAGTTCTGGGAATTTTCTATGTATAATAAAAAGTATCTATCTATGTAATGTATTGTATTAGGTATATCAGTTGTGTAGTACCCATAACACAAGCTCTGCTTAGTTTGGGGCTTGATAATGTTGTGTGAAATTGTTGTTGAATGTTGTCCAGATTTTTTATTTTTTTTATTTAAAGGTGTAGTTAGAGTTGATGTATGTTGAATAATTTAGGTTTTATTTTGGTTAGGTATACTTATATATACATATATAATTTTTATATACATGACTAATCATCATCATCATCATTATTATCATCATCATCATCAGCCTGTAGAAGTCCACTGCTGGACATAGTCCTCACCCTTAGAATGCCATGACAAACAACGTTTATAATGTCTTTAGTCCATCAAGTGGAAGGCCTTCCTTAACGGCGTCGTCCGGTTTGTGGTGGCCACTCGAGAACCTTTATTCTTCAACAGTTATCAATTCTTCGAGCTATATGACCATAAGACTATCCCAATTGACATACCATTGGTCAATTGATTGACCATATTATATAACTATAAAAGTATATTTAATATACTTTAGACTATAGACTTATCTCATGTGACATGCTTTGCCTCGAGTGTAGGACATAGATGGTAGTTTATTTTATACTGAGCAATGCAGCCAGCATCCGGTAGTGATCTAGATCAGTTGAGCTATCTGTAGATCATTTACCACAGTCTTTAGCTTAATTGTTCCATTTGTATTTTGTACTTAAATTAATTGTCTTCTTTCTATAAATTAATGTATGGTTAGAACATGGTTATTTAACAGCAAGTGTACCTTCTCAGTAAATATTTCCTGTAGCTCTGCAATGTGAAGGACCTTGCTCTCAATTTGTTTAACTTCCTCTGTCATGTTGTTCAGCTCGTTGAACAGCTGATTGTTCTCAGACTCAAACATTTGCAGTTCCTCGGCACTCAGCTGCTCAGTCTCATCAGATACAACCGCCACTTCATTATCGGACAGATCCATTTTCGTTTTGGCTGTGTCTGGTTCCTCATCAGTCTCTTTACCATCCACTTTGTCAGATATGAAAGGATTAGAGATGTTGGATTTAATCTGCGGCATCTCGAGACGGGATAATTTCTTCACATCTAAGTTTCGTTTCACTCTAATAGCTTTTAGCTCACTGTGTATCTTGCAAACGGATTTCAGGTACATTTCAATGAGGTCTACGACCGCTTCCATGTATTCCCGCATCTGGGAGGACACCGAAACCTTACGATTATCATTCCTGAACTCTCTCACGAGGTGTGAACAGGTGTTGATGATTCTTTGGGCACCTGTGTCTATCTGGTCACGTTCATCTTCAGTCATCGTTTCTTTCCCGGTCCCGGAAGTTCCGTTAAAGAAGCTGAGGTAACCTTCCCTATGCTCCAGCAGGAAGTCTCTTAACCTGGTGATTTGTAAAGTTATATCCCTAGCAGTGATCATGAAAGCGGTTTTTGGTCTAGTTCTTAGTATCCGCTGTTTGTCGTCATTTCCAGGACTTTGTATGCCAAAGGCCTTGTTGCGTGTCTTCACGGTTTTGATACATGCTTTGAATAACGGTGTTATATCCATTTTTACGGGTTAACCATGAAATTCGATTTATTCCTTAGAATATTTCAATTTCACTCACAAAATCACAACACAACAGATGACTTGACTTGACTTCTTGATTTATGGCTTTTGTGGCTAGTTGTCACAATTCTGCCAGTGTCCGTTTCATGCTAGTGTCATAAACATAGTAAAGGAGTGCGGATGGAATATGGTCAGTTATTAGAGGGAAAATAGAGCAAAAAAATTTTTTTTTTCTAACTTTTGATTGATCTAAATTCTAAACAGTAATAAGTTAGTATTAATATAGGTAGTAGGAATATTGTGTATAAAATAAATTAGTATATGAATTAGGAATATAAATTTATAGCTTAATCTTATTTATATAAACTTACATAATATATAATTAATCATAGGAGAAAATGTAAGGGATAGAAGACAGTTGAGGGATAGAGGACGGGGAATTTCAGGAGGGATGACGTCGTAAAGAGAGCGGCGAAGTTTCGAACAGCTAAAAAATATGTGATTCACGTTTCCCTCGTCCAGACCACATTCACACAGTGAATGGTCCTTAATCCGAATTTTAGCCAAGAAAACAGGTGTGCAACAGTGTCCCAATCGGAGGCGACAGATAGTAGAGGTAATGGTTTTATTGGCATTGCGAAATTTAAAAAACCAAGGGGATGAGGGTATTTCTGGTTGAATGTCACCATAATGCTTGCCTTTATATTTTTTGGAGATGTTCCAAATTTTGGTCCATTCCTCCTGAAGGTAGGTTTTAGGTAGTAGACACAAATCATGGGAATAAGATTTAAAGTGCTCAAGAGATCCCGTAGTTGTAGCATTTTTAGCACAAGTATCTACTGCTTCATTGCCAGGAATACCAGAGTGACCAGGGATCCAGGCGAGAACGACATTAATACCTAGTTGGTGGCATTGGAATAAAGCATCTTTAATTTTTAGAATAGTCGGAAATCGGGATGAGGAACTAAATGGGTTGGACAAAATAGCTTGAAGACAGCTTTTGGAATCAGAAAAGATAATAGAGTTATTTATGTTATGGGATTTAATAAAAAGTATGGCTTCTAAAACAGCGACAGATTCACCAGTAAATACTGAAGAATAGGAAGGACACTTAAAACTTAGGTTAATCCTAGTAAAGGGAACCCACACCGCAGCTCCAACGTCGCTATTTGGAGACAACTTAGACGCATCTGTAAAAATTGCACGCCATCCCTTAAATTTGGTAGACATACTCTCGTTAAAGATTTCTCGAGCGTTTGCAGCAACGATCTTATAATTCACAATAGATACAGGGTCACGTACAAAATGAAAGCTAAAAACTGTCCGCATGGATACATACTTATACAGCTACATTTGTTTACTAACGAACAAAGATGAAAGTTTTAAAACAGTTCTAAGTTCAACCTAATTACAACCATGACACCTAGCAATAAAGTAGCAAATCTTCAAAATATTATCTTACACTTACGATCATTCGTCACAAAAAACGAGCAAAGCAATTATATTACTCCTGTCACTTGTCAAATCAAAAGACATAGGTTAAACAACTAGTGTGAAATCAACCTTAAAGAGCTACAAATAAAGTTCTTTTTCCCGTTATTACCTTGCGAGCTACATCCTTCCGTTTCCATGGTTTCGCTTCTGTTTGCTTCTTCAAATTTAACTACAGAAGGTATGGAGTCGCGTTGATCACTTAAATAATTTATAATATGCACGTTAATGTTAAGTTAAAATTATTTATGTTTTGGGCATGTATGTTTGATATTGATAGTATATATACTTGTTATTTTATTAACGTTCTGTTGTGTGTATATTTATGTGTATGTTTATGTTTTTGGCCAAGGTGTCTATCGCTGGATGTCACAAATAAAAATATCACTAAATTCCACATCTTTATATTCATGTTTACAATCTTTATAATACAAGTACAGTTTAGTGCAATAATTTGATCAAAACTCAAAATGTTTAAAACAGCTCAACATTAAAAAATTTCCATTCTGCGTACCTACAGGCTGATAATGAAGCCCTAGTTATAAATTGCTCAAATATAAAAAATATATGTTCTGTTACGTTTGTCTCGTTTCATAATAAAAAAAGATATCGACCATCAAAGTTTTCCAACAAAAACCGTAAAGCGCTTGAGGGCGGGCGTACAGGCGCCTGCCGTAGGTTGGATATTTATTTGATATTTGGGAAATATACCTATAATATAATAAAAGAATTTGAAAAAGTACTGTTTTTTTACGATTATGTGTTCTATAAGTGATTCTGGTTCATAAATTTTAACAAAGCGAGAGGATTCATTATCAGTTGGTATAGATGTAAAGGGGTTGTTAACCAAAGATTTGGTTAAATAACAGTAGCGTAAATGGATTGCTCAGAAAGCTAAAATAAAAAAAAGGAAAGCCAAGTATCTGATGAGAGTTCAACAAACAGACACAAAAGTAGTATTAAATTTATTTAAAGTTCTGGTAAAAACAAATTATTACAATATAAATCTACTCCATGCATCTACTGTTCTGTTACAGACAATTTTGCGTCAACGTTGGCCAAACATTTGTAGCGGTGGTTTAAAATCGGTAATTTTGATCAAAATTTCATACTATTTGTTAGTTTAAAGCTTAAAATACAAATAATTCTACATGTACTTAACGAAAGTAAGACACTCCGGCCGTTAAATTGTTTTTTCGGGGATTATTTTTGCAACTTTTAAATATACATTGCGGCATTGTGACACGTGTTTACATTGGCTTTGTTTGAAGCGAACTAAATCAAATACAAACTCACTTTTCAAGCGAGCTTATATTCACCGAGACGTTTTTATAGCGCCGACCCGATATCTATGTGAGTATTAAAGATCGTTGGTTTGCAGAGTCTTTTTCTATACCGAAATGAAGAATAATGTTTGGCTGAAAAGTTAAAGATTCAAAAGGAGTGAGATATAATGGGTTAGTTGGGAACTGATAAACAGGGTTCGGAAGTTGAGAGTATTTAATATAGCTACGAAGAAGACAGGGAAGTTTTTCAAGATTGTTCGAGTCATATAGGTTGAGAAGAACGCTTAATTTTGGGAGAAGAGGATGATCGGAGTTTTGAACTAATTTAAAAACGAATCTATCAGATAAAAATTGTCTACGTAAGTTAAGGGGGGGATCATTACACTCAACTTGCATGGCATTGATTGGGGAAGATTTCATCGCTCCTAAAATAATGCGTAAGCACTTTGACTGAGCTTTGTTTAATTTTTCTAATCCAGCTTTATTGAAAAGATTAAAAAGGAAGGAACCATAATCAAAGTGGCTTCTAATCACAGCATTATATACGAGCTTTTGCGTATAGGGGTGAGAGCCCCACCAAACGCCTGAAAGCATGCGGATAACATTGATATTTTTTTCGCATTTTTCTGCAGTGTAGTTAAGGTGAGGGATATCATTCATTCTGGAATCCAAAGTTATGCCGAGAAATTTAACGATATTTGATTGGGGGATGACATCTGAATTGACAATCAGCTCTAGTGAAGGAATTGATCGTTTTCTAGTAAAGATAACGGAAGAACTCTTAGCTGCAGATAAAGCTAGGCCGTGATTGGATAACCAATCATCGAGATATTGAAGAGCAGAGTTGAGACGGTTTTTAGCGACTTCTATGGACTGAAACCTTACATACAGAGCCAGATCATCAGCATACTGAAGAACATCACAAAAAGAGTTAACAGACATTTCAAGGTCATAAGTGTATATACTGTAGAGAAGAGGGCTTAGTACAGATCCCTGAGGTAAACCTTTCCACACTGACTTAGGGGGAAGAAGTCCAGTAGGAGATTTGATCACAACCGATCTTTCCATCAAAAGATTGCATGTGAAACGAGATAGCTTCTCCGGAATGCTTAGCTGAATAAGTTTATTCCTGAGTACCGGGAGCATAACATTGTCATACGCTGACGCGATGTCAAGAAAGACTCCTACCAGGGATTGCTTTTCTTTAAAGGCAGTATAGATATCAGTGATCAAAAGACTAAGGCTGTCCATGGTACTCATTCCAAGTCTAAAACCAAATTGAGATCTGGCCAGGATAGATTTATTGTGGACGAACCACTCAAGGCGATGTTTAATTAAGTGTTCCATGATCTTTAGCAAAACGGAAGACAGAGCTATAGGTCTCCGACTATTAGGATCAGAGGGATCCTTACCAGGCTTTAAAATGGGAATTATAATCTGGGTTTTCCATTGTTTAGGAACAATGCCGTATTCAAAAAAATAATTCACAAAATCTAAATAAATTTGTCTTGCTCTATCTGAAGATTTAATTATGAACGAGTATGGAATACCATCAATGCCAGGGGAGGAATCTTTCAGGCCATCAAGGGCAAGACAAAGTTCACTAAAAGAAAATGGTTGGTCGAAACAGTCATGGGAAGTGAGGTACAATGATGGAGAAGGAAAGCAATCCAAAGGAGGAACTGTCGGAGGAGCAAGTTTATCTGAAAAGGCCTCTATCCAGGAAGAATGGTCATTGGATGATATATCTTGTGAATTATATGAGCCTCTAAATCTCTTAATCTGTTTCCAAACCAGGGATGATGGAGTTTTTGGAGAGAGATCCTCACAGAAGCCAATCCATCCCAGCTTCTTTTTTTGAGAGACCATTTTTTTGAGTTTGGCTGAAGCTTCCTGGTATAACAAAAAATTACATTGAGACATATTAAAATAATATGTTTTCTCAGCTTCTTTGCGTTTAGATACCGCCGAAGTACATTCTGAGTCCCACCATGGGGTTGATGTTTTAGAGTGTTTGGTGAGTTTCTTGAGGGGAATGTGAGAATCAGCACTGTCAATTATACTTTCCACGAAAGTGTTATAAGTTTGAAAAGGAGAAATAATTATATCTAAAGGAGAAATAGAGGCAGATTCAAGTTTCAAATCAAGAGTAGAAGAGTATGTTGCCCAATCAGCACCAGAGAGTCTATACTTTAGAGAAGGGCAAGGATTGCAGAAAGGAGAAGAACAGTTAGATATAGAAATTAGAATGGGGAAGTGATCACTGCCATATGAAAGAGGAAGAATTTGCCATGATATACGAGATGACAAAGAAGGAGAGCAAACAGAAAGGTCTACGGCACTCTTAGAATTTTGGGAAGGGTAAACTCTACGGGTAGGAGATCCATCATTGAGTAGGCAGAGATTTAATTCGTCAAATACTTCCAAGAGGGAATAGCCAAAATAATTTGAGGACTGATGCCCCCAAACTGTATGGTGAGCGTTAAAATCGCCCATAATTACTATTGGGGATGGAATGGATGAAAAAAGAAGAAGCAAATCAGGAATCAGAGAGGAATCAGGATGAGGAATGTAAACAGAAATGAAGGAAATATTAGAAGTTCTGACACCAACAGCGTTGATGCCAGGAGGAAGGGAAGGAAGAGAGATTTGGGTAAAGCTAAGGGAGCGCCTTATTAATAAGGCGCTCCCAGCATGCCCGTCAGTCCTGTCCTCCCGGATACAGGAGAAACCTGAGATCCGAAAATGGATTCCAGGTCTCAACCATGTCTCCGAGAGGGCCAGGACTGACGGGCGGAATTTAGAAATCAAATGGAGAAGTTCATGTTTTTTGGCTCTGACGCTCTGGCAGTTCCACTGCAGAACGACTACTGGATCCATTGTGACCAGAGAGAGAGACTAATTGGGTAAGTTTAGAGGCAACGTTGGACGGTAGGGGATGAGGATTCATTAAAATAATATTAATAATTAACGTTAATAATGTTTCAAGCATGTTTTCGTTTTGTGGGGCTGTTTCTAGGGATTGGCCTAGAGAACAACCATTAGGCATGGAATATGATGGGTTAGCAATTATCTCTCTATGGACAGCCTTATCGTACGACTTAGATATTGGAGCTTTTGGGCGCGGAGATGCATACACATTTTTTACATACGAGCGAGTGGGTTGGGACTGAGATAAACCTGGAGGGTAACAATTTTGTGGATCTTGGAAGGGGACAGGATTGGAAAACATCTCTTTAGCAACCTCTGAGTATGAGCGGGATACCTTAGGAAACTGACAAGCAGCTTCTTCATATGAGATGTTGTTTTGGGCCATGACTGATTTAATAGACTTCTGTCTCTCAAGTTCTGGACAGCATTTGCTGGTAGCAAAGTGCTTGCCTGAGCAATGTAAGCATGATGCATTGGATTCAGAGACGTCACACTCATCTCCAGAGTGCTCTTTGCAACAGCGGAAACATCTTGGCTTGGACCGGCATTGGGCTTTAGTATGCCCATACCTACAACAGGTATGGCACTGAATGGAGGGATATTGATAAAGTTCCACTCGGAGGGATGTGTAAAACAAGAACACTTTAGATGGAAGTGATTGTCCTTGGAAGGTGACAACAACGGTCTGGGTTGGAATCCATGTGACCTTACCTTCTTCTACGGATTTCCTACTAAGACGACGAGCTTTCAGAATATAACCACAGGATGGAGGAACTGTAACAGCTTCGGCAAATTCATCCATAGATAAATCTGTGGGAACATCCCGCACTAGACCCATTCTAGTCACGTTGAAAGTGGGGACCGATGCCACATACTTACACATGGGAAGAATGGGGGAATCAATGAATTTGTTTGCATCTTCCGCAGTGAAAAATTCGACCGAAATTTTGTTGCGACCAACGCGTTTTACTCCTTCAGTTACTATGTTCCGGAACTTGTGGACGGACAAAAACTGACCAAACTTAATGGGTCTAATGGATGTTCCAGCAGCTAAATCCGGTTCCCATCGGTTATCCAAACTTGTATAAGCATGAATAGCTCCTACAACAATTAATGGATGAGTGTACATAGATTGAATAGATGCCTGCTCGAGAGAAGAGGAGGTCTTCTTTGGAGGGGCAGATGTAATATTCTCCGAATCTAGTCGACGCTTAGATCCCGGAGAAGGGCCAGGGTCCGGGGGGACCGGGGGAACCGGCGGCGGGTCCATATCCATGCATGAGATAAAAAAAAAAAAACCTACTACCTTACCAACACCAAAACACTTAGATTAATCAAATAACAGTTTAGAAAGATAGCCAAAATAAACAAAATTAGAGCAAAAATCACTCCGAACGGTTTAATCGCTATCACTTCCGAACGCAGAATCACAGTGACATTTACATGCAATGGTTACTATTTTTTATGTTTTCTCCACAACAGATGAGATGAACAGACAGACAGACAGCAGACCACAGACAAGCAGATGAACAAAATAGACAGCGACACACCGACCGACACGCCATCCACGAGACAGCTGCACACAGATGTACGACACGACAGCTGCTTTTGATAGTTTACCACAGACACCTTATATACAGACGCAGAATATGCACCAGAATCTTAGAATAAAATAACGTGTGCTTGTCATTATTCTAAGGATGCACCCAAGGAATTTTTATACTACACTATATCCATGGATGTAGGTACCCACTATCCTCACAGACCCACACCGAACAGCACAGACCACTCCGATCGCGCCTTCTCTTTCTTTTTATTTGTGGGGCTACGTCTTGGAGGAAATACTATTCTTGTCCGAGGTTCATTGCTTGGAGGAATAAAATACCTTTCTCTCAATCACACACTTAAAAACTCGCACAACTACCGTACTAGTCTACCTCTTGTCTACCTCTACACCTTAGAATAAGGACTGAAGCTCTATACACTATCACAAACTCAGAATAAGTACTCCTTATTCTGAGATCACAAACCTCCACAAACTGACAGTGACAGACTATATATTATTCATTCTATATATTATTTATTTTATCTATGACTCATTCATTGTTTGTGTTGCAAGTTGCAACTTGCATGTTTTTTTTATCAACAAAAAAAATTAAGAAAACTACGAAGTATTTCACATATTACGCAGATTCTTTTATTAAATTTACAGTGGTACATCTTCAACGAAACGTACAATGAGCGCTACGAATGGGAATTCTCATCAGAGCAAGCATTCGATACCCACCGACATACTGGACGACCTCTGCAGGTTTGTTACGTTACGCTTGTAACATTGTGAGGCGGAAAACCTGGACAAAAGACTCTTCTATAGAATGGCCGTCCTACACAGCATCTTCCGGTTCATAGTCGCTACTCGAGAACCCATAATAGTCAGATCTACGAGCCTGCCCTTTGCCACTTTAACTTGCTATTTTTGAGAGCTATGTCGGTGACCTTGTTTGTATGGATTTACTTCCAGCCGGTTCATTATAAACCTGCCGGCTGAGGACCGCGGGAACCTGGTGCGCATTTGCTTCCAGATTGAGCTGGCGCACTGGTTCTACCTGGACTATTACTGCACCGACGAGAGCACCCGGTTACACCCTTGTGGGATCAGGCAATTTGCTGCACATATTTTTCAAGTGAGTTTGATTTTGTACTTTATGATATATCACTTTTTGCAATGTTAGGCCTGTATTCCAGAACTATGCACAAGCGTGAATCGAAACTTGAGCATAGATTTGCTGTCAGTTTTTCATAGAATCTACGCTCGAGTCTCTATTCATGTTTGAGTTCAGTTCTTGAGTACAGGCCTTAAACAATGAAGGAAAACATTGTGATGGAACTGAGGCTTCGAGCATGGACATTATATACATCATCAGTAGATGTCCACTGCTAGACATAGGCCTCCCCCATAGAATGCCATGACGATTGGTCTTAAGCTGCCTCTATCCACCAACTACGTATGTACAGACATATGTCTAATATGCACAGTCGAAAATAATCGTAAATTATAATAAACATATTTTTTTTTTTGCTTTCACAAACCAGCTAAGCCTGCTGGGTCTGCTGTGCCATGTTTTTGTATTTTACAAACATAACATAACACCTAACAGTCACATAGTCTTGATTCCACACTAGGATTCCCTGTGTCGTGAGTATCAGGAACTGCAAGTAACATGGTACCATAACAACCAGACCCGGAACAAATATTTGCAGATCGTTGTTTTAAAACAATAACATGTTTTGCCAGAAAATTTGGCGCAGCAGACCTGGCTTTAAGCCACACCCCCATTCTGTTAGAAAACAATGTTATATGTTTGTAAAACACCAAAACGTGAAGCAGCGGATGCAGCTTAACATGTAACAATAACCTCTGGGTGACCGAAAGGAACTTGTGCCTGTAATGCAGACTCTTTTCCGCAACTAGGCCGCCAATGGGCCTGTTAACCGAAAGGAAATGCCACACAACAAATAGTGACCAGTTTGATGTTCTTTCCAGCATGTCCCACAACTCCGCTCACATGTAAGCAGCCTCGACGCAGTCCTTGACAACTGGCGCGAGTACAAACAGACCGTCCCCACGTACGGGGCCATCCTATTCGACAGTGACCTGTCGCACGTGCTGCTCGTACAGTCCTACTGGACCAAAGCATCGTGGGGCTTCCCTAAGGGAAAGGTTAACGAGGATGAGGAGCCATGGAAATGTGCGGTTAGAGAGGTAAGTCTCATTCCCAAAAAAAAATTTGGCAGCTGACTACAAAAGGATGATCGAGTACCAAAAAATCTCGTCATCATCAGCCTGTAGAAGTCCACTGCTGGACATAGGCTTCCCCCCTAGAATGCCAAGATGAGCGGTCTTGAGCCGCCTCCATCCACCGACTTCGGTGACAACTGTCATGAATAAACCCGTATTCTCGAATAAACGAGACGACGTCGCATCTTGTACAACTGTCGGACGCGTAGCTGAGACGCAAAAGGTGCAGATTCGATTCCCGCTGCGGGACAAATGTTTGTATAACACCCAACTGTCACATATGTAGTCATGATCCCACACTGGGATTCCCTGTATCGTGGGTATCAGGAACTACGAGTACCATGGTACCATAACACCCAGACCCAGAATATATATTTGCAGACCATGCAAATATTTGTCCTGCAGTGGGAATCGAATCCGCAACCTCTCGCATCTTGGCCGGCTACTCTCCCACCGTGCCACAGAAATCGTCATCAGAAGTCCGCGAACAGGACCTCTGGCCACTTACCTAACTCAGGGTGTCCAAGAAAGAACCAATGACTCAATGTACGAATGAAGGTCTCCCGGAAGTTAGTTGGTAAAATAAGAATCTGGTCTATTCCAGGTGCTGGAGGAGACAGGCTTCGATATCAGCAAACTCATCAACAAGAATGACTACATAGAAGCCATCATACACGAACAGATTGTCCGTCTATACATCATAGGTCACATTCCACACGAGACAAAGTTCCAACCCCGTACTAGAAACGAGATCAAGGCTTGCGAGTGGTTCCCACTGCTGGACCTCCCCGCAAACAAAAAGGATATGACCCCAAAACTCAAGATGGGCGTCAGTCCTAATGCATTCTTCATGGTTCTACCATTCGTTAAGAGAATGCGGCGTTGGGTGGCGGAACGGAACCCTAAAGTGTTCACGAATAGCACGCGACGAACCCGCCACAAATCAATGGGTGATATCGAATCTACATCATCTACAAGTAAGAATAAAAAAATCTCACAAGGCCTTCAGAATGAGATAACGGAATTCCAACAGACTCAAAACTCTACACCTATGTATCAGGAAGGCCAAGAGTATCAAGTTCAGAATTCTAATTCTAAGTTCAAGAATCATGGTAGTGGAACGAAACCGAACGGCAATGGTAGTAGAAAGGAGAGGAAAATGGCTAAAAGGCAATTGTTTACGCCACAAAACACGCATTCTAACAATTTCTCGCCAGTTCAAAAGGAATCAAGTCCTAATACAGAGCAGAAAGAGTCTAAAATCGATGGGTATGATGATGAGTTCTTTAACTTTGTCGCTCCGTCGTGGGCTAACTTCAAGTTTGACAGACGGGCTATTTTAGACTGTCTCATTTGAAAGGTGTTCTAAAATTGAACATTTCAATGTATCTTCTGTGACTCGCAAGACTGTTTCTTCTGTAATAAACGTTCTTTAGATGATTACTCTTGTTTTAATAATTTTCTTGAGTATCTTACTGTCTAAATATTCTAAGAAAAGTGTGTCGAAACTTCTAAATATACCAGACGTCAAAATAAACAGAAAACCGTCTAATCCACGCTGTGTAGGTTTCCAAAGTTTACTCAACTCGAGGATGTCGCGACCAGTAGATTAGAACGCACTTTTAGTTTTATTCTTTGGTTTGAGAACTCTTTCTTCTATGGAAACCCTTTGGGAATAGGTTTTTTGTATTTTTATTATTCGCATAGGGTTCATGCCCAAACATCACATAATCTAACTAGACTGCGTTTACGTAATCCCAAAAACGTCATTTCAAATAGAAACAAATACATTATTCATAAAACCGCATTGAAACCGGTAGCAACAGAATTTAGTTATAGCGCCACTGTACGTTCGCCATATCTAGTGGGTACTCTGCCATAATTTGTATATCCTGAAGTAAAGATACTAGTGGTTCGCCCCGAACTGAGACCTCGCGTTTACACCTTTATCAGCCCAAGTAAAGTCATTTCCATATTTTCCATTATTTTAGAAAAAAACACCTTGAGGTAATTTCCTACACATCATCGAAATAACCTTTAAATAGGACTAAGCAACGAGGCGACCGGGGCGTACATACCACATACTTACCTGTTTGTTTAAATCAAGTACCTGACGAATTAATTAATAACGTAATTTTGACGAAATCATAGAACTCCAACGTCATTCAAATTCCTAGAAATGGGAGGTCAACAACGGATGTTATATTGGTTATTGTTTCATAGGGTACATGTCTCTTAATTCTTCAATTTCAGACTTTTCCCTGTAGTTGTGACACAAAAGCCACAAGCATACCAAATTTCAGCATTGTGGGATTGCTAGGAGTACCCTAGAATTTTTGATTTTTACGTTTTTTTTGTCCCCTAATATTTCAGAAACTACTTAGTCTAAATACTTATTAAAAACAGTTTTGAAATGTCCAATCAAAGCGCTTTTATCCGACATCCCACTTGATCTGACTGTCTCACTTTTATTTTTTTTAATCCCTTTTGGACCCCAATATCTCAGCAACTCCCTGAACGATATAGCTCATAATCTCTCTTACCTACAAATTGTACCAATACTATCTACCCCCATACCAAATTTCATGAAGATCGGAATAACGGTTGGGAAGTTTTCATCGGACAAACATACATACATACATACCTACTAGGGTGGAGCGAAATTAACTTTTTTGAGACTCGGTTTTCTAATAGTGTGGTAAAGTTGTCTTATAGGCTCAACTGATGTATGCAAAATTTTATCCGGATCCGATAAGGATAAGAGCCTCCGCAAGGTCATCGAACTTTAGTAAAAGTGGATAATTATCAAAAATTAATTACATCGTTCCAGGTATTCATAATACAACTTTTTATAATTTTTTCTGTTTACTTTTATACATTTTTACGATAACAGATATTAGACTGCTTAGTTTCACTATTATTTGAAAAAATAACTAAATGTTAGAGGCGCTGGGAAGGTGCATGATGAGCTATTTGCCCACTAATTGTTGCATTAGTAACTCTTTTGTTAAAAGGTTCGAGCTCTTATTTATTTTGGTATTGTGCTGTGATTTTGAGTATTATTTGATACTATGGAATTAATAAAAGAGCCAGGATCTGTATACAAATGTTGCTAAAGCAATAGAAACAACCATTGCCTGGTTTTTTCGAAAGAAAGAATATCTGAGGACCTTAAGGAGCTTCTTGTAGCAGAATGGAATTGAATACAGGCAGATATGGCGGTATCGTTCGATTACTCGAAAAAAGAATAGAAAAACCAATGCAGTGGATAATATGTCTTCCACATGAACGAGCTACCTTTGCGACACCTGTTCCTCTATCTTGATGGTTCTATTTCTGGACCCAACTCTTACGCAGGGGTGGTAGGAAAACCTCTTGAAAACTGTGAACAAATGCCCGGTAAACCCTTTTAGAAGAATTACGGTGCATTGCCTCAAACTACAGAAGATCTGTGTACCGATCAACTATATTTACACAGAATAGTTTCGAGTGTAATTGCCGGTCATGTGTCAGACGATTTGGCCAGTAAATTACTTGCCTGAAAAATTGTCACACGCAAGGTAGTTAATACGTGCTAATCGTATTTTACGCATTTATGTATCTACAGATGTACCTCAAAATTTGTTCTCGCTAGCTACATTTGTTTTAAAGTATACGCTCCGTCATGGTTTTCAATAAAAAACATCCCTCATCTAAAGACGGGGCCAAACATATGTTCCAACAAGTTTCAAGTTCTAATATCTCCCACTTACATCTTCACAAAACTTCAAAAAGATTGTTGATCAAGGAACAGCTACTTTGCACACCCAGAAAATCTTCTACTTGCAAAATAATCATGGATGGTTGCAATTTATTTATTTATTTATTTATTATTTATTGTAAGCATGTGCGAGAACTAACAGCTTGAAGGTCGAAATGCGCCACCAACCTCTATTTCCCAACAACCCCAAGACTATTTCAAGTGCTCCAAATAAATCTGGACGCACCAACATACGTTGACCTCATAAAATTGGCAAACTGAAATAACCGAGCCACCGATGATGAAACATCAATCAGACCAGCAGAACGTTTGTGGAGTCTTGCGGAGAAGGAGAGTTATTTTTTTTGACGACTTCCATGTTATATATAGGCCTTGGAATAAGCTGTAAAAGTCACAACCGAGGCATCGAGTTCTGTGTGTTCACAAAAAGCGACAGAAGGCCTAATAAAATAAAGATTAGAACATCGGAAAACCATGTCAAAGTTTGAGTCGAAGAAGGATTTTAAGGAAAATTGGTTTTCTTTTTTATCATTTTGTATGATGTAATCTATTTTTATTTAATTTTATTATATAAATATAAAGTTTTAGTTAGTGGTTTCATTCATAAACATAACAAAAATATCAGTTTTTACTATTATTTCAAAGATAGGAAGATGACGCAAGAATTTTCGAAAAAAAAATAATTCGTCTTCGATGCGGAGGCACTAGATGCTAGTATAAAATTTAAAAAAAAAACATGGTTTAGTTATTTACTATGGCACAACTTTCCGCACTATTAGAAAAAGAAAGTCGATTTTTTTTTTCCATACATTGTCGCTCCACCCTAATACATACATACAAACGCCGATTTTTCCAAGTTGACTCAGAGAACTCGCTTCGCTCGTTCAATAATGTTAAAACCACCGCACTCAAACAAATAAAATGAAAATATGGGTCGTTCCTCGTGCTCCACCCGAGTTCTCCACCTGGGTGGAGCATGAGGAACTGTATGTCCTCGTGCTATTACACGCGTATTATACGTGCGAGGACATACCCTCCTGCTATTTATAATTTAAATTATAACTTAAAAACAAACTATCGTAACAATCATCATCAACTAGCATCCAACATGGGTAACGGTGCTGAGCCGCTTCCATCCACCGACTTACTGCGACCTTAAAATGTCATCGACCCATCGAGCTAATGAACTGACTGCGTCGTATCGTCCGGTTCTTGGTCGCTACTTGAGGTCCTTTATCCGGCGGTTTTCAAAGAGGATTTCAGGAATAACCCGTTGGTTCTACGAACTATTTATGGCCTGCCCACTACCACATCAACTTGCATGCAACGCAGCTTGATATTCCGATATTTGTTCTTGTTTCGGTTTGTGCTGGTGGCATGGTGAAACGGTACCGAGGGGTAGCAGGGAGGCTTGATTACGTTAGTACGCAAGCGTTGCGCGACTCGCGTGTAGATTATTCAATGTGACATTACTACATAGTAACTATTTATCATTCAGTGACGCGCAGTCGATAGAAACAGCACAGATTCATAAATAGTTACTAAGTTACTTATTAATTTAATAATTATTAATAGCTATTAATAAAGCTAGCTAACTAAGCTACTAAAGTCACGTTGAATACTCACGACTCGCAAAGTGATTGTTGCAATGCAAAAGTCTTAGTTTTAATAGGCCCTCTGTGCTTCATATTATCCGAAATATCTGAATATTGATGACGATGGAATCCGGATTTCAAAACGATACGGATATCCGGATTGCAAGCCCTAATCCTTCGTAATGGCGCGTGTACCAGACAGATCAACACCCTTGTCTTATCACTGAGCGAGTTCGCACCGGTTACCTACCAGTAACAAATGACAAATGATTCGTGTCTTGTGCTCGCTAGCTAAACTAATTACAATTACAACTGCGTAATAACACCGATACCACGATACCTACATTTGTGTACCTACTTAATAGGAACAAACACTAATTATAACAGGCGAAATAAAGACCAGTTAATTCTACCACTATAAGAAACTGAAAACACTTGATAAAAGCCCTGACTTTAGATTAGTTCAGATTTATAATAAAATTCCTACTATTATTAAAAATGAACCTAAGGACACAATTTTTCATAGAAAGCTTAAGCAATTATTATTATTTAAATGTTACTATTCGGTGGACGAATTCTTATCTGATAAATTGTTAATATAATTAGTATGACATACTCTACTTGTTCATAAATCTGTGAATGACATGCCTGAACTTGATAATCTGTGTAATTTTAAGAAATTTAGGACCTCAGAATATAGTTATTCTGAATTTAGGACCTAGTTTGACATTGATTTTTGATTGATTGACTTGTTAGTTTAACTTTTTTAGGTATGCGCGTTTTTTATATAATGTGACGTATAATATTAAAATTGCAGCGTCCTACAGGGTACATGTACTTTCATAAGCTACTCTTAGACCTAAGCTATAAATTATGTACATGTTGACAATTAATAAACAATTAAACACCTATTTTTTTGTGCTAACAGTTACACCGAGTACACGAGTAAGTATTTTATTATGTTAAAATGACAAAGCCAAGTGTAGGTACCCATGTCTTGTATTATTTTTTTTAAATTTTATTACTATTATGTTACGCCCCTTTACAGCGGATTTTTTATTTATTGATTTAGTTGTACTTGTTATTAAATAATAATTGTGATAAATGTTGACTAATAATAATTAATGTATCTAATGAAATTAATTATTAAGTAAATATATTATGATAAATTTATCTTCACATAAATACAATACAATACATATAATAATAATAAAATTTTGCTAGTTACTTTTAAATATAATAACTGTTATGCCTAAAATGACGAGAGACTGATGTCACATTAGCCTAATTAATTAAGTTTAATTGTTAATGTGTTATTCTTTTTCAATAAATAATATTCTATTCTTTATTCTATTCACCTAACTAAACAACTTACTCGGTTTAGTTACTAATTTAGCAACTAAACCGAGTAAGTTGTTTAGTAAGGTGTTTAGGTATAGGCGGGTTAAATGGCTAAAAGCTCAACAATTTCAAAAGCTATCAGACTACCGGTAAGGTTGACTTTTACGCCGGTGAAATTACAGGCACATGAGACTTTTCATCTTTGTCTCAAGGTAGGCAGCGCGCGTGTGATGCCTTTGGTGTTGCAGGCGTCCATAGGTTACGGTAACTGCTTTGCATCATGTGGGCCGTATGCTTGTTTGGTTGCCAAGTAGGTAGTATATAAAAAAAAAAGTATTTTAAATTTTCAAAATAAAATGTATTAAAAGTCACAAATTAATGACTGCTGATGCGATTTTTGAGCGTCATCATAATTGTCGTTAATCCTCTGTTTATATATATGAAACTCATTGATGACTAAAATTCTTATATTATCTTAGATATCAATTCAAGTGCCTCCTCCAGTACATCTCCTGAAAAACGGTGATTTGTGACCTTTTTCATGCTATTTAGTCATTCAGTGATATTAAAAAATTGCACCCCTGTAGTACCTCTAACGGAAGTGGATACATGGAATAAAACAATTTATACACATTGAATACTTTAATAAAACAAGCATTATGTAAGTACATTTTTATGCATTGTGTCAAATAAATATCACATCAAAGAATAAAATCTCTAAAATAGTCTACCAAACTTAAAAATATAATTCTTCTAATATTGTATTAGAGGTCCAGATAATTAATACAGTCGTTGAAATTGGAAGTTTTCAGGGAGGCAATTAAAAATAAAAAATAGTTCTTAAAATTCCGGTAGATGGCAGTGACTTGAAATGGTTGCGTCTTCTGAAATAAATTCTCTTTGCTTTCTCTCTTTTTCCTCCAAGTTTCGTGTTGCGATTCCGAAGCTCGGTTTTCAAGTCTAATATATCAAAATTTCAACAAAAACTTTACGTAGATACTAACTTTACTTCACCAACGAACAGCATGAGCGAGTGAAGTCGGTGACACTGACAGTTGGTGGCTGACCGACAAAATTTAGACAACCATATCTGGACTGCGCCATCTATGCATGGATTTAGAACTATTTTCTTTCAGCTGTCAGAAAACTTCCCATTGATTATAAAACAGTTTTGTACGATCTCAGGGCAATGCTCTAATTGACACAGTTAAGTAGTAGGTTTTAACTTGTTCAAGTATTTCTTGACTTAAGAATTTAACCTACGATCAAGATTCTTGGTCTTGTCATTGGCTTCTGTACATTTTAATATAATGTTGTTAACAGGTTTATTGTTTGTTAGGTATCCAAGACCGTACACATAATTTATATTTGGTATTGCAGACCGACAGGCTTAAAATAACAGAACCACACACAAGTCCATCATATTAAATTATAAATAAATCGTCGTATAATATAATTAAAATAATTTTATTTAAATTAATAATTAATCGTAATACAATTTATCACTTGAATAAAATTAATTAAAAATAACTAGGAATATAAATTTAGAAGCCAAAGAAAAAAAAATTGCAATTTTGGTATGTGTGTAGACTAATTTAAATTTAAGAATGCCTAACTAGTTTAGTGAATGATTTACTTTATCAGCGAAGCGACATGGGTATGACGTCCACGACCATCGTTCGTTCTTTCATCATTATCATCTCAGCCTGGAATCACCCACAGCTGGGTAAGGCACTGGTCTCACCGTCCCGAGTAAGCGATGAGCTATCGGCGATTTTCTCGCCTAAGAAACGAACAAAAGATAATCGCTCCCGTGTAAATAAAAGAGAGATTATATTTATAGTTCATCGCTGGCTACTCTACGTACTACGTTCTACTCGTTTATTGCTCGTCGCTGGCGGTGGGACCAGTGCCTAAAGGGGTGCTATATTTGAATTTCATTGATGACTACAATTCTTATATCAATGATATCAATACAAGTGCCTCCTCTAGGACATCTCCTGAAAAACGGTCAGTTGCGGCCATTTTGATGATATTTAGTCAATCAGTGACATTCAAAAATCGCACCCCAGAGGGCGTATTACGAGTTTTACATTGCAAAAACCGATTTGCGGAAAGTGAGTATTAGTGTCATGATTGTGTAGCATACGTATAAATTCTCATATGACACACATACATGACACTTATACACAGTGGCATATCTTGACAATTGTTTGTTTACAAAATTTGTCCGAAATTAAAAATCAGGGTATAGTAACTATTTACTAATCTGTAATGTTTCGACCGACTGCGCGGTACAGAATGATGAATAGTTACTACGTAATTACGTTGAATGCTCACGTTCCGCGAATCAGTTTTCGCAATGCAAAACTCGTAATACGCCTACAGGTCTCTTTTCTTCTCTGCCAGCCTGTATTCTATACGTTTCTCATCCAGGTATAACCTACAATCGTTCGTTCATGATTTTTTCGAAACCTAGCTAGTTAATGATTATTTTTTTATTTCTATAAATCTTATCCCAGTAGTACTATATAGTACAACTACCGCTTCATGTTTCTTAACTATTACAGATAGATCTGCTCACTGTTCAGTATGTATGTACCTAAACATGAAATATATCTGTACAGCTAGTTAATATATACATACTCTCATAAAAAACAGACCGTACATTCAAATTTGAATTGAAAGGTAAACTAGAAACTGAATACTATGAAAATAATTATAACTACCTACGTAAGTAGTCACTCCTATGAATCTAATATGCATTACCGTTCATTCCTGCTGGAAACTATAGTCGCTCACGGATTGAACGTTGTAAATCGACAAAGTATATATAAATTGAATTTGATGTTTTTATTTGAAATCAAAAGTAATAATTGTTTAATGTGTAATTTTTGAATTAATTAAATTAAAAATTGTGTAATTTTTTGGGTATAATTAAAATTCTTACCTTATCCCAGTAGTACCTATCATAATATACAACACCGCTCCATATTCAAATTTAATGATATTTGGCTCAGAACAATAACTAACTCCAAATTCAGCAACTATAATCATTATTTTAATTATAAGTCCTTACCACAGTAGTGCTATATTATACAACTACCGTTTCATGATTCTTAGATAATTTAGACGTTTTTTGTTTTTGTTATTTAATACAGGATTTCTAACAGACTACAATAATTATTGTTAAAATTCGAATGCTTACCCCAAAACTATCTGCTATGTTAAACAGAGCCCTAATTCTTGTAATTATTTGTTAGGCAATCAATTCATAATAACAATCTCATCTCAGTCAATGTCACTGCGTGAGTACAAAAAGTAACTATTATTAATCTTTGCATGCAAACGTTACCTTTCTCCCTCCAACGAACGCCTTCCTAAGCGACAGAAAGATTAATGATTAATCTAAAGATGACTGAGATGAGATTATACTGTGAATTGATCGTATTACGTACAATTACGAGAATTGGGCTTCAGATACCACTTCGTGGTAAATGTAGCTTCATACGGCCTTATTACAGAACATGGTCTAAATCTGAATTTAGTCCAGGCGTACTAGTCTAGGATAAAATATCGACATTAGGCATAAACGACTTTAATACGAAAGCAGATGGTTCGTTTTCCGAAATCAATTCTCGCGCCTGCTACACAAATTTCCAAAGTATAAAACTGACGGATTGTGTCACATCACAATCGAGATGTCGAAATTCTTACCTCCAACAAGCAATCAACTGTCAATTTATAGACCATTGCTAAACTAGGGAGCTGCCTGTTTTTAGCAAAACCAGAGATAGTCCATGCTTATGTCATTTTTGGCATAAGCTTGGACTATTTAGCTCGAAAGTTGCTTCTGGAAAACAAACCATCTGCTTTTGTAATACAGTCGTATAAAGGTCGATATTGAAACCCAGACTGGTAGTCCTGGTTTAAACTCAGACTTAGTCCATGTTTTGTAATAACACCCATAGTGTCGTACGGTAGTAAGTAATAAGTACCTACTTAGTATGTGAGTTTATTCACGGTAAGTACTATTAGTAACATAGGTACTTTAGTATTTTAAAACAGTTTATCGGGAGAGCATTTCTAAAGCACTATTAATTTATCCCGCTATTCATACAATAGCTTATTTAATATAATTAATTCATTGGCATCATATGTACAAATTTTATAGCTTAGGTCTAAGAGTAGCATAAGTAAGCACTGTACCCTGTAGGGCACTGCAATTTTAATATTGTAATTGAGTTCGATTCATAATTATAAAACGTCAAAAAGTTACAAAAAAAAAAATACAATAAATCAAAACAAAAGTAGGCAAGTGATTAAAATAACCAAAACATTAAAAAAACCGTGACAGCTTATATATTTCGAAAGCAAGCACTTGGGCATACTGGGGTGCAATTTTTGAGTGTCATCGACTATATCATATCGATCAGTGATAAACGTCAAAAAAATTGCCGATAGTCCCCGATTTTTATTTATAAATATGAATAAAATTAATTTGTAATTAGGTAGACGTCATTTTCTTTGTATAAAGATTATCTCTAGCTTTATATTAACTTCAATTTTTATTTTATTTTTAGAGAAATCATTTTAGTTTTATTATTTTTGTTATTTTTCTTTTCTCGTTTAAACCGGTCATATTCTTTCGATTCGACACTCTCTAACAAGGTTTATGAATATATTATGACTCTGACACTGGCAGAATTGTGACGGTTAGCCACAGATGTCATAAACTAAGAAGTGAAGTGAAACTTCTATGTATTGAAACTCATTGGCGACTGAAATTCTCATACCTATGATATCAACGCAAGTGTATGTATTATCTCCAGTATATTTCCTGAAAAACAATGATTTGCGGCTTTTTAAATGATATTTAGCCACTCAATGACATTCAAAAATTGCACCTCTGATATACCTAATTAATTCAGCGTTGAGACCCGTTTACCATTAGTAGTTATGTAGAGTTGCATTGTTAGTTATATACATATATAATATACCATACCGGACGTAAAAAGACTACTCCCTATAACTGAAACAGTGCATTCAGACCATGATTCTGAAAATATTCAAGCCAAAAAAACACGAAAAAAATGCTCACTTTTGATCCGCTTTTTCCGTGTTTTCTTTATAAATATCCATAAAATATCGTTAAAGGAACACAAAAACCTATTTTCCATCATTAAAAACACGTTAATAAAAATAAAACGTCAAACAAAGCAATGAAAAACACATGAGAAATATTGGCCCTACGGGTCGATCAGCTGACCGGGAGCGTTGAACACGCGCGGCCGGAATAAATGCGTACATTGCTGGCTGACAAATACGATCCGAAACGAAAACAAAGATTTTCTCCGGTATGAATCACCTCTCAGGCGAAAGCTATTTTATATAGCTATGATATAGGTAGCTTTACCGGTACCTTCAGTATTCGGAAGCTATCTTTTTACACCCCGTATATAAAATTACTTAACTAAATTAATACCTAATGTATTAATATTACTTAACTGTACAAACTCCTAAATTAGTATACACAATGAAGCTCACGTCGCGTCAGAAACAGCAGTAGGTATCATATTTACAAACGAAGCGACCGACAGATGTTATTTCACACAACTAAAAACAAAAGCGCATCGTGATAATTGAAAAACTAAGTATAATTTAAGTTATAATTATATCACAATAACAGCTTTATCACATAGCATTTATAGAATATTTTTTTTTTCAACACGAAATTTACAAATGCATAAACTATATTATTTTTATAATAATGTCTAAATTATAATGATGATGGGTCGATGAATGATGAAAATGGTCGCGGATGATGTTAATAATAAGATAATATAAAAAAAACAAAAGTTTTACCAAATTAAATCGAAATTTTCCAAGTATTACCTAACACAGCCATAGTTTGATTCTGTAGCTATAACCGCACCAAAAGTTTTAAAACCTTCTTAATAGTTGTTTGAAAGATACTTTACTAAGTCAGAAACCCTATTAGCGGCTATTCAGTAACTAACTTTCAAAATATCTAACCCAAACTCTTAGAGGTGCATCATTCAAGACACACACACTCGCACATAATATATACTACGTAAAACCACACTCTTTTTCTTAATGTTTTTTGGTTGTGTCTAATTACTATGTTATAGAAAAAACCACGTAAAAATTACTTTAAAATGGGAAGGAACTGACTTCTGACATACAGCTAACGCTAGTTCAGGAGCCAGGGCTTCAAACTGCGCTGTATTACGTGGTTTGTTTCAATAAAAACTTTTTACTTTAGAGCGCGGTTTTAAATTTAATTTAAGAGTGGTTTCGGCACATCTATTTTCTATTGATACAATTTTTTTTGAGATTGTTATTTCTTAGGTACTATACTTAATGTTTGTCTATTCAATATTGTAGAATGGATTTCGGCAAGGTCACGCTTGAATCAATTGATAATTGTTATTTTCTAGTGTTTAATTTTATCTACCATTGGTGCGATCACAGCCCTATCACTTTGCGCTCTTTATTGTATTGATGACTGTCCCTTCATACTACTATTTCCTTTAAATTAATGAAAAAAATTAAAACAACATCCAGGTTATTACCACAAGATGTGTTTTTCTACTTTTATTAGGCCATAGCACAGATCTAGCATTTGGTTATATATACAGGGGATTTCTTACTGTAAGAACTAATTATTCAATAATTATAGTACCTAGTTTTTAGTTACCGATGCTAAATTGATTATAAATTACCAGAATAACACGAAATTTTCGTTACTTAATAAATTTTATATAAACATATTCGGTTTGTATGGTTAGTTACGGCCTCTTAGGAAAGTGTTCTCAATTGTGCCAGTGGGCAGAGTGGTACATTATTTTGATAAAATTTGGGTCTCAGTTTTACTAAAATGTTGGTGGACAATTTCCATCCATTTGAAAAGACACGCAATGCGCTTATATTTAAAATGCCACTGATCATGTGTACAAAATTTCATGGAGTTTGACGAAATAATAGCCAAAATAGAAGAAAACTTCGTTCGCGTACAAAATAGTGTAAGCGGCCTACCGGTAAACTTTTACAAATTTGCTAATTGCTATTTATTTTAATGGCAGGATGGAGGGTAAGAGACCACGGGGTCGCTCTCCCAAACGGTGGTCAGACCTTATAAAGTCCAGCACACAAACTTCCATGACCGAATGTTCTCGCAATGCTGCTAATAGAGCCGAGTGGAGACGCATCGCAAGAGCCGCCACTCAAGCAAGACCTACTTAACCACGACCACGAGAAGAGTGTCAAGAGTGTACGACTAAAAAGAGAGATTTATTCTAAGGTAATAATCTGCCAAGACCTTTTATACGTCAAATTAATGAATTACTCAATAACTTTCTTACCAACCTACTTTTAACACACAGTTTACACACAAATTTACGTCAATTTACTCATACAATTTGTTATTATTACGAGAACATTTCTGCCATTTTGACCGGTTATAATTTATACACAACTTATTAACCTTCATAACATTAAGCCTAGTTTGATATTACTACCTATGTTTATAAGATTTTTTTTCTGAGAGATTTCTGACTTGTTATGATTATGTACATCTTTTTAACCTATTATAAACATAGAAGCAACGGGTATTTATCGCGTGTTACCTTATTATTTATTATTCCCGACGTTGTGTCAGCCCGCTACCACGATTGCTGTAAGTAACGCATTCGTAACGTCGGGAATAATAAATAATAAGGTAATAAGGTACGCGATAAATACCCGTGACAATATTAATAAATATGTGTTCTGATCGCGAAAGATTAAAAAATACTATAGAAGCAATTATTTAGAAATCAAATCATAATATAACTTAAATTAAAAAATAAGTGGATAGGAGGCCCAATAAATGTACCTGTCAAGTTTCATTAGACTTTTTTTACTATTTGCATTTTTAATGGAATTTGTCAATTAGCAAATTATCAAAATTCAATAAGAGTAGGTAATTATTTTAGTTAGTCAGCACAGAATTTAAAAAGCTCACCAGTAAATAAATTATAGGAATAATTTTTGTGGTAAATATTTAATTTATCTAGTAGATTTGTCAAGATATTTTGATTTACAGATAAATTACAATGTATTTATTGTCATTTTGGAAGTAGTGAAAAGTCATCACCATGCATGACGGCATGCCGCGAGTGGTTGACAGATAATGGTTTGCCCCTCAGAATTATGAAAGGTCTAATGCAAATGTTTAAATAGCCACACCACAACTATGTAGGTATCTACATGTATATATTGTCGTTTTACAAGTCAATGAACAACTGACAGTCGGCCTACCAGATAGACTGCAATTTAATTGTCAACATGGACTTCAGTGTGCGGATGGTGTGCGGCGGATGGTGTGCGGAGTGTAAAGCATTGCTACCTGAATTTCGCGACATTGTTGACCCAAAATATTGAGTGAAGACAACATGTTGAGTCAAAATTTTTTATAAGCATGTTGATTGTTGACTGAACATGTCTCCTGCAACTTCCAAGAGTCGAGTAATGTGTATTTATTTATTTAAAGGAAACCCAACAGCACAAAAACCAGAATAAAGAACAGAAATTGTAGCAGAAGGCGAATAACAGGTTTTCACAGTTAGAACTGTTTTTCACGGTTTGTTTTACTAGAGAAATGAGCTAGGTTAGGGAGGAAGTGGTTTCTGTATACGCGATTGTAGATTTATTTAGAAAAAAGAGGAGCTGATTCTATGTTAAGCCATACTTACATCGCCGTACCTTCCACATACAAAGTGCCGCCAAATTTTGTCACTATCTAACTCATTATAGTTCAGGTAAGTTAGAAGGTGACAGAACAGCGCTAACAAAAAGTAAGCTAAAATCAGTCAATCCGTTTGTCACAAGCAACTAGAGAAGCCATATTCATGCTCAAACTGATAAAGGAAGTATCAGGAATGAGTTTTGACAAAACAAATTTTGTAATTTTTGAAATATTTTTTTTTTGTAGAGTGTTAGAGCATGGCCCAAGTAGCACAAAAGTACTGTTTATCAGCTGACTTACGGTTCCTGTGAATACTATTGGCTGTACAAGTAAGCTGTATGATAGCATTATAGCTAGCTGTACAGCTGCAATAATGCTTAATTGGGCACAAATTAAACAGCCTTTAGTTCACGAACCTGCTTAACAGCAATACAACGGCATTACAATTGCATCTGTAAAAAGTTTGTAACAATTCAAACAAAGAATCAACAGGAAGAGAGATTTAACTGGGAATCTATTTAGTTCACCATAGTCCAAAATTTCAGCATTTGAGACGACGGATAATGACCTGCTTTCCAATCGGAATAGGCACTTGACTGCCAAAATAGGCAGTACTCCCCTGGATGAGCATTTAACCCGTGTCACGATTTAAATCCAAATTTTCTCAGGTGAGAAGGAGAAAGCAATTTAGCAATTTTCCGACCTGTAAATAAGTAGAGCCGCGAGTCAAAAGCAGCGCAATCGCGGTTAAAGCTCTATATTATATGAGCGTCAGTGCGCCGCGCGGGTCAGCTAAGCTGGGCGGTCGAAGCTCTACTTATGCGCCTACGTTCGTCCGATCGGGCAAGTTGAGACCTAAGCTTTATGTGCATACATTGCACATTATGACGCGCGGAAGTCCTGCCACCTAAGAATATTTTAAGCCAAGATTTTTTTATGGATTATTAGGTAAATATGTAAATTTTTTAAATATGATGTGGTCGATTTTATTTATAATAATACTATGAAATAAGCCTCAAATATTGAACGTAAATTTTGTTATGATAAATTAGTTAATCTAATTAGGTACCTAGGTATAATTAATAAATTTTTCTTCACAATAATTTCCTAAACATTAGAGAATCCGAAAATATACATTTCGAACAAGAGCTAAGATTGATATCAAACAAACCCTGGTTTAAATCCAAGACAAGCACATTAATATTCATTACTACTTATCTAAATGTATGTCAGTAAATAAAATAATTAGCTAAATTAATACTAAACACATAATTCTAAAACATGGACTTGTGTGCGTTTTGTTTAATTCACACAGACAAAGTATAAAATGTCAAAAAATATTTATATTTTAGCGGCTAAATAGTAAATAACAAAACGATACAAACATAGTATTTTAATAGATGATAAAATCGAATAATTAATCATTTGAAGTTAGCCATCCGTCATTGGTATTGTTTCGATCTGCTGATCTTAACCTTTACCAGCTAACTACAGACGTGCCATATAAAATGCCGTACACTGTATTTAAATTTTCTCGTAATACGGCTTGACTAATTTGATGAGTAACATTGTGCGTCTTATTTTTTAAGGTATGTAATGAAATTATTTATGCCTTACACTTTACTCTCGACAAATCATTAACCAGTGGTAAGAGATGGCAATACTTTGAGCAATGTTTAACTTTAGACAAAGTTTTATAAGTAAGGCTAAGTACTCATATTTAGCGTCTGTGTGAAAGCAAAGCTAAAAAGCTTTAAAATACATGTCACAACATTCAAAAACTATTTAGGCCTAGTTCACACCATGAGACCATCTAGTTCAATTACAACAAGCCTTGACATATTTCAAGAATTTGGTTCATCTGGTGTGAACGTGACCTACTATACACTTTTAACATTGATGACTATTATATATAACATACAAGGATTCGTTTATTGACCCCGGATGGTAAAAAGTATTTTTTTGCATTATGATGGGTTTCGTCAACACAACGCCATACCAAAATTTTAAAACAATATTTCAAGGTACTATTTAATCCGGCATTAAATTAAGGTGGTCTCTGAGTATGGCCATAAAATGAAGTTAATATAAGTAATTGAAATTTATAAATTCTTACCGGGTCTAATTGGTTTTGGTACGTTTAATACGGCCATTGGGTCGTGTAGGGAATGTGGGCTGTGAATAGCCTTTGACTGACAGAGAACTATTGTGGTGATTGGCCTATACTCTTTGCCTGAGTCGAACTGTAACCGGTCGACTAGCTATCTAGATTTTGCGTCAACTTGCCATACACTTTCATCGAACTGTTTTACTCAGAAGGACAAATCTCGTAAAGTTGACTGAACCGAGACCGAATTGTGAATAAACTCGAAAATTGGTATTCTGCTCCCTCATAATCATAATTTAGTCTGCTCATGGCGACTGAAGAGTAGGATATAGTGTTATAATGAGGGCTTTTCATCTTCAATTAAAAAGAAAAAAAGTAGTTCAAATTGGTTCGATAGATGGCGCTGACTCCACTGTATCAATCAAGATTGGCTGTGGTGCACGCGTACAAAACTATTATCAAAGTAGTCTGTGGCTATTAGTCATGATATTCTAATCTAATTGTGTTTGCTTCTTAAGTGTGCGCTAGTGATTTCGTGGTGTTTTTAGAAGTACCCAAAAATAAATACCACGAAACGAAAATTATTTCTACGTTGTTGATATTTCACTTTATTTTGACACTTGACTGCTACGTTACAGGGCAGCGCCATCTATATTCAACGCTGAAAGCATGATTTGAAACGGCCCGTGAAAACCCCTATATATGGGGTACGCGTCTATTTAGCTCAAATTCTCAGAAAACTTTGAAAGGATTGATAATTCATTCAAGTTTCGGTCACATTTCGATATTACATTTCCATGTTGTATTGTCATGTTGTGACATGTCTGGCTACGACAATTAGATCGGAACATAATGCAAACTTTATTTTGACTATTTTTATATTATGAGAATTGGGCTTCTGACTTCACTTGGACGATGGCACTTTGTTTTGACTCTAGACTTCACTTTCATGGGACTATGTCTAGACTTCACTTTGATAACTTTGTTTAACTTTACTTATCGGCTATTTATTTCACTTTGAAATGGTGGCCAATTCTCAAACTTAAAAATAGTTAAAATAGAGTTCGGATCATGTTTCGATCTTGTGTTGATGTCTTAAATGTCAGAAATGGTATTCTCCTGACATAAAATACAACACTGTAATGTGATTATATCGAAATGTGACCGAAACTTGAACGATTCAAAGTTTTTTCAATAATTTTAGCATAAGTAGATGGAATCTCTCTTTACTCTTTCCAATTATATATATAACTATCCTACTCTAATGGTGGTCACCATGAATTGGAAGTAGACTAAATTGTTATTTATGAGGGACTAGAAATTCAACTTTCAGTCAATTTACAATTCAGTCTCGATTCGGTCAACTTTCAGTGTAGTTTTAAAATAACTTAGAGAATTGGGCCTCTGGTATTCTGCTCCCTCATAATCATAATTTAGTCTACTCATGGCGACTGTACAGTAGGATATAGTGTTATAATAAATATCATTAGAAAGAGTAAAGGGATACGCGTCTATTCAGCTAAAATTCTCAGAAAACTTTGAAAGGATTGATAATTAATTCAAGTTTCGGTCACATTTCGATATGATTACATTTTCATGTTGTATTGTATATGTTGTTATGTTGTTGAATACCATTTGTGACATGTCTGGCAACAACAATAGATCAGAACATGAAGCAAACTTTGACTAGGTATTTTTATATTACGAGAATTGGGCTTCTGACTTCACTTGGACGATGGGACTTTGTTTTGACTCTAGACTTCACTTTGATGGGACTATTGTCTAGACTTCACTTTGATGGGACTATATCTAGACTTCACTTTGATGGAACATGTCTGTCTAGGCTTCACTTTGATAACTTTGTTTTACTTTTTATCGGTTATTTATTTCACTTTGAACTGGTTTTGTATCGAATTTTTACACTAAATCGGGGGTCAATAAACAATTCATTCGTCATTAGTTAGCCTAGTCGGTGGGTTTCGTTGCCGACACCGTTTGACAAGTACGTACGTGATTCCAGAAGTCGCGAGGAGTACTGGTATACCCATGCCGATGGATATGATCACTATAACGAACACAGAGAAGTTCTCCATTGGTGGAGAACCGTATCCCAGAGTGAATGACCTGAAGAGGTGAGATAAAGATCCAGTCAGAAACTTTGATGAATGAACATCTTTTCAATTAGGTACTGGGGGGGGGGGGGGGGGTATTGCCTATCAAACTGGTAATCGCATTTGATCACAATTTTGCAGTACATTGCGCTGCGTGTTTTAGCTTTTTTTCCAAGAGCAGAAATATCCAAAACATAAAGCGCAATGTACCTTAAAATCGTATTCGAAAGGGATTACCAGTTTGATAGACTGGTTTGGAAGTGCCACGGTGGGTCCAGTCTAAGAATATACCCCTCCGTCTCCTCCCGTGGATGTCGTAAAAGACGACTAAAGGATTACACTAGGTGATGAGCAACAGCATCTACGTGAGTACTCAACACCAATACTGCGATCACCAATTTGCCTGCCGAGCGTGGGGATCATGGCTACCCCCTCATTACATTATAGGGCGGTGGCCTCTTCTAGTAGTGGATGTCTCCAGGCTGATAATAATGATGAATTTGGTACGGTTGTGTGTACTAATAATGGTTTCCTAAGTCTTTGTAAAGCAAGTGTAAGGTTTAGAGCTGTATGTTATATTTATTAGTGTGAACTTTTACGGCCTTATCAACATGGACTAAATCTGAATTTAGTCCAGCCGTACTAGTCTAGGATTTAATATCGACATTAGGCATATGCGACTTTAAATACGAAAGCAGATGGTTTGTTTTCCGAAATCAATTCTCGCGCTACTTCGCAAATTTCCAAAGTTTCAAACTGACGGATTGTGTCACATCACAATTGAGATGTCCAAATTCTTACCTCTAACAAGCAATCAACTGTCAATTTATAGACCATTGCTAAACTAGGGGGCTGCCTGGTTTTAGATAAACCAGAGATAGTCCATGCTTATGTCATTTTTGGCATAAGAGCGGAATATCTAGCTCGAAAGTTGCTTCTGGAAAACAAACCATCTGCTTTTGTATTACAGTCGTATATACCCTAGGTCGATATTTAAACCTAGACTGGTAGTCCTGGTTTAAACCCAGACTAAGGACATTTTTTATAATAACGCCCCTAGTGTTCGTGTGGACTGTTAGGGTTAGTGTGAACTTTTAGTGTTTGTGTGGACTGTTAGGGTTAGTGAGAACAAGTGGATTATGTGGAAACATACCAGGCGGTATAGTTGTGCTGCTTGTAAAACCCGTCGCCTCCAACGCCGAAGGATATGTACATGTCCTGGATTAGCAGCTGATCTTTATTGAAGTCTTTGTAGAAATGTCCCAGTGTGCTGTGTGACGGCAACTCCAATGACCTAAATGGGAGAACAAAAAACAAAACATAAGATAATGATAAAATAAAACCGGGCAAGTGCGAGTCAGGCTCGCGTGGCACACCAATACACCAATAGGCAAAAACAATTGTATTTGTTATAACAAGCTGATATGTCACATGATACATTTGACTCAAGTTTTTAGGTATTAATTTCGCCTATAGATAGATAGATAGATTAGATAGATAGATTAACACTTTATTGATCACCACAGAAACAATAAACAAGTAATATTACGGTAGAAAGGCAATACAATGGGCGGCCTTATCGCTGACAGCATCTCTTCCAGGCAACCATTGGATGGAACGACCTATGTACTTACATGATTTGTTTTTTGTGCAATGAAGAATATACTATTCTATCCATCGAGGAGTTCCGGTGTCTCCATCATCAGATCAACTTGCTGTCACCATAATATTGTATTGTCATCGGAACTTGACAGGTATGAAAAGCAAAACTTTTATTTGGTTGTTGATTTACAACAAAAACATGCCTAGTGGTGGTGACGACCTCCGTGGCGTGGCGGGCGAGCAGCCGGCTGAGACACAAGAGGCGCGGGTTCGATTCCCGCTGCGGGACAAATGTTTGCATGATCTGCAAATATTTTTTCCGGGTCTGGGTGTTGTGCTACCATGGTACTCGTTGTTCCTGATACCCACGACTCAGGGAATCCTAGTGTGGGATCAGGGCTATGTATGTGACATTTGGGTGTTAACCTGTTGAAGTTAGATATGTGTGTGTTGGTCGACGAAGACACGTCTCGCTCAGCATCCGTGTAAGCCACTGGACGGAACTGCACGAAGCCTCCGTTTCCACTCTGCGATGACTTCGGACTTTTGATCTCGATTATCTACAAATTGAATAGGCTTTAGTATCACTGCCATATTGTATTAAGGCGTAGATAGATGCCAACTAGGAGGTTTTTTCCATGTAACTCTTCTTTGATGAGTGAAAATAAATGTACAAAATACATATACATAACGGCATTGAGTTTTAGTATTTTTGTTTCACTCAAATATTCGTCAAGGTTTGTTTACAACGTGTACAATTGGCTAGTCAAATTAACGATTTATTTGGCTGCAAATCTTTGTTTTCAGTGATTTTCGCTCATTTTTTGCTTCGTGGGCGCTATTCTGGAGGTCTACTCTTGTTGTTTACATCCGCAGTTGCGGCTCCGACCGAAGAACAACGTCGTGCGGCGACCAGAGACGAGAGAGAGAGAGAGAGAGAGAGAGAGAGAGAGAGAGAGAGATTCGGTGCGCGACGCTCAACTAGGACTTCATGCCGAAGTTTCGGTTTTTGCTTAATTAGAGTACCTACCCTGTTACCGTCTAACTTACCTGAACTTTAATGAGTTAAAAAGTGACAAAATTTGACAGCAATATAAACATATATTTTATCATACATTTATATTCACTCATCAAAGGAGAGTTACATGGAGAAAACCTCTAGTTGGCATCTATCTACGCCTATTCGTTTTGTGCAATAAAGTATGAAATAAATTAAAACTCAAACTGTTTAAATAGTATTAAACACTAATTATTATTATATAGTATTATCAGTATGTTGTTTTAATAGTATTAAAATAATACAATCACCATCTCACCTCAAAAACTCCAGGCGTGTGCTCATCGTCCAAGCTCTTCCGCATCGTGAAGTCCCATGAGTCACTCCGACGGTCCGTGGACACCAGTAGGAAGTGCAGCGCGAACCGTGTCGCGTTGTAGTCCTCAGCCGAGGTGAGATTAACAAGGTGCACGTCGACCAGCGACGAGTTAGCAGTGTGTATGAGCCGCGGGAGTGAGGTGGCGTAATCTTTGAACGGGAGTAGGTCAAGCTGTGTGGAAGAATAACCAGAGGATTGAACATGGAAGTCGAACGATTGAGGGAAGGCCAGCAACATCATTGGTATGGACAATAGTATATCTGTATTAAACGGGGAGTGTTCGTGTCAGAGACCGTAGTTTGAGTTAAGTTTCTTGCAAACAATTGACACGCACGTATGGTGTAGTGTAACACGGATTTTTGTATGGAAAATGAGGTTCACAGAGTGTACGCTAGGGGCGCTCATCAGTGTCGCCAGGAAAAATCCGTTACACGCTACACCAGCCATACTCAACGTGGGCTCCGCGTCATAATTGGTCATAATGGAAAAAATAAAGTTGCAGAGTAAAATAAAATCTATCTGTTTCTAAATATTCCAACATAAAGTATAAAAAAACCAATTAAAAGAGTAGTAGTGGAATGCGTAATAAATATATGAAATTATAAGAACGCGAGCGCGCGATTTCAACTCTCTTCTATAAGGCCTGGCGCGCACTAGGCAGCCAGGCTGCGGCAGCCAGAATATTTGCGCAGCCAGTTATAACAGCCAATCAATAAATTTCTCTGTATCGAAAGTCATCTTGTCAAAGTTCGGAACGCAAAATACGTCTGGCTGCTACAACTAGTGCGCGGAGACTGACTGCAGCCACATACATTCGCCTACACACGTTCTGGCTGCGCGCAGCCAGCTGGCTGCCGTGCAAACAGGCGCGTTTTATTGGCTGCTGCAGCCGAGATTTCGTGGCTGCCTAGTGCGCGGGCTCCTATACAACGTCATATGTTTTACTGGCTGCCGCAGCCTGGCTGCCTAGTGCGCGCCAGGCCTTAAGGTTGACATAAACCAATTGATGAAAAATAAAAAATCAATTTCATACCTCCCATTAGATACAATGATATGATTATTAATAAAGAATTCAATAAAACCAGTTTTTGATTATTTTAGGGCTCCGTTAAATATTTCGTTTTCAAAAAGGGTTCCGTCGCCAAAATAGTTTGAGACCCGCTGCACTACAGTGTCATTGTTTGCACGAAACTTAGACTCTGCCTCCTCTCCTCCGAAGTCTGAGTTTTGACAAGTCATTTCCGACTTGTCAAAACTCAGACTTCGGAGGAGGCAGAGTATATAGAGTACTATTTTACGGACGTATGGTGTAGTGTAACACAGATTTTTGTATAGAAAATGAGGTTCACAAAGTGTACGCTCATCGGCGACTCCATACAAAAATCCGAGTTCCACTACACGATACGTCCGTGTAAATGGCTTGGTAAAACTCAAACTTCGGTATCTGTGTGTAGTAGACTGTAAGTGTTTCTGTAAAATGTGAGAGTTCAGTACATCATAATCAGCCACAGAAGTCCACTGCTGGACATAAGTCTCCCCGCTTGAACGCCACGTCACGATTTGTTCATCATAAAGAAGAAAATTTCAAACAGCACTTAACTGATATGTAATGTACCTAGCTAAGGGTCATCAATCAAAAGTAGGTCAGACAGAAGTAAGAAAAGTACCTGAAAACAAACTCATTCGAAGGAAGATAACGACAATATCAAAAACATACCTATTCAATAATGTGTGTCAGAGGTTATGTAAACATCTTCACGTTCAATTTGTATAAAGTGCAACTATCAATGTATTGTTGTGACAAATTATGTAATTTAGTATGTTCGGATAAAAATGCAACGATTGATTAACATTGTTACATATTTTTATTGCAGTGATTGCTTGCGTTGACTTATCTGAGTTTCAGTGAACTATAAGCGTCCTGTATGGTGCCATAAATAGTACGCTGTTGTTGCAGTGCTATGGCAGATGACATAGTACCCCATGTCAGATGCCGTAGCACCCCATGTCAAATGCCGTAGCACCCCATGTCAGATGACGTAGCACTTCATGTCAGATGACGTAGCACCCCATGGTAGATGACGTAGTGCCCATGGTAGATGACGTAGTGCCCATGGCAGATGACGTAGTACCACATGGCAAATGGCGAAGTGCTGTCATTCGATGAACATCATGTCACGCCCGATTTCCTATTATTTATCTACGTCGACGACAGCATTGCAGTGACATTTTATTTATATGACACAATGAAGTGAACATTCTGCTCTTATGTAGAGTGACAAAACTTGTTCATACATCCGCTGACTAATAGCCCTCTGTCTGTAAAAGGATGCAAATCTTTCACTTTTGTTAATAGTTTTGGGCACCATGATCCTAGAGCCTAGTAAGGGGTCATCACTGTAGAAAGCGTGAGACTGGAGTCTCATGACCTTCGAGCGTGGCTGCGCTCAGTGCATTATGAGGAAGGACCTCTAAATGGTCAACAAAACATTAGCAGGAGAATAATTAAGTACCTACGTGGTGTATAGTTATATTTCTAAAATCACCTTATCGGTAAGCACGAAGTCGTTGCGGTGCTATGATAGATGACGAAGTAAGTATTGTTGCAGATCACATGGTAGATGACGTAGTGGCACTAGAAAAATCTGTATGCCTAATTTAGTCCTACCTTAATATCAACAGTCCCAGATCTTCTCCCATCTTTGTAGTGGGCGCGAACCATAAGCATAGCCTCTTTGTCTGTCAGCACGCTGTTGTTCCGGTGCCATGATAGATGACGTAGTGAGAAGTCCTTTTGCGGGCATTTCGGGCTTATGTGGCCGTTGTCGTCGAGATCGTCATATTCATAGATCTGAAAATAATGAATCTGTCAAAATGTTGGTTGGTACGATTGCTTCAAATCAACGAAGCGAACGCAAGCTTCGCACAGATAAATATATGTGATGTCAGCCATGTTACTATAAACACCGTGATGTGTGTTTAGTGTCTGTTGAACTAAGTCTGTTGTTGTTTAATTGTGGCTGGTGAAATAAAGAACCGCTGTCGTGATGTGGCCACCGCCAGGTGTGGCAAATATGGCATCCTCTACTAAAAAGGAGTCTAAGGAGGAGAGATAGGTGAAAGATGGAACGAAAAGATTGATAGTGCACTACTCCGCATTCAGTTACTATCAAAAATGTTTTGCAGCCTCACACATAACCAAGTCCACCCCAATGAAGTGGCTAACGTTCTTCTTTATATATTCATAAGTCACATTGTCTGTCTATAATGTAACTTACTTGCACTTGTAGATAACTCGAGTTATACTGGACGGGTTTTGGTGCAGTTTTCTTAAAAAAATACATGTAAAGCACTTGGTTCGCGGACGGAGCCGCGGTCAAATGCTAGTCTCAGATAAAAACCAAAATGGCAAATCAAGATGGCGGACGTCACAGTATCTCGTTCAGGAATATACTGCAATGGATGATAAAAAACAAATTTTGTACATTGTAGCCTACTGACGTTCTTCGATGACTCTAAGAATAAACCTAACCTATATGTTTATCACCGCGCGTAACGTATTGAATCCCATCATACATATTGAATCCCATCTGCATAATCAATTACCAAAAAACTATGCACATGCGCAATCTAGTTTTAAAATGATGAAGAGTTTGGTAAAATAAGATGGCACCCGCCTCAACTGAAAACAAAATGGCGACCTTCGAGAATTTTCTGAAAATGCAAACAATAATGGAAATTGTTAGAGAATATTTCGCCCGCTAACAATTGCTAACGCATTTTAACGATTGCTTTTTATTACAAATTACATAAAGTACCTACTTTATCTATTCTACATTTATAATTAATCTATCATCTCTAATCCTAAGATAAATCTACCAAACTCAATAAAAAAATAAATATTATACTACCACGAACATCGCCGAAAAGACATTGGCATAAAAGCAGAGGGGAGGGGCAAATGCGCAACAGCTCCGAGCAGCCTTGAACCGTGAAACTTAAAAAGACATACCTACCAGTTGCATTCTTTAGGTGTTTTCAGCAACCGCGCCGGACCGCCCCTGGCCTTCAGGCTTTAATGTCATGGCCACAGCCGAATTGCATAAACGCGTCTTAACACCACGTCATCTATCACTGCACTGAGCGAACCCCGGGAGTTTTCAAGTGCATACAGCGCATCAATCTGCGCAACTAAGCTTTTATTGATTGCCTGTGACTTGCAATATCTGTATCTAGGCTATAGGCTAGGGGGAAGTCTGGTCTAGTTGTTACAGGTGCAAGCGAGAAGGAGATATATCACACCCTTATTGTGCAGTGGATTTAGTTTTAGGGTCTGGTTTGATGACTAGCGGATAGTTTTTGCGTGTTTTACGACGACCGACACGTGGTGAAACATTGAAAAATAAGTAAATTTCAATTACTGACGTATTTATTTATTTAATACTACGCATAATAATAACTCGGTGATTTAGCCTTTATAACGTAGCTAAGCTATAGACTTAATTTTAATTTTCTTTGAGTTTTATCGTAGGTACGTGTTGGTAAAGCCGATATTGGCTGAAATCGGTTCAATCAATATTAGACGTTACGGAAGAGACTGTTCGAACGCTATTCGGACTCGGACGGAACCCTAAAAATGACTTGTGTAGCAGGTGTAGTGTTTGATGGCGCGCACGGGTGCAGTAACTCATTCCGAGTTTTGGACGAGTCTTTTTTTTTGTTTCCTTGAATAAAATAATAAAATAATTTAAATGTAAAATAAGTGATTTCACATTTCACCCAAGACAAAGTCAGCTTTCGTTAACAATAATTTCGAAGATATTTTCTGTAGGTACCTAAGGACTCATACCTGACATACTGTGTCCTAACATACTGTGACAATAGCAAATTATTTTTTGCCTGAATCACCACGACCAAACCTTGAACTTTCAATGAAACTCTCTACAAGTTTCTTGCAGCCTCTGAAAGAACTAAAATCTGAAAACCCTGAAAAAATTCTAACTAGTTTACTTTTTGTAACATGTTACTGAAACGAAAGTCGATGATAAAAGCGAAAGCTATAAATCCCACGTGCCCGCGTCCGCTGCGGCTATCAACATGTGGACAACACAAGTGGTTCATAAATTTCCCAGTTTTCCACCCCCAGGGAGTTAGCGGGAAATGAAAGGGTAGACTCGCCCCTTCCCATAAATCAATTATTGACTTTTGCCGAGTTATCTCCATTGTTTCCTGTTTGATTACTTTGGAAAATGGCTCATTTGAATGTTTTTATCTACTAAACTATTTTTATGACGAATCAATTAGACGTACAAGGGATCTATTAGTACAAGGAAAGTAATCATAACCCCAGGATTTACCAGTAACTACTCACTTAATCGGTGTTATGATTAAAATGCGTCATTTGATGACATCCACGTCTGTATCCAGTCTAACGGTCAGTTACAAATGGCCCATCTCGCTAGAGAGTATCATGTTTCTTGTTGTAGGCATATTAAACTCAGGAGTATCCTACGTATATCAAGAGCATCGTACTAGCATAAGAAAGGTAAAGATCGATCTGAATAAAAATTATGTTAAGATTTTTGTCAAGTAGGTAAATAAATAAATACTGGGTTCAGCTTGCGCCCCATATTTTCAGTTGGTTTGGTACCCTGTTGAGTCCAAAGAGCATTTTCGTGCGTTCTCAAGACATGCGACCCTATGACTGTACTATTCATTGGTATACCAATTATTCCGGTATCCAACATAATGGGCTTTAACACTTAACAACCATGATGACCATCCAAGAAATCTTAACAACCAATTTAACTGAGAACTTTCGATAAGACTTGTTAAGGTGATTCCTCTCGCATGTGGCGCGAAATTCAAATTTTATTGTTTTTTGTAAATCACAGCTAATCAACACTTCTTGAGATAGAGAAAACAGAGTTTGCGAAAACTAGAAGACCTAGCACACATGTTTTAATTGATAGTATCTCATAAATGTCATTAGTTAAGCTACGCATATCTTTAAACCAAAAAGACACTGTAAAAATGTTTGAAGAGTATTCGTAGCTGAAGTAATGATCTATATGTGAAACTATAAACTAAAACATGTGTGTTAGGTCTCTTAGTTTTCGCAAAATCAGTTTTTACTATCTTAAGAAGTGTTGATGAGCTGTAATGAGCAAAAACGCAATAAAATTTGAATTTCGCGCCACATGCGAGAGGAATCACCTTAAGACGATTCCAAATGATCCTTGTTAGTTCAATGAATAAAATACATTTTGATTTGATTTGCAATAAAGGATTTTAGGTTATTGGCATAGACAAAAATTTATGTATTTGGATCAGGTCATAGTCAGATAGCCACAACAGAGTAGGTACTACCAACCAAACTACTTACTATAAGTGCTATAACAGGCAGAACTATCTTTGCTTTGATAGGCTGATTAATTGAGTATTTAAATCTGTTTTAAGTCAAGGTAATGTATGTGTACTGTGGTGTGTCCAGACTAAGTATAGACCCCTCCGTCTACTTTCTTATATACAGTAAAAACCTTCCTAGGGGATTACACCAGGTGATGAGGCATCCGGCTGAGTACTTTACACCAAACTGTAATCACAAATCTGCCTGCCAAGCGTAGTGATTATGGCAAATACCCCCATTGTATCCAATGTGGCCTCAGCTAGCAGTGGACGTGAACAGGCTGGTGATGATGAATCAAGTTTTAAATCTCTGACAGCGGTTTCTTTGAAATGGCTAAACCTATTTTCAACAAAATTGGCTAAGAAGATTTTTGCAAAAACGAGCCAATAACAGGTTAGTAAATGCTAAGTTATTATCGATTCTAGATCTAGGTAGGTAGCTATTTTGTACAAACAACAGTTGATGCAATTTAGGTCATCCATTCAGATAGCTAAGTCATGAGTAATTTGAACCATGTGTTTTGGTCTGATCATACATTAAATTGTTGAATCAGCTTGGTTATATTTTGATAAGGTTTCCAATGGGAGGATATTATTAATCATTTATGCCAAATACAGAGAAATCTGAATCAGATATAGATTGGGTTTCTGTAGTTCTCCTTTCCATTGTTATTTTAGATAAATAAATACAGAAAAAAACATGCTCCAGTTAAGCATACGGCAAGAGGCAAGATTGCGTAAAAATTGGGGCCATTGAGAGAGAGCTATGTCGGGGCTGCTCGCAGGAAGATGAGATGGTGAAGCATGTTATTCTAAATTGTGCGGCCACAAAAGAGACAAGGGCCAGAGAATTTTTTTTCAATCAGAAATCCAACATACCACAATTGAGAAAGTAAATTGTTTTCACGATTTTGGATGTCTTCATTATTATCATCAGTCTATAGAAGTCCACTGCTGGACACACACTTCCCCCATAGAATGCCACGGCAAATGGTCCTGGGCCACCTTTAAAATGTCTTTGGTGCACCGAGAAGGAGGTCTTCTTACATTGTTTCATCCGCTAGGTGGTTGCCACTCGAGAACCTTTATTCCTCAACATGTGTCAGTTCTGCCAGTTAAATGAAGTCTCAAATCTGATATTCTTATTCTTCATTTATTTAATGGCCTGTGAGGAAAACTTTCCTCAATTTTGCCAATGTCAAGTAATTATATTGATAAAGTTAGGACAAGTCGTCAAAGTCTCAGTCAAGTCTTGTTATAGTAAAGCAATGGCAGTTTCACTAGAATGTTCGTGGACAATTTCCAACCGTACGGAAAAAAAAAAAAAAACTTATATGTATATTGGTGATGTCAAATTAGACTAGACTTACTAGTTGTTTCTGTTATAGTTACATTCAACCTCACTATCACTATGCAAAAGAAACCCAAATGAGGAGATCCCTAGATGAACTAAGATCACCAACATAGCTCTCAGAATTAGCTGGTAGCAAAAAGCAATGACAAGTCAGAGCTTGGTTTCCTAATGATTTGACTAGAATATGCCTTTGGTTCCACCCTTGTAGAGCCTCAGAAGAAATATGTTTTAATACACCTAAAACATTCCTCAATAAATATAAAACAGTAAAATTCGCATTTTAATACATCCAGTAAAACTTGAGTAAGAAGTGTAAACGCAGATATTTAACCCCCTAGGTACCTAATTCGGTATTTACTTGCTGGTACAAATTGTGGCACGAAACTCTAGCGCTGACCGTTATTGCGCAGAAGTCAAAACTATGGTATCTTGGGCGGGATTTCTATCTATCTTATACTAAATGTATTGCGTGGGCGACAGTAAATATGCGCAACTATTCCCCTCCACGTTTCGTTCAGCGCTAGACTTACGTGCCTCTACTTATACCATGGAGGCTTTGCAGGTAGATACTACAACATACCTTATCAATAGCAGCAGCAAAACTGTATGTTGGTTTCTCTGACAGCTCAAACGTAGATGGCATCGCCCTTGTCTTATCCCAGGTGATGTTAAGAGAAGAGTTGGAACTGGCAATCATGTATATGACAGTCGGGATGCCCCTTGTAAAGTCCCATATCTGGTGAATAGTATCCTGGGTACTATTGGCTTTTATGTAGACTAGCGGGTTCTCATCTGTGCAGATCTTGCATCCAGGGTTCAGTATTGGTGTTATCTGAAAATGGGATATTGAATAAGATTGGGGTAAATACTTTTTTAATGCTTCCGATAGGATGGCTTATTGGGAAGTGTCCTACTAAATTGTATGTTACTGGAATAGTTTAAACGCGTTTAAATATAAACTGAAGCACTGGCTCATAAGCAACACTATCTATAGCTATGAGGAATTCATTGACACAGAATAAGTGACACATTTTATTGTATTGTAATTGCTTATTCTGACGAATTATTTCAGTGCATATGAATTTAATTTAATTTTACTATTTCAATTATAATATGACTTTAATTGTAATTTCATTGATTTTTATTATATTATTTCTTTATTGTTGTTAACGATATGTACATATACCCACTATACTGTAGTAAAAAATACTATATATATAAATACTATACTGTTGTAAATGTACCTAGTTATGTTATATTTATCTGACGTGTAATACTCTTACCAAATAAATGATTATTGATTATTATTGAATAGGACATGTTTAAATGTCAAGTTTCTTGTCTAATAAACGGTAATAGTAAGCCAATTAGATTCTAAACACAAAGAAACATGATACAAAATTCGCCCTTTGTACTAAGACAAAAAGTGGGTGGATATCAGCAAATTTGCAATCACAAGATCATGATCACTTACCTGTCTGTCTTGTCCACTTGCGTAGGTAAGCACAATAAATAAAATAAACGTTTGGACATTCATTTTTATCACAAAAGGAAATGTTAAACAAAATAATCGCAATGTTTATAATGTAAGTGTCATCAAGTCTGTAAACAAGTACTTATTATTTATTGTACACGCGTGCGTGCACGTCGGTCTCCGGAGTCAACAATTAAAATTAATTATTCACAAACGATAAGAAAGGACAAACATTGGAGAAACAAGTAAAGTAAAAATATAAACTAAAAATGCTTCATGTTTTACTTGACTTGCGTCATCATGAGCAAGCTGATAAAATTGAGGTCATGCTCAAGAGGTGGTTTCCTTTGACAAATTGATAGAGAGCGTGTATAATCCTTTCCTGCTAGTAAGAAAGAGATAAAGATACTCGAATTAGGTATTTAGCTGAGGTATTTATGATATGCTTAAATTTGGTCGGGTTATGTCTACTTTTCGTCCGGAAACGTTACTCTGTATGTCAGCTCAAGGTCGGCTCAGCTGTCTCATTCTGACAGGATGACAATATATTCTGAGCAACAGTCTTTATTCTGAGGAGCAACATCTTGGACTACAAATTCTTGAACGAAATATTTACAAGCTGTGCTGTTTTTATGAGGGTAGGTGAAGAGAATTCTCTAAGGTGAAGAGCATTTCGTGAAATGCTCTAACTAAGGTAGTTGATGATTTGGGACACTGGGGCAGAATGTATTTTTGAACCACTTTTTGCTCCCACGCCTACTAATTTAGTCACACTAAAAAATTCTAAGAAAAAAACAAACGAAAGGCAGCAATTTTTTTGTCATAATTGGCCAGAAAATAAACATGTTAGCGGGAACTGGAACACAGAATAAGTCTAAACTCTAAATTGGAACTTCCGGAAAAATGATTTCTGCTATAATAATAAATCACGTGCCTCAGATGACGTCAAATCGCTGTGACGCGCCGGATAAGAAAATACCCCTCAGTCTCCACCCGTGGATGTAGTAAAAGCCGGCTAAGGGATTACGCCAGGGGATGGATGGTACTGAGTACTCAACGCCGGCACTGCGATCTACAATCTGCCTGCTAAGCATGGTGATTAGTAAATCCCCCCATTTCTTTTTATAGGCCTCGTCTAACTGCGGACGTCTAAGGGCTGATTATGATGATTATTATTGATATGTAATGAGGGGTTTTCACGGCCGTTTCAAATCATGCATTCAGCGTTGAAAATAGATGGCGCTGCTCTGTTACGTAGCTGTCAAGTGTCAAAATAAAGTTAAATGTCAACATCAACAACGTGGATATGTTTTCGTGTCGTGGTATTTAATTTTGGTTACTTAAAAAAACATCACGAAATCACTAGCGCACTCTCAAGCATACACAAACAGAATATCATGACTAACAGCCACAGATTAGTTAGATAATAGCTTAGTACGCGTACATCACAGATAATACATTTGACAATCTTGTCCTTAGAGAATTTATATAAATTCATATAAATTCTCAAGAACTTGTCAGCTACAGTTGAGTCAGCGCCATCTATCGAACTATTTTTTTTTTAAATCGAATTTGAAAAGCCCTCATTTACAAAAAAGTACCTATTTATAGTACTTAAAGATTTGGGTACGACGTACGACACCAAAAAAAATAATTTTTATAGGTTTATTTTGGTACCTACCTCAAATAAATAAAATAAAACAGTTAAATATTTTTGTTTTCATTCAATTTTTTATTAAACTAAAACTGTAAAAAAAATATTCAGGTTTTAACATGATAACATGAATCTGCCGACTATTTTTATCAGTTCGAAAATTCGTTCTAACATTTAATTTTATAACCACCCTGGACTACGACGTACCTTGTACAAAAATAAACAAATACATTTCTATTATCTATTTATTTTGATTTCCATCTGACGCAGAGACATCTGGCACAATGTTGCCATCCGGCACAGGTATTGACATAGCATCACCCTTGTTGCATTTCTTGATAGCCTCATCTATGCTGATCGGAGAGCGCTTCCTCTTGAACTTTCGAGTATTCTGTTTCTTCATCTGTTTGGTTTGACTCAAGTCGCCGAGACTGAAACAAACAAAGCAGAACCATAAGAATAATAATAACTCTACGAATAGAAGTGACACTGGCGCTAGTGTCGCACTAAATGCAATTTACTCGGGCACGCTAATGAATTATCTACACACATCCGTGGTGGCGCTAGGATGTAGGCAGGCAAGTCCAAAGTAGAGCTCCTGGTGATAAGAGTTCATCCGGGGAAGAGGATGAGGTCATCATCATCATCATCAGCACCTTTAGACGTCCATTGCTGGACGGGGATCCCTCCATAAAATACAACGGAGGAAATTGCCATACTCACTATGCTTGGCACGCTTGGATTGGTGATCGCAGTATCAGTGTCGAGCATTCAGGTGAATGCTGCTACTCATCCTGTGATGTAATCCTTTAGTCGGCTTTTACAACATGCACAGGAGATGGAGGGGTCTATTTAGGTATGACACACCACGGCACAGGGCGCCCCATGCACAGTACCTGAGAGTTATTGCAGTTGTAATATGCAGGGGATACTGACTAATGTCAAATGAGTGACTAATATCAGCGAAATAACCGAAAATCACAGATTTCTACGAGATCAATTGAACCGAGTTATGCAGAAAGCAGCCAAATGGGGCTAACTACAAACCGAAATATGAGCTTTTTTCTATCGAAGGTTGCACTTCAGCTATTTATTAATTAATATTATTTTTTGTAATTTAATTACAAAAACTAAAAAAAGTTAATAAATAGCTGAAACGCAACCTTCGATAGAAAAACGCTCATATTTCGGTTTGTAGTTAGCCCCATTTGGCTGCTTTCTGCATAACTCGGTCCAATTGGGAGAGTCACTTCTATATTGATATCATCATCATCACTATCCTGTTTACATCCACTGCTAGACGAGGCCTCCCCCATTGAATACAATGGTGATTTGCCATAATCACTACACTTGGAAGGTGGATTGTTGATTACATTTTGGTGTGTTGAGTACTCCGGTGGATGCTGCTGCCCATCTCCTGGTATAATTCCTCAGTAAGACATTTACTACATCCACCGGAGGAGGAGGGGATCAATTCTTAGGCCGGGCACACCACAGCACCTGATATTATGATTTATTGATATCATAGGTATGTGATAATAATCATCAATCTCGAAACAAGAATATATTAGCTATTTGTGGTAGCGGGTTCGATTCCCGCTGCGGGACAATTGTTTGTATGATCTGCGAACATTTGTGCCTGGTCTGGGTGTTATACATGGTACTCGTAGTTCCAGATATCCACGACACAGGGAATTCTAGTGTGGGGTGTTATGTTATGCATGTTATATTGGAAATACGTGATTAGCGGCTATTTTGCTAACATTCCCTGAGTCATAAATTCTTACTTGACAGCAGATTTGGAGCCAGGCCCCCAGAAAGGCATGGGGTTCGTTTGGAAGCGCAGACACTGGTCGCGGCGACTGGCGGGGTTAGCATCGTCTCGCATCGTCCAGTCTATCTCATTCTGTACAGCTTGAGAGAGAACGTGTCTTGCTACCGGATCCAAGTCGAGTCTGAAAAATTAAGTTAATTTATAATCATCATCATTAACAGACGGTAGACATCCACTGCTGGATGAGGCCTCCCTCAAAGCACTAATAGCGTATAATGGGGGGATTTGCCATAATCTCCACACTTGGCAGGCGGATTCGTGATCGTAGTTTAGTGTTAAGTACTCAGGTGGATACTGCTGCCCATCCCACGGTGTAGCCCGAGTTAGTTTTAACCACATCCACTGGAGGAGACGAAGGGGTCTACTCTTAGACCAACTGGACACAACACGGCAGTGGTAACAAACCTTGAGGTAACAAGGCTTAGGTCGTAAAAGTAATGTATAAGTTATTTCTGGTATGCTAAGCGAGCCACTCAAATTGAGTGCGAGAGATGTGAAGCGAGCCGATACGGAAATGAATAACTTAAACATAGCCCAGGTGTCGTGTGTGTCAAGAACTACGAGTACCATGGTACCACAACACACAAGACCCGGAACTAATATTTGCAGATATGCAAACATTTGTCTTGCAGCGGGAATCGAACCCACACCTCTCGCGTCTTAGCCGGCTACTCGCCCGCCGCGCCATAGAGGTCGTCATTGTAAATATTAAAACATATCATACCTTTCTGGTTTGACGGGATGCTCGACCGCCCAGCTGCGAATAATATCCCATATCAAACGCGCGGGCGCATCCGTCTTTACCGAGTTCTTCCACGCGTGGGAGTAAGACACTTTGTAACCTGCGTTCATTATCGCTGACCTGCAGAATTTATATTAATTTGTAAGAACGAATGAAAACGCCTGCGTAATTTGTGTTTATTTCGAAGACAGAATGAAAAAATCAGCTGAATTTATACTTATTTGTATGAACGAATTAAAATACCAGCAGAATTTATGTTTACTTGTATGAACGAATTAAAACACTGGGGTGCGATTTTTGAATGTCGTAAAGTGATTAAACGTCAGAAAAGTTGGCGTTAATCCTCGATTTTTAACCGACTTCACAAAAAAGGAGGAGGTTCTCAATTCGGTTGTATTTTTTTTTATGTTTGTTACCTCATTTATCTCTGGCGTTTATGAACCGATTTGGAAAATTATTTTTTTATTTGAATACCTAAGTACTTCCAGATTTGTCCCATTTTTTCAGAATCCAGTTCTGATGATGGGATCCATGAGGAATTGAGGGGACTCCTCAAATATTGTAGGCATACATATGGCGATTTTGATATTTTCAGCAAGACACCAAACATTTGCATTCAGGAAGTATCATAATCCTATCACCACTATGGTTCTTTCATAATTTTTTTTCATCCAAAATTATTTAGTCGAATGCAATGGCGGAAGTCGGTTTTTTAAATGAAAAGTTGTCAAATTGAAACTCATTGATGATTAAAATTCTTATACCTATGATATCAATACAAGTGCCTCCTCAAGTGCATTTCTTGAAAAACGGTGATTTGCGGCCTTTTTGATGATATTTAGTCACTCGGTGACATTAAAAAATAGCACCCCAGCAGAATTTATATTTATCTTCTTCATCAGCCAGTAGTCATCCACTGCTGGATGAGGCCTCCCCCACAGCGTGCATAGCGTGACGCTAATGTTTTTTTGTCATAATTTGAATCCCAATGTGTAATGCTGGCACTTCACTTGGTGTATATTCGCAAATGTTTGAGTTATTTTGCCAAGGAAAACAACATTATGTACCGATAGACTCATGGTTGATTTTACCTTGGAAAAATAACGCAAACATTTGCAAATATACACCAAGTGAAGTGCCAGCATAAGAATAATTCTACTTGATACGCTTCCAGTGTCAATGAGGGCTTTTCAACTTCGATAAAAAAAAAAAAAGTAGTTCCAATTGGTTCGATAGATGGCGCTGACTCAACTGTAGCTGACAAGATTGTCAAATGTATTATCTGTGGTGTACGCGTACTAAGCTATTATCTAACTAATCTGTGGCTATTTTTGTCATGATATTCTGTTTGTGTCTGCTTCTTGAGAGTGCGCTAGTGATTTCGTGGTGTTTTTATAAGTTAGCAAATAGTATATTACGATACGTGTGACTTAAGTAGCCTATTTAACCTATTGTACCTGTTTAGCACCCTCGCTACGCTCGGGCGCTAACTCACGCCGTGCAATAATAGACAACTAAAGTCACATGTATCGTATACTATTTTATAGCACAAGTGACATAAACCCGCCCCGGACGTTCATTTTAGCACGGTGTAAAAAAGAGCTATTTAAGTCACGGAAAAGTGTGCGTAAAGTGCGGGTTTAAGTCACACTGTGCTATAAAAATATAAACACCACGAAACGAAAATATATCCACGTTGTTGATGTTGACATTTAACTTTATTTTGACACTTGACAGCTACGTAACAGAGCAGCGTCATCTATTGTCAACGCTGAAAGCATGATTTGAAACGCCCGTGAAAACCCCTCATTCAATTAACGTACCTCAATAAATTCATCTTCATAGTCTCAACATGCGCCGTCCCTACTAGCTGCTCGACAGTGTAGTACAGCGGCACGTCCAATTCTTCTTTGACCATAGACAACACTCCCTCTATGCGCTTTGCGGTGCCGAAGTGGCCGGGGTTCGTCCACACGTGAGAAAGCACTCGCGATACGAAGGCGTTATCGTGGATAGGTGCTGACCAAATTGGACCACCTAGCTAGAAAAAAAACAAATTAAGTTTGTATTTAACGTTTGCATACGTATGCTGTCGGCAAAAAGAGTTGCTGTAACGAGCCGTTAGAGGCGCTTAAAGATTGTCATATAAATAATAGAGTTGGCGTAACATAAGAAACTCCCATTTAACATACGATCCAGGGAGTGGGGGAGGGGGTTAACAAGCTGTAACTAGGGGGGCAAAACTCAGCCAAAACGCCCCCATACAGGCATATCACTAGTTATCCCGAATTAGCGCCCCTAGCGGACGTGTTGAGAATTTCAGTGTACACAAAATAAAAACAGAAAAAATAGTAATTTTGCCCCCCCACTTTTTTACACCCATCATTCACGTACGTAGTCCTGACCAAACAATAGGATTCCCTGTGTCGTGGTTATCAAGAACTACGAGTAACATCCACAAAACACAGACCCGGAACAAATATTTGCAGATCATACAAACATTTATCCCGCAGCGGGAATCGAACCCACAAACACACACACACAACTGAAAACATCTCGCCCGCCGCGCCACTGAGAAGTAAATTGTTGATCACCATCATCAGCCTGTAGAAGTCCACTGCTGGACCTCCCCCTTAACATGCCACGACACACAGTCTTGAGCCGCCTCCATCCACCGACTTCCTGCTACGTTAATGTCTTTAGTCCATCGAGTGGAGGGCCTTCCTCTACCGCCGACCGCGTCGTCCGGTTTGTGGTCACCACTGGAGAACCTTTATTCCCCATCGGAATAAGCAAGTTGAAGTGGCAATGGGCAGGTCATTATAGCTCGCTGAACTGTGATAGGTGTGCTATAGAATTTAGGATACTCACTCGATGCCTAGAATTGCAGTGAACACAGTGAGGCTGCACCGGTGGGCCGGTCGGTAGAAACGACTTCATTTGATTCGGTCGCTTCTCTGTGGGATTCGGTTTGAATCCGCCTAGCGGTTGTAACGTCATTGTGCCACAGCCTGTGCATTGGTACACCATTGAGAGTTTGCTGAAATAACTTTAACTTTTGTACATGTGAGCAATAAATAAATACAAATACTTTTAAAACCTATCACCAGTCAAAATCAAAAGTATTTTATTCATTGAAATCACAAGGATCCAGACATTCCAGGTTGGGTATAAGTTTGGGGCCGTCCATTAATCACGTGATGTTTTTCCCCACCTCCCCCTTGGTGATACGTGGTGAGGTTTAAGACTAACCCCCCCGAAATCACGTGTATTTTTTAAATTAATTAGTGTAAGAATCTATTTTTTTTATATTATCTTTAAATACAGTTATAAAGTATAATCTAATTTTATTCCGAAATTAAGGCTTTTCGGTTTAGAAATCGTGCGTTTGACGAAAAAATAAATACACGTGATATCTTACAACACCCCCCGTTGTGATATTTCGTTATTTTTTCTAAACCCCACCCTTTCAAGCCTCACGTGATTAATGGACGATCCCTTTCTTGGTCTTACGGCAAAATTGTTAAAAAAAGCCTATCATCATAATTTTCTGGTTTTTAAGAAGTAAAAGTTTACTCACAGAAAATTCAGAAAGCACCCATTTCGGTATTATTTATCTAGATAGATAGGTGGGTCGATTTAGTTCAATTCAAAGACCCAGCAGAACACATCACACACTTATGAACTTAGCAACACTTGATTTTAAGCTATAGTTTTGTAATTAACATAACATCAATACTGCTAATGATATATCATCATACAATATAATATCTTTAAATAAACATAAGTTTATATTTTTTCATATTCGAAATGAGATAAGTAAGCCCACCACATGATGGACTAAAGACATTATAAAAGTAGCAGGAAGTCGGTGGATGGAGGCGGCTAAAGACCAATCGTCGTGGCATTCTAAGGGGGAGACCTATGTCCAGCAGTGGACTTCTACAGGTTGATGATGATGAATGTTTTTTTTTTTTTATTTACTGACCTACATTTGTCCGCTAATTCACCTGTTGGTAAGTGATGTACTTTATAGTCATAACACATACCTTGTAGTTTTCTTGACATGTTCTTGTCCCGTGAACACTTTAACGAAAACCCGGATATAGAAGTCGGCCGAGACGCTAAGTAGCGGCACTATGTACCGGCCGTATCGATTCGCGTTCGATTCTATGCATTGCAGCATTATTCTTAGAGCCTGGAACATTATAAAATATTTTAAAGCTCGAACATGACGTATTGTGAAAAAGCCCTTGTGCCTAATGGTAAAACAACCAGTGTAATGAAGGATTCAGTGCGCCTCGCAACTCCTTTTATGCATATTTTTTTGAAGAACGAATGACGGCCATATCCGTCGCATTGACTAGCAGCTTGCCGCCATATTGGACGGCTAAAGCCGTCGCGTTTATCTGTTGCACTCACCATCTCATGACCGGCTTTGGTCTTTAAGCTGACTGCTCCGTACTTATCGTAGCAGGTCTCTGGCGAGCTTCCCGACAGGACGGCCATGTCCGTTACCATGGCTAGCAGCAAATCGCCATCTTGAACGACGTTGACCGTCGCGTCTATCTTTCAGGTTAGACTCACCATCTCATGGCAGACCATGGTCTGGCTCCCTACTTAGCGTAGCAGTTCTCCAGCAAGTTTCCCGTCAGAACGGCCATGTCCGTCATTGTGATTAGCAGCAAGCCACCATCTTGAACGGCTATGGCCGTCGCGCGTAGCTTTCAGTGAGACTCACCATCTCATGGCAGGCCTTGGTCTTTAAGCTGACGGCTCCGTACTTAGCGTAGCAAGTCTCCGGCGAGTTTCCCGCCAGGACGGCCATGTCCGTCGCCGTGACTAGCAGCAAACCGCCATCTTGGACGGCTTGGACCGCCGCATCGAGGAACACGGACGGACAGCCGTACGGGTCGAGGTCGATGGCCGCAAAACGCTTATTTTTATCCTTATGTTTGTACATAACCATGCTGTAAAATAAATCAGTTTTTGTTTGTTATTATTATTAAGTAAGAGTTAGTTGTAACTGTGTTTTTTTTTTATTAAAGCATGTATGTAATATACTATTAATTTGTTTTCAATATTATTTATATAGGTACACTAATAGTTAATTAGTTAGTTTATTAGTAGTTTAGTTAGTTAGTTGGTTGTAGTAATCCTTTTACTATGTACAGTCCATTCTACATAACCTTTCTCGTTATTATATTAGTTTATTATTATATTAGTAATAGTTACTATGTCTATGCATGCAGTGATAGATGTAACAGTTGACTTAGAGAGATTGGGCGAGTCATATCGACAAGCTGTGTGGGAAGCTGGGGAGTGCGTGCTACGCGTTGAGCAGGGTAGCGTGCGTGGTTTCCACTGAGATGATTCGTGCGTGCTATTTCGCTACGATCCAGTATGCAGTATGCTCTTTTGCAGTATGGCACCGAGCTGTGGGCGTTCAGGATGCAGAAAAGGGCCATACGCGCGATCGTGCGAATACGTAGTGACGAGTCAGCGAGGCCCCATTTTAAGAGGTTGTACATCCTTACGTTGCCCTGCTTGTTGTTGTACCAGGTAGCGATATACGCGAGAAGTAATCTTAACTTGTACCAAACGCACGGAGATGTACATGCGCACAATACCCGAAACCGTCATAAGTTAATGCCGGTACCACGTTCCTTAACGAAGTCTTCCAAACTGACGCATGTAATGGGACCGTCAGTATACAATAATCTCCCTGTTTTTATCACTGATACTCGAAGTATATATTCATTTAAAACAAAGTTGAAACAGTGGCTTGTCGAGCAGACCTTTTATAGCTATGATGAATTCATAGGCTATAATCATACCTAATTGTATTATTTATAAGTATTGTAATTATTTTGATGTGACAATTATTATTAATAATGTTAATTTCAATGGGATTTGTAAATATTAGGCATTGTACTTGAGTCATTTCTTATTTAATAATTAAATATTGTTGTATAATGATTGCATGTTTAGGTTACCTATATTACATAATTATATAGCTATAGCTCATGGTACAATATCGTACCTACCATATTGACGTATAATGAATATTATGAATAAATTACTATTCATTACTATTGACTATAGATTAGATTGTGAATTGAATGTTCAATAACTACAAGAATCAGGGCTCAGATGACTAGCAAAATTGTGAAAACAAAAGCAATTAAAAGAAGAAGATCAATATGGATGACAAAAGCCCAAAAGGACATAAAGAATCTAGGCTTTTAACAGACATGCTCAACAATAGAATGTATGGCACCACAACGTTAACGAAGCTAATGACTAATTCGATAAAGAAGAAAACAGAAGGCAGAAACTCATCAACAACAAAATAAATAATTACCAAGCATCGTCATGGTTAGCATCAACTCTTTCTTCCAATCCATTTGAGAGGATGTTCTCCCTGATGACTTCCACGGCCATCCGAGAAATGTCATTTGCAATAATCTTTGCCACATTTGGAATTTCCTTGGCATAGCGGATAGCACGTAATCCAGTGGCGGAGAGAGGTTCCAGTATTGTCACCAACTCCTGGAAAACATGGATATTTTATGAAAAACCTTATAATTATCTGATCAGAGCAGTGCTGAGCGCACTCCCAGTACAATGTGACACCAACTATTCTGCTTACCTGCCAAACTAATAACACCACCATGAACACTGAACTAATCATGGCTCTTGAATACCTAGATAAGTTGTTTAGTCACCATCATAAGCATGTTGACTGCTGGCCATAGGCCGGTCCATCGAGTGCGGAGCTGTCCTAAGCATTTTCCGGTTTATGTTAAATATTTGTCATCATTATTACACTAGCAGCTATTTAGGTATCAATGCACTTTTAAGTTTGTCAAGTCTATTAAAGTTATCAGAGCACTAATAAACAAACCTTAAAATCATCTTCTATAACCAAGCCATCTTTAGGCTCTTTTCCTTCTTTCTGTTTCTTTTCTGCTTTCAACTGAGCTTTAGCGATCTTTTCCTGTGTATATTCAGATGTGAAGACACACAGGACAGCTATACTTAGGTCACGATTGAATTCTTGCACTGGGTTGTAAAATACTTTATCTGTTGACAAGCGAATCTCAGCTTTCCCTTCCCTTATGATCGTCTTAGACGTTTCTTTATCAACGGACACGTTCATCTTATTGATTAACTGGAAATAAGAAAAATGGAAAGTTTTGTAATGGATTTTATAGGTTATAATATTGTTTACATTCACTACTCTCGACAGGTGTTCTAAATATAGATAGATGTCTTATATATTATACCTGAAATGCTGATCGTATTACATTTCTTTTAGCTTTCCATAGAAACATAAATCTTTAGTAATTTAATTTTAAGGGAAAACTCAATACGCAACACACACCAACAAATAATCAAAACATTTAGAACAGATAAACTTATAAAATAAATCTGTGAGTTTTCTATCTATGATTTAGATTTCCTTCTTTTTTTGTTTCTGCTGCTGATGTCTTTTTTGTTTTTTGTTCCTTGCTCCAAGGTTTTGTTCATCCATGGTTTTGTTCCTCCACAATTTTTCCAATGTCAATGTCTGCATTATTAAAAAAAAAAAAAACCACAGACAGAACCCATAATTAAAAGAAGAGGAAGAAGAGTAACCAACAGATGTCTGTCATATCATATCTGTGAAGTGTGAAGTGAATCCTTTTTTTCTAGAATTTATCTGTATTTTTGAAGAAAAGCTGGTTATAAACTTGGAACTTGCCTTTCTGCAATAAATAAAAAGGTTAAAATGCACACAGCGAGTGTTTTGCTAAGAAGCAGTATTATCCATTCAAAACTAAAGTCGTCCTCTCGTGTGTTACAAAATGTAACCAAAGTTGCATCACACAGTAAACCGGCACAAAGACTGTGTCACAGCTTGAGCAGCTCGCAGAACGCCCGTATATGTGGATATGGAGGTGCCTGGCTCCCTTCCAGGCAGCAAGTTGTGTCGGCGAGGCAGTTCTCGACCGGTATTAAGAATGACCCGGAGGAAGATGCTGAGATCAAAGACGAGACTCCTATCTTCAGCAATCACTTGCCGGCTACCGTGGCAGTGCCTGAGGTCTGGCCTCAAGTCCCGGTCATTGCTATCAATAGAAACCCTGTGTTCCCGAGATTCATAAAATTGATTGAGGTATGTTAACTGCTTCTGATATTTGTATGAAACATCATAAAACTATTAAACCTGCAGGCTTAGCATGAGCACCCAAGAAAAATTATATTTGAATGTGAACCTGCAACATTTTTATGTCTCAAGCTCGGCAATCTCAAGAATGAATGGAAAAAGAAGTTTCTAAGTTATTGGTGTCATGGTACCATGGTACCTACTCATAGTTCCTGATGCCCACAACACAGGGAATCCTAGTGCGGGATCATCACTACGTATGTGACTGTTGGTAGTTATGTTATTCTTGCGTCAAAAGTCTACATTGTCAATGGAGATGTACATTATTTTGTATATATTACATTTCAGGCTAGAGATATTTCTTGAGATGTGCATAGAGAGCTTTCCTATCCTCGAAAAGAAAACTTGTAAAACGCCATACTAAGCCTGCAGAACATATTTAGTACATATTTTATCTAAAACAACATCATTTATATCATCAGATCTCCAACCCAGCCCTAATAGATCTAATCCGTCGTAAAGTTAAGCTAAACCAGCCCTACGTCGGCATATTCCTACGTAAGAAGGAAGAGGACAAGTCGGACATTGTGTCGAACTTGGACGACGTGCACAATGTGGGTGTGTTTGCACAAATACATGAGATGCAGGACATGGACTATAAATTAAGGCTTGTGGTGATGGCTCATCGCAGGATAAAAATCACAGGACAGTTTATTGAAGATGAGATTGAAACTGGACCGGCTGGTAAGTTTGCATGAAAACAATCTTACCATTTGGTTGGTAGCATAAAATATTCCCATTTGTGTGACGCTAAGCCCATTCTTAATGAGGGTGGCAATATCACCAGTAGACCTGTGGGAATCATCATATACCCAGCTCCTTTGGAGGTAGTGATTTAGATTATTTGCAATTATTTATTTTTGAACCTCACAATTAAGCAAAATATATTTTTTGTCTATTCATCTTGGCATTATCGTGGTAAGTGTATCGGCAATCTTCGTCTTTTAAAAACTTGCATAATGATGAGGTATATTATATGCAAGTGAGTGAGGAACAACAGTCAGAGATAAACGAAAATTGCCGAGGGAATAACTTTAATCCTAGTATAGTACACATTCATTAAAGTAAACGAAAATAACATGAATAAAACTGTATTTAAAAAACCTTACTTATTATTATTTTTACTACTATACTTTTACTTTTTTGCACAGCAGAGTTCAATCAAATTTCTAAGGCTTGTATTAACAAACTGAACTCAACCCTAAGAGCAATGTTGACTGCATTCCAATTAAAATTCACTTTAAAATGATTTGTTCAACTCAAGATCAATTTAACTCCCTATTTTCATTCACATTGCTTCAGTCACTGACATCAAATCAGCTTCATTCCTGAAATGATCAAAACATTTCAGAAATGAAATTGAAATTTCCATTATTTAACGTGGAGCTTGACGTCATGCGTGAAGAGACAGATGCCGAACGCAGGAGACGGAAGTACCGTAACACCCGAAGGCAGACAAAGCCAAAGGAAGAAGCTGAAGAGTCCACCGAGACAGTAGAAGAAAAATCACAGATGAAGAAACCGTTACCAGAACAAGTGCTCATGGCTAAAGTGGAGAATGTCAATCATGAGAAGTTCACGCAGACTGAGGAAGTTAAAGCCTTGACACAAGAGGTCATTAAGACTATTCGGGATATCATTAACTTGAATCCTTTATACAGGTAAGTGTTAAAGTGTATGGTTTGTGTTTCTGAATTTAGGTTACGTAACCATGGAACAGATTAACTCTCTAGGAGTGCTACTTACGTACTTGTCTTTGTGCTGGTCCCGCCCGATACCGCCGAGATAAACCTTCCCCCCCCATGCTCCCCGACGCCCCGCGCTCGCCCACATCGACCGACAGGGTTGTCCTATCTACTTTCACTCATAATTAGTAACTAATTGAACTACCTCAATAGGTACGTATAGAATTAAATAAGAATCATACCATAGGTAGGTAGATACAATTGCCTTCGTAAAGAGATGGAGCAAAAATTTATGCTAATACTTATATGATAATTTCAAACACTTCACATCATTCAATCATAGTTTATTGCGTAAGTAGGTAACATACAAATGAAATTACATCGCAAAAGCTTGGCAGCAGCGTGAACCTCCGCGCTGCTGCGCCCCGCCCCGTGCACCAGCCCTTACTGATTAGCAGACTTACACCCTTATTCATAATATTATTTTAAACCTATTTTAGTTAAAATATGTTTTGTCTTGTTTTGACGTATGATATTTTACATTCTGATGTAAAATATCATACGTCAAAGACAAAACATAATTTTAACTAAAATAGGTTTAAAAAATTATTATGAATAAAGCTCTTAGTATGCGAGTGAGAAAGTATTTGCGCGGGTTTTAGTGTGACACTAGCGCCAGTGTCAGTTCTACAGGTTACAGGTCCAGTTAGGCAACAGTCTCTCAATTCAGAGGCAAAACTATTTTATTAATGATATACAAAAACCCCTTTTAAAGTACAATAATCATTTTGTATCGTATTGTACCTATACAACCTATACTAGGTGATTTTACGCTTGTTGCTCGCAAAATAAGTCAGTGCACAACTATTTCAGAGAATCCCTACACCACATGCTAGCTCAAGGTCAGCGCGTGGTAGACAACCCCGTGTACCTGAGCGACCTCGGCGCGGCGCTAACTGGCTCTGAGCCTACTGATCTGCAAGAAATTCTCGAGGAGATGGACGTAAGAACATACATATTTGTTCATTTTATTTTATATTGTGCGTTTGTAACAAATTGCGTTTGTAACGAATTGCGTTTGTGACGAACTGCGTTTGTAACGAATTGCGTTTGTGACGAACTGCGTTTGTAACGAATTGCGTTTGTGACGAACTGCGTTTGTAACGAATTGCGTTTGTAACGAATTGCGTTTGTGACGAACTGCGTTCGTAACATGCGAACATGTATACCTAATCCGTCATCATTCATCACAAACTGAACTCGGAGGAAGTCGAAAAGGCTCGAAAAGGGCTTTGATGATTTCGAAATGATTAACAGAAAAGAGACGCAGGTCTCACTCGCACTTTTCCGTTTTTTGTGTCCGTTACCTCCTAGCTTTATAACAGGTAAACCAATTTGAATGCTGTTTTTTGTAATTTCTAAAGTTATTTGAAAAATAATTTCATATACTGTATACTACTGTATAAATTAATAGGAACCCAACTCTTTGAGTTGTGTTTCTTTATTAATTTTAACCATATAAAAGTCTGCTCTGTGTAGGCTATGGTTTGGCTAGCTATAAAACATTTACCCTCTTATCAATTTTTAAATAATATTTTAATTAAATTTGTAAATTTTAATCATAATCAATTTTTAAACCTTTGATAGCTAAAATAGATTTTATCTTGTTTGGACTTCTGTCATTTTACATCAGAGAAAACAAAACAGAAGCTATTTTAACTAAAGTAAGTTTGAAAAACGATTATGAATAAGAGGGATAGTAATTTATGAAATTTTCAGATCCCCAAAAGGCTGATGTTATCGCTTTCGTTGCTGAAGAAAGAGTATGAACTATCAAAGCTTCAACAGAAGATCGGCAAAGAGGTTGAGGAAAAAGTGAAGCAACAGCATAGGAAGTACATTCTACATGAGCAGCTGAAGGTATGTAATACCCTTGTGTTTTGACGATATCCGTGGTGCGGCGGGTTAAGATGCGAGAGGTTTGATTCCCGCTGCGGGACAAATGTTTGAGGTATGGTGGCTTATAAAAGGGCCGAGTGACCAATTAGTGAATAAACCAGAGTGGTGAAAGGATTAATTGCACCACACATAACATAATTGTCTTTGAATTTTTGTTTAGAGGACGTGTTGGTTTCCCTCAGATTGTTTTCCTTCACCTCACATTGTTTGTGAGCCCGTAATATCACACAATAATAATAGGACTCCTACAGTTCCTCTAGAATTTATTCTCTTGGTTAGAGAAAGGGTAAGGACTTTTATGTAAGGGTACATATATATATATGTATATTTGAGGGTGTGGAGGAGGGGGAGGAGATCCCTACCCCGCATGGGGGAAGTTTAGGAAATGCATTTTTTTTTAAAAGAATTTTTTGAAAATCTTATTTTGAGTTTATGTTTTGGTAATTTTTCTGTAATATGGCCTGTGATTAGAATTTTTCTTGTGTACAAATACTACAACATAGTTTAAAAAAAAAAACTAACAACCTACCGAGGGCCTGTATGGCCTGTGATAAGAAATTTTTCTTGTGGTCTTAAGATTTTTTGTGTGCAAATAGTACAAAATAGTATAAAAAAAAACCTAACAACCTACCGAGGGCCTGCGTATGCTATGGCCCCTGTGTAAGATTTTTTCTAGCGGTCTCATGATTTTTTAAATACAAAAATTAAAATTATTTCCTAGATCTGAAACTTCGTGAGATTGCTCAAGATAATAAGTACTTTGCATAAAAAAAATTTGAAGAGTCTACGACAAGCCCCGTATATAAAAGACGAGCCGAGAAAGACCCTCCACTCGATGGGCTAAAGACATTATAAACGTCGCAGGAAGTCTGTGAATGGAGGCGGCTCAAGACCGTTCGTCGTGGCATTCCAAGGGCCTATGTCCAGCAGTGGACTGCTACAGGCTGATGATGATTTCCTCTCGTGGACGTCGTAAAAATCGACTAAGGGATTACATTTTACATCAGCGGATGGCTAGCAGTATCCATCTGAGAACTTAACACTAATACTGCGTGCAATTAATATTTAAAAAAAGACGTTGAGCTCCTTGAAAAAGTGCAACGTAGAGCAACAAAAAAGGGTGTCATACAATATAAAATAGACGAACAAATATATAGTAACATTTCCGCTCCTCTCCAACGAAAACTCTGAAAGAATTCGACACGTGTTTCGCCTCTCAACGAAGCATCCTCAGGAAACAGTAGGCTCACTGCGTGCTAGAACGAAAAAGACACACTACTGCAAAAACTCCGCAGCCATGTTGCCTCTTCGAACGCCGAACAGAAAGATATCCAAAACATCAAACTCTATGTTATGTAATGAAAAAACTAACTCTGTGTACAAAATCTTCAGGTGGCTTTTTAAACAATCTCTAACTGAAAACCAATATCGTATTTCTTGTTCCAACCAAATTGTTTTCGCCCTACCTAAAGCAACATTAGCAGCTCGACTGTGTGTATTGGAATTAATATTTATATACGAAGGAATGACCTTTAATTGCTAACACTGTTGATTAAACCAAACATTCTGAGCAGCAATACGATGTGACTTAGTAAGTTTGACGTATAATTTCGCCTGTTCAAGGGTAAGGGTGTCATGTTTAAAAAACCTACCATATGAGCAACGCCTTAAAAAACTGGGTCTGACAACGTTAGAACAGCGCAGAAAGCGTGGCGACTTGATAGAAACTTACAAAATACTCTGCAATCGTTACAATGTTCCGGGAATATCAAGCATGTACACTATGAACAATACCACAAATCTGAGAGGACACTCACTGAAGCTACAGAGCCGGCCAGGTACTAGCAATCCGAGGAAGCATATTTTGCCCAACCGTGTCGTCAGCGACTGGAACCAGCTTCCAGAGTCAGTGATAAGTGCTCCATCAGTGAACTCTTTTTAAAATAGACAGATGATATAGAATAGATAGATGTTTATCTAAATATTTTAAGTGCACTGACAATTAATAAGATATAAACGCTTCAGCTTTGAGCTGCCTGTGTATTAACTAACAATAATAATAATAATAATCCCCAATCCGCCTGCGAATCGTGGTGTTTATGGCAAATACCCCCTATTCTAAGGGGGGGGAGGGGCTTGTCTAGAAGTGGACGTCTAGTAGCTGACATAGGTGAAGAAATTTTTTGAATTGAAAAATCCATTGGTGTACTACCTGGATTTGAACCCACCTTACGATCAGAAGTTACAACATAACATACAACAGTCACATAGTCATGATCCCATACTAGGATTCCCTGTGTCGTGGGTATCAGGAACTACGAGTACCATGGTACCATAGTTGAGGTCCCTTCTACTAGACACGTGCTCTCAATTCCAGGTGATAAAGAAGGAACTAGGCTTGGAAAAGGACGATAAAGATGCAATCGGTGACAAGTTCCGGGAACGATTGGCCAATAAGACAGTGCCTGAGGCTGTGCAAACTGTCATTGATGAGGAGCTAAACAAACTCAATTTCCTCGAAGGGCATAGCTCAGAGTTCAAGTAAGTTTTTTTTATTTCATTTATTTCTTCCCAATAGTGGGCAAAAGCTGAGGATTTTCTCCCACAAATCCTTCCAACCATCTCCAAATTTTCTGTCCTTCGACGACTCCCATCATCCTCTGTTGAAATCATTAAGATCCAATCCCTCCAATGCTTTAGATCTTGAAATATAAACCCGGACTTGTTGGGTAATTTTCGTTGTTTTTTTTATACTACTTGGCAAGCAAACAAGCATACGGCCCACCTGATGGAAAGCCGTTACCGTAGCCTATGGACGCCTGCGACACCAGAAGCATCACACGCGCGCTGCCGAACCTGAGACATAAAGCTGAAAAGTCTCATGTGCCTGTAATTTCATCCTTCAAACCGAAACACATCAATGCGAGCACAACTGCTTGGCGGCAGAAATAGGTACGGTGGTAGTACTTCCCCGGACAAACTCTTTCACAAAAAGTTACTACTACTACTGCTACTACTAACAAGTTGGTATAAGATTTGTCCTGGCTGCTGGCTTATTTAGGAGTATGTTATTACTGGAGGAAAGGATTAGCTGAGTTGGTTGTGGAAAGCAATGGTGGCGATGAGCTCACCACTTGTCACCTCTTAATTCCTGTGACAGTGCCCCACAGTGGAAAAGAGGCCCTTTGAGGCTCTGCCTTCCCCTTCGGGGAAAAAGGCGTGTGTTTATTTATGTACTTATGTATAAATGTAATTTTCAACATACAATTTATTTTTAGTGTAACCCGTTGTTACCTGGACTGGTTAACCACTCTCCCCTGGGGGGTTACCTCTGAAGAGAACCTCAAACTGGAAGACGCACAAGTAATCCTGGATGAAGATCACTACGGGATGGAAGAAATCAAGAAAAGGATACTAGAGTTCATAGCGGTTTCACAGTTAAAAGGAAGCACACAGGGCAAGATACTGTGCTTCCACGGACCTCCGGGTGTCGGCAAAACCAGTATAGGTTAGTCACTAATCCACATTTAGGTCACTTAGTGACATTTAAGTCACTAACCGTTATAAGTTACATACCGACATATTAGTCGCCAACTGACATTTAGTCACTAATCGTTATTTCAGTTGACATATTAGTCGCCAACTGACATTTAAGCCCTGATGATGGATGATAATGCCTAATCGGCGTTTTGTTGTTTAAAAAATTATCTAAAGTTTTGAAATATTTGTTCCAGCTCGCTCCATAGCGCGCGCTCTCAACCGGCAATACTTCAGGTTCTCGGTGGGAGGTATGACAGACGTGGCGGAGATCAAAGGACATCGTCGCACCTACGTCGGAGCCATGCCCGGCAAGATAGTACAGTGTCTCAAGAAAACGGCCACTGAGAACCCATTAGTACTCATCGATGAGGTTGATAAGATTGGAAAGTGAGTATAGAGTTTAGTCTGAAACAGGAATCAAAATAATTCAATGTCTCAAGAAAACGGCCACTGAGCCGCCTCGCAAGCTCATTTTATGGACGTGAGACGTGACACATGTCTCAAGTTTTTGGTCATACCCCTCACGATGTTTTCCTTTTTTTGAGAGCATATTGTATTGCGCACACTTCAGGTATTTTTTTTATTATACATAGAAAAATACCCAGAACACCCTGAACAAGTATCTGCAGATCGTACAAATATTTGTTCCGTGGTGGGAATCGAACCCGCAACCTCCTGCGTCGCAGGCGAACCGTCGCCCGCCGCGCCACAGAGGTCTTTATTTTATTTTTATTTATTTAGGACAACAAACAATTACACTCGCATAGTACTAAATATAGGACTAAAATAACACAGTGATTCTAGGAGAGTAACCAGCCCCGTTGTCCACAAGTTAGGTATGCTTAAACTATAGAGCAAAAAAGAAAGAACGTGTGGACAATAGTAACAATAGTATGAATAGCATTTCAACGGCCAAAGCTGATTGACCCCTTGACAAAGTAGTGTCCCCCTCACGCATTCCGACCACAACTACTAGAAAGGGAGAGAGGACAGCACCCAGCCAAGGCGCCAGCCAGTCAGTCAAAGTTGAAATGCTATACAAATCTATGTATAAAAATGTAAGATGACGAGGATATATGAGTATGTAGGTACTTACTTATAATAATTGTAATGATTGTAATAATTGTGGTCAAAGCTCATCCAGTGTAATCGACACAAGTGTGTCTATTACACTTTTTCTGAATAGGCCAGGTGAGTTAGCGAACAATCAGTCAGTGCTTGTAAAATGATTATAAAACAGTTTCATTATTCTATTTAGCGGTGCACGCTCACCCGCGATTGTTTTACAAGGGATAGGTGCGAACAAATATTGTTTACGAGCCTGTCGGTTATAAGAGCGATAAGGTATATGAATATATATTTGATTAACTAAACTACTACAATCGAACTTACAATGACATACATTGAATAACAGCATAAGATCAAGGAGCAATCTTCTCATCTTCAGAGTGTGTAAGTTGAATTTACTAAGAAGTTTATCATAGGAGGACCTAGAACGAGGTCGTCAAATAAGATTTCTTTCTCTATTTCTAGGGGAGTCCACGGTGATCCATCTTCAGCCCTCTTAGAACTGCTCGACCCGGAACAAAACGCCAACTTCTTAGACCATTATTTGGATGTAGCGGTGGACTTATCGAAAGTTCTGTTTATCTGCACCGCGAATGTGGTGGAGCTCATCCCGGAGCCTCTGCGCGATCGGATGGAGCTCATTGATATGTCAGGTATGGTCACCATTTTTGCCCTTACTCTTATAGTTAATGGTCTAGCTTTTGTTGGTATTGCAGCACATTTCCCGTCATACTATAGGATGCACGGTATGAAGAGAGATGATAGAGTAAGCAAGATCCAATACCTAGCTGCTGGTTTTGTTCAGAATGGTTAGGCAAATTCGTTGTTACAATGAGGGGTTTTCACGGGCGTTTCAAATCATGCTTTCAGCGTTGGAAATAGATGGCGCTGTTCTGTTACGTAGCTGTGAAGTGTCAAAATAAAGTTAAATGTCAACATCAACAACGTGGATATATTTTCGTTTCGTGGTATTTATTTTTGCTTACATAAAAAAACATCACGAAATCACTAGCGCAGTCTCAAGAAGCAGACACAAACGGAATATCATGACTATAGCCACAGATTAGTTAGATAATAGCTTAGTACGCGTACACCACAGATAATACATTGACAATCTTATCAGGTACATTTGAGTCAGCGCCATCTATCGAACCAATTTGTACTACTTTTTTTTTTAAATCGAAGTTGGTAAGCCCTCTTTAAAAAAGTAACTGCCATTTTTTTTTGTCTGGATCAATTGCTTTCTAAATCAATATCAGAGCCCTGTGACCAGAGAATACGAATCTGTTGTCAGAATTGATAAAAGCGGCCGCCATTTTGAACTTTTTCGTTATTGGGCCGATTGATTTCAAAATCGATATCTAATAATAATAATAATAATAATAAATGCTGGACATTTCACACAACATTATCTAGCCCCAAGCTAAGCAGAGCTTGTGTTATGGGTACTAGATAACTGATATACTTAATACAATACATTACATAGATAAATTTTTTTTTTTTTTTTTTATACATAGAAAATACCCAGAACACCCGGAACAATTATCTGCAGATCGTACAAATATTTGTTCCGAGGCGGGAATCGAACCCGCAAATAAAATATAAATAAAATATAAATACCCGGAAATCGAAATATCTGTGGGTCCTAAATACGAATTTGTAATATATGTCAAATTGACATAATTTTGTTGTATAAAAAGTTTCCACCATGTTCAACTTTGTATTATAAAATGTGTTTTTTTACCACATTGCATAAAGATGGACTTTACTAAATAATATATTAGTAAATGCATAAATGATTATATAGTATTATGGTTCACTGTAGTCAGGATATAGCTTTTTAACTACCCACTTATTTATTCCCAGGTTACGTCGCAGAAGAGAAATTGGCCATCGCCCAGCAATACCTAGTCCCGACTGCTCGAACCAACTGTGGCCTTACAGAAGAACAGTTAGACCTTACTGCAGACTCTTTGAATTCTCTTGTCAAGTCATACTGCCGAGAATCCGGTGTTAGAAACCTGCAGAAACATATAGAAAAGGTACAAACAAGCTTTTTTTGTTTTGTCATTGCACGGCTTGTGCATTTCCCAAAGTAAAGTTTTTATAGTTTTGTAAGTTCCTTGCGTTTTATGCAATTTACAACGTTACATACTTCAAATTTGTCAAAGTCACAATCTAGTTGTGATTAGTAAAGTGGTAGTGCTCAGCGAGAGGCCCGTCATGGCCAAATTGTGTTATTTATTTATTTGATTATTATATTAAAACCATAATTATTAGGATCTGGGTTCTTTCTGTCGGCATTTTGAATTAAAAACTAAAGAAATAGTAACAGTTGTAATAGGATCAAAACGGAACAAACGCGCTGTTGTATTGCCCGCTAAACAGAAAAGGTAATTAAGCACAGCAGCGCCCTCCAATCCCACGACGGGTCTCTCACTGAACAGACTAGCAGTTTTACTAAATGGTGGCGGTTTCAGCTTAAACTTATAATCCGGCGAAAAGTCAAAATGAGCATACTAAATAATTATTTAGATGGCTATAGCCTTTCTCCTTACTAATAAACGTGGTATAACCCATGATCTACTTATTTATTGACGACCTCTGTGGCGCGGCGGGTGAAGGTTCGCCTGCGACGCAGGAGGTTGCGGGTTCGATTCCCGCCTCGGAACAAATATTTGTACGTTTTCTGCAGATATTTGTTCAGGGTGTTCTGGGTATTTTTCTATGTATAATAAAAAATATGTATATATGTAATGTATTGTATTAAGTGTATCAGGGATCTAGTACCCACAACACAAGCTCTGCTTAGTTTGGGGCTAGATAACGTTGTGTGAAATGTCCAGCATTTATTTATATTTATTTGTTTTCATTTTCTCACGAACAGATAGCGCGTAAAGTGGCCTACAAGATAGTCAAGCAAGAAGCTGACAGAATGACAGTGACTGACGATAACCTGTCCGAACTAGTCGGCAAGCCAACGTTCAAGCACGACCGGATGTACGATATAACACCGCCCGGAGTCGTTATGGGACTAGCTTGGACAGCTATGGGTATTAATAATTAATTATTTAGATTAAATATTTATTCAGTATTAGCAAGTTGAAGTGGCAATGGGCAGGTCATATAGCTCGAAGAACTGACAACCGTTGGGGAATAAAGGTTCTCGAGTGGCAACCACAAACCGGACGACGCGGTAGAGGTAGGCCCTCCAATCGATGGACTAAAGACATAAACATTTAACGACGATTTAATAAGACATTTGACGACCTCTGTGGCGCGACGGGCGAAGGTCCGCCTGCGACGCAGGAGGTTGCGGGTTCGATTCCCGCCTCGGAACAAATATTTGTACGATCTGCAGATATTTGTTCAGGGTGTTCTGGGTATTTTCTATGTATAATAAAAATATCTATCTATGTAATGTATTTTATTAAGTATATCAGTTATCTAGTACCCATAACACAAGCTCTGCTTAGCTTGGGGCTAGATAATATTGTGTGAAATGTCCAGCATTATTTATTTATTATTTATAAACGTCGCAGGAAGTCGTTGGATGGGGGCGGTCCAGGACCGTTCATCGTGGCATTCTAAAGGGGAGGCCTATGTCCAGCAGTGGACTTCTACAGGCTGATGTTGTTGATGAGAAACTTTCACTTGTCTTTTTTACGATCAGTAAATGTTTTTTTTATGTCCCCTGTGGCGCGGCGGGTGAGTAGCCGGCAAAGATGCGAGAGGTTGCGGGTTCGATTCCCGCTGCGAAACAAAATGATGATGTGCAAATAATATTTGTTCGGGGTGTTCTGGGTATTTTCTATGTATAATAAAAAATATCTATGTATGTAATTTATTGTATTAAGTATATCAGTTATCTAGTACCCATAACACAAGCTCTGCTTAGCTTGGGGCTAGATAATGTTGTGTGAAATATCCAGCATTTATTTATTTATTTAAATATTTGTTCCGGGTCTGGATGTTGTGGTACCATGGTACTTGTAGTTTCTGATACCCACGATACAGGGAATCCTAGTGTGGGATCATGACTATGTTATGTGACTGATGGGTGTTATTATGTTAAGTTTATTCTGTTCCAAGGTGGCAGTACACTATACATAGAGACAGCATACCGAAACACAGCGAATGATGAGAAAGGCATGGGTTCGATAGAGCTGACCGGCCATCTTGGTGACGTCATGAAGGAGTCCGCGAGGATAGCACTGACGGTAGCCAGGAACTTCCTCGCAAAACACATACCTAACAACCAATCACTGAATACTAGGTAAGTTTTGTTCCATTTTTGGACGTTGTGAACATTGTAACCGAAGGGGTCTTATCAGTGTGATCTATTCTGGCTGTGCCGTATAACTTCCTGTGAAATTACTATTATTTTTAACAGCTACCAATCTGCACCCCTATTCCCTAGCTGAAAGTCACACGGTGGCTAACATTTTGACAACTAAAATTACCATCAATTGACAATTCATAATGATAATTTTGTGCAATTGATGTTCGTTTTACATGTCAAAGGTTAGTCAGAATTTCAGTTAGGGAATAGGGAGGCTGGTCACTGGCTTACAAAAATAGACTCTAACTAACTAGCTTATTCATAATAATTTTTTAAACCTTTTTTTTTGTTAAAATAGCTTTTGTTTGTTATCTCTGATCTTCAAAGGTTGAAAAAATTATTATAAATAAGAGGGTTAAAGTTGAAAAAAAAAGCAAAAGTTCCCTTTGTTGCCCATGGTCCCTGTTCATCAGTCACAAATTAAAATAATGGCTTGTTTCCTCGCGATTTTTTTTATACAACTTGGTAAGCAAACAAGCTTACGGCCCACCTGACGGTAAGCAGTTACCGTAGCCTATGGACGACTGCAACACCAGAGGCATCACACGCGCTGCCGACCCTGAGACATAAAGATGAAAGTCTCATGTGCCTGTAATTTCACCGGCACCCGTACCCTTCAAACCGAAACACAGCAATGCGAGCACCACTGCTTGGCTGGCGGTAGAAATAGGTACGGTGGTAGTACTACCCCGGACGAACTCTTTCACAAGAAGTTCTTATACCGTTTTGAAGAGTGTATTGACTTCGTGTTTATTTGTTTACTTCCAGTCACCTTCACCTGCACGTGCCGGAAGGTGCGACGCCCAAGGACGGTCCGTCCGCCGGCTGCACGATCACCACGGCGCTGCTTTCCCTGGCTCTGCAGCGGCCTGTCCGCCAGCTCGCCATGACGGGCGAGATCTCGCTCACTGGCAAGGTGCTGCCCGTGGGTGGCATCAAGGAGAAGATCATAGCTGTGAGTATACCTACACTTCATTGTCTAAATACATACTAGAAGATCTTGGCCGTGACTATACGTAGACGCATTTAAAATATATAGTAAAATAATACGGTGTGTAAAAAGACAGCTCCCAAATACGGAAGGTACCGGTAAAGCTACCTATATCATAGCTATATAAAATAGTTTTCGCCTGAGAGGTGATTCATACCGGAGAAAACTTTTTTCGTTTCGGATCGTATTTGTCAGCCAGCAATGTACGCATTTATTCCGGCCGCGCAAGTTCAACGCCCCCGGTCAGCTGATCGCCTCGTAGGGCCAATATTTCTCATGTGGTTTTCATTGCTTTTTTTGCGGTTTTTATTTATTAACGTGTTTTTAATGATGGAAAATAGGTTTTTGTGTTCGTTTAACGATATTTTATGGATAATAAAGAAAACACGAAAAAAGCGGACCAAAAGTGAGCATTTTTTTTTCGTATTTTTTCAGATTAAATATTTTCAGAATCATGGTCTGAATGCACTGTTTCAGTTTTCGGGAGTAGTCTTTTTACGCCCGGTATAGTATAGTCTATATTTTTTATTATAAAAACGGATTTTCATATAACTTCAAAGAGCTTTTACATCAGAATAACATATAGTCTATAATAGACGTGCCAATCTAATATATAAAGTCCTGACTGACTGACTGACCGAGTGACAACGCACAGCCTAAACCGCTGGTCGTAGAGACTTTATATTTGGTAGGCCTTTTAAAGTGTAGGGGTGTACTAAGAAACTAATTAAGAAAGTTCGCCCTCTAAGCGATCCAAAAAGGGCTTTTACTGTAAAACAAAAATGCTCTTTATTTCGGAATCGATTCGGTAGTAGATGCTTGAAATTTCACATACAGATTCCTCAAATTAAATTAACAAACAAATGTTTCAGCGATTCCTGAAATTTTCGTGAAAACAGGCACCGAAACGTTTTCTTTGTGAAAAAAACACAGTACAGTTTACGTTTTGGCCTGATGATTTTAGTTTATTTCGATGCAGTAAAAGTTAGTTTCACGGAAGATTTCAATATTTTCAGGTTCTTAATTTTTACATTTTAACCTTGAGGTTAAAAGGTGACCCTCAAATTGAAAAACAGGGTTAAAGGAGGGTGTTAACACATCCAAAATTTATGCTGAGCTGAACGCTATTTTGGCACACATGAGCCGATTTATTTAAACTTCTAGTTTGTTTTAATTTAATGAAACTAACGTATGTTGCCTGGTATCGGCATTGTGTGTGGTTTTTGTGCTAAATAAACATTTTCTTTCTTTCTGACTATTGTATCATTTCGCCCAAACGTCCTACGTACCAAACGGGCGAGTTGGTACATTTAATTTCAGCAACTCTGAGAGTTTTCTATCTATTCCATCCAAGCGAATTAAACGTGTTGAGGTCTCCTATAGTCCTGCACGATAATTTTATATCTACCTATGTATTCCAGGCGAAACGCGTCGGAGTCACCTGCGTTATCCTCCCAGAAGAGAACCGCCGGGACTTCGACGACCTGCCCTCCTTCATCAGGGAGGACATCGACATACACTTCGTGAACGACTACGACGATGTATTCAAGATAGCATTCGAACAAGAACAGGTCTAGTTTTTTTTGTGCTAATTTGGATAGTACATTGAGATAATGTTGCAAATTGTTGTATTTACAGTAGCTATCGAATTTCCATGTATATTTATAATAGCTGGTAGTTAGATGTAGTGTAGGGGTGCTATTTTTGAAAGATCGAGTGTCAATAATATTGCTGTTTATTCGTCGATTTCCAAATTTCTATACATCTGAAACTCATTGATGACTAAAATTCTTATACCTTATTATTACTACTTATTAATCTCCTGAAAGCGGTGATTTGCGGCCTTTTTGATGATATTTAGTCAGTCAGTGACATTCAAAAATCGCACCCCAGGTAGGTAGTTAAGAAGGTACATTTCATGTTGTACTTATAATGTTGTTAACATAAATATAACATGGTGGGTCTGGTTGGTTTATTTGGCTACTTCACTTCACGACTTCAATTATAATAGTTGATTCTAAGAAAATCGCTTTCCTTAGGAATTGGTCAAAAAGTCTTACATTATCTTGTCAGTGCATATCTATACTAAACGTCGAAATCGGTTCAGTAGTTACGGCGTGATAGAGTAAGTAACAAAAATACAAACTTTCGTATTTACAATATACTAGCTGCGCCCCGCGGTTTCACCCGCGTGAATAATGATGAAAATTCTATGTGTTAATCCAGGGTACAAGGTATCGCCATTTCAAATTTCACTCAAATCCGTTCAGCCGTTTGAGCGTGAAAAAGTAACAAACATACTCTCAAACTTTCGCATTTATAATATTAGTATGATATGATGTATGCTAATAATTTATTAGAACCTTGTGTCAACGTTTTAAAATATACTTTTCCCGCCATTTTTTGTAATTTTTCAGATAATTGTTAATGTTGAGGGTAACGAGCAATACTTTATAATATTGTGATAAATCAATTATCTTTAAGTCCTTAACTAATATTAATTATAAGTGAAATGAATGACAATGGTTGATTGTTTGTCAGGCTTTCACGCCATAACGGCTGGGCCAATTTGTTACATAGATTAAAACCTAGATTTATAACTAGTGGTTCGCCCCGAATTGAGACTTCGCGCTGACACCTTTATCAGCCCAACTACTTAATTAAGTCATTTCCATATTTTCCATTATTATTTTCACCTCGAGGTAATTTCGTACACATCATCGAAATAACCTTTGAATAGGACTAAGCAACGGGGCGTACATACTACATACCTGTTAGTATATCAAGTACCTGACGAATTAATTGATAACTTCCTTTTGACGAAAACCATAGTTCTCCAACGTGATTCAAATTCCTAGAAATGGGAGGTCCACAATGGATGTTATATTGTTTTATAGAGTACAAGTTTCTAAATTCTTCAATTTTAGACTTTTCCGTGTTTGTGTCACAATAGCTGTAGTATATATAATAGTATACCTAATTTCAGCATTGCGGGATTACTGGAAGTACCCTAGAATTTTTGATTTTTACGTTTTTGTTTTTCCCTTATATCTCAAAAACTACATTGTCTAAATATTTATTAAAAACAGTTTTGGAATGTCCAACCAAAGCGCTTTCATTAGACACCCCACTTTATCTGACTGTCTCACTTTTATTTTTTTTACCCCCTCTTGGACCCCAATATCTCATCAACCCCATGACCGATATAGCTCATAACCTTACCTACAAATTGTACCAATACTATCTACCCCCATACTAAATTTCAGGAAGATCGGATTAACGGTTAGGAAGTTTTCATCGGACAAACATACATACTACACATATTGACTCAGCACATTGAGTTGACTGGCAACACATGCGTCTCGATCCAGAGGCTGAGGATCGGACCATCCACCTGCTGTGCCACTATGGTTAGAGGCTATTGGTGGCGCGCACCCGCCGCATCAGGGAGGCGACTCTTACGCCCCTTATGATCGAATTACCTTAAAAGCGAGATGCCAATGAGGGCATTATACCTAAACATGAGATTTGCCAAAAAAGCTGTTTACCCTAAACGTAAGATGCCAAATGAAGCAGTATGCCTAAAATGTGAAATTGACAAAGAAGCAGTTTGTCTAAAGTTGATGCCTACAAAACAAAATGCCTAAGTGGTTAAATGCCTACAAAGGTGAATGTCTAGGTGGTTAAAAGCCTATACAGGTAAATGTCTATTTACATAGTGGTTCGTTTTTTATGGTTTTTATTTTATCTATAAGCCCTTAAGTAATAATTATGCAGGCTACCTTCTATTCTGACTCATTTAACTGATGACTGTCTCATTCCAGTATAATTCGTATAATATCCTTCAAATACCTACTTCATAAAAAAGAATAACCACAATAACAGTAATTTTCAATAGAGATTAGCAAATATTATGAGACAATATTTTACTATGAAATCGACTTTATGGCTGCCAATTCTCTTGATATTTTAGGCTTTGCTAACAGTCAACTGACTTATTTGACTAACCGCTTCTAGGTCATACTGCTTCATTTGGCATCTTACGTTTAGGGTAAACAGCTTTTTTGGCAAATCTCATGTTTAGGTGTAATGCCTTCATTGGCATCTCGCGTTTAAGGTAATTCGATCATAAGGGTCTTACGCATGTAAATAGGTGTAAAAGCCGTCAAGTAGGCAAGTAGCTGACTAACACAGTTCCCTCAGAAGAAGAACTCGGGTGAAACCGGGGGCGACTGCTAGTTAAATCATATGTCTAAAATATATTTTTCTACAAATAAACCGCGGAACTACATGCATTTCCTAAGACTATGATAGAAGCTTTAATTATGGGGTGTTTGGACATCCTTACGGTTGTTCGAAGCACAAAGTTCGATTTTATTTCGATTGCCAATTTCCAAGATGGCGGCACGGCTTTAACGTTTCGAGCAAACCTAGGAATCCCCATGTTAATTGTTAGAATATAAATATTGACGGCTTGTTTGAGAGTTAGCTAGTAAAAATTGTATTTATGTAATGAATGTTTGGTGGTATTAGATACTTGTTACATTAAATTCTTATTATTATAGTTTGTTGTTTTAATGGAGCCGTTTTTACGTAGTACCTAAGTAATAACTTAAGTAGAGTTACAGAAATAGTAATATGTAAAAAGTAAGTCGCTTGGCAAGTATACTAACAATATCTAGTTACGGTTATTTGCCATCGTAAGCAATGCTCGTTTTCGTGGGTGGAACCACAGAGACTAGGCGCTATGTGTACGCTACGACCAGGCGCATCAGCTCTGCTATGCTTTTGCATGATTATTTAGTTAGTACAAGTTTTTGTATTGTAGAGTTAACGTAAAATGGATGTCAACGAGTGAACTAAATAAAAGTTTCCTTGCCCCAGATCGTGGACTGTGACGAAGACACCAGCGCCGCATTTTTGTAGAACTAACGGAGATGAAAGATATAGAATTGTTGATCTTAAAAGTTTTATTTTTATCAAATGTTATTAAACATCCTTTAGACATCCACTGCTGGATGTAGGAATATGGGAACAGCTTATTTTAGGGCCTATTCAACTGTTAATATAAATGTATTTTCTTTCCTTCTTTCTTTCTTATTTCTTGTTGTCGCATTGACCAAAATATTAGCTAGTAGTCTATGCAAAACTTTATGGCGCGGTCCTTTTCATTTTAGTCCTTATGAAAAGGACCGCTATAGTTATAGGGTGCTACCGGTATTAGATGCAGGTATGGCCTGAGCAATTCAGTTGTCCATAGGCTCTCAGCCAGCCAATCTGCCGATTGAGGAAGCAATTATTATAAATTAAAATTTGCAATGCATAAGGTAGCAGCAGTCATAATATAATCTACTTTCTAAGAGCTTTCCTACCATCTTCAAGTAACTGTATCAATACTGGGTAAACCTCATCGTAGGAAGTGATCTGATTCAGTCTGACATGATTCTGGTAGCGCTGCAAAGCACCAGCAACAAATTCTAGTCTTTCCTTCTCATTTCTGTGAGAATCCAGCCATTGCATTAGCTTCAGATTGTTCCAACCAGCACAAGTGTGCGGCGCTAATAGGTGCTGCCCTCCATAGGCGAACAAAAACATCATCACCAAAGAGTACGGCAAACACGCGCCTTCTGACTGGCTCCTTGCAGTCTCCTGAGGAGACTTTTCTAACAACAAATGCAGCGCTTTCAACTGCCTATAGTGATCTCCCAACTCAGTTATATCGCTGACCAAGGGAGATAGAGCAATCTCCAAGTGCTTACAGTCTATCTGAAGCTTTACTCTGCCAAATCGACTCAAAGGTCGCACATTACAAATGTGCTGGATGAACCTCTCGATGCAAGCTCGAGCTATGGTCGAACAGCATTCATTCAGAGCGGGTTTTTCAGTGAACATCGACAGGTAAATGTCTTTGCATCGGGATACAAACTGTTGCAGTTCCTTCATGTATGGAGAGCAAGACAATGACTTGCCAGCAGGGTCATCAGCTCTGATTAAGTCTGGTTCGTCATGCATTGTCATCAAAATAATGAAGAGGGAGTTCTTGATTGATTCTGCAAACATTTGCAGCACTGGCATGCTGGATATATCTTTCAAGCTGTTTTGAACTATCTGGATGCTCTCTGAAGGCAACATGGAGTTCATGTTAACAAGCACCCGTTTGATTTGTGATGAGAAATAGTATAGAGAATTGCAAAGCTCTGCATTTTTCTGCTGTGTGCTGTTTGGTGGTTCAATAATCTGGGAGACATCACTGTCCAAGGACAGCCTCTGCTCGGCTTCCACATTCATTTGCTTTATGGATTTGGCAACACTGTTGGCTAAACTAATACTCAGTTGTTTGTCACCGAGTGAAATGCTTAGTGCCTCTGCTATGACCCTGACAGCATTATCCACCTGGTCCATTGTGGGAACCTGACTCAAATGCCACATGCTCCTGACAGGTTCCAAAAGCTTTCCCAAAGATTTAGACAGAAATGAGTTTTCCCATTTTGTCAGACAAGAGCGATTCATCTCCAAGTCTTTGCATTTTAGTCGAGAGAGGAGATCATTGAAGCATTTTAGGAGTTTCGGATAGTCAATCTCGATGGACTGGTTGACCATTGTAGGACCCTTCTCCAGTTCACTACTGAAGATGACCGATAAATCATACCAAAATGTTTTTGCAATATTCTTGAAGTTTCCAATGGCGTGGAGCTCATTCACTACATTTTGCAGCATTATCACTTTAGCACAGCTGTTATAAAGTTCGACTTTGAAAAGCTTCTCTATGTTATCCCAAAGCTTGATTTTGAAATCTTGCGAGTTCATTATGTTTGCTTTACCAGGAGCAACACGGCCAGAGCTAGATTTCTTAATTTCAATTTGCACTATTTGCACATCCAAAGCAACACTTATCTCTGTTCTTAGGTCATTCAAAATGGTATTCACAGAGTTCTTGATTTGCTCATCAGTACATTGCAGGTTGTGAAAAACTTTAAAACATTGAAGGAGCTTGATTTTATCTTTGTTCAATAAACTGGACTGCAAAAGTTCAGTGGAATTTTTTAGCAGAAGTTTCCTTCTAGTGTCCACTTCTATCAGTACATCTTTCAAAAGTTCAATTCCTTCAAAATCGTAGTCGCTGATAAGTTCGTTCAACTCAAAGAGTAACATGGCTTCTTTGGAAGGGTTGTCTTTTACGTTTTTTAGTTTGTTCCATAGATTTAATATTTTAGCCATATGCCTGAGCAAATTACAAGTGCTTTGGACTCTCTCGAGCATCAGTGTCTGGTTTTCAAGAGCGGAATAGGGCGTGTGAACACGATCCTTTAGCTTTTCGGCGCCACGTAACAAATTTTGTACCTGAGTTTGCACGGACTCCAGGCTGGCCTCTAGATCAGTGATATGGCTCGCCTGCGTAAGTAGATCGTTATGCTTGGCCAGTACTTGCTTTTCCAAGCTTTTGCCGAGTTTCTCGATGCCTTGAGCCAGCTTGTTGACTTGATCTGTTACCGATAAGTTCTCGTTAACCAGAGGCTTGACTGTTTCCTCAAGGAATTTACTATAGAACTCATCGTTTTCTATTTCAATACACACATCTTTTGCATCCATTTTCACAACTTAAATATTATCACACCACACAGCTCTGATTGAGAAGATAATATTTATTGTACGCGTATGTAAGTAAATAAAGTTATTTTTTTTTGGCCCTTTGTCGTGATGCAATATTGCCAATGTCATTTCGAGATTTTCAATTTAGACTTTTCTTAAATACTGTCACTGTCACCGGTGACGCGCGACTTTTGTTTTATTCCTCCACGGCGACGTCATTCTTCTGAGGGTGGGACTGTACCATAGAGAGTTTCTGTACGCTTGCGATGCGATTTTCGAATTTAGTTGCGTAATCTGCGGCCATGACTTGAGATTAGGCGCCAATTTCAAATTATGTACCAGAAGTTACCGACTTACCGTACGTTTTGTCGAATTTTGGCAATGTTCTTAAAATTACCGTACCTATGTATTCGTATCTACTACGATCGATTACCGTACAAAGCTTGAAAATACCGTACAAATATGGTAATTACCGTACGTCTGTCATGTTAATAGCAATCAATGTTAGTAGCTGTCATGTTAATGGCGTCGCCGTGTTTTTACCATGGATATATTAGTATATACCTACCTACCTAAAAGTTTTTGTGTCCTCTTTGCATTCATAACATATATATAATATGTATCATAATAATATGCATATGCCGCAACTGGCCGGAAGGAAGTTGCAGAAAGTTGCCGTTACGTAACGCAGAATTAATTTCCAACAGTTCGCATCTTTTAGAAAAAAACCAGCCAGGGTTCCGTATTATTATCTATAAAAACGGCACAAAAATCACGTTTGTTGTATGGGAGCCCCCTTAAATATTGATTTTATTGTTTTTTAGTATTTGGCGATAAAGCGGCAACATAATTACCTACATAATCTGTGAAAATTTAATAAATTAAAACAAAAATATATAATTGTTAGTTTTAACAATTACTTGTTTCAGGATACAGTAAACAATTTTTTGTAAGATTTAATGTATTTTCTGTTACTTGGTAGGGCTCAGAGCAATAATCTGAGGTCCCTACATGCAAACAATTTATCCAGAGATAAGACACAGTTAAATTCTTCAACCTACATCCATTAGGTACGTACAATACCTACTTGAGAGAAATGGAAAAATTTTGGGAGTCTACCTTCTCAGGCAAGTATACTACTAATTTACAAAAAAAAAACAATAGATTTTCTATCGATTTTATTTTATTTCAAATAGCACACCGTCTTGTGCTACCGTTGTTAAATGATTAAAATTCATACATAAAATACCAACTAGGTAGTTAAACCAAGTCTTGTGCACTAGCTTCGAAGTTTCACCTAAAATACATAAAAAAGTTTACTTAGTTACAAATATTGTATGCTACTTACATAATTTTCTCAACAAATACGCGAACTGCAAAGCTTCATAACTTAAATCGATTTCGTAATAAAACTATGGCTACATAAATGAAAATGACATGGCAGAATGATTTAATATCATTCTATACTAATTAGTGATGTGATTACATTCATAATTTTCACTTCATGGATGCATTTAAAATACAAAAAAAAACAATGTTTGCCTTCGATTTAGTGGCGTTGCAGTGTTTTAAATTACAACTAAGTATTCACAAATTGAACTTGCACAACAAATTAAAAATAGTAAGCATAAAATCATAGTAAGCATAATTTCTATTTAGCATTCTCTAAAACTAAACAGCGCTAACAATAAAGCACTCCTTTTAATTATAGTCTATTAGAAAAGGACATATTTCGGCACGGAAGTTTTAGAGAATTGCTGCACAGAATCGGGTTAATCGTTTACATAAAATATTTAAAAAAACCTTTGTATAAAAACTCCTCGATTATCGTTCGATTTGACTTGACTATTGTGAAATAAGCAAGTTGGTATACAGTTTAAAAATGTATTAAAATTAAACATCCCTTCAAAATAGTTCTTAAAAATCAATTACTTACTTATTACATCAATAAAAAACCCAGACAGGCAAAATTTATTTCATAGTTAATTAAAGTTTTAAATAAATTTAGTTATGATTAACACAAAACATATTACTAATCTATCAATGCAATATCTACATAGTCAGCAGTTTTTACAAATAAGAACTTGTCCCGTACAATGTGATACAGATGCAAACAGGAAATGCGGCCGGGGGACTAGACAAACGTTAGCGAATACTGCGATGACTTAGAAAATTTATGGTGATCGTTTAGCGATCAACAGAATGCTAGCTCAATGCACAAGTTTGCACAACCAGAGGCCAATTCTCGTGCTTTAGAGAATTAAATTCCTCGAATTCAACATACTTAATATCGAAGCAAGATGGCGAACGTCGAATAAAATCTTAATTTGTAATTCTCGTGATGTCACTAATATACAAAAGTCGACCAAAACCTTTCGATATGCAAAGAGTGGTTCAGATCGTTCGACATGGCATGACGAACGAGAAGTCAAATGAATTTAGTAGGTAGGTACTTACTTACTAAACTCCCATTTAAAAATATAGGAATAAAAAAAAAGTAGAATGAAAGCAGTCCTTAAGAAGCAGTTTCTTTAGCTTCTGACATTCAATTTTTGATTATGGCGAAGCGGGACAAAAACTACGCATTTATGGTGTTGTTCGAGTTTCTTTTTGTTTGTTTTTTCTGGAGTAATTTACCAACCTACTTATTATTTACCAATCTCGGATTATGGATAGAGACAGCATATTGGGAATGGCTGTAAGTCCTTCACTCCTAATACACTTCCTAACCACTTGGGTAGCAAAAAATTAAAGGCCTAGTTACGGCCGGGTCAACAAGTTATAAGATTTGTTTCTTCGAAGTCTACTTAGTCTAGCGCCCCTGATCACTAGAGATTGAAAGCCTTAGTAATACAAATTTATCTGCAGTAGAAAAGCTAATGACAGCTACCTACTTTATAAAAGTTTCAACAACTATCATATATAATATATAACAAATTGTGGGTCACACAGGGTAGCAGGTACACATATTTTTGATAATGATTAAATTGAAGCCATTTATAGTGCAACATAACAGAACCGAAAAGTTCAGCTAGTGCTTTGAGAATCACAGCGTGATATCAACGAAGTCTCTTCTTATTGAAACAACTGGAAAGTATGTTTCCAAATCATGTGGCAAAAGATTATTTTAGAATTTGATATGACTTGAACGATAAAGGAAAATGTACCTACTAAAAGTGTACTGTTTAACAATAGCACCTCGAGAGTATCGTTTTCATACTACTACAGAATTGATTGAAGGTATTTGAAGGCAATGATAATAAAAATTAATGAATTGGTGACGTTGTTCCATAATTTTAGAAAATAAATGTAAGCAATAATTTTCGTGACCATATCACTAAACAGCTTCAAAGAACTTTTTTAGACGTTATGTTTTATGATGTACGTACATTTAAAGAAATTCTAGTGTCAGCTTAAACTAATCTATCTAAGATTTGACTGATTACAATGAGACCACATTCATTACTACTCTATTGTGTTGAAATAAGAATTATCCCTGAATAACACGTTGATTTATATTGACATATCCACCAATATTTTGAAGCATTCACGGGATTTAATAATATTTCATGCATTCTTTCTGATTGTTGGTAGTACGAATTCATCCGGTAGATTTTCAATTGTTCACCTATGTGAACAAGTCGGTTTTTCTCGATAGTTTCTCTACCGGAACTTATTTCGAGTGGGTAATTCTGGGACAAAATAGGTAATCTGTGTAGCAGTCATACCATATCACCCTTGAAATTAGTTTTGTCTGGGCCTGGCAAAAATGTTCCCAATTGTTCACCTAGGTGGACTACTGGGTGAACAAGTAAGAATCTACAATTCACCCCGCTATATCCAGTCCTTCTATTCTATCCATACAATTTAAAGGTAATATGTACAGAGGATGATAACACCAGCTGTGAAGAGTCTAACTGCCTTGATACAAGATACGACGTAAAGAAACTATGATATTTGTATCATAGATTAATAAAAACATGCTTATGGCACGTGATTAAATTACTGTGCAATCAGAAAAGTTGCACTAATTCCATGGTGTTTAGAATAGACTTGATACTGCAAGATATGAGGGTTCTGTACCTCAAAAAGTATGAAAAGAACCAATAAAGGCTCACTTTGTTGCCAGACTCTCCATCAAACCCCTTTTCGAAATTATGATTTCATTGCAGCCTTGCATTCAGTATAAGCATTAGATATAGTCCTATCTAGCTTCACAAACATATTTTCAAGTCCATGACACAAATACCAACTAATCTAAGTCTCATGCTTGTCAATGCGAATAGTGTAGAAAGAAAAATATAAACGCTTATTCGGCAAGTTTTCAATACGATTTGTACTATTCTTTTCTAATGACATTATCATTCAATATTTTCCACATTGCGCACTGACAAGCACATCATTCATACTCACCCACCAACACACACTAACTTATCACCTGACAGTATTATCTTAATCACAAGTTTGAGTGTAAACCATATTTTTAAGCTGGTAATATTATATGGTATATATTATTGGTACGTTTCTGAATCCAAATGGCATTCTAGATACTCAAAGTGACCGTTTGTAGTCAATTTGAAAGAGCAGCCAGTTATCTTTCACTGTCACACCACTGTCACTGTTGCTAGGCTCTTGGTGCAGCCATTTAGCCTACACCAAGAGTAGTAGAACAAGAGACCGTTTGTAGTTTCAAATTGACTACAAACGGTCATTTTGAGTATCTAGAATGCCATGAGGACTAAAAAAAGTGCCTGCAATGTGTCAGATAGTAAATACTGTTAACAGTGTCTTCCCATTATACAAAGGTAAAAAAGACTATGTTTTTGCCCGATTGCCGATGAAGGGTTATATTTATCGCGCGTATCAATGTGGCTATGTGGGTTTTTTTATTACATCGTAGTAACCCTACGAGTCGATGGATTTTAATGAAGAAGGTGTTATTTATAAGACTCTGAATGACATAGCTGTAATATTGTCCCACATGTAAACTTTTTTTGCTCCCAAACACATCGATATGGATATTAAAAGAAAGGTCGTGTTGAGACGATTTTATAAAGGTAGTTAGTTTAAGTTTATTAAGGTATTATATTTGTAGAACTAATCCGGAAGACGGGTTTCTCAATTTTTTAAATGATTACTTGTCTATCTAAGCATACTGTCAGGCGATCCTATCATCTCAATCTACAGGCCAATCTACAACAAGATGCAATTAAACTTCCTTCTCGTGCCTAGCTTGTTTCCGCGGCGGTATTTCTTGCCGCGGCTCTCCTTGTCTTTACGGATCTCCCGCACAAGGGTGTAGAAAGCGTCGTCCACGCCCATGCGAGTCTTGGCTGACGTCTCTACGAAGGGCACGCCGTAACTTCGAGCCACCTGGAATTGAAGAAGAGTGTGTTACAAAGGATATTGGATACTACGTAGTAAACTAGATAGTGCACTCGCCAGAGAACTCGTCAGAGGTGTGGTAAGGGGAAGCATGTTACATTAGTGGTTCTTTTTTGGATGGTCCACTCGCGGTCAGAGGTGTGGTAAGGGGGAACGTGTCAGATTACAGTGGCGGATGGTACACTCGCGGTCAGGGGTGTGGGTGAGGGGGAGCGTGTCAGATTACTCATTCTCTCTCCTACTAATAGGGTAAATCAGGACGAGTGAAATTGACGTCAGATTGAAGTCCTCCCGCAACAGCCGCGCGTGAATGTTTATTGTGTTATTGGTGCTATTCTGTGGCAATCCTTCTATGATAAATCCATGAGCAATACAGGCTTTTCACAAAGATACTACTAAGACAACGTCCTCGGCGCAACGAGTAGCCAGATGTGACGCGAGAACAGGTGCGTTTTCGATTTCAGCTGCGTGACAAATATTTGCATGACCTCTTAAATATTCTAAAGTTCTAGTTTTTAATACTTTGAATCTTGTGGTTCCTTCCATGGTACTCGTAGTATGGGACTGTTGGTATGTGGTGTTATTAATAGCATTTGCCCGCGGCTCTTTCCACGTGGAACCTGAGACTAATTACTTAGGTATTTTTCACACTAAAATCTCCCTCGATAAATACTCTATATCATCACTACAAGCCTGTTTACGTCCACTGCTGAACGAGGCCTCCCCTATTGTAAACAATGGGGGGATTTGCCATAATCAATACGCTTGGCAGGATTCTGTGATCGCAGTTTGGTGTAAAGTACTCTAGTGGATGCTGCTGCCCACCCCCTGGTGCAATCGCTTAGTACATCCGCGGGAGGAGACGGAGGGGGTATATTCTTATGTCGGACACACCACGGCACTCTATATACACAGGAGTTAAAACCAAATTTTAATCCGTCCACTTAAAATCGAGTCATAAGTGTACAGACAGACTTTGTATTTTATATTCTTGAATTCCTGATTCAAGGCTTGGTATATTCAAGGGTGGATTGGGACCACCCTTGATATATCTAGCCTTGAATATGAACAGAGCTTTACTATAAGACAAAGTAGGGTACTATCTAATGATTTCAGACTACAATGACTAATGCCATTGTAGTAACTGCTAATATAGGATATAGTCATTTTGTATTATTTCCTCTATTAAAATTAGATATTCTGCAACTAGTTTGTTTCGTTTTAGAAAATGACTTATATAAATAAATACATAAAATTACATTTATCATCAATCTTCTACTATCATTCTCGGCCTCTGCGGTTTTAGTTTCTATTCTTACATTAAGTTGTTGGTTAATCTATTTTCTGATAGTTCCTAAGGCACTTTTTCTATGTACTCATCTATGTACCATCAGATCAGTGTTTATTGCCCTGATTCTTATAGGCTTGGCCACATTTTAAAAGGAGTAATTTTAGTTTACAAGACGATTCAAAATATTCAAGTGATTTTATTTGAATCAAATACTTTTGACTTTGACACAGTCCACTGGTGTAATACCTTAGTCGACTTTTACGATTATCTACAGAATGCGATGGAGAGTCTATCTATTGTTAGGGACACACTAACAATGCGCCTATACGCAACAGGCGCTCGCGCTTTTAAATGGTTTTATGCAAGAGTTCCAGCGTGATGACATATTTAACGAGTCTAAATTCTATATTTGTGTTCCTTAGTATTTTTTTTATACTACTTGGCAAGCAAACAAGTATACGGCCCACCTGATGGAATATAGTTAACGTAGCCTATTGACGCCTGCAACACCAGAGGCATTACACGCGTTGCCGACCCTGAGACATAAAGATTAAAAGTCTCATGTGCCTGTAATTTCACCGGCACCCGTACCCTTTAAACCGAAACACAGCAATGCAAGCACTACTGCTTGGGGACAGAAATAGGTACGGTGGTAGTACTTCCCCGGACAAACTCTTTCACAAGAGGTTCTACTACTAACAAGGTATATTAATTAGAATTTATTAGAGTATATTTAAGTTTTATATAAGTCTTGTTTTTCTTTGTTCTATGTTAGTTAAGGCAGTTTGCGCTTTGGTCAAAACTGTGTGTGTGTGGTGCAACCTGTTTAGTTTAATAAATAAATAAACACCACAGGTTTACATGGTATCTTAGGCAAAACTCCAGATGTGGGATCTTAAGATGTGGATTTTCTAGTACTTTTATACAGACCTCATTGCTTGCTTCAAATCCAATCGGGATGAAAACATTGAAACATGATGCATGTTGAAATACACAATTTTTATACATTAAGAAATTAATTGTTTTGTGATAATAATAGACTTCCCACATTATGGAAACAGTTCATAATATTTCTGTATTTAATTTTGTGTGAAAGTTTTGAAACAATGCTTTGGTTTTAACGGAACATATAATGCAGTGTCACATTAATCTTTGCCCCCAAAATAAAAGAAAACCTCCGATTCTATTTCATTCATTCACCATGTTACAGGTTGAGGTGTTCCTGCAAAATGCTTTGTGACAAAATTTGAGACACAGAGACTCCGTTTATGCACATATCTATGATTTTTGTGCAAGGACATGCCAGCTCTCCAACATACACCATATTCATCATATTTTTTTTAAAACACCTTTGATACTTGACCAGGATTTGAGCTCACTACCTTAGGATCGGATGTCACTAGCCATTCCCTTAACTATTGAGCATTACTGTGCGCCCTCCACTCGGTGGACTAAAGCCATTATAAAGGTTGCAGGAAGTCAGTGAATGGAGTTGTGTCATCGCAACACACCAACTGAGGTTGCAGCGCTGACACAGCGCAGCCGCCACACCCATGTGACAGCACCCTATGTAGAATCTAACTATTTCCTCAAAAGTGTAAACCATAATCTAACAGTTAGATTATGGTTTACACTTTTTTACTATGAATATTATATATCTTTATTTACAGGAAGAATAATACAAGTATATTAATATATAAGACGATACAGAATGATCCTTGTGATTTCAATGAATACAATTCTTTTGATTTGATTTGATTACAAATCTGAACAAGAGTTACTAATATCTAAGTACAAGGTTACAGCGAACTAAAAAGCCAGTCATGAGTGAAAAAAATGAAGGAACTATTGAATTACTAGGTATGTTAAGGTTATTCTGACCTACACATACTTACGCAACAGATCAATTACTCTTTACTGCTCTTTTACTTTAAAAACTTGAATATGGTTTACTAGTGTCTACCCAAGGCTTTGCTTGCATACCAGGATAAAAAATAAAAATAATCTTGTGTACCTTTCACAGAAAAAAAAAAATATATATCTTGTGATTTAGTAACAAACAAACATCTTAACTTTTTAATTTTAGTAGGATTAGATCATATGCACTGATAATGAATACATATTGCTTTCATATTGAATTGCAAAAGTTACTTCTGACACTAAAAACCATCAGACAAAAACATCTGTTGTGTTGCATTCTATTTTAGGCTCATGGAGTGTTATGTAAACAAGAGGTAGGTACTGACCTCGCGCGCCTGTGCCATGTCCACCGCCCACGCCTGCAGGTCACACTTGTTACCAACCAGCACCATAGGGACCTCTTCCGCGTCCTTCACTCGCTTGATCTGTTCCCGATACGAGCCGATATCCTCAAAACTCTTCGCACTGTTCACAGCGAACACCAGCAGGAACCCTTCCCCAGTTCGCATGTACTGGTCGCGCATCGCGGAGTACTCTTCTTGTCCAGCAGTGTCAAGTATATCCAGCAAACACGTCTCGCCGTCTATCACCACTTGTTTACGGTACGAATCTTCGATCGTCGGATCGTACTCGTCCACGAAATGATTCTGAATCAGTTGTATAGTCAATGCGGACTTGCCGACGCCTCCGGCGCCGACCACCACTAGTTTGTACTCCGTCATCTTACGAGATATGCAATTTATTTTACCACACGACAGTTTCACTGATGTATGTAACGCCCGGGTCGCGCCACACCTTGGATTACTCAGAACGGCATGGCGGTCGCGAGTTATGTTATTGCACTCACTGTACCCGAAATACGGCTAATTAATCATTAATTTATTATTGGGCGAATGCAATAAATAACAATGAGGCGGTTCACTCACCCTTTTGACGAAGTGCGAGTGCGTTCAGAAACTAACTTTGACATCGATGAGTCATCGATTATTCATACTTTTCATTGTTTTTAACGTATGCTCTACAAAAATGTATTATAGAAAAAATATTTGATTGAAAGTCATAAATAGATTTCAAACACTGGGTAACATAAAATATACCACACAAGGGAAAAATTATTTGTTATAGTTTCGGAACGTACTTCGAAACTTTGCACTTTCTATTAACGTCCGTCATTCACGCACTTTTTCAGTGTCAGTCAGTGTCACTTAGCTTAGAACATTTCTAAGCTGCACAGTTTTTGACGACAGATGGCGCTTTCGATCATTTTCCCCATTTTAATTGCATAAAAATTTAGCTAGATGTCAGTGAATGCCTAGAACTAGTCTTGGAATAATGACTAGGCGCTCTAGTCATTATTCTAAGGTACCTACATCATTCTTCCGTGGGTACCTACTAGTTATGTTCCTTGCTCCAAGAGTACTAGAGAGCGCTGCAAAGGGGTAGACGTAGACCTCAGAATTGCTTTAATCATTATTCCGAGGGGTAGACGCTCAGAATAATAACTAAAGCAAGGTAGAAATTTTTCTTGTGTGTCAACTTTGCTGTTGTGGCTCGATGTCTTAAGAGGGCACTATACCTATTACCTACTACAGTTTATGCTCCCTCTATAACGCAAGCGATAACCCGCGCGCCATCTCGCTCGCGCTAGCGAAAGTCATGCACAAAAATGTAGTTTTATGTTTATTAGTGCGAAAATAAAGTGTTTATCAAAAAACTGGTTTTAGCATTAGAATAAATAGTTATCACCTACTTGTTGTTGTAAAATTTATCTTATAACACCGTAGGGTTTCCGAGATCTCTTTCAAAACGTGTGCGAAACAAGGATTTTTCATTAAATAAAACTATCGAGGTTTTTTTTACATATCGTGTTTTCAACTTTACACAATAAATGCAATTATATCAAATTTTCATATTCCAAAATATTAAACTCGTAGAACCCGTAGATACTGAGTTCTAGATAGATTTTGTTGGGCAAAATCACATATTACGCCTTCTTAAGGGGATTTCAGAAATAACCCGGCATTTTACAGTGACCTACGTCTGTTTTTGGTTGACCGTATATAGGTAGGGTAGACCGGGGGCAATAGTAACATTGACGATCTCTACATGTAGACAAGCTATGAATGTGTGCGAACGTAAGGCCAAGCGTATTGCAAGTCCCCACCTGCACACCACTTGGCGGCGCGCTCGCTGTGAAACCGACTCTGGCACGAGCAATTTTCATTTTTCACACCACCGTCGTAAGTTTTTTCACTTGATCAATTGGTCTTTAACTCAGTTATCACAGAATTTCTTGCAAAACTATTGCCATCACAAGTTTAATTAGATATCAGACTTACAATTGCGAATAGCTTATGGCTAAGTGTCAAGAGAAAACTAGAGATTTCTAAACAATATCTACTCGGGGTCGATTATACCAGCACTGATGGGGTTAAATGTAACGTTACAATTGACCCGGTGGTACAATTGACCCCAAAACCATAACTAAGTAATTTTTCACTATTTTCATAATTGTTCACACCCTGAACCAACACTTCGAGTTATGACGAATATATCTCCGCCGAAAGATCACAACATTTGGACCCCTCTGAACCGTCAACATCAAAAGCCAATTAATTCCTCCCATTGCATTTAATGAGGGAGGCCTCGTCCAGCAGTGAACGTCTGAAGGCTGCTGATGATGATGATTTTACGGGGGGCAATTGTACCAGGGGTCAATTGTAACTCCATACAATAACTTTTTTTTACCATATTTTGTTTTCTTCTATATCATCTTTATAGAAGCAATATTTGAGCCAAAGTGGTTAATTAGTACCTTTAAAGGGACTGCCAAAAGGGACTAGTGGGAATGAATCATAAAAAGATATCAACAATTTGTTTTTTTTTTATTTTTTTTTATTTAATGTTTAAAGGTGTAGAAAATCGTATTTTTTATTTCGTTACACCTATTGTGTTGATTTCTTAGAATTACTGTGAATATTTGGTTCCCAATTTTAAATACTCGTTGCTTAATAATTTGGCAATAAATTTACGATAGTGTATCTACTATCTATCAATTATTTCTTTGTACGTTTTTACTGACCTATGAAGTTTTGGTACAATTGACCCGGAGTAGGGGTGAATTGTAACACTAGACCACATCTGATTCTACCTCAAATTTCACTTTGTTCTGTAACCTGTAGGTTGACATCAAACATAAAATCTTGTAGGTATTGAATGTAGGTTCCTAAATACATATTCATTTTTTAAAAAATCAAAGTAATCTTATAGTTGTCGATCAAAAACCAAAAAGTGTTACTATTGCCCCCGGTCTACCCTACCTATTACGCATAAGCAAGGCTCTCGCACACAGTAATAATAATCGTTCATTGGTTCAGATAAATAAAACCTACATGAAATTACAATATGGAGTTTTGGGTAGCAGCTCCCACGGTAGAATTCCCCGTGTTGTGGGTAGCTAGGCTCTTCCAGAAATATAGGCACAGGAAATGTAAAATACCAGCCGGAAATTTCGCAATGCGCTAATTCGCTACCTATTATGTGTTTTTGTGTGTTGTGTACCAAACAACTGAGTTCCGCATGCAATGTATTTTGTTTTTTTTTGGAATAAATAACTATGAACTATTCTTACTATATACTATATACTATTACTATTACTATTACTATATACTTTTCAATAAAAAGTTTGTGGATAAACTTAAAAAGGTTGTAGAAGTAGTGAGTCAGTTTGTAAAACAGGTAGTTATTTAGGCAGTTTATTTATATCTTATTCATATCTCGATGGAGTAAAGATCGTAGGAAGTCATCAGTGAATGGAAGCGGTTTAAGACCGTTCATCGTGTTATTCTATTTGGGAGGCGAGGCCTATTTCGAGCAATGGCCTTCTACAAGATGATGATGATGCTGAGTTTATTCATTCATGATATCTTTGCTACGACACGCTCTACGCTGTGCCTTCGTAGCCTTCGTAGCTCAGTTCGCAATGGGATTCGGCGTAGCCTGCGCGCTACGTGTCGCTCTTTCAAGTATAATACCGCGATCTCGCGTATAACTATTTGCATTATAACACAATTAAATAAGTTATTCAAGATAAAGAATAAAGTTGTGAGTACATTAATAATAAAATATAAAACTAGGAAAGTCATTAATTTCAACTAGCTGACAAATTGTCTCAACTTATCGAAAATAATACATCAATTACTAAATATAGTAAATAGTGTTTATCAAATAAATGCTTTGAATAAATGTGATCAAAATGTTAAGTGCTTACGAAGATGATATAGACGAAGTGGTAACGCCACAGACAAACCAAAAGTTCTGGGACTACTTCGATGTGGCATCTGCGTTGCCAAACGTGACATGCTGCCCCGAGGTGGTACCCAGAGACCAGGGGGCCGTGCTGGCGACGTATGGAGTATTGTTGGTGGTGGGCGGAGTGGGGAATGTGGCTGTGCTGGTCGCGCTGACGAGACAGCGGCGGAGGCGGTCGCGTGTTGACCTGCTGATGACGCATCTAGCGCTAGCTGATGTGGCCGTCACTTGTGGAGTAATTCCTTTGGAGGTAAGGCCGGTGGTCCTGACTGACTACCTGGGGTCCTGCGATTCATAGGAATCTGTGGCGATGTCAGAAGATGTGTTCCTCTTAATTACAATTTCTTCATTATCATCATCATCATCAGCCTGTAGAAGTCCACTGCTGGACATAATAGGCCTCCACATAGAATGCCATGACGAACGGTTTTGCGCCGCCGCCATCCACCGACTTCCTTGCAACCTTTAAAAAGTCCTTGGTCCATCGAAGCCTTCCTAAACTGCGTCGTCCCTGGCCATTGCTAATTTAACTTTTGGTTGATGAAGAAGAAGAATGAAATCGGTTAAGTATGTATTAATTAATTACCTATTACTATTATTTCACTAATTTATTTTAAATCTCGTTAAAAAAATTTTTTTTTTACTATTAAGTACTATCTATAAAAACATAATAGAATAAAAAAACACTATAGTAAATAATATAAATCAAAACAGACAACCTCCGGCCGCGGAGCAAGGCCCAAGCGGTCGGAGGCTAGGGCTGCAGAGAGAGGAACCTCCTGACTATGCGAGCCGAGTCCAGGAGTACAGCCTTCTGAATCTGACCCTTGATCCAAACATTTAGTGTAACCTCTTAAGGTGTTGGTCAAAGCTCTTCGCTATCAGTACATTCACTGAAACAACTATCGGGACGATAATCGTTGAATCCACATCCGTTTTTTTTTTTTTTTCAAATTCAAATTCAAATTCAATTCTTTATTGCATCATAATTAGGTAGATAAGAGTAATGTCATGAGTAATAAACTTATTCTACTTAGGTGGTAGGTGTCATAATTATGTACCCCAGTATGGGTATCGCAATTTTAACTTAAAAATAGTAGGTAAGTAAATAAAAAAAAATAAAAAATGTCAAACAAGTACAGTAAAAAAAAAACACAATTAAAATTAAAATTAAAAATGAAACAAATGTCTTGTCATTAAAAAACTCGTCAAGGCAATAAACTTTTTTTATCAATACATTTTTAATAATTCTTATAAATAATGTCAAGATTGTGGTCGGTCATCCAGCTGTGAATAGAAAATGTCAACAATTTTATTGTCTAAATTAATGTCTATCATCAGTAAAAAGAATACAAGAATCGTTAATTATTTTTGGAAGGTCATTTATTTATATTAAAAAAAGAATACATCCTAAGAAACTCCCTTGTGGGATAGAATTATTTGTTTGTATAATCGTAAAGACCATCCAGTTAATTTACACATTCAACAATTATCAATAAATGAACTATGACAGACCCTTTCGCCACCACTCATTGAAGTGAGTAACATAATATTATATTGTATTTTTACACATACGTAGGTACGTGGTCTTGATCCCACACTAGGATTCCCTGTGTCGTGGGTATCAGGAACTACGAGTACCTACCATGGTACCATAACACCCAGACCCGGAACAAATATTTGCAGATCATACACAAATTTGTCCCACAGCGGTAATCGAACCCGCAACCTTTTACATCTCAGCCGGCTACACCGCCACGCCACAGTAAATCTTTAATCAACCTGTCACTATTGCTTACGAAATGATACCAATCGGAAGCTGTAGAGGTCTATCTACTAAAATTTATTCCTGCCGTAAATTACAATCGCTTGATTAAACGTCAGGGGAATAACGGAGCTAGAATGAGCCAGTGACATACTGCGAATACCCGACCTGAGAAACCGTCTGCACAACTATTATATGTTATACTAGCTTCTGCCCGCGGCTTCGCCCGCGAGGCCTACAGGAAAGAAATATATTTGATTTCCAAAAAACACTTGTTTTTTCCTATTAGCCATCCCCTATCTATGCATTGGACTTATTCCGGATGACAATAATGATAGTTATGATAGAACTCGGTCGATATGTAAGTACGTGTCAATCGTCTCACAAAAGAGATCAAACACGACCAGGCGCGGTCACGGCCCAGGATTTGGGGGGGGGGGGGGTCATCATCAGGATGTCCCTGACTTTTCCTGACCAGTTTTGCATATTTCCCTGACGAACTATTCGTAATTAAGAAGTGTTTTTGTGATTTTAGTAGCAAGATTAGCTGGAAATTAGCTGTACCAGAGGCGAAAATTTCGTTTTTCACAAGTGTAAACAGGCAAATTTCTTATTATTTTAGTACCAAGACCAGCGGTAAAAGTATCATATATGAGGTAGAGGCGAGCGGAGCGAGCCACGAAAATTTCGTATCTCAGAAGTGTAAACAGGAAAATTTCTTATGATTTTAGTATCAAGACCAGCGGAAAAAGGAACTGATCTGAAAACTGAGGTAGAGGCGAGCGGAGCGAGCCGCGAAAATTTCGTATTGGAGAAGTGTAAACAGGCATACTTCTTATGATTTTAGTATCAAGATTAGCGGAAAAAGGAATAAAACTGAGGGAGAGGCGAGCGAAGCGAGCCGCGAAAATTACGTATTTCAGAAACGTAAACAACTAAAGTTTTTGTGATTAGCTGAAAAATGATTATAAAACAGGAAGCGGCGAGCGAAGCGAGCCGCAAAAATTTTGTATTTCATTCTAATTTTCATAATTTTTCGACTATACACCACGTAGGTACTTTACTATTCTCCTGCTGACGTTTCGTTGACCATATTGAGGTCCTTCCTCATGAGCACCGACCGCGACCACGCTCAAAGGTCGTGAGATGGGAACTCAAATGATACCAAGCCACGATAACTTGAAAGGAAGTAGAAGAGAGGTAGCGGCGAGCGAAGCGAGCCGCGAAAATTTCGTACATATTTACGAAGTGTGAATCACCAAAGTTTTTGTGATTTTAGTAGCAAGACAAGCCAAAAAGAACAGGCAAATTTCTTATGATTTTAGTATTAAGACCAGCGGAAAAATAATTAAACCGGAGGCAGCGGCGAGAAGAGAATACCGCGAAAATTTTGAATTTAAGAGTGTAAACAGCCAAAGTGTTTGTGATTTTAGTAGCAAGATTAGCTGAAAAAGAACCATAGAAGAGGCAGTGGCGAGCGAAGCGAGCCGCGAACGATTTCATATTCAGAAGTGTAAACAGGCAAATTTCTTATGATTTTAGTGTTAAGACCAGCGGAACATTAATTAAACTGGAGGCAGCGGCAAGAGGAGCGAGCTGCGAAAGTTTTGAATTTAAGAAGTGTAAGCAGTCAAAGATTTTGTGATTTTAGTAGCAAGATTAGCTGAAAAGGAACCACAAAAGAGACAGCGGCGAGCAAAGCGAGCTGCAAAAATTACGTATTTCAGAAGTGTAAACAGGAAAACTGTACTGATTATTTTAGTATCAAGACCAGCGGTAAAAGTTTCATACATGAGGCAGCAGCGAGCGGGGCGAGCCGCAAATTTTTCGTATTTCAGAAATGTAAACAGCCAAGTTTTTATGATTAGCTGAAAAAAAATTACAAAAGAGGCAGCGGCGAGAGCAGCGAGCCTCAATAATTTTGTATTTCAGAAGTGTTAACATCCAAAATTTTTATGATTTAAGATGCAAGATTAGCCAACAAAGAACTGCAGTAGAGGCAGCGGCGAGCGGAGCGAGACGCGAAAATTTTGTATTTGAGATGTGTAAACAGGCAAACTTCATATGATTTTAGCATCAAGATTAGCGGAAAAAGGAATAAAACTGAGGTAGAGGCGAGCGAAGCGAGCCGCGAAAATTACGTATTTCAGAAACGTAAACAACTAAAGTTTTTGTGATTAGCTGAGAAATAACTATAAAACAGGAAGCGGCGAGCGAAGCGAGCCGCAAAAATTTTGTATTTCAGAAGTGTAAACAGGCAAATTTATTATTATTTTTTGGGGAAAAAATTTGGGGGGGGGGGGGTCTCCTTAGGATCCCTTTTCCCCCCTTTTCCTCGGACCGCCACTGAACACGACCCTTCTACTGTTACCGTTCGAAGAGGTGAGACGGCTGACAATACGTGTTAGCCAGGGTCCGATAATGAAAGTGGAAGAGGCTTAACTCTCCCATTTTCATCTTTGGACCCTGGCTGTCACGTATTGTCAGCCGTCTCACAAAACCAATACAAAACAGCCCAAACACTACCATTCTACTGTTATTGGTTAAGGAGATCCGTTGAACATGCCCCCCCCCCCCCCGGCTTCATCATCAGATCATGGCCCTCATCTACCGTTAAAGATAAAAAAAACAATTTAAAAGAGCCTAAGCACGACTATTCTAGGTATTGTAGGCAAATATTTGTTTATGAATTCAGTTTCCATCATCAGATCGACTTCATTGAGGTCTTCTTTAAAAATTAAATAAATAAATTAAAATTGAGTATTAAAAATTAAAACATTTTTGATTTCATTTGAAACGACACCTCACTCATGTTTTTCAATTAGGGGTCCCATTTCAAACTTGAGGGCCTGAATATATTTTAAACTCAACAATACCACCGTGAAACTAACTTTTACCACGTTGAAATACACTAAAATCTAGTTTCATCGTAACGTGTATTTTTTTTACAAAGAAAACGATCCCTTCCCTTTTTTCAGCAAAATTTCAGGTATCGCTGAAATATTTGTTTGTTAATTTCATTTGAGGAATCTACATGTGAAATTTCATGTACCTACTACCAACGGTTTCTGAAATACAGAGCATTTTTGTTTTACATTAAAAGCCCTTTTTGGACCCCTTAGAGGGAGAAACTTTCCAAATTCCTTTTTTGGTAAACCCTACAATCTAAAAGGAATATATTCTCCCAATTTCAAGTCTTTAGGTAGGCTCTGTAGGTGGCTGAGGCTAGGGGTTGTCTGTCTGTTAGACAGTGTCTCATCACCCCTATTAGGGGTAGTTTGCAAAAATACATATTCTTAAACTTTTATCATTTGTACTGAAGAATATTTATGCCAAGTTTCAAGCAAATCAAACCACGCGTTAAATAAATCCCATACAAACTTTAACTCTCTATCACACCCCTTGAAAGGGTAAGTTTAGAAAATATATTATAGCACACTTTTATCATTTGTATTGAAGAACATTTATGCCAAGTTTCAAGTTTGTAAGTCCAAGGAATACGATTTTTCATACAAACGTTTTCATCCCTTTTCATCCCCTTAGAGGGAAAATTTTGCAAATTCCTTTCTTAGTGCGCCATTTCATCCTAAAAGGAACACACCCTGCAAATTTCATGTCTCTAGGACCAGCGGTTTAGGCTGTGCGTTGATATATCAGTCAGTCAGTCAGTCAGTCAGTCAGGACTTTGAATTTTATATATATAGATAGATTATACCTACCATTATATTATATTCTATAATATGGAGGTGCGCATAGTACGGTCTACGAACAACCGATAAAACGTCATGCCAGTATGCATCCTACATAGAAACTAGTAGATCTGTGGCTCGATTACGTAATTCGGTTGCTATTGATTTCAATCGATTACAATGCTGTTTCTATCCGAAATGACGCTCTTGCGATTACCCAATTTACGCATTTTGCTTACAAAAGTTAATTCAGAACCAGAATCAGAAAAAGATTTATTGTTCAACTGTTGTACAAAAGATGGTATACAGGTAGGTACAATTTTAAAACAGTTTGTCCATCTAGGACGTACAATATACATAGTTTAAGTAAAAACACTTAAAACAGTAACCTAATACCACAGTGCAAAAATAGACTGTGCTAATACAAAGAAAGTATGCAAAGGTACTGTTTAACATATTCACTATCTCTCTCATAATACTCGCTTAGGTTATACAACACATTTAATTATTTACTTCGTAAATTAGGTAATAGCATAAACGTAATTTCAAATAGAAACAACATTGAAATCGATTGAAATCAAAAGCAAAAGAATTACGTAATCGCCACTCAGATACTTTGAACACGTGTGAACGTCAGGTCGGTGTTCGCAGTATATATTATATCTAGCTTTAATGTGTTCTGCGAAGATCACTTTCACTAGGTATCCTTTGCCATCAATCCTACTATCCTATCCTACTTCCTTCCTACTAATATTATAAACGCGAAAGTTTGTGAGTATGGATGGATGTTTGTTACCCTTTCACGTAAAAACTACTGAATGGATTTGAGTGAAATTTGGAATGGAGATACTTTACGCCCTGGATTAACACATAGGCTACTTTTCATCATCATCATCAATTTTCATCATTATTCACGCGGGTGAAACTGCGGGGCGCAACTAGTCATCAATATACTTTTTAACGACTCTGTCGCGCGGCGGACGATTATCCGGCTGAGATGCAAGACGTTGCGGGTTCGATCCCGCTGCGGGACAAATGTTTGTATGATCTGCAAATATTTGTTCCGGGTCTGACTGTTATGGTACTATGGTACTCGTAGTTCCTGATACCCACGACATAGGGAATCCTAGTGTGGGACATTTCTTTGTTTACAAAAATTGTCAAAGATAAAAAATCAGAGTACAGAGCCATTATTCTAAGGTTTATCCCCGATTTCCAAATTTCTATATATTGAAACTGGATGTTAAGTCCATGATTGAAACTCATTGATGACTTAAATTCTTATACCAAGACATAATTGAACGAGCGAAGCGAGTTCTCTGAGTCAAGTTGGAAGAATCGGCTTTTGTATGTATGTGTGTATGTATGTATGTGTGTATGTTTGTCCGATGAAAACTTCCAAACCGTTAATCCGATCTTCATGAAATTTGATATGGGGGTAGATAGTATTGGTACAATTTGTAGGTAAGGTTATGAGCTATATCGATCAAGGAGTTGCTGAGATATTGGGGTCCAAGAGGGGGTAAAAAAAATAAAAGTGAGACAGTCAGATCAAGTGGGGAGTCTAATGAAAGCGCTTTGGTTGGGTATTTCAAAACTGTTTTTAATAATTATTTAGCCTTAGTAGTTTTTGAGATATTAGGGAAAATAAAAAACGTAAAAACCCAAAATTCTAGGGTACTTCCAGCAATCCCACAATGCTGAAATTTGGTATGCTTGTGGCTTTTGTGTCACAACTACAGGGAAAAGTCTGAAATTGAAGAATTTAGAAACATGTACTCCATAAAACAAAAACCAATATAACATCCATTGTTGACCTCCCATTTCTAGGAATTTGAATGACGCTAGAGTTCTATGGTTTTCGTCAAAAGGACGTTATCAATTAATTCGTCAGGTACTTGATATAGGTACTATCAGGTATGTAGTACTACGCCCCGTTGCTTAGCCCTATTCAAAGGTTATTTCGATGATGTGTAGGAAATTAGAGTTGTTACTGATAGATCCTGTACTGTACTGGTAGACCTCGAGGTGAAAATAAATTTTCAAAAATAATAATAGAAAAATGGAAATTACTTGGTTAAGTAGTCGGGCTGATAAAGGTGTTATCGCGAGGTCTCAGTTCGGGGCGAACCACTAGTGTATAAAGTTTTATGTGCTTGTTTTATCACCGGCACCCATCCATACCTACCTCTTAGAACGTGCCAGAAAACCTATAATTGTCTGAAATGCAATGAGCAAAGAGCAAATAGTAAACGTACAATTTCCATCTATGTCAACTGAAAGGAAATCAATTTCAAATTGAATTTTTTACTCCTTTGCGGTACAATGGGTGAGAAAAACGTTTTTAAATTTTCGAAATGCTCAGCATTAAAGAGCCCGGTAATAAAATTCACGACGAATGTCTGGGTTTTTGCTGAGGTACTTATCGAACGAGTTAGTCTTGGTAACGTCGTATTAATACTTACCTCAACGGTTTAACATAAGTAAGGTATTTTTATTGTGGGGGTACACGGGCGTAGCCAGGTTTCAGTTTCAGGGGGGGGTTCAAGAAATTAAAACAACAAAAATGTACTTACACGAAATGACATTAATATTCATGGTAAAAAAACCACATTCACCACACTGGTGTTTCTTCAAAAAGTATCAGTTTTTGTCAACATTTTGAATATTTTGGGGTGGTTTGAACCCCCAAACCCCTGGCTACACCCATGATATCGTAAGAGACAACTAAGGTGAGGAGATGGGTAGCAGTATCCATCAATATCCTCACGCTTGCCCTTTCCCTTAAAAAGAGGTGAAATCTTACTGACTTTAAGAGTGTCCGGGTAAGTTCCAGCTTCAATGCAGCGGTTGAACAAGGCGGCCAGACACAAGGCTAGCGGTGCCGCAGCAGTCGAAAGAAGTTCCATCGAGATATCATAGATATCTCTAGTAGGTTTGCGAGGGATGCGCGCTGTTATAATGCGGAAAACTTCGGTCGCAGTAAACCTAACAAGTCTCAATGAGCGGTCTGCCTGCGGGCGCGCGGCTGCCATGGCCGCATTCACGCGCGACAGCTGAGCGCGCGGCGCGCCTCATGCAGCGGCTGCGCTTACGAACCTCGCATTCATTGCATCGACAGCCACCTTCCGAGACTCGAATTTCCTGCCCGTGGCGTCTTTAGCGACATCTGTAAAGCTCGCAGAAGTACAAGAGATAGCACCTCTTTCGGCATTCACTACACGCCATATGGCTTTGTGTGCATTAGAGCTATTATAAATGAATTTCTCGTAGTGATTAATTTTCTGAGCTTTGACGGCACTATCGTATTGTGACGATAAAGTGTCGATAAACGAGTGCAATTGCGTATATGGAAATATCTCTTGTAAATTAATTGTACTAAAAAGGAGGTTTTTCAAATCTAAAAGATCCCCCGTGACCCATGAATGCTTTCTAATATTTTTCCGTTTGAAAGGGAAACAAATGTTGAACTTATTTGCAATAATATTATTTATAGACCTCGCCAACTTCTCCACAGACTTTCCACGACCGTTTAGTATCTCATCCCAGTCTATGCTTATCATTGACGTTAAGAACGCCGTACGATTAGAATGCGAATACTGCCTGGCGAGTCGAGTACGCGGCGGAGGCTCCACGCGTTCGCAGTCGAACGCGGCTCTCACGGCGAAGTGATCGCTGCACCGGCTGGCGATTGGTGCCGTAATAACCGACCCGCGTGGTAAGTTGCTATATACGTGGTCTATACACGTAGACGAGATACCATTCACACGGGTTGGAAAAATAACTTCGTTATACATATTATGCACTGCCAATAAATCATTTAACTGTTTTTTGATTGAGCATAGGTCACCCAACCAGGTCCGGCAGTTTACAACAAACTACAACTTCTGATGGCAGTTTACCTAGTTTTAAGTTCCGTCTGAAACGTTGGCTTATCGAGCAGAATTTATATTCTGAGAACGAACTACTTACCTCAGATATCGATTTTCAAAGCAATCGGTCCGGTAACAAAAAAAATTAAAATGCCGGCCACTTTTTTTAATTTCTGACAGCAGATTCTTGTTCAGTGATCACAGGGAACCTCAGATATCGAATTTGAAAGCAAACGGTTCAGTAACAAAAAAAATAAAAATGCCGGCCACTTTTGTTAATTTCTGACAGCAGATTATAGTTTAGTGATCACAGGGATCCTCAGATATCGATTTTGAAAGCAATCGATCCGGTAACAAAAATGTTCAAAATGGCAGCCACTTTTTAAAATTTCTGACAGCATATTCTTATTCAGTGATCATAGGGAACCTCAGATATCGATTTTGACAGCAGATTCTTATTCAGTGATCATAGGGAACCTCAGATTTCGATTTTTAAAGCAATCGGTCCGGTATCAAAAAAGTTCAAAATGGCGGGCACATTTTTAAATTTCTGACAGCAGATTCTTGTTCAGTGATCACAGGGATCCTCAGATATCGATTTTGAAAGCAATCGGTCCGGTAACAAAAAAGTTCAAAATGGCGGCCACTTTTTCTAATTTCTGACAGCAGATTCTTGTTCAGTGATCACAGGGATCCTCAGATATCGATTTTGAAAGAAATCGGTCCGGTATCAAAAAAGTTCAAAATGGCGGCCACTTTTTTAAATTTCTGACCGCAGATTCTTGTTCAGTGATCACAGGGATCCTCAGATATCGATTTTGAAAGCAATCGAACAACAAAGAAACAACAAAAAACAAAAAAGTTCAAAATCGCTGCAACTATTTTCAATTCTGAGAGCAGAATCGTGTTCAGTGATCATCATAATGGAAACTTAAAAACAGAAGAAAAAAAAACTCCTAATGTTAAATATTAAATTTCTGCACGTTGTCACGAGTGGGGGACGTTGGTACTTTTTCCTCCCAACGTCCCCCAGTGGGGCCAGACTTGTGGGGGAAGCTGGAAGTAAACGCCTCTTTCGTTCGGATAGGCCACTTTTGAAGATACATAATAGGTACGAATAATGACATGGTACATTAACGAATAATGTTATAAAGTATCAATCGTACCCACGTCTCAGTCGCCCTATAGTTCACCAACGCAAGAACATTGACCCCGGCATCGGGATGGGCTGCGGGAACGAGCGATACATCCACTCTCTGGGAGGACCCGGTGCGTACTGATCGGAAATCGTTGGCGCGCGCGTTTATAATGGTGTATTTAAAAAAATCGCAATAAATAATCATTAAAAGTAGTAGTTAGTAGTCATTTAAAGCGCTAAAAAAAATAATACAGGTTCAAAAATACTTGTATATTGTGTACAATAATTACAAATATCTCCTAGTACATGTAAAAAAAAAACATTGAATTGGACCAATTTATACATTTTAAGGTAACGTTTTTTTATTTAAAAAAATAACATATTCGGGAAACAACTCAGGCAGTGCACTTTGAGATTATATATTCTGTTAGAAACATGTATCAAATAAAATGTTTTGCTACAATAAAATGCTTTTTCTCGTCGTGATTCGAAAAACAGCATAGGAAAATTTAGTTCGTTTGAAATAGTCGATAAAAAAAAAACTTTTTTGCTCTATCTGTGCACTTGATTACGACTTTACCTCTCCTTAACAGTAATTTAACTTCAAAAAAGCTGACCACATAGCCACGATATTGCCGTCGGAAATTCTCCAAAACACGAATTTTTCGTATAAGCAGTCTTAACAATAATAATGCGATCACGAATCCGCCTGATTCTGTGGTGATTATGGCCCCCCTATTCTATGGGGAGGGCTTGTAAGACCAATAAAAAACTCTAAGAGTGTAAACAGTTTTAGACAAAAGCTTAGAAATTATCTTCTGAAAGCCCAAATTGGGCATGGGAACGTTAAAATTGATATTTCGCTTATTTAGACATCCTTTCGCTCCTTGATTTACATTTATCGATACCTAATAATTATATACATACTTAATAATTATATGTATTTGATTATGTTTACCGATTATATTATTGTTCTTATATTTATTATTTGTTTATTTGATTTACTTCATTATGTTACATAGTATTTTATTGGTTTTATTTTTAAATGTCGCTGCTGCTTTACCCTCTCCATTTTTTTGGTTTCAGCTGAAAATCAGCGTTGGGTGTTAACTCATCCAGCATTTATGCTGAGGTGAACGCCATTTTGGCACACAGACACATGAGCCGATTTATTTGAGCCTTTATTTTTTCATTTGAAAAACGGCTAATTGCCACTGTTTTTCGTCACTTTTGCTGTCATTTCGAGGCTGAGTTCTTAATCCTCTTAATCATGGGCACCGCCCGCGACCGCGACGGTTCTCTAGTAGGTACCTATGTTATTAAGTAGTTGTTGGATTTTTGGTATCGGCTTTGTGTGTCGTTTTTTTGTTTTTTATTGTGCCAAATAAACGTTTTCTTTCTTTCTTTCTTTCTTTCTTTCTTGTCCAGCCCGCTGGACAAGCTGGCTCTCGGCAAAGATGGTTCTTAGCTATGATTGGTGGAAATTGGTGCATTAATAGAATAACCCTTACTAAGGGATTAGGACACACCAGGGGATGGGCAGCAGCATCTACTAAGTACTTAACAACAAACTGCGATCACTAATCTGCCTGCCAAGCGTGATTATGGCAAATCCCCCCATTGTTTTTTTTTTATTTTTATTTTTATGCTTCTTGGCAAGCAGACAAGCTTACGGCCCACCAGATGGAAAGCAGTTACCGTAGCCTATGAACGCCTGTAACACCAGAGGCATCACACGCTCGCTGCCGACCCGAGACAAAGATGAAAAGTCTCATGTGCCTGTAATTTCACCGGCACCCGTACCCTTCAAACCGAAACACAGCAATGCGAACACTACTGCTTCGCGGCAGAAATAGGTACGGTGGTAGTACTTCCCCGGACGAACTCTTTCACAAGAAGTTCTGCTACTAACAAAACATTACATTACATTGTTACATTGTAATCAATGCAACTGAAAACAAACTCAATTTCATAATTAGATAGATTATAACCGGTTTAACTTACGTAGATTATTTTCGAGTATACGACCCGAGGTTATAATCTATCTAATTATGAATACCACTTACGAAAGTTTTTATCAAAAAACTCAATTTCTGCTGGACGCATTGAACCTTGTTCCTGTACTTATACGTTAAGTTAAATTAAAAATTCTTTAGATATCTAAATAGCAGTCTAGCTAGAGATTCGCCGTGAATTTTAATTATTTAACCTATTTCAAATAATTTAAACATTTGCATTCTGACACCAACTGTACCGCAACCGAGTGAGTCATAAATTCATTTTAAAATAGAAATCTTTTGAGTGGTTTCAGCTGAAAGGAAGTATATAGGTCCCAATTTACTATGTAAATATTGATATGTCATGAAACTGATAAATGCTCACTTGTGAAAGGTAGTGCACCTATGCAATTTCAGAAGAATAGCGAAGAGATGTTCACCAGCCTTATCTTCATTTTAATGGCAATTTTTAAATGCCTGCAACCTATAACTAACGAATAAAAAACACGCACAATAATAACAAAAATCCCGACGTACGGGCGCGACGTGTGGCTAACTTACAGTTATTAGCTAGCAGAGCTACGTCATTTTTCTGCTAGGATACATTCCAAGAAGCTACTAAGATACTCCTAGAAGCTACTCACAAAACAAACTACTTATCATTTCGCTCACAGCTATTTCGCTCCTCTTTCTGAATTTGACGTTGACTCTACCATGTGTCTAGATCAAAAAGTATAGGAATCGGACGAATTCTAACCATTGCACGTTTGAAATGGACAAGCTGTGCAAGTTTCTCATTGTATTAGAACAATTTTTTTTTATTTGTGTAAATCGTTAGTGGTCTTCTTAGATAAAGATAAAGATAATTTATTACAAATTCAAAAGCACAAAACGAAGATCACGTCCACACCTATGCTATCCACCATCTTCAGACATTAACCTCTTATTCATTTTTGAATCCTATTTTAGTTAAAATAGCTTTTGTTTTGTTCTCTCTGATGTAAAATGATATTCGTCAAAATAAGACAAAAGGATTCATTGGTCAACTCAGCCCACACCTCACTCCGTCCCTCCGCCTTCTCCGCCCTAAACTCAGCCCGTGGGCCGAAATGTCCACTACGAAAAATGCAAACTTTAGCTATCAATGGTTCAAAAATTGATTATGTATAAAAGGGTAAGACGAAAAGTCTCATGTGTCTATAATTTCACCGGCACCTCAAACCGGAACAAAGCAATACTGCTTGGGGCAGAAATATAGGTGTATGGTATTACTACTTCCCCGGACGAACTATTTCACAAGAAGCTGTACTACTATAGAAGTTATGCAATAACTAGAAACGTTTACAGCTCATCTTTTTCTTCGTCATCAGTCGGTAGTCATCCACAAATGGATGAGACATCCCCCATAGCATGCGATAGTTGTCCAAAAACCGAGGAATATTGTTTGCGCTATTGTGAGAAACCTAGCTCACTAGTACCGTGGTTGACGGATTCATAATAGATCTAAAAATGAAGATACAGCTCATGTAATTTATGGTTTTATTTGTTTTAAATTTAGTTAAGGAAGTGTTGAAATTAAGTTCTTAATTTAAAAAAAAAAAATGTTTGTATTAGTATTAGAATAGCTTAGTAGATGTAACGCATTGGATTTTTGTCTATCTGTGATGTTACTCTGTTTTTTGTGAATAAATGTGTAAATTTGTAAATTTGTAAATTTGTAAATTTGTAAATTTGTAAATTTGTAAATTTGTAAATTTGTAAATTTGTAATTTGTAATTTGCTGTTAAAGGCCACAGCACACAGGCTGCCTACGTAGACGCAGACGTGAACGTCAACGTACCATGACGTTGTAATGTATAGAACTGTATGAGACAAGGCACACCGCTTGCGTGACGTGCACGCAAGAGTGTACATACGTAGAGTTGCGCGTGTCTACGATACGTGCTGCATACGCATCCGTTGTGCTTTGGCCTTTCTTACTCAGGCGGATGCTGCTGTCCATCTCCTGCCATAATCCCTTATAGTAATCCCATTCGGCCTTATTACAGAACATGGACTAAATCTGAATTTAGTCCAGGCGTACTAGTCTAGGATTAAATATCGACATTAGGCATATGCAACTTTAAATACGAAAGCAGATGGTTTGTTTTCCGAAATCAATTATCGCGCTACTTCGCAAATTTACAAAGTATCAAACTGACGGATTGTGTCACATCACAATTGAGATGTCCAAATTCATACCTCCAACAAGCAATCAACTGTCAATTTATAGACCATTGCTAAACTAGGGGGCTGCCTGGTTTTAGATAAACCAGAGATAGTCCAAGCTTATGCATATGCATAAGCTTATGCATAAGCGCGAAATATCTAGCTCGAAAGCTGCTTCTGGAAAACAAACCATCACCTTTTGTATTACGGTCGTATATACCCTAGGTCGATATTTAAGCCTAGACTAGGTAGTCCTGGTTTAAACCCAGACTAAGGGTATTTTTTATAATAACACCCTTGCAATAAATGATAATTTAGTTCCGATTCTGATTCTTTATGCGTCTACAGATCGGATGGAAGTACACAAACGAGTGGCTTGCAGGCAACGTGCTTTGCAAGGTGCTACAGGCGATGCGGGCGTTTGGGCTATATCTCTCATCGAACGTGCTAGTCTGCATATCTTTAGATAGGTGAGTGACGTCACTGGCTGCCGACTTTGATCCCTGTGCTCGTTTTTGGCATATACTTATCTATTCCGAAGTAAAAACCTCAGAATAATACTTTATTATTCTGAGGTCAATGCGAGCCGGAGAATAATAAACACAGATCAAAAATTTGATTGATACTTTGTTAAATATACTTCACATTATGACATTTTAAAAATGTTGACGACCTCTGTGGCGCGGCGGGCGAGTATAGACGGCCGAGACCTTAGAATAAGGAAGGACCAAGCCTTATTCTAAGGCCGAGACGCAAGAGGGGGGTATTAGGGTTAGTAGGGTTCGATTCCCACTGCTGCGGGACAAATGTTTGCATGATCTGCAAATATTTGTTCCGCCTGGAACAAATATTTGAGATCATGCAAATATTCCTGGGTCTGGGTGTTGTGGTACCATGGTACTCGTAGTTCCTGATACCCACGACACAGGGAATTCTAGTGTGGGATCAGGACTATGTATGTGACTGTTGGGTGTTATATGTATGTGTGTTATGTTATATAAGCTTGTTTGTTTCAGGTTTTTTGCTGTGATATACCCCCTACGCTTGCCAGTTGCTAGGCGGAGAAGTAAACAGATGCTGTACTGTGCCTGGATCGTCGCGCTGGCTTGCAGTATACCACAGGTGATGATTATTATGTTCATCATCTATCTCACCTTGGTATATTATGTGACGATTGGCCCTGGCATGTATATCTGGCATTGGATCATGGCTTCAAACATTCTAAGAACCAGCTCTGCTGTACATTTGGCGTATCTATTTGAATTTAAATAAGTGTTATCTTATGAGGTCAAAAATAAAAAAAGAGAAAAAAATAATAAAAAAAGAGAAAAAAGGCACTTACGCCCTATTGCATACGAACGAAGTTTGCTTCTTTGGTTATTATTTCTTCAAACTCTAAACTTTGTACACATGATCTGTACACTAATATCTAGACCCCAGGCCCAATTCACTAACTAAAAAATAGTTAAAATAGAGTTCGGATCATGTTTCGATCTTGTGTCGATTTCTTAAATGTCAGATATGGTATTCTCCTGACATAAAATACAACACTGTAATGTGATTATATCGAAATGTGACCGAAACTTGAACGATACAAAGTTTTTTCGTTAATTATAGCATAAGTAGATGGAGTTTCTCTTTACTCTTTCCAATTATATATATAACTATCCTACTCTAATGGTGGTCACCATGAATTGAAAGTAGACTAAATTGTTATTTATGAGGGACTAGAAATTCAACTTTCAGTCAATTTACAATTCAGTCTCGATTCGGTCAACTTTCAGTGTAGTTTTAAAATAACTTTAAATTGGGCCTCTGGTTAGTTAGTTTCTTATAAAATTATGTGGTTACCAAATAATAGAGTAAAAAAACAAAATTTAAAAAAAACTGTCTCATCATTGCTATACTGATCATGTGTACAAAGTTTCATGGAGTTTGAAGAAATAATAACCAATAAAAACATCCTTCGTATGCGCACGAAAGGGCGCGGGCGTAAGCGCTCCATGGGTAACCTCCTCTTAAGCATTACTTACGATAAATTACATCAAGGGATGGGCAGTAGCATCCACCTGAGTACTTAGGAACAATACTGCAATCACCATTGTGCCAGCTGGAAATTATGGCAAAACCCCCCATTGCATTCTGTTGGAGAATTAGGGGAGGCTTCATCCGGCAGTGGGCGTCTATACTGGGTGTAAAAAGACAGCTCCCGAATACTGAAGGTATCGGTAAAGCTACCTATATCATAGCTATATAAAATAGCTTTTGCCTGAGAGGTGATTCATACCGGAGAAAACTTTTTTTTTCGTTTCGTATCGTATTTGTCAGCCAGCAATGTACGCATTTATTCCGGCCGCGCGAGTTCAACGCTCCCGGTCAGCTGATCGACCTGTAGGGCCAATATTTATCATGTGGTTTTCATTGCTTTTTTTGAGGTTTTTATTTATTAACGTGTTTTTAATGATGGAAAATAGAGTTTTGTGTTCCTTTAACGATATTTTATGGATATTTATAAAGAAAACACGAAAAAAGCGGACCAAAAGTGAGCATTTTTTTTCCTGTTTTTTTCTGCTTAAATATTTTCAGAATCATGGTCTGAATGCACTGTTTTAGTTTTCGGGAGTAGTCTTTTTACGCCCGGTATGGGCCAGTGGTGGTGATGATAATGATGTAAATATGCGCGATGGATATGGATATGGATGGATATGGGTGCGATGTTTGAATGTCACTGAGTGACTAAATATCATCAAAAGGCCGCAAATCACCGTTTTTCGCAGGAGATGTACTGAAGGAGGCATTTGTATTAATATCATAGGTATAAGAGTTTTAGTCATCAATAAGTTTCAGAGCGGTTTCGCACTACGTCCGATCCCTATCCCTGAAAATCGGACCTATAGAGAAATCGGATGACAGAAGCCGGATCTAGTGCGTAAACTACCATAGAAATAGTTTTACGACTACGGACCGTATTTTCACGGGTTCGGATCGGATTCGGATTGGACGTAGTGCGAAACGGCTCTAAGACTCAGAATGAGGTTTCAGATGTATTGAAATTTGGAAATCGTGGAATAAACGGCAATATTAGGTACTGACGTTTAGTCACTTTAGTTTAGACTTTCAAAAATAGCACCATTCTAAGATCGCACCCCAGGGTGCCCAATTAAAAGCGAGAGAAAATGTTGTCTTGACAACCTTTGCTCGTCTGTGGAGTCTTTGTCGAGCGTTATGTAACTACATCTGACATTTAATTATTTTATCGAGGACTTTTTCTGCTCTTTCGAAGGGAGACGTCGTCCTTTTTTATTTTATTTAAATTTCTAGTGTTTTTTTGAGTTATATCGTGTAATTTTGGTGGCATTTTAACCGGTGTAGCTTATAAAGAGCATATAGTAGTGAATTTTAATAAAATAAGTGTATTGCGTGTCTTTTCGAAGGGGTGGAAATTGTCCAGGAACATTCCAGTAAACTGCCATCGATTTACTAGAACATGACTTGTCGGAAGACTTTGACGACTGGACATTGTTTGAATAAATCAGTAACTTGACATTGGCAAAATTGAGTAATACTCAGATGCCATAAAAAAAAAGAAGACATTTAATTATTTTGCCCTCTCCCCATTGTTGGCTTCGGTGATAAAATTGTAATGGTTGTTTACGACTCTTCGCTTTAGTGGATAGGGATAGGGGTTTTGTGGGGGAGAAACATGATTACTGATAAACCCAACGAACACTTATACATTTTATTTATAACATTTCACCGTAAAATGCCTTCAGAATATATGATTAATCTCATAAAATAGTCAAAAAAATTGGTAAATTATATCTTTACATAATTAATAATCATCATCATCATCATCAGCCTGTAGAAGTCCACTGCTGGACATAGACCTCCCCCTTAGAATGCCACGACGAACGGTCTTGAGCCACCTCCATCCACCAACTTGCTACGTTTAAAAAATTAGAATTAATGATTTATTTCGCTGCAAATCTTTGTTTTTCGTGATTTGTCACTCACTTTTTGTTGCGCGAGCGATATTCTGTCACCTTCTAACTTACCTGAGGCCGTAGACAATAGTAGATTATGCACTAAGGGAATAAAGCAGTGTCTTATGTCGCGGGTGGCATATTGAACCCTGAGCGTAACGAGGGACTCTAGAGTTAACTCCCGAGTGTAACGAGGGAGTTATATAGAGTCCTGAGTGAGCGAGGGGTTCAAGCTGCCCAAGACGAAGACAGGCTTTATTCCAGAGGAGCATACTCTACTTTTCACACCTACTGCGAGACAATAAAGAGCCAGGGCTCCATAAAATAATTATCGTCTGTTTTGGTAAACTCTGGAGTAGAATCATTATCGCTCGACATTTTTTGTTAACACTAATATTGTCACTGACATGTTATTACAAAAAAATTGCAATAAAATTCACTGAAAATCACAGCACCAAACATCTCTTTTGTTTCACATTCTTTAAAATCGCGCCTATTTCTTTTATTTTTTCGAGTTCTGCTATGGTGGCCAGTTCGATTTTCGAACAAACCTCTTTACAATGCCATATGGGCATTTTTTTACTCAGAGTTTTCCACGAGTTTCCACACGAATTTGACGTTCCAAATTCAAATCACTTTATTCCCTACGGAGTTTCATACAACTTTATATCTCTAGAGAGACAATGCTTTACTTTACGTTGAGGTTGCATGACATTTAATTGGACATTGTCGAGCAGGTGGTGTGAAAAGTAACATCCTAATAGCGATGACGCCAGTAGAAAAGTCCAAAATGTATGAGATTGACGTAAGCTATCAATATGTCACGTGGTCTATTGTATTGTATTACGACTAGAAATATAATCGCTTCGAAGCGAATGCCGTTTGGCTAGACCTACAAACTTATGAGTTAGGTAGCTTGTTTCACCGGCTTCCATACCTACCATTAAAACAGGAACACAGTAATACGAGCACTATGCTTGGTGGCAGAAATAGGTATGATCTTAGAGAATTCTCTAAGGGTATGATGGTAGTACTCTAGCACAAGGAGCTCTACTACCCCCTTTTGCGTTGGTTGGGATTTATCCTGTGGTTTTCTTTTCTGACAAATCACTTGGCATGTGGCAGTCGTGCCTGACCCAGCCCCTTTATTCGCTATGACCAAACGTAACATAACGCGGGCTCGTTACGATATCTGCGTGGAATCATGGCTGAATCGTATGGGTGACGTCACACGTTATTGACAAGGAATCTCTTAGGTCATAGCGAATAACCACCCAGTTCAATTTAGGCTGGCTCCTTTTTGACAAACTCGGTGATTTATGTTTTGGAGATACTTTTCCGCACACATATTCATATTCATTTATTCATTGCTTTTATGTAGTAAGTTAGTAATTCATATTAGTAAGTATTGGTCTTATTATAGAAGATAGTTAGTACTTACACATAAACCCCGTTAGGGCGCTGCAACTTTATTATATTTGGTTAAATTATTAAGTTGTATTATCATTTATTCTTACTAATTATATAATTTTAAACTGGTAAGTATATAATTTTAATTAAACAAGTAGGTACTAAAATAAAATCATTTAACAAAGCAGGACAATAAACAAATGTCATACACAATGTCATATTTTATGTCAAAATCAAATTATTACAATAATTAAAAATAAAAATGTCAAGAATCCGCTAGGACAAGTCAAATCAATAAAAAAATATAAATAAATACTTAATATAATTAGCATAAGTAATAAATAAATACTTGGATACAAACGGGCAAATATTTAACAAGTAATTATTTACAAAGAAGTTCATTCATATTTATTATTATGTTTACCGAGATGCCAAAAGTGTTTGTAGAGGAGGCGAAATAATTACGCGACTTTGCCCAAAATGTTATTACGGAACAAACGAAAAGTAGGAATGAATTTGATTTGGTTTCGACGCACACTTACAAAGACGATGCTCTAACAATGCTACTTTCATCTCAAGGGCTGCTCGATTTTTTTAAGATGCTAGTCTTGCTGGTGTAGGATTTGCAGGACCAGCGTCAGACTGGCCATATAGTTGAGGTGGCGTTTGCCAGCCGGGTCTTATAGCCTGCGCTGTCTTCCCACGGACCTTGCTGGCCAGGCTATAGCTAGGGTAGAAGACCAGCGCAAGCTAGGGCTCTCCTATTGCGATCTAGATGTAAAGTAGATAGTTCATACATACTTCTTCTTCGAAAAATGACTGAACCTGAGGCCCAATTCTCTAACTAAAAGATAGTTACAATAGAGTTCGGATCGGATCATGTTTCGATTTTGTGTCGATGTCATAAATGTCAGAAATGGTATTCTCCTAACTTAGAATACAACACTGTAATGCATGTAGGTATGTATATCGAAATGTGACCGAAACTTGAACGATTCAAAGTTTTTTCGATAACTTTAGCTTAAGTAGATTGAGTCTCTCTTTACTCTCTCCAATGATATATATAACTATCCTACTCTAACGGTAGTCACCGTGAATTTAAAGTAGGTAGACTAAATTGCTATTTATTTATGCTATATATACCAACTTTCTGTCAATTCACAATTCAGTCTCGATTCGGTTAACTTTCAGTGTATATAGTTTTAAAATAATTTAGAGAATTGGGCCTCTGAGCAGAGGCCATCCATCATCTGTTTTTTGCAACAGTCACATACGTAGTCACGATCCCACACTAGGATTCCCTGTGTGTTATAGGTTGTCACATACATAATAGTTTGGCACCAGAGGCCCATTCTCTAATTTAAAAACATTCCAGTCACAATATAATCTCTTCGCTTGTATACGCGAAGATTAAGTAATAGTTACTATACGTGACAGTGCGACTGACACGAGATTATATTGTGACTGTTTTTAAATTAGAGAATTGGGCCTCAGATCAACAACAGCCGGGAATTATACTTAAAATGGGAGATAGGTCCTGAAAATGAAGGCCTAACTTGTAGGTGTATAATAAATAAATAAATAAATAAATGCTGGAGACATTTCACACAACATTATCTAGCCCCAAGCTAAGCAGAGCTTGTGTTATGGGTACTAGATAACTGATATACTTAATACAATAACACTACATAGATAGTTTTTTACCCAGAACACCCTGAACAAATATCTGCAGATCGTACAAATATTTGTTCCGAGGCGGGAGTCGAACCCGCAACCTCCTGCGTCGCAAGCAAACCTTTGCCCGCTGCGCCACAGAGGTCGTCAAACGAACAGAAACTCCAAATAAACTTCTGATTTCAGTTCTAAGTGGGGGTGCTAATACCTCCATTGAAGTCCCGGGCCCTTTCGGCCCAGTCCGACTCTGTAGTCGGACTGGGCCGAAAGGGCCCGGGTGGCTCCAAAATAGGTTAATTCGTTCAAAAGTTATCGCCGCGTCCCGCCGGCGCCGCGCCGCGTCGTTCAGAAATTTCCAAAACAAGTTTGCCGACCTCTGTGGCGCGGCGGGCGAGTAACCGGCTGAGATGCGAGAGGTTGCGGGTTCGATTCCCGCTGCGGGACAAATGTCTGTATAATATTTATGATCTGCAAATATTTGTTTCGGTTCTGGGTATTATGGTACCATGGTACTCCTAGTTCGTGATACCCGCGACACAGGGAATCCTAGTGTGGGATCAAGACTACATAGGTATGTGACAGTTAGGTGTTATATTATGTTTAATCATGCTAGTTTGATTCTTTATAAATTAATGAGAAACTGGTAAACCACAGGCCTAGATATAAGGCTCTAGATTGTGTCTACAAAGTTTAATTAACTTCCATGTATGGAGCAAACTTCGGTTTGTATGGAGCTGGCAAGCTATAACGTTTCTTATGATCTTGGTGTTCCTTTGAACATAGTGTAGTTCCTACGCTATGCATGTATTCTGTATGTTTAGATTAAATGCACGTCATACGTCACGAGTTCTAATATGCATACTCATACTCATTTATGCACCGTACAAGTGCTTTATAGCACACCAGGGGGGTTAGTACGGGTTTTGCTAGTTTTCGAAACTATATGAAGTTTCGTTTCCTTCCATACATTTACTTGCAGCGCCTCTAGCGAAAACGAGAAGAAAACTAAGGACGCTGTCAGTAAATGTATGGAAGGAAACGAAACTTCATATAGTTATCGAAAACTATCAAAACCCGTACTAGACGTGGTGGTTAAGTCAAATTCACGCACAGTACAATATTAGTAGATTATGCACTAAGGGAATAAAGCAGTGTCTTATGTCGCGGGCGGCATATTGAACCCTGAGTGTAACGAGGGACTCTAAAGTTAACTCCCGAGTGTAGCGAGGGAGTTATATAGAGTCCTGAGTGAAGCGAGGGGTTCAAGCTGCCCAAGACGAAGACGAAGCTTTATTCCGGAGGAGCATACTCTACTTTTCACACCTACTGCGAGACAATAAAAAACCAGGGCTCCATAAAATAAGTACCGTGTTTTGATTAACTCTGGAGTAGAATCATTATCGCTTGACATTTTTTGTTAACACTAATATTGCCATTGACATAATTATATAATATTAGAATATTGCAATAAATTTCACTGAAAAACACAGCACCAACCTAACATCTCTTTTGTTTCACATTCTTTAAAATCGCGCCTATTTCTTTTTTTTCTGAGTTCTGCTTTTGGTGGCCAGTTCGATTTTCAAACAAACCTCATTACAATGCCATATGGGCATTTTTTTTCTTGGAGTTTTCCACGAGTTTCCACACGAATTTGACGTTCCAAATTCAAATCACTTTAATCCCTAGGGAGTTTCATACAACTTTATATCCCTAGAGAGGCAATGCTTTACTTTACGTTGAGGTTGCATGATTCTTAATTGGACATTGTCGAGCAGGTGGTGTGAAAAATAATATAACAAATACATAAAGATTACTCAAAGCCATTTAAAAACAGACAAGCAAACGGATTCACATGTTATCACACTAAAAAAAAGTTTTAAGGTACAGACGTTGTCAATAAATTACAAATAGTTCTAAGATTCAAAAAGAAATGTCATTTCATGAGGGGGGGGGGAAGGCGAGTAAACAGAACATCTTGTGATGAGTGCCGTATTTAGGGCAGTGCCTGAGCGGTGCCCACGGGCACAGGGCGCAGATCCTTTAGGGGCGCAGAAATAGAAATAGAAAAATAGAAGAAATAGAAAAAGTTTTATTTGCAACAACAACAAATTAAATAAATTAAATAAGAAATTGTAAAAAAAAAAAGGCATTGCTGTTACAAAAAGGCCCTAACTCAGCATATATTATGCAGGTCGTACCTACGCTGGTCTTCCGTTAGAGCCTCTTTCAAAACAAGAGCTACAGCAGACGTACCAAAGGATCAGACTAGGATCAAGTTTTGTTTGGATCATGCATGGTATTTAATAGCATATACTTAATATACAATACCTGTTATTCAAGGACTTTGCAATGAGGAAAGCGCGTGGATAATTTTACATTATATTTTGGCACATATTTTCGCATACCTAAATGTTTTTTTTACCCGACTACGTTTAACTAATTTGTTTATTTTATTTTATTTTACTTTATTGGGGAAAACGAACAGGTGATACATTAGGATATCAATAACATTGTTTAAATAAAATATGAGTAAATGTACAACCCACGACGTTATCCACGGATTACTAATATAATCACTTATTACCTATAATAGAACTGGAACAGGAGTAATTTAATTTTATATAAGACGATTCAAAATGATCCTTGTGATTTCAATGAATTAAGTTCTTTTTGACTTTGACTTTGAATACTTATTCTAAGTTCTACCCTAATAATACTTAAACAAAAATTTTGTTTTTGGATGATAGTTTTATTGATAGTTTTTTTAGTTTTAATGTCAGAGCCGGGTAATATTAGATAATTTTTCAAGAGCGCTGTCTCAGAATAAGGAATGCTTCAGTCATTATTCTGAAGACACTTATAGAAGCTCACACAGGGCGCATAAAATACTAGTTACGGCACTGCCTGTGATACAATGCAGGCATGTGGTGGGCGTAATGGAGCTCGCTACAACGAGAACTTGATGCAGCGTGGAATCTGAATGCCGGGAACATATCTATTGTTAAAATATCAAGAATAGGTATTGAACCTAATATTGTGTAAACTGGTTCGCATTTCTACATATTCTGAATTATTCTGAATGTAAAAAATCTGTATAATTAATAAAAAACATTTAATACATTAGAGTTCCGTACCCAAAGGCATCAAACTAAACCTTCTTGTTGTGGCAACGCTGTCAATCTTTATGTTAGTCAGAGGCTTCTAACTTTTGAAGGAAATAATGTAGGGACTTGAAATGCATACATAACTTCTACGCCGTTTTGTAATATATTAATAGGCTGGCTCAAAAAAGCCTTACGAACACACCTATTTCGAAGAGGCGGTAAAGCTCTGCATTAAGACCACGGGCTTGAACTATTCCAAAGCTTCAAAGCCTCCGATAAACGGAACACCTTTTTCCTGGTAAAGAATGGCCACTTATGTGAGGAGTGAGGATTTGATACAGTTTTGACAAAGAATTTAGGCAATTTTTACATAAAATCTGTACTGAATTGAATGACTGAATGAAAACTAAATCTGACTGAGGGTCACCAGAGATTCCTGCGACGCACGAGATATCTGCGGATGTCTCAGGAGATATCTGAAACTACTCAAGGGTATATAGTATAAAAATAATGATACCTACATAATTTTTGTATGATAAAATGTTTTTATTTTTACACTCCAAAAATTTTTATCAATCCAAATCTGTATCTAAATATTGTATACCTTCAAATTACTATTCACTCGTTATATATCATTCGATAACTTCTTCAAAATGTTCTATGAAGGGCAGTTTTGATTCTTGATCTTTTTGTAGACACATAAACAGGCTTTTTATCCAAAAATAAAGTCGCTGAGTGGTCTCACTAAATGTTCGATATAAATTACGTACCTATTATGCTAAAATTAAAAAGGTCAAAAGTATAAGAAATAAGTATAGGCATAAGTATATGAAATGAAAATACCTTTAGTGAATAGAGACATCTTCAAACTATATTTAGGTACCACCTTTTATATTTTATACCAATTCCACAGCAAATAGAAAACAGAATAATAAGCTTTTTACCAGTATCGAATTACTTAGCATTAAACATGCAAATAACTATTTTTTTGATAAAAACTTTCGTTATATATCATAATTACATTGATTTTATCCGGTTTAAGCCCATTTCACACCGGATGCGTATGCAGCACATAACGTAGACACGCGCGTCACTTTGTATGTACAAGTTTGTATGTTTGTGTAAGATTATGGGGTAATAGTTATAAGTACAACATAGAAAAGGCTATTATCTTGCAAAAAAGGGCGGTGCGCACTATGCTACGTATTCCCCCATGGGAATCATGTAGAGAATCATTTATAAAATGAAATATACTTACACTGCCTAGTCTTTACATACTGTTACTACTGACTGATATTTTCAAACACAGATACAATTATGAATCCGATGAGCAGATGTCTAGACGATTGGACACTAGAAGAATGGATTTAGAGGCTCCATTCTGTCCTAGATTGAATATAGCGCGCCATTGCAGCAGGTATCAGGCTGTCAGACTATTTAACTCTCTTCCTGCTGAACTTAAAGCTGTTGAGAATTTTAACACATTTAAATCGAATGTTAAGCAACTATTGCTGAAGGAATGCTTCTACTCTATCGATGACTTTCTGAATTATAATGCCTAACTTTTAATTATTAATCTTATTCAGTGTGACAATGCTTATTTTGATTTTGAGTGACATATTTTATATTATTTTATTCCTATTTCGATGATTTTTAGCATTAGGTTATAATTTTAGTTCAGACACGATTTTATAATTGTTATTGAATAAATGAATATGAATATGAATTTACACACTTGCATGCACGTCAAATGCCGCAAGCGGTGTGCCATGTCTCATAGAGTTCCATACATTACAACGTCATGGTACGACGACGTGCACGCATACGTAGCCGGTGTGCTGCGGCCTTTAACTTTTATGCGTAACATTAACTAGGTATATTATGTAAGTCTGTAACTAGGTATAACATGTACCTACCGTAGCCATTATCAATGGTTATAAGTTGTATAATGTATCTAATAAATGTATGTAATGAATTTCCAATTAATAAATAAATAATTAAATTATTACTTACATTGATTATATTAGAGTATACGACCGCCGCGTCGCGCAGCGAGAATAATAATACCTAATAAATGTTTATTAAAATCAAATGTCAAAATTACAATACTTACTTAAAAATTATGTACCTACTGAAAGCATATAGTTAGTTTTATCTAATGAATGCAATATATCTGCTTGGAGTTGGGGTTGATAAGGGCCGATACCCAGTGCCTTTGCAGACGACTGTCGTACCTGCCAGCCAGCGCCCCAAGTACACTATTGGAACTGCCCAGCATTCTGCATTTGACAGAGGCAATTTTTTTTTAATCAACAATCATACATGATTAAGGTCATCTAAATTGCTCGAAACCTCGAGTCGTATAATACTCGAATATTATAAACATAAGTTGAACCGGTTAAAATCAATATAATCATGCAAATACCTCTTATGTACTCATTACTGAGAGAGATCTACATAACTAAATCGCGTTAAATTTCCATTAATCAGACGAACATTGTGTGTCAAAAGCCAGCTATCCAACCAGTGTCGAACAATGACGTCATCTTGAATGGATTCCTGGATTAATAATAATAATAATTGTTTATTTCAGGCTACATGGGAAATATACAATAAATTATACCTTATAGAATAACATACGACGACCTCTGTGGTGTGGCGGGCGAGTAGCCGGCTGAGATGCGAGAAGTTGCTGGTTCGATTCCCGCTGCAGGATAAATGTTTGTATGATCTGCAAATATTTGTTCCGGGTCTGGGTGTTATGGTGCCATGGTACTCGTAGTTCTTGATACCCACGACACAGGGAATCCTAGTGTGGCCAGGACTACGTATGTGACTGTTGGATGTTAAGTTATGTTATACATATTTTATAAGTACCTAAAAAACTATCACTAACAGCTACTATACCGCAGCGTAAGTGCTCTTCGTGGAATCATTTATTATATTTTTCAACACACTTGCTCATAAAGTGGCTCTAATTTCACCGCAATTAGGCACATAATAACACCTATAATCAAACTGTGACTTTTTCACTCACTAGTGAGTTATAGAGTTTTTTTTTATTTATTGGTTGAGTTGCTTTCTCTCTGATCCCAGTTGTCCCGTTTGTTCTTAAAAAAGTTTCGATACAAATAAGATCGTGATCAATAGAACAAATAAATTAATGTACCTATTGCTTGCTCATTTCATGCAACTTCGTATTTAAATAGATAATTTCAATTTGTACGTGTTTAATAAATAAAACTTTCACTCAAATATAACATTTGTTTTCTCTGTAATAAAGAAAACTTTAAATTCCCCATTTTGTACGTGGCTAAAACGCTAGACGCGGAAAGCAAAAAAAAAAGAAACCTCATAGTTTAGTCTATGGCTGATCGCCATTGTTAGATGCGCGCACATAGGAATACTGATTAATTTTTCCCGCCATAGTGAAAAATTTTTCACAACTCGTTTTCACTGTTAAAATTATAGTTATTTTCTTCACAAGTGTGTTGAAAAACGTCGCATGATACACGTGTGTATTAATGATTACCGTCCTCGGCTCTCTTAAGACCTCAATGGCGCCTCTGCCGTAATCACTAACCTTACACACTTGTACCATAATGTACTATTATTTTTGAAAAATTACGACTATATACACCGCGTACTTTACTATACCTTCTGCTGACCCTTTTTTCCCTTCGTCATGAGCACTGACCGCGACCACGCTCAAAGGACGTGAGACGGGAACCCTAAGGTATTTTTCTAAAATGTAATACCAAGCCACGATAATTTTAATTTTAATGTTCTAATACTCCACTTAGAGCACTGATCGAAAATATTCATAGATACTCAAAGTGGAATTGGATCAATGCTCTTCAAATCGGTGCTCTAAGTGGAATACTTCATAAAATAGAATTTAAATTACTGTGGCTTGATATCATTTTAGAATCGAATAGTCGTATTTTTTCTAAAATTATACCAACATTTTAGGAAAATTACATAGATTAATAATAAATACATTAAAAATTCGCGTTACATAGGCACTGGTACCACCCGCCGAGTAAGAGATGAGCTATCGGTGATTTTCTCGCCCAAGAAACGAACAAAAGATAATCGCTCCCGTGTGAATAAAAGAGAGAATAGTAGATTATGCACTAAGGGAATAAAGCAGTGTCTTATGTCGCGGGCGGCGTATTGAACCCTGAGCGTAACGAGGGACTCTAAAGTTAACTCCCGAGTGTAGCGAGGGAGTTATATAAGAGTCCTGAGTGAAGGGAGGGGTTCAAGCTGCCCAAGACGAAGACAGGCTTTATTCCAGAGGAGCATACTCTACTTTTCACACTTTCTGCGAGGCAATAAAAAGCCCGGGCTTGTTTTAGTTTTTGCGGTAGTAGATTATCAATAATCTCTAAAGCGTCTGTTTTGATAAACTTTGGAGTAGAATCACTATCGTTTGTAGTTTTTTATCAACATGAATATTGCAATAAAATTTACTGAAAATTACAGCACCAAACACGCGCACAGCGTGTATAGCATTCTTTGTAAACGCACCTTTTTTTTTTTCTTTTTGAGTTCTGTTTATGGTGGCCAGTTTGATTTTCGAACAAACCTCTTTACAATGCCATATAGGCATTTTTTTACTCAGAGTTTTACACGAGTCTCAACGCGAATTTGACGTTCCAAATTCAAATCACTTTAATCCCTAGGGAGTTTCATACAACTTTATATCCCTAGAGAGACAATGCTTTACTTTACGTTGAGGTTGCATGATTTGTAATTGGACATTGTCGAGCAGGTGGTGTGAAAATTATATTTATAGTTCATCGCTGGCTACTCGATCTACGTACTACGTTCTACTCGTTTATCGCTCGTCACCGGCGGTGGGACCAGTGCCTAAGTCTCGTGGTCGTGGTCGGTGCTCATGAAGAAGGACTTCTAAATGGTCAACGAAACGCCAGCAAGAGAACAGTAAAGTATGTGGGTATAGTCGTAATTTTTCTTAAAAAAAAAATATCTTGTCAACAGAGTCTAGTGTTCCGCGTCATGCCGCATCCACAGCTGGCGGGCTTTGAGCAATGCGTTGCGTTCGACGCGTTCAACTTACCCCAGCAGGAGGTTGCGTACAACGTGTTCTGTATGTGTGCGATGTACTTCCTGCCACTGATCGTCATCACGGTGTGCTACGTCTGCATCTTCTGCGAGATTCGAAGAAGCAGTCAGGAGTTAAATGGTGAGAGTAAGCCCGCTAATTGACAGGACACAATATAAAACGGGCACGTGCTAGCGAGACTGACGTCAGAGACCGAAGTCTGAGTTTTAAGGCCACAGCACACCGGCTGCGTATGCAGCACGTATCGTAGACACGCGCGTCTTTACGTATGTACACCGCTTGCTTTCACGTCACGCAAGCGGTATGCTATGTCTCATACAGTTCCATACATTACAACGTCATGGTACGTCGACGTACATGTCTATATAGTTACGCGTAAGCAGCCGGTGTGCAGAGAGCTGATTCTGAGTTTTGACAAGCAATTGTCACGGACGCATGGTGTAGTGTTACACGGATTTTTGTATGAAAAATGACGTTCACAGAGTGTACGCTAGAGGCGCGCTCATCGGTGTCGCCAATCAAAATCTGTCTTACACTACAACATACGTCCGTGTCATTTGTTTGCAAAAAAACTTAGACTCAGCCTCTAGTGGGGCTACTCTTGAAAACAGTTCCAATCTCAATCCAATTTCAACGCTTGTTTGGCACTCTTGAACCAAATCGAGTTTGAAATCGAGATAGAGCACGTGATTGACTTTGCATGAAGAACAACAGAGACAGAAAGTCGATTTCACTTAGTTCCATAAAATTCCACTCCAAATTGTGCGCTAGTATTGAATTCAAGAGTACCAAATGACACTATATCCTGAATTAGGATCGAGTAGAGCGTCAAGAGTAGCCCTGCTGAGCCCTTTTTGAGTTTTAGCCATGTTTTCCTCTTCACCATCCCATTTAATGGGTAAAATAGAGGATTTTACAATCTGTTTCATTTCAGATTTGTGAGGTAACTAGAAATTTTTTTAGGCATTAATTGGCATTTCTTTCTTATGCATTGAGTTGAAGCTTGATTTTTGTTCAGCACTCACCGACCTATAGGTATATATGTGAGTAATAATAATTCAAGTTGATACCCTTAGCCGTTCCTTAGAAATATAATTTTGATAAACAGACGGACAACAATGTGATCCTATTATGGTCAGGATCAGGGAATCAGCACCTCTTGCGTCTTAGCCAGCTACTCGCCCACTGCGCCACCGAAGTCGTCAATAAGATTGAGTAAAACCTCAACTCTACACTTATCGCCTCTAATCAAATAAACAAAGTAGATTTAAATTGAAACTAGTCGTAGTTGTGTTAAATCAAGATCTTGGAAACTACCTACTTTTCATTTAAAATCTATAATTTAAACTTTAATCAAGGCGTACTTGGCGTTTAAATCCAATCAGACTAACTCAATGAGAATCTAGCTAGATTTTCAATTATTCATCTACTCTGAGCGAAATGCCTTTGATCTGGATATCATGATAATATTTACTTTAGTTAGGTAAGTGTTCTCCATATATAGAAAAAAAATGGTGCGAGTTGGACTCGTGTGGCAAGGGGTCCGTATATGTAGATTACCACAGATTTTTTTATTTATTTATTTTATTTATTTATTTCACAATCAATGGTATAACCTAAATAAACATCATATTAGATTAAGTTAGTTAAAGTAGGTATACATTATAGTTTAGGTTTCGTATTTTGTTGTTTACAGTGACAGGTTTTTTTTTTACCTCAGAATAAGTATCAGTGTGTCCCAAACTAGACAAAGCCTGTATCTTGGTGACCCAATACATCGACTTCTAAATGTCATTCATAGGTTTTAACAAGGTAGGTATTGAATTACCTACCTTGGTGGTACCTTTGGTGGCTATTTGAATGTGAGAGAGTAAACATTAGTACCTACATAATATTAGGGAATTTCCGTGTTCTATAAAATAAGATTAAAATTAAAATTAGGCAAATTCAAGCCACTACTAAACTAATTAACTTCATGTTTTATTGTTGTGACAGAAAAGTGCGTCCATGCAAAGGGCGTGGTGCGCCTGCGTCGCTCCGACCACAGCGTGTTAGAGCGCGCGCGGAGACGCACACTACGCATGACGGTCACCATCGTGAGCGTATTCGCGGTCTGCTGGCTGCCCTACGTCACCATGGCTATGTGGTACCTATTCCAAAACTAAGCAAACTCTCGACGTTTTTGCTTCTTTATTTCATGTGCAGGTTGAATAATATGTTTGCAATAACAACAAGAACAACGCTTGGAAATGTGTCCTCCATTTAAAAGGGAAATATCTTTCAACGGACTATCCATTTGGTCTGGATCAACAGAGGTTAGGAGGTATTGTATGGTCAGACTCCAGGATTACTTTGCTTGCGCGATTCAGAACTATATTTAATTTCATGAGCATTTTTTTTTTCAATTAAAAAATGCCATTCACAATACAATGACAAGACACGCAATAAAGGCAAAATTATAGTTGTTCCGAAGCCCAGACAAGCTGAAGTAGCTAACAGCTTTTTATGCATAAGCATGAATCTTTTTAGTAAATTGCCTCTGGAAATTAGAAATTTTAAGTATTTTAGTGTTAAAATAAGAAACTTTGTACAATCTTAAAATCTTACTATGACATTGACGAAGCTCTGAATTTAGTATACTGTAGTACTGGTTTACTCGTGTGTTTAAATTTTGTTCAAATTATCTGTTATTAATTAATATGTTTTGAATTGAAAAAAAAACGACTAATTACTTCTGTTTTCCGTCATTTTTTCTCACGTTTCTAGACTGAGTTCAGAAGCCTCTTCATCATGAGCACAGCCCACCGCGTATACGTTTTTTCAATTTAAAATGATTCCCTACCATGAAAGATTCAATTCTATATTTATATTATATATGTATTATATATATATAATGTTGTATGTTTCAAAACTATGTTGCTCAGTGACAGTCACTAACAAGTGTCAAAGCGCAACGCAGGAGGTTGCGGGTTCATTTCATTTCATTTCATTTCATTTATTCATGTCCTTTGACATATTACATGTGCTTGGACAAGTCAAATTAACAAAGTATTTACCTACGATTTTTTACAGCTTTGTAGGTATACAAAAAATAGAAAAACATCTTATAATAACTAATTCAAAAATACAATACAAGCGATAAGTTATCTGCAAAAGCATCGTCAACTGTATAGTAAATAATATAAACCATTAAAACATTTAAGTTAGTCACATTTTCATAAACAATGTTTTATCAGCAAAAGCTTCGTCCAACTTATAATAACTTTTGCTAATTAGATGTCCTTTTATAAATAATTTAAATGAGTAATCTGACATTTTTTGTACATTGTCCGGTATTTTATTATACAATTTGATTGAAGTACAGTGATAACTTTTGTTTACCTTGGCTAACCTGATTTTGGGTAAGACGAGACGATTTCTATGTCTAGTGTTATAATTATGTACATCTGTATTCCTAGTCATCTTATTTATATTTTCTCTTACATGAAGAACATTCTGTAATATAAATTCCCCAGTCATAGTCATAATGCCTAATACCCTAAATTTATCCCGACAAGAATCAATATAGCCCATTCCTAAAATATAACGAATTGCTCGTTTTTGCAGTAAAAACACTCTGCTGGCATCTACGGCAGTCCCCCAGAACAAAATGCCATAAATCATTAGCGAGTGAAAATATGCATAATAGACGTCACGAGCAGCTTTTATCCCTCCTAGCTCCTTGATTTTTTTCACGGCATAGGTGGCTGAACACAACTTTTTGAGCAAAATGTTAAGATGAATTGCCCATGTTAATTTAGTGTCTAGCCAAACACCCAAGAATTTTACGCTATTCGTTGATGACACCTTTAGACTACCAAACACATCTTCCATACATTTAGGAGAGGCACTGTGTCTAGTGCTTAGAGAAAATTGTATAATATTAGTCTTGTCTACATTTAAAAGCATGTTGTTTGCTGAGAACCAGACTTTGATGTTATTGATCGATTCTAGTATTTTCCTACTCACATTATGGATTGATTTATCTTTAATGATTAGACTTGTATCATCAGCAAACAAGATTACATCTACGTTCTTAAGTACAACGGACACGTCATTAATATAAACCAAGAAAAGCAAAGGCCCTAAAATTGACCCTTGAGGAACACCTATATTAATTGTACATTCTTTCGATCGACATCCATTTATTTCTGTGATTTGTCTTCTTCTTTTGAGATACGATCTAAAAACTTCCAGCTCATTTCCACCCAAACCATAGTGTTGCAATTTCCCAATCAAAATGTTGTTCGATTCCCGCTTCGGAACAAATATTTGTACGACCTGCAGATATTTGTTCAGGGTGTTCTGGGTATTTTTCTATGTATAATAAAAAATATCTATCTATGCAATGTATTGTATTAAGTATCAGTTATCTAGTACCCATAACACAAGCTCTGCTTAGCTTGGGGCTAGATAATGTTGTGTGAAATGTTCAGCATTTATTTATTTATGTAAAATTTGACTTTTCCTATTATGCAATAATGCGTATTAAGACGGAATAAATAATGTTGAATTTGAATTTGACGCAACTACTCTTCTCATTACATGAAAGCTTAAATTACAGCTCACATAACGTTACATTTAAAATCAGAGAGGAAAATTCCCATTTCCACTGAAGTAATTATTCTAGTTGTAATAACACGAAATTGAAAAAAATTCATGTGATGTAAATTGAATTCGTGTTTACTTTGATGTTAAAAGGTTACTTTCAAGAATAATTATCCCTATTAGGAATCAAAAAATTGCTAAAATTATTATTATATGACACTAGGTTGTGCCAGTGATTTCATTTGATTTAAATGAAATTTAAATAAATAAAATTTAAAAAAAAACAATGAACCGATTTAACTGAATTAAAAACTAAATTTTAATCTAAGCTAATCTCAATACACCATTGAAAACCACACCAGAATTGGTTCAGCATTCTGGAGATTAGCACGAACAAACAAACAGACAAACATAATATAAAAACTGTTGTTTTAGGCTGGGTAGCGTGTCTTTAAAAGGTCACTATATAATAATAATAAAAAATATATTTTTGTAACGAGATTTTAAATAAATGAATGCAATAATAATAATAATTTAATAATAACAATAATAATTTATTTCACAACAAACGTTACAAAAATACAGTTTAAATTTAACAATAAAAATTTAAATTTTATTTTTCACTGACTTGTTCTTTAAAATAATAAAAGTACGGACTAAGCTTTTTTACGATATTATTATTATGTACAGATTGATTTAAGAATGCGATGGGTGGATTTGCCGTAATCAACACGCTTGGCAGGCGGATTGGTGATCGCAGTTTGGTGTTAAGTACTCAGATGGATGCTGCTGCCCATCCCCTGGTGTGATCCCTTAGTAAGGCAAAGTAAATACAATACATGCAAAAACAGGAAAAAACCCCCCATCGCATTCTATGGGGGAGGTTTCGTCTAGCAGTGGTCGTCTAATATAGGCTGCTGAAGAAGAGAGATTAATTTTAATATTACATAATCCGTGTTACTTGTAAATGTTGTGTAGCCAATGTTAGGCTCGGTTAGGTTAGCTAGTTATTTTCAGTTTATATTTCCCATTTATGAACTAATTAAGGTTCATTACATGGTAATTAATATCTACCTAACCTTGTCTACGTACTGCAAATTATGTTATTTGTAAGTCAATATTACGTTATTTTATCTGAAGGCTAATTAATTCATTCATTAAAAGTTGACTGAATTGTGAATTAAATGAAAATTGCTAGTCTAATTCCTTATTATAACTATTGTTATTGTTAAAGAAAAACAAACCACTGCTATGGCCTCTGTCCAGTCCACTGCTGGACATAGGCCTCTAGAATGCCACGACATACAGTCTTGAGCCGCCTCCATCCACCGACGTCCTGTGACGTTTACAATGTCTTTATAGTCCATCGAGAAGAGGGCCTTCCTTTACAGCGTCGTCCAGTTTGTGGTTGCCACTCTCCAACCTTGGAGAACCTTTATTCTCCAATGGTTTGAAAGCCCCTGCCCATTGCCACTTTAACTTGCTTGGATGTTTCTTTGGACGTATAAACAAGGACAAGAATTCTATGGATTGATAATTCTTTTTAATTTTTTTTACGTATTTATCTACTCACCTTGTACTCACATTCCCGAGTTGTAATGTCAATTGAGGAGAATACCCATTTGTGACATTTCACGGAGTCTAGATCGGAAGGTGATCCCACCTTTATCTTGTATTACAAGAGCAAATTTAGAGCATAAAAAGATAAATTGAAAACTTTTGGTAGCTAAAAAATTATAGTAACTTAGTCCAGCATCATAATCATCATCAGCAGCCTTTGGACGTCCAAACTGGACGAAGCTTCCCGCATGAGATACAATAGGGGAAATTGCCATAATCACCACGCTTGGCAGGCGGATCGCAGTATTTATGTTGGGTACTCAGGGGGATGCTGATGCCCGTCCCCTGGCGTAATCCCTTAGTCGCCTTTTACGACATCCATGGGAGGAGATGGATGGAGATCTGCCAGTTGATAACGTTGACCCTTCTTTGAAGGTACATGGTGGACCGCCAGTCTGCCTCACACGTGTCCCCCCGCCTGCAAGATCTGCTGTTCGCGATGGCAGTCTCCAACTCCTGCATGAACCCTCTGGTCTACGGATCCTATACCCTGAACCTGAGGAACGCGGCCAAGAGGCTCTTCTACAACAGCTGCTGCAGGTCAACGGCTAATTCTGATACTATAGGTAAGTGCCTGTAAGGAACTTCGCTATGGTGCAATTAATAGTTTTACCACACTGGTTTTTTTACTATCAATCAATTAAATGTGAATTTGATTAATTTATTACAAGAATAAAGATAGTTAATAAAATAACCTACATACACACTTTCAAGCTAAAAGTTAAACAGCACTACCTATTTGTCACTTCTCTACCTAGCGTTATTCGTAATTATTGGTATTCTTTCATTGTTACAGTTAACTTCGTATAAAATATATATTAGTTTATTATGTGAGTATATAAGTATTAGGATTATTTTTAGGTAGGTATTAGTCAATATTGTTCATAACTACTTATATAGTTTAATTAATTTAGAATACTTCTTAGTTTTGCTTTGTAGGTACACCGCAGTCTATTATAGCATTGCTCATTTAATGCCATCCAAAGGTTGCCTGGAAGAGATCGCTTTCAGCGATAAGGCCGCCCATTGTATTTCATTTCTATCGTAATATTACTTGTTTATTATTTCTGTGGTGATCAATAAAGTGTTAATCTATCTATCTATCTATCTACATAGCTACATAGGTACATATTTGCTCTATTAAATGCTTACGGACTCTTTTACGGTCAACTGTGATCCACTTGTGGAACTCCCAGTTGAAATCCGGGATCATAACATAACACCCAACAGTCACATACGTAGTCTTGCTCCCAAACTAGGATTCCCTGTATCGTGGGTATCGGGAGTACCATGGTACCATAACACCCAGACCCGGAACAAATATTTGCAGATCATACAAACATTTATCTCGCAGCGGGAAACAAACCCGCAACCTCTCACACCTCAGCCGGCTACTCGCCCACCGCGCCACAGAGGTCATTAAATATAGGTACAATTAACAAAGTTTAGATACCTGCAATTATTAAATATTACAAACATACAAATATGACGAAAAGTGAAATATCCCACGCGCCATTCCGTCCCACTCAAACCTTGCAAATGTCACGCCAAAATGGCAATCAGCTCAGCATAATGTTGAGTACGTAAGTTATCCTACTCAGCACTGATTTCCAGCTAACACTACGCAGTGACGTCACCAACGCCAGAGGCAATGCCCTGGGTTACCATGAAGTCTTATAGCAATTCAGTTCAAAAACTATTCAGTAAAAAATGTCGGTTCTGTGATATCCGCAATTATATTAAAAGGCACGCAGTCTCAGAAGGTCTATAGACTTTTGCGATTAAAGTAATTTAACGATGGAAAATGTCCACGACGAATCAATACTTTTTACTGAATAGTTTTTAACTGAATGGCTATAAGAGCTCATGGTAACCTCCCTGTGTAGATGAATGCAAATTTCCCCAGAGGCACGTTTCCGGGTAATTTTAGGTGTGCTGTGTGATCGGTCGAATAAAACAAAATAGTTGATCGAAGCCACAAAATGAATATACGAACGGTCTTTCATTATCTAAGCACACGAAATTCATAAAAAATGGTTACAACGCGTGTGATAGCACACTTTTATCACTTGTATTAAAGAACATTTATTGAAGTTTCAAGTTTGTAAGTCCAAGGAATACGATTTTTCATACAAACGTTTTCATCCCTTTTCATCCCCTTAGAGACCGAATTTTCCAAATTCCTTTCTTAGTGCACTATTTCATCCTAAAAGGAATACACCCTGCAAATTTCATGTCTCTAGGAAAAGCGGTTTAGGCTGTGCGTTGATATATCAGTCAGTCAGTAAGTCAGGACTTTGAATTTTATACATACAGATTTCCAAATTTAAATACATCTGAAACTCATTGATAACTAAAATTCATATTCCTATGATATTAATACAAGTGCCTCCTCCAATAAATCTCCTGAAAAACGGTGATTTACGACCTTTTTGATGACATTTAGTCACTTAGTGACTTTCAAAAATTGCACTCCAGAGGCCGTAGAGAAAGTAACATTCTAATAGCGATGACGCTAGTAGAAAAGTCCAAAATGTATGAGATTGACGTTAGCTATCGATATGTCACGTGGTCTTTTGTATTGTATTACGACTGTAGAAATAGAATCGCTTCGAAGCGAATGCCGTTTGGCTAGGCCTGCTGATCTCTCTGATGAAAGGGGGAAGATAATAATGCTGCTACGCCTCGTAGCTCCGTAGCAGATAGCGCGTTTATATCTTTTGTTCTCAGTACTTATTGTTCTGTAACTGGATTCAGAAAGATTTAACTACGTGTTGTTTTAACTGTGGCTGTATTTGCGAATTTTGAATCTCAGCGGTTTTACAACGCCATGTTCTAGAGTTAGAACGGTACAACTAACCAAATTGAAAGGCGTGCGTAAAGCTTGTTTAAAACAAGGCGAGGTTCTAAAATACCCAGGGCCATTGAAACGAGAAATTGCCTTCGGACCACATGTACCATTGATGGTACAATTGGCACCGATTTATCCCACTAGTACCTTTGATGGTACAACTGGCACTGACTTCTAACTTATCCCACTAGTACCATTTTAAACGGAGGTTGGCAGTATGCTTTTCATTATTTCGTATCGAAACTGTCTATAGTGATTATTTGAATCATTATTTCAATAAGTGCTCGGTCATTCGAGAATTCGAGTAGATCAATGGTCGTTACGAAGTTTGATGGTAGGTAGGTATTAAAAAACCATAGAAGCTTCCTCTCTCTACCACCCTTGGCGCGCCTAAACTAACCGACTGTGAATTTTAAAATCTTACTTCCAAAATCTCCGAATAAAAATGGGTAGAGTCTGTGCGAAATCAAAATAGGCGTGGGAGATGAGGGTGTGGCATGCTTAGTTATTGATTTTGTATGATCAACAACACTATCTCGTCATTATAGCTCTAATACAAGATCAAAAAAAAGTAAATGACAAAAAATCTCTTAGATGCTTGGATTGTAGCTTGCAATGCGAAAATCTTATCTACCATTATGTTAGTTCCGTTTTTCTTCACACCTATTCTCATGCCGTACAGACTCTACTATTTTAGGGTTCTGCAAAAACGTTTGGGCTTAGCCCCCTTATATAGGTGGCTTAACCTTCCCCCTACCCCATCCATCCTTCCTAACCTTGTGTAATATAATAAAAATGAAGCATTATCTCAGGTTGCTATGATAAACAATTACAGAATAAAATTAAATCTTTTGTGGCAAACATTATTTTTAGATTAAAATCTTTTTTCTTATATTGTTTTCCTTTCACAGGTAATTCTTCAAGCTCACAAAAAAACAGAAACATGAACGCGGAAACTCCCTTATTTTCAACCAAGAAGGTAAAGTTGTTGAACTTGTAGGTAATTGGATAACTTATTTCTATTTTGCTTTAGGGTTACCACGTAAGTCGAAATTAAAATTAAAAAAAAAACTGGTTTATTTTTACAAAAATCTGGAACACACCGTACGTTAATAAGTTTTATTCAAATATATTTATTTACAAAATGTGATGAAGATCTGACTTGTAGTTTTTTTTTCTTAAAAGTCGTAGTTTTTTATTTATTAATGACTAAAAATGGTTCTCCAGTAGCGACCATAAACCGGACGACGCGGTAGAGAAAAGCTTTCCCATCGATGGACTAAAGACATTATAAAAGTACCAGGAAATCGGTGGATGGCGGCGGCTCAAGATCGTTCATCGTGGTATTCTAGGAGAGAGGCAAAGGACTTGCACTTGAATATGGGTCCAGCAGGTAAAAAACCCCGGCCAAGTGCGAGTCAGATTCGTGTTGGCAAGGTTCCGTACAACCATAGTAACCACTCTAGACCAATTAAACTTATTAGTCAAATTTCAACAATAATTTATATAATTTTTATAAGTATGCATTTTACCTTTACGAATATTTTTCGTTTCCCGTGGGAATTTAAAGACTGGATTTTCATTAAAAAAAAAAAAATAAAAAGAAAAAAAAATGAAAAAAAAAAATATATAAAATTATGTATATATTTTAAAATAATTATTTATTTTTTTCAATGCGTATTTTTCTCAATATTTTACTGCTTGCGTTCTAACTTGGTCTTATATTCTAGTAAACCAAAGGTTGCCTGGAACACATTTTTGTTAGTGATCTCAAATCAAATCAAATCAAAAGATCTTTATTAATTGAAATCCTAAGGATCATTTTGAATCATCTTATAAACTAAAATTACCTGTTCCAACGCGACCAAGCCTAGAAAAATCAGGCAGCAAACACCAGGTTGGCTTACTTTGATCTGAGGCCTTAGGACAAAGTAACATTGTTTTAGCGATGACGCAAGTAGAAAAATCCAACCTCTTAATATTCTGAGAATCCAACAATGTGTCACGTGGTACTTATATTATATTGTATTACGACTTTAGAAATAGAATCACTTCTAAGCGAATACCGTTTGTCGCTCTACAATGAGCGACATTAGTTTCGCTTAGAAGTGATTCTATTTCTACATGTCCAACAGGAATGTATTTATTTAAATTCACGGATTTGAAAATTGTATTTCATTTTTTCCGTTTCATTTTCGTGAGATTCTGTGGCGGTTTTACCTACACTTTATCAAGTGCAGCAACATACATGCATCTAACACCTAAACCTATTTTAAATATTTCTTGTTGTACCATGTTAACATGATTTTAAGGCCGAAAGCTAACTTCAGTCGGCACACAACATTTATTCATATATACCGATAATTTCATGGGTGGGGCAACCATAGTGCTCCCTAGTTGGTATGGTCTAACTCTCTAACCTTTGCTAACCAATAAAGATCAAATTTCGATAAGTGCCGGGTTGCTTGCCACTACAAAATATACGTACTTCCGAGTTCCGAGTTATTTTACTGTGATTATACCCGGACTTGTTGGTAAATTTTCGTTCTACTTGGCAAGAAGCATACGGCTCACCTGACGGAAAGCAGTTACCGTAGCCTATGGACGCCTGCAACACCAGACCTGAGAAATAAAGATGAAAAGTCTCATGTGCCTGTAATTTCACCGGCACCCGTACCCTTCAAACTGAAACACTGCGATGCGAGCACTACTGCATGGCGACAGAAATGGGTACAGTGGTAGTACTTCCCCGGACGAACTCTTTCAAAAGAAGTTCTACTACTATAGCAAACAAGCTGGTGTTTTATTTAGGAGTGTGCTATTACTGAAAGAAAGCGTTAGCCGAGTCTGTCGTGGAAAGCAATGGCGGCGATGAGCTCACCACTTGTCACGTCTATATTCCAGCGATTGTGTAACCCACGGTGAAAAGAGGCTCTTTGAGGCTCTGCCTACCCTTTCGGGGAAAAAGGCGTGTGTTACTGTATGTATTATGTTTATCTTTTATTTAGAATATTGCATTGTTGTTAAGTTGCCCGTGGTAGTCTTGACCTCAGAATAGTACTCCTCCATCTCCTCCTGTAGATGTCGTAAAAGGCGACTAAAGGATTACACCAGGCAGGGCCGGATTTAAATTTGTGCCGCCCTGGGGCACGAAAATGCCGCCCTATGACTTAAATTTTATTTTAATAGTTTTCCTATATTATAATATACAAAATTTTAATGTGTTACATAATACTTGAATTATATTTCTTGAAAGATAAAAGAAGGTAAGGTTAAGGTTTATTGAAAAGAATTAGTTAATTATATATTGTATAGAAAATTTTAGTTAATTATATATTGTATAGAATTTTTTTTCTCACTTTCCAAATTTTGCCGCCCTAGAAAATTTGCCGCCCTGGGCACTAGCCCCGACTGCCCCTAGTATAAATCCACCACTGACACCAGGGGATGGGCAGCAGCATCCACCTGAGTACTTAACACCACACGGCGATCACCAATCCGCCTGCAAAGCGTGGCAATTATGGCAAATCCCCCCATTGTATGATGTAGGTGTACGCTATGCATGTTATGGGGAGGCTTAATCCAGCAGTGGATATCTACCGGCTGATGAAGAAGAAGATTGTTGTAAAAAAAAAAATTACAACATATCGTTCACCGCCTGTCCTGGTACAGTCAAAGCAAAGACTTTTATGAAAAGATTATTACATCTGCAATAACCACACGTTAAAATATTTGTACATTATTTTCATCAAGCTTCAATTTTTGTAGTATATAAAAGATTTGATTTAAGGGGCCGGCGAAGGCCGCAAGTAAATTCAATTTGAAGCGAGTGCAAAAATCAGCTATCCTTGTTTGGCACCGGGGCCTCTCGCCTGCATGCGCTTTGTACGAGCCGTTCGGAATTTGTAATAAATTAGGTGGTGTTCCGTAATACCAAAAATGATGAATAAAAATTTAATGTTTTTTTCATATCTGGTTGTTATTTTGTAATTTTAAAATAACATGATATGTTGCTAATCACAGAATACTCGAAAATACGATGTTTTTAATACGAAACAAATAATATGAAAACATGTTGTACAGAGTCGTAGAAATATACGAAATGGAATTCTCTTACATTTCGTTTTAGGTGAGTATTTTGAAACAATAAATATCCAGGAACCTAGATAAATACTACCCGAATCCGAATAATGACATAATATGGTGGAAATATGTTTGAATTACAAATGATTTTGGTATTGCGTTTAGATGGGCATTTTATCCTTCGCTGGTCTCTTAATATAAATTAAATAACCCTTTCAATGGTGTACGGAAATGGTGAGAAAGGCGTAATGCCCAATTAGGACCAAACAAATTAAGAGAGAATTAGGATAATTCGATAAATCCGGAGATTAGCAGTCTTATCACACTGTATAATCTCTTCCATTCCAGTTCCTAAGCCGTTTGCTTACAAACAGACAACTTGCTTTTTTGAGATGGTATTTGGGAATAAAACATTCTAGACCTAGTAAATTGAGTGGAGCCAAAATTCTGGTATCGTTTGAAATATTTCAGTATGTGCACTAACTGCACAGTTGAGAACATGTCTAACTCTCTTGCTAGCTCAGAGCATGTCTGACTCTCTTGCTAGTTCAGAGCATGTTTGACTCCCTTGCTAGTTGATAGCATGTCTGTCTCTCTTGCAAGTTGAGTGCATGTCTGATTCTTTTCCTAGTTGAGAGCATGTCTCACTCTCTTGCTAGTTGAGAGCATGTCTGACTCTCTTGCAAGTTGAGTGCATGTCTGATTCTTTTCCTAGTTGAGAGCATGTCTCACTCTCTTGCTAGTTGAGAGCATGTCTGACTCTCTTGCTAGTTCAGAGCATGTCTCACGCTCTTGCTAGTTGATAGCATGTCTGTCTCTCTTGCAAGTTGAGTGCATGTCTGATTCTTTTCCTAGTTGAGAGCATGTCTCACTCTCTTGCTAGTTGAGAGCATGTCTGACTCTCTTGCTAGTTCAGAGCATGTCTCACGCTCTTGCTTGTTGATAGCATGTCTGTCTCTCTTGCAAGTTGAGTGCATGTCTGATTCTTTTCCTAGTTGAGAGCATGTCTCACTCTCTTGCTAGTTGAGAGCATGTCTGACTCTCTTGCTAGTTGAGAGCATGTCTCACGCTCTTGCTAGTTGATAGCATGTCTGTCTCTCTTGCAAGTTGAGTGCATGTCTGATTCTTTTCCTAGTTGAGAGCATGTCTCACTCTCTTGCTAGTTGAGAGCATGTCTGACTCTCTTGCTAGTTCAGAGCATGTCTCACGCTCTTGCTAGTTGATAGCATGTCTGTCTCTCTTGCAAGTTGAGTGCATGTCTGATTTTTTTCCTAGTTGAGAGCATGTCTCACTCTCTTGCTAGTTGAGAGCATGTCTGACTCTCTTGCTAGTTCAGAGCATGTCTCACGCTCTTGCTAGTTGATAGCATGTCTGTCTCTCTTGCAAGTTGAGTGCATGTCTGATTCTTTTCCTAGTTGAGAGCATGTCTCACTCTCTTGCTAGTTGAGAGCATGTCTGACTCTCTTGCTAGTTGAGAGCATGTCTCACGCTCTTGCTAGTTGATAGCATGTCTGTCTCTCTTGCAAGTTGAGTGCATGTCTGATTCTTTTCCTAGTTGAGAGCATGTCTCACTCTCTTGCTAGTTGAGAGCATGTCTGACTCTCTTGCTAGTTGAGAGCATGTCTCACGCTCTTGCTAGTTGAGAGCATGTGAAATGAAATGAAATGAACGCACAATGTTCTGCATTCCCTAGTAATTATAGAGAGACCCGAAAGTTGTGAGTTGCTCAATAAGGTACAATGATGTGATAATCCTCACACTATGCATGCTAAAGTGGTCAATGAGTCAACATTAACCCAACCGTGAGCTAAAAGGGTTGCGGTTTATTACTGCCAGTGAAAATCTTATTACGAAGGCCGAGATTTCAACACGTTCCGTCATTATTAAGCTCCTTTGGCGTACGCAATGAAGAAAGTACATTTCAAGCTATTTATTTTACTAAAATAACTTTCGTGAATTACGTCATTAATTTAGTAAAAAGATAAATTTTCACGTACCGATATGTTTCTATTTTCTAAAATGATACCAAGCCACGATAATTTCCCCTCTGGCCACGTGGTCCTACTGCCTTTGTCCTACCGGTCGGACCACATGAACTTTTTTTTCCTGTTAGTTCGATTAATCGGATTATAAGGATTTGTAATTCCGCTTCGTCCTACCGATCGGACCACATGAACTTTTTTTTCCTATTAGTTCGATTAATCGGATTACAAGGAATTGTAATTCCGCTTCGTCCTACGAATCGGACCACATGAACTCATTTTTAATGGTGCTCAATTTCTCACCTCTCAAAAGTTAATAATTTTCTAATATGCATTTAAATGTACCCTATATACTTTACAATATTATTTTTATTTAACGGAATCCCATTAATGTACCTTCGAACCTAAGTACCTCTTTTATTAGTATGAGACGTTACATACGACGATATAGATCAGGTAAAATATTTATAGGACATTAATCAAGGGTCACAACTCCACAAAATAATTCAAACTCAAATTAAAAATAATTACATTCTAATTATGTAGAAACTAGAGATGTGTCCAACGTTACATTTTAAAAAGCGAGTCTTTCCACGCTAATCTTTCCAAAAAGAATCTGACTTCCATATCAAAATTAATGAGCAGTGTTAGTATTTGAGATAAATTCATCACGTCGAATCACGTCTTTTCGCCGTATTTCAAAGAGGTATTATATTACGTATTTCATTTTGATCATATTTTTTTCAAAACATTGAGAATGCTCAGCTTTGGATTCCTTCTCCCAACCAACTGATTTATTTTGGAGTGCTACCCTTCTAAACAATTTGTAGTTCGGATGATCTGCCCAAAGATGCATTAGTCGCATTACTCATGTCTAGAATGCGTGATCCGATTAGCGGTACTACATGGTCTAAGAAAACGTCAGTTTCTATAGTCCGATTAGTTAATCGAACCAACAGGAACTCCAAAGTTCTCGTGATCCGATTAGTGGGACTACGTGGTCTATGAAAACGTCAGTTTCTATAGTCCGATTAGTTTATCGAACCAACCGGAAAAAAAAGTTCATGTGGTCCGACCGGTAGGACAAAGGCTGTAGGACCACGTGGCCAGAGGGATAATTTCAATTCTACTATGCATAACTACCGTAGAAATTATGTAAATTAACATTCAATTTATTGTAAAAAAAAATATTTTGCTATTTGTTTATTTTTATTTCTATTTATTTTGATAGAGAAAAGAAGAACAGTTATTTATATCAATTAAAGTTATTACCGGTATACATTTAATTAACAATTATTAAAAATTAAAAATAATTTACATATTATTAATACATTGATGCATTTTTTTTTTTTTTTTTTTTTTTTTTTTTACTAAAGTAACTTTCGTGAATTATATCATTCATTTTGTAAAAACGGGAAATTTTCACGTACCGATATGTTGGTGGAAGCACCAACAGGTTTCGACCCTAATCGAGGGTCTTCATCAGGGTGGGTATAGGATCCGCACTACACTCCCTCCGCGTCCTTCCTCGCACTGCGTCTCTGAGCTCGCTCCTCTCGGCTCGTCCGGCGCGGGGGGGGGGGGGGGGGGGACATTGATGCATGTTCAATTTGATTTCAGACAACTTTTGGAGAATCTATTTAATTTGAATTTTTTTTTTGTTTAGAACGGCCGTCCTCGTCTCGGGGTAAGGTTTGCAGAAACGTCACTCTCGATACCGGATAAGCTGGAGGTGCCGCGATTACCTCGCGGTCCTGCCTGACATCCCCCCGCGCGGCTCCTTTGTTCCCAACGCGAGCGAAGTCGGGTGCTGCACGAGTTTTACAGAGAAAGAGTCGCCGCGGTTCCTATGTGACTCTTCCAGGCACATTTATTATTGCCTGACTCAAGTTTCTACAAACATTGGGGGAAAATCAGGAAGTGTGTTTAACAAGTGATGATCAAACAAAGATACCGACGCCCTATGTGGTTGTGTGTGCTCAAGTGCTATAAGATGCATGAAGAGAACCGAGTCAGTGCTTACATTAAAGGCTACAGCACACCGGATGCGTATGCAGCACCACGTAACGTAGACACGCGCGTCACTTTGTATGTACACGCTTGCGTGTACGTCACGCAAGCGGTGTGTCATGTCTCATAGTGCGGGCGCGACGGCGCGGGAGCGTGCGTGACGCGCGAGCTACTAGACGCGAAAAAGATCAAACTGGTTTGATAGCTGCCACAAGCGCATTGAGACGCTTGCCAACTAGGCCCGTAGTGTGGCCATAACGCGCGGATAGGAACGTTTGAAAAAACGCGCGCTACTCGCTCATGACAGTCGCGCTAGGCGCCCGCCTTAGCCACTATGGACGCAAACAGCGGTTTCATATGTTTGATATTTCGCGCCCGCCGTCGCACCCGCGCTAGGCCCGCACTGTGGCTCTGGTCATACAGTTCCATATATTACAACGTCATGGTACGACGACGTGCACGACGATGTCTACGCGGGCGCAGCCGGTGTGCTGTAACCTTTAGGTGTTTAAGGTACAATGCAAACAATGTTTGAACTTATAAGTGCTTACTGGGAATCGCTGATGAGTTTAATTGATTACTTGAGTCAGCGATTTGGCGGATATGTTGCTAGATTTAGCACAGGGCTTGTCGACTATTTATTTATTTATTTAAGGAAGACAAACAGCTTCATTTAAAAACAATCTATGCTAACTAAAATAGGCATCGGTAAAGCAAATTAATGGACCTCACGGATTGATACAAATTAGCTTAAAAAACGCAAACAAACATTGATTCGTTTCATAGTATCTACTAATAAAGTAAAGTATTAATTGGGGATTTTTTTTTCAAACATTCTTAATTCACCATGGGACTACAACTGACTATTTATTTATTTAATTAAGTAATTAATTTGAAAGGCATCAAATGTCAGTTACACTAATTAGGTATAGGTACACACCAACTCATAGCTTAGTACATTTAAACACATAATAATTTATCAATATATACTAGCGGCCCGCGCGCGACTTCGTTCGCGGTGTTCCCGGTGGTCCCGGTACATTTAGCCTTTCCCGTGACATTTACGAACACAACAAAACCAAAATCAAATAAATCTTCCCAGCCGTTCTCGAGTTTTAGCCAGACAAACAAACAGCAATTGATTTTTATATATATATATAAATATAATATAATATATATATATATAATATAATATATATATATATAATATAATATATATATATATAAAATATATAGAGGATAATGTCACAGCCAAATTAAAATAATTCATGATTGAGTAAAAAACCATGCTTTACCTACAAAAAATATTATTTTTCAAAAGGCACTCGTTTTGTTTATGAATATACGAAGAGAATTGTTTGAAGTTCCATTAGAATATATTTTTCTTAATTGTTCTTGTATAAAGAGAGTGTTAGGGTAAATATGAGACTTTGATGTTGGAAGCCTAAATAAATGATATTCTGTGAGTAAATGAGATTCTTTTGTTGAGTCTGTGTATAGTTAGGTAGGCATAACAAATTACTGTTTCGTGTGTTCGAATTTAAGAAAAGTGAAAGAAATAATTTTGGTATTTCGCCGTGTGTGAAATGAATCATCTAATAATGTCGAATTTAATGTTGAAATTGTAATAAAATTATTGAATGTTCAAAATTAACAATACTTACAATAAAATTATTAAGATATTGTAACACTTTTTGATATTTATATATTATTATGTGTATTTTTTCCTAAGTTATCCTAAATGCAGACAGTAAATCAAGAGTTTAGTTTAAAATTCGGTTTAAAATTATTTTAAATCGGTTTTGTCCCTCATCATTAGTTTTTTAATTAATGTCGTTACCCACCTACGTACAATAAAGTTTTTACTTTGATACTAGAACATATTATTTACATACCTACTACTACCATTTACTAGGTTAACATGTTCAAAGAGGTAGTTCTTCATCAGTCGGTATATGCACTGCTGGATGAGGCCTCCCCCATAGCTTGCATACTGTGCAATGGGGGGATTTTCCATAATCACCACGCTAGGCAGACAAATTGGTGATCGCAGTGTAGAGTACTCAGGTAGATGCTAACCATGTTTAAGGTTCTTCGTGGAAAGATTGATGCCCCTGACATCCATGATGAGCCAACGCGATTGTACATCCCCAATAACTACAGTACACAAAGGCAGGAGTCACAAATTGTTCTCGGAGCCGTTTTGCCTACAGTAGCGCGTGCCCAGTCGCCCATCCCGCGTATCCTCTCTGTGCTCAATGCTCTCCTGGATGCGAGTTCTGAATTTGATGTGTTTGTGGATGGATGGAAGATGATTCTGTCGGAGTGCCTGGGGTTCTGTGAGAAGAATGTGTGAAAGTTGCTCTTTGACATTTTTTTTTTTTTTTTTGTTATATGGCATCTGAGTATTTACTCAATTTTGCCAATGTCAAGTTATTGATATAATCAAACAATGTCCAGTCGTCAAAGTCTTCTGTCAAGTCATGTTCTAGTAAATTGATGGCAGTTTACTAGAATGTTCCTGGACAATTTCCACCCCTTGTGACGGTTCCTTTCTGCTTGAAAGATATCCTGTAAGGATTGTCTGATGAGGCGTCTCGTCTTCCTCTACTTCCTAGATAGATTACCTGATCGTAACTCGCCAGATGAGCTGATCAAAATTTGGCCTACACAGAACGGATTTAAATATGACCTGCTTATGCAAAATAGAAACACAATTATAAGAATTTCTCTGTATGTGGACCTGTCTGGACTTGGTGAGATTATCTCTTTATGGCTTTTGTTGAAAGGGTAGTCAGTCGATTGTTATATACAAGTCTTATTTCTGAAAAGATAAGTTCTTGGTGGTGATAAATTATTGTCTAGAAAAGCGTTGCGTACGTCTTTAAGAACCTATCTCTCTGGAAGATAAAACTGACTCCAAAATCCTTACTCTAGTGTAAGTGCCAACTGGAAAGCTGGAGACCAGATCCTGGCACAGTGACCTAGGTCCAAATGGAGTGCTCTAACATGTAGGAGTTCCTGGGCCTTTGTTTCAAAATACAAATGGAGTGCTGATATCGCTATCGAGATCCTGTATTTATATACTTCAAGATACAACTGGGGTGGCTGATAAATCTTTATCGAGACCCTGCTCTTGGTAATTAGACAATGAATGTAATTTATATGAATATTGTCTGTTGAATTGTTATAAAAAGAATAAGTATTTATATAGCGCTTAAGTCACTTCACGCTATCGTGGTATGTCACTGTAAGAGATATTTTGAGTCTTTTACTGATTTAGTAGCATAATTAGCTAGGCTTAGCTTATTCGACTGACGTACCTTGATGATTAGTTGTCTGCATAAAATCTAAAATGATTTAAGGTTCCTTATCAAATTGTGAATGATTCCTGCTCAAGGATTGATGTTTTCAAGTAAAAACTAGATTTATATGGAAATTCAGTATTTGTTTAATCATCTGAACACACGACACGAATGTTATACAATAAAGAATTACAGTAGGCGAATTAAATCACACAAAGATCTAACACGTAGGTTGATTAGCCTAAGACAGATCTATACATATATGTCTTGAGGGAGTGTCAGCTTTAACAATGGCCTTGTTTGACTTAGTGTCTGAACTTGTTATACATCTAGGTAAATGTGACTTTTGTCGGGATTGTCCCACCCTGGCAGCGACAGATGATTTACCTGTATTACAGGTAAATTATTCGTCTAAGCTTCCCATGTCGCTAAAATGCGTGGCCTCAAGAAATCAAAAGCTTTCCAGCCCTTGATTTCCCTATACGACAATCCCGGGATATTATTATTATTAATGGTAGTACGTTTGACTGCCAGACCTAAAAGAGGTCTTGAAATGCAAGTGGGGAATTCTGGCCTCAACTTAGGCGGTCAAAACATATATATATTTAGATATACACAGGGTAAATGTTGGACTCAGCTTGATTGATCGATTACTAAAGGTATTTAGGTATACCTAGTTTTTAAGGATTTTATCTCTGGAGAAGAGGTACTTTCGATCAATCGAACCTTGGCAACGGTACAATAAAACTTAGCTTTATTCTCGAATCAGCAAACTCGCTACACCACACTGACGTTATCGAGACCCTCTCTTTTTATATTTATATATTCACTGAAGTTAGCGATTTCCCCTTTATACATCACTCAGTACTATATGACTGTGAAAAAGAAACGCTATCGCAAAGACACTGAATTTTGGAAGCTTTAAACGTGCGACCATCTAATTCGGGCGCTAGCAAAGGAATCCTTCTTGCTTCCGCGCGGAGGGGCGATCCCTTTCCATACATCCATGTCAAGCGCAGAAACCACGCCTTTCATGGTGGAAGCAAGTCCTTTGTTTCTCCAGACGTAATTTGAATAAGGACGTTTTGGGCTGCCGCAGTCCCACGGACAGATGTCGCCATGAGTCTCGTTCATATGAAAATAAACATACAATTTGTGTATTTACGTGAGACAATTACAGTTCCCTTGTCATCTCATGATGTCCAAAGACACATAGTTCATTATATCTGAAAGATCCAACCATATTCAGATAATACAATAAATAGTTTCTTAGACTTCGTCAATTATTAATTACACATATAAACTTGTCATATCATACGGCGCCTTGTATCACATGACCAATTGTTGTGTTTTATTTAGGTAAATTCATGTATTGTATTATCTGTCTGTAATATTAGTTTATTTATTCTTATCAACCTCTTAACATAGATGCGTTCCCATGGTCAGTTTGGTCTCAGACAACCCGGGTTTATAACATGTGTTTCCCATAAAGGAAGCATCGCTTTAGAATTCGTATCTTTTGTCTTAAATTAAGGTTACTTTGTACGCGCCGGACTATCACAAAAAAATAAGATACAAAGCTTTCTAAATAAAAGTCTTTGTTCAAATATTAACGATGGCTGAATGGAATTTAGTGGCAATGCTAGGAAAAAAAAATATTGTTTCGGGGTATTTTTGCTACAAGATAAGATAATGCGTGCGTGATATTAGGTACCATAACATTCCACCCTCTGAAAATTGAACACGAAGAGAATTCAAGTTTTTAACTTTTCATCCATATAATATAAGTCTCAATTATACTGTGTATCATACAGTATCAAAAAAAAGTATGACCTACTTTGTTATTACCGCTCTATAGCCACCCTCAGACCAAGCTAGGTCGAACCGTATTATTTGCAAATAGCAATAAATAAAGTGGTCATCAACCACCCCCAAACCTTAGTTGTATGTCAGCTACCGTTTCTATTTTTTTTTTTTTATTTTATTTAAAATGAATTTATCTAAATTTAAATTTTATTTTATCTTTGCCTCTTCCGATATTCTAATTAGCACGTGATTGTTTTGTTTCCGTAATATCGCGACAAATAAATTGCATTGTAATTACCTCGTACGTGACATTCATCATTAACCAACGTATACACATTTGCACATTACAGCGAAGGGCCCTTCGTATAACAGTGTAAACTTGTTCGTTAGTCTCTGGCTCTTGTCATACTTAGGTAATATCCTCAATTTAATCATCGATATTTAGATTAAAATTTATGTACTTACAATTATGTACTTAATTTATTACATTACGTTACGTTACGATTAGTTATTACTCGTACAGCCACAGTCTTCCTATGTTATATCTATGCAAGGTTGCCTGGAAGAAATCGCTCTCAGCGATAAGGCCGATCATTTTACTGCTAATTTTAATAAATTATTAATGCCAATTACGTGTTAATGCTATCTATCATCTATCTATTCTCTATAGCATGTTCGCGCATTATCTCTACACTACTCTACGTTTCCTGTAATAAATCTCTTAGAGTATGCATCAATCGTCAATTTATTCAATAGTCATTTTATCAACTCTAAAGGAGAATGATTTGTACTCGAATGTATTACGTTATTGTAACACTCTTCAATTCGGTGTACGTGTCCGCAAGGTGCGTACTTGTCTGCGAAAATTATTAGTATTGCCTTCGATGCTAATAGCAACCTACAAGGCTAAACTTACTAGATGTTAAACTTTGGCATAACTCGTGGTGATTACTCAGAGTTATATTATTACGCCGCGTTTAAAGATTTACTTAAATTGGACACCAAGACTCAAATTTCTTGAAAAGGTCGTCAGCTCAGGTAGTCCTGGCTTAAGTGCGTAGCCATAGCGCGATGCTTTGCACGTGCAGACAGCCTCTTATCAACCAATTTCCATAGTGCTGGCTTATTTCTACATCAAACCGATTATTTTGATTAATCAATCCTCATCATAGCACTGATTTATTTATGTATCAAACTGCTTCTCAACTACATCAATAAGTCAATCGTACCACTGGTTGTTTCTCAGTCAACTCGCTTATTTTATAGCATCAATCAATAATCATAGCGTTGGCTTATCTCTGTATCAACCTGTTTATTTTAATTAACCATCAATTCAATTTGTCATCGCGCTGGTTAGTTTATATAGCAAACTGCTTATTTTAATTAACCAATCATCATCATAGCACTGATTTATTTATGTATCAAACTGCTTCTCAACTACATCAATAAGTCAATCGTACCACTGGTTGTTTCTCAGTCAACTCGCTTATTTTATAGCATCAATCAATAATCATAGCGTTGGCTTATCTCTGTATCAACCTGTATATTTTAATTAACCATCAATCAATTTGTCATCGCGCTGGTTAGTTTATATAGCAAACTGCTTATTTTAATTAATCATCAATCATCATATATATGTTAATTTCTTAGTTAGGTTTGGTTTCACGACATTCATCGATAATTGCGATACCAGTCGCTTCTTGGTAAATTTGTTAAATCAGTTACCAAATGCTTATAAGTTATTCAGGGAGCATGGAGACGTAACCATCCCTTTAAACAGTTATGACTTTCACTTTTGGTCTATTGTATAAAAATTACCACTTCCTTATCTCTAGCCCTGGTTGTAACAATAGAACTTTACTGTTTTCAACGTTCGTTCGCTTTATGCACCTGCATACCTACTATGTTCGGCTCGAATAGCAGGCAACGCTCTGAACATACTACTGTACTGGTAATGGCTTATCGCTCTCAAACGCGTTGAAAGTTATTGTTTTCTTTAAACAATTTAGTTTTTGCTCTCAATCTAGACTTTCGTAATCCGATCCAATCCTATTTTGAGTTCTGATGCCAAGATGCTCTATACCTACTTAAAATCTTTCTCAGGACCACATGTGTTGACCACATGGCAATGACCCAATATCATCGGATACGGAAGCCTCTTTAAAATGATTACGGGTGTATCAATTTGAACTCTATCGTGACTACATTGAGTTAATTAACTATTAAAGTTACCTTAGGCAAACTAGATAAGCTATGACCTGCGTTCTCATCTTCATAAAAGTTGAATCATTAAAAATTCTGTACAGCTTTGGCACAAAAGAATTTCGCCATTATCTTTGCATGATAAAAATAATATTTTTAATGATATTTATTTTTGCCTAAGCTTGTCTCTATGTTGTAGCTATTTGAACAAATGGTATTACCTAAGGAATTTTTAATTCATTTTCAAATTCACCTAGACTTTAGTCTTAAGCATACAGTTATATGCTACAATATCGGCACCTGATTTCGTTCTAACATAATGGTCCTAAAATTGCGCCAATATTATTATTTAAGCCTCCTACGCAGGTACTGCTATCGAATTATTGTGACTATATCACTGGAAACGGATTCATTTTCCTGACTCAAATTTCTGTTCCATACCACGACGGAATTCTGCCACTAATAAAATTGTTCTATTTTCCTCTAAAATGAACCACAGTTGTTGTAACTCTAAAATAATAATATATTCAAAGAATTAACACGTCTAAAATAACCTCTACCTTCGCACTCATTAAGTTGGTATTAACTGCCAATTTGTTAATTTATTCTAACAACAATGTTCTTCTCAACATCACGAAGAAACTAGGCTGCTATAAGAGTACTATAAGCGCCTTTTCAAGTGAACCACAGTCGTTGTGTTTCTACTGAAAATGTCCCATAATAAAATATTGAAAATGAAAGTGTCCATATCACTTTCGCTTAACGGGATTGTTAGGAGTCGAACCAAGCCAATATGCCCCGTAAAATGCTCGTTCATAGTTATTTGTGATTTAAAACTCAAATATGAATAAATTAATCAGTATTTTGCTTTTTCTTGCTGTGAATTACTCCAATATACTGTTTTGAAATCACGCTCAAAATCTGCTAAAGAGCTACATTTATCACTAAATACCTGTAGTAATTTTAACAAAGACCTAGCCAGCCATTCGGTTGCTATGTCAAACACATGATTTTGACCGTTTGTTGAATAAATGTATCTTTTTAGTTTTTGTATGTACTTCTTCGGATTTGAACCGAAAAATTCTTCCATGAAAAATAGGCTTATCAACTGCTGGTTGCATAATATAAGTAATTCCTGGACTCGAACCAGAAGCTACAGACTGTACTGTTTGTACGGAAGCTTCTACCATACCTACGGTTTGTGGTGTTAAAAATGCGTAACATGTGATTTTGCCTAACAAAATCGATCTAAAACTCAGTATGTACGGGTTCTACGAGTTTTGGAATATGAAAATTTTATATTCTTACATTTTTCGTTATGTAACGTCGAAAAACACGATGTGCAAGAAGAGCCTCGATAGTTTTATTCAATGAAAAACGCTTGTTTCGCACACGTTTTGAATGTGATCTCAGGAACTTAACGGTGTTTTAAGATAAATTTTACTACAAAAAGTATATAATAATTATTTATTCTAATGCTAAAATCAGTTATTTTTGATAAACACGTTATTTTCGCATTATTATTAAACATAAAACTGCATTTTCGTGCACGATGCTCGCTAGTGTGAATGAGATGGCGCGTGAGCTATCGCGTGCGTTAAAGAGGGAGCCTGAATTGTAGTATAGTGCCCTCTTAACAGTTTTACCTGCGAACCAGACAGAGCTAAGTTGGTACTGTCCGTTGAGCATGTCATCTCGCTTGCACGTTCTCGCAACTCGTACAATTACATTCAATCTATTTCCAAACATCTGAAAACCTGATTCGCTTGATACATCTGCGTGATGAGTTTTTGATGAGCGATTTATTTTTGCTTTAGGTACCTCTGGAGGTAAATGTATGATTGAACGTTGTCTGAGACCTCTCTTCGAACCGTGGAAACACATAATATACCCAAGCTATTATAGTTATCATGCACAAATTAAACCAAATACTGAATTTCTCAATTATTGTTATTAAAACAAAATTCGTTCACTTAAGATAAGGTCTTAGTTTGTTTATAATTCGTATTACTTGAATTAAATGAGTAAGTAATTAAATACTTATTTTATTTAAAGGTCTCTGAAATGTTGAAATGTTGTTTCTATGGTCGTTATAAAAATTAGTTGAAGTTAAGTTCTGTTTTAATTTATTTATTTGTAATAATTAATCGAAATTGACCCTACGTTGTGATTATTTTTATGAAATCAATTGATTAAAATCCAGATAATTTTTCTAGTGGTAAAGCCTTTGGCAATACTCTTTAAAACTAGATCCTGGTGTCACCGGCATCATATGTGACGGTTCCTTTCTGCTTGAAAGATATCCTGTAAGGATTGTCTGATGAGGCGTCTCGTCTTCCTCTACTTCCTAGATAGATTACCTGATCGTAACTCGCCAGATGAGCTGATCAAAATTTGGCCTACACAGAACGGATTTAAATATGACCTGCTTATGCAAAATAGAAACACAATTATAAGAATTTCTCTGTATGTGGACCTGTCTGGACTTGGTGAGATTATCTCTTTATGGCTTTTGTTGAAAGGGTAGTCAGTCGATTGTTATATACAAGTCTTATTTCTGAAAAGATAAGTTCTTGGTGGTGATAAATTATTGTCTAGAAAAGCGTTGCGTACGTCTTTAAGAACCTATCTCTCTGGAAGATAAAACTGACTCCAAAATCCTTACTCTAGTGTAAGTGCCAACTGGAAAGCTGGAGACCAGATCCTGGCACAGTGACCTAGGTCCAAATGGAGTGCTCTAACATGTAGGAGTTCCTGGGCCTTTGTTTCAAAATACAAATGGAGTGCTGATATCGCTATCGAGATCCTGTATTTATATACTTCAAGATACAACTGGGGTGGCTGATAAATCTTTATCGAGACCCTGCTCTTGGTAATTAGACAATGAATGTAATTTATATGAATATTGTCTGTTGAATTGTTATAAAAAGAATAAGTATTTATATAGCGCTTAAGTCACTTCACGCTATCGTGGTATGTCACTGTAAGAGATATTTTGAGTCTTTTACTGATTTAGTAGCATAATTAGCTAGGCTTAGCTTATTCGACTGACGTACCTTGATGATTAGTTGTCTGCATAAAATCTAAAATGATTTAAGGTTCCTTATCAAATTGTGAATGATTCCTGCTCAAGGATTGATGTTTTCAAGTAAAAACTAGATTTATATGGAAATTCAGTATTTGTTTAATCATCTGAACACACGACACGAATGTTATACAATAAAGAATTACAGTAGGCGAATTAAATCACACAAAGATCTAACACGTAGGTTGATTAGCCTAAGACAGATCTATACATATATGTCTTGAGGGAGTGTCAGCTTTAACAATGGCCTTGTTTGACTTAGTGTCTGAACTTGTTATACATCTAGGTAAATGTGACTTTTGTCGGGATTGTCCCACCCTGGCAGCGACAGATGATTTACCTGTATTACAGGTAAATTATTCGTCTAAGCTTCCCATGTCGCTAAAATGCGTGGCCTCAAGAAATCAAAAGCTTTCCAGCCCTTGATTTCCCTATACGACAATCCCGGGATATTATTATTATTAATGGTAGTACGTTTGACTGCCAGACCTAAAAGAGGTCTTGAAATGCAAGTGGGGAATTCTGGCCTCAACTTAGGCGGTCAAAACATATATATATTTAGATATACACAGGGTAAATGTTGGACTCAGCTTGATTGATCGATTACTAAAGGTATTTAGGTATACCTAGTTTTTAAGGATTTTATCTCTGGAGAAGAGGTACTTTCGATCAATCGAACCTTGGCAACGGTACAATAAAACTTAGCTTTATTCTCGAATCAGCAAACTCGCTACACCACACTGACGTTATCGAGACCCTCTCTTTTTATATTTATATATTCACTGAAGTTAGCGATTTCCCCTTTATACATCACTCAGTACTATATGACTGTGAAAAAGAAACGCTATCGCAAAGACACTGAATTTTGGAAGCTTTAAACGTGCGACCATCTAATTCGGGCGCTAGCAAAGGAATCCTTCTTGCTTCCGCGCGGAGGGGCGATCCCTTTCCATACATCCATGTCAAGCGCAGAAACCACGCCTTTCATGGTGGAAGCAAGTCCTTTGTTTCTCCAGACGTAATTTGAATAAGGACGTTTTGGGCTGCCGCAGTCCCACGGACAGATGTCGCCATGAGTCTCGTTCATATGAAAATAAACATACAATTTGTGTATTTACGTGAGACAATTACAGTTCCCTTGTCATCTCATGATGTCCAAAGACACATAGTTCATTATATCTGAAAGATCCAACCATATTCAGATAATACAATAAATAGTTTCTTAGACTTCGTCAATTATTAATTACACATATAAACTTGTCATATCATACGGCGCCTTGTATCACATGACCAATTGTTGTGTTTTATTTAGGTAAATTCATGTATTGTATTATCTGTCTGTAATATTAGTTTATTTATTCTTATCAACCTCTTAACATAGATGCGTTCCCATGGTCAGTTTGGTCTCAGACAACCCGGGTTTATAACATGTGTTTCCCATAAAGGAAGCATCGCTTTAGAATTCGTATCTTTTGTCTTAAATTAAGGTTACTTTGTACGCGCCGGACTATCACAAAAAAATAAGATACAAAGCTTTCTAAATAAAAGTCTTTGTTCAAATATTAACGATGGCTGAATGGAATTTAGTGGCAATGCTAGGAAAAAAAAATATTGTTTCGGGGTATTTTTGCTACAAGATAAGACAATGCGTGCGTGATATTAGGTACCATAACACCCTTCGAAAAGACACGCAATACACTTATTTTATTTAAATTCACTACTATGTGCTCTTTATAAGCTACACCGGTTAAAATGCCACCAAAATTACACGATATAACTCAAAAAAACACTAGAAATTGAAATAAAATAAAAAAGGACGACGTCTCCCTTCGAAAGAGCAGAAAAAGTCCCACACCCTCTTTGACATTATTTTTGACATTATGCTTGACGTTATTTTTTGACATTGTTTTTATATTTTTTATTTTTATTATTCTGTTTTTTCTGTTGTTTTGACTAATGTTATTTTTATTGTATTTCTATTGTTTAATATTGTTTGATTGTGTTTAATTAGTGTAATTGGTTACCTTGCCGTTCTAGTTAAAGTAAATAAATAAATAAATAATGCTGCTGCCCATACATTGGTGCAATCCCTTAGTCGGCTTACGACATCCACGTTAGGAGAAGGTCTGTTCTTGGGCCGGACACAGCACGGAACCTACGGCTTTATTACATGTTACGGAACCCTAAATAGAAGAAATTCTTTTCAGGCGTGGCTTGTTCTTGTTCACCCTGCGTAAAGTAAAACGAAGCAAAGTCAATTATTAGAAATGTTCGCTTGTGTTATTAGAAGGTGTTAATACTGGAACAAAGCGTTAACCGAGTTAAGTCTGAAAGCAATAGCGGTGATGAGCTCACCACCGCTCACGTCTATATTCTATTGTTAGTAGGTGCAATTGTATCTGATGTTTTTTTTTAATTTTCTGAGTGTTGTTGCATATAAATCTAATCTATTCTATTCCTACAATTGTGTGATCCGCACGGTAAAAGAAGTCACATTGAGGCTCTTCGGAACAGGCATGGGTCTATTGTACGTGTGTTTGACCATTGATGCTCAGTAGTCAATCAACATTGGTAAAAAGAACCAGTGTGGTGTAAGAATTTGTGTGCCTGCGGAGAAGCTTGTACAACGCATAAATTTAAAAATTTACGTTCCACACAGCCAAATGCCTAAAATGCTTTTGTACACACGTTTCATCTTTCATCCTTCGCCACAGGAGCCTCGCCTCTCCACCAGGGAGGGAAATGTCAAAGAAGAGTTATGTTATGATGTTAAATTATGTGTGTTAAGAGGACGTCACCGGTAGGGAGCTTACGCCCTTTAAGTAGGGAGCATGCGAACGAAATTTGCTTCTAATTTGGCTAGTATTTCTTTAAACTCCATGAAACTTTGTACAAATGATCAGTACACTAATATCTTATCTTGTACCTTTAGTGTGATAGTTTCTTCTAAAATTATATGGTTCATCATCATCATTATCAGCCTGTAGAAATCCACTGCTGGACATTGCCTCTTAGAATGCCACGATGAGGAGACGTTTTTGAGCCGCCACCATCCACTGACTTCCTGCGACTTCTTTTTGTGATTAATGGTTATTAATTAAATTAAATGAATAATTAAAACTTAATTTTGAATAAACATAATAAATCTACCTGCCAACCGTGGTGGATATGGCAATCCTTCGCATTGCATACTATGGGGGAGTCCTCGTCCAGCAGTAAACGTCTAATGGATGATCATGACAATGATGATTATTTGATTAAGTTTTTTTTTTGTGTCAACCCTGTCTCTTTTGCAGCAAATAAACATTTTTATCTTCAGGCAAATAATAAGGTCTAGGAATAATCAAGCTTCTAAGTCAATGCAATAATAGTTGATTATGCACTAAGGGAATAAAGCAGTGTCTTATGTCGCGGGCGGCATATTGAACCCTGAGCGTGACGAGAGACTCTAATAGCGAGGGAGTTATATAGAGTCCTGAGTGAAGCGAGGGGTTCAAGCTGCCCAAGAAGAAGGCTTTATTCCAGAGGAGCATACTCTACTTTTCACACTTTCTGCGAGACAATAAAAAGCCAGGGCTTGTTTTGATTTTTGCGGAAGTAGATTATCAATAACCTCTAAAGCGTCTGTTTTGATAAACTTTGGAGTAAAATCACTATCGTTTATAATTTCTTATCAACATGAATATTGCAATAAAATTTAGTGAAAATCACAGCACCAAACACGCGCACAGCGTGTTGCAATTTCATGTCAATAAAAAATGTCATGTGAAACAAAAGAGTCTTTGTAAACGCCTCTCTTTATTCTGAGGTAAACGCACCTTTTTCTTTTTTTTTGAGTTCTGCTTATGGTGGCCAGTTCGATTTTTGAACAAACCTCTTTACAATGCAATATGGGTATTTTTTTACTTAGAGTTTTCCACGAGTATCCACACGAATTTGACGTTCCAAATACAAATCACTTTAATCCCTAGGGAGTTTCATACAACTTTATATCCCTAGAGAGACAATGCTTTACTTTACGTTGAGGTTGCATGACTTGAAATTGGACATTGTCGAGCAGGTGGTGTGAAAACTTAATTACCACAGCCTAAGATTAATTAAATTTTACAGAATTGACCAAGTTACAAACCGCAAAGGGTTATTTTAATACAAATATGAATAAATCAGGCTCCCAATTAGGGTTTGATAGATTTTGAATAAAAAATTGGTAATTTTTTGAAAATCATTTTGATTTGCAAAAAAATATGTTTTAACATAATATTTGGCATTACACAGCTACTGATGCTTTTGATAAACGTTTATTTAAAATTATTTAATAATAAACGCTTTAGCTCTGTGAATTCTTTCGTGTGTATGTATACAATTAGTTAGTACTTATATTTAAAAAAAAATCAGTTTTTCCGGTTTGTCCAAAATTGAATAGACTGGACAGCCGTTTAAAAAACCGTACTGTCCGGTCCAAAACCGGACATCTGGCAACCCTAGTCCCAATGGAGTCTGAAAACAAACTTTGCTTAAAATTATGATAAAAATAAAATCATAATTCTTTGAAATGTTTTCGGTTCTCACAATTTGAGTTACGAAGCGAAAAGAATACAAGCGAAAACATTTCGGGCTCTTTTTATTGCGTAGGACGGTGTCAAGTAATGAAAATGTAGGGTTATTACGGAACTTGGGGAAGAACACAGAGTTAATATACTATACTGAAATCACCTCAGAGTAGTCCATACCTAGATACTAATACTTTGACGACCTCTGTGGCGCGGCGGGCGAAGGTTCACCTGCGACACAGGAGGTTTCGGGATCGATTCCCGCCACGTAACAAATATTTATACGATCTGCAGATATTTGTTCAGGGTGTTCTGGGTGTTTTACTATGTATATTTTTATAAATCATTTTGATATTTGTTATTTCTTTTATCTATCTTTTTCTACGTATACCTAATAAAAGATTTTCTTATTAAAGTTTGAACTTCTACAGCTCTGATTTTTCTCATTTCACGAAACCATCAGAGCAGTAGAACAACATTCACCACACATCTTTGTCTAATGCCACTAGAGATGTTCTGAAACGTGCCCGTACCTGGAAACAGCAAGAGGGAGGCCATTTTGAAAATTTATTGCGATAGTTTTATTAACGTAGGTACCAGATTACTTACAATTTGTGTGAGCAAACATTTTATTAAATTTGACTAACTTCTGCTGCTCAGATTTTTTTCTTCCGATACAATGAAACAATCCTTACATGAAACTGAGTCGATACGCATAATTTTTTTTTTTGATTTTGATTTTTGTGAAAAATTTAGTAATTAAAATTTAGTAAATTTAGTAGCTTGACCAAAAAAATAACTATGCCAGAATCATTTTCATACAAAATGAGCAAATGGTTCTAAAGACAGTTTTCCCGTATCTCTTATGGATTCGGATATCCCCATACTGTCCCATTAAAAAAAACACTCTGTATACCGGTACGCCCGGTATACAGGGTGTTTTTTTACTACTCCCGAAAACTGAAACAGTGTATCGAGACCATGATTCTGAAAATATTTAAGCTGAAAAAACACGAAAGAAAATGCTCATTTTTGGTCCGCTTTTTTCGTGTTTTATTTATAAATATCCATAAAATATCGTTAAAGGAACACAAAAACCTATTTTCCATCATTAAAAACACGTTAATAAATAAAAACGTCAAAAAAAGCAATGAAAACCACATGAAAAATATTGGCCATACCTTAGAATAAAGACTGAAGCAAGGCCATACGGATCGATCAGCTGAACGGGAGCGTTGAACTCGCGCGGCCGGAATAAATGCGTACATTGCTGGCTGACAAATACAATACGAAACGAAAAAAAAAGGTTTTCTCCGGTATGAATCACCTCTCAGGCGAAAGCTATTTAATATAGCTATGATATAGGTAGCTTTACCGGTACCTTCAGTATTCGGGAGCTGTCTTTTTACACCCGTATAAACTCATTGATCCTCTAGGACATCTGAATAACGGTGATTTGCAGCCTTTTTGATGATATTTAGTCACTCAGTGACATTCAAAAATCGCACCCCTGCCCATTGCCACGACGTGGTAGAGGAAGGGTCTCCAACTCTCCACTCGATGGACTAAAGACATTATAAACGTCGCAGGAAGTCGGTGGATGGAGGCGGCTCAAGACCGTGCGTCATGGCATTCTGGGGGAGGCCTATGTCCAGCAGTGGACTTCTACACTTTTGTTTTTTGTTTTTTGTTTAGTTTGTTTGTGTTGTTTTCATAAAAAATATTGTTTTGAAGGTTTTGTGTATGTAATGTGTATGACATAATGATTTTATATAGGTATATTTAGAATTAATTCATTATTATCTGACAAGGCTTATGTGCGGCCGCTAAAATGTATGTACACCATAACAAAACCAAGTGCTCTCAGTGTTCCTACGGTGAATAAATGATATGAATATGAGTATGAATGAATACAGGCTGATGATGATGATGACGTTATCTAAGCATGAGGTATGACAATGAAGACGCTATAAACATCAAACCTTCGCTCAGTCGGTAAATTAACAAAAACCGAACACTCTTATGCATATACCTAAGACCTAATATGCAAGTTATTTCCAATATGGTTGCTCTTCTGTCCAATTTTCCACTACAAACTTACCTATGTCATCCTCTCCCTAAACTATCTTTCAACCATTTCTATCTATTTGCATCGGATAATAAATAATATGCCGTTGATCTTTCTATCGTTTTTTTTCGTTTCTTTTGATCGTTCGTCGGCTTAAGAAGTTTGTTGCCAAAAACTCATCACGGATTTGAACGAAACCAAACAAAAAGTTTGCAGATTAGTTCGGATTGGAATTGGATTTTGGAGGATATGTCTGATCTGGGATTTGAATATAAAGTACTGTCAGAAAAAAATGAAATCACAAAATATCATACTTATCATAATTTATTTAACCTTTGTACATCATTATATTCTTATCTGTAGGCGGTTATTGCATTGTATTTATTTATTTATAGAAATTAAACAGTTTGCTTACAGTTTTGACCAAAGCGCAAACTGCCTTAATTAACACATATTACAAAAAAAAACAAGACTTATTATATAAAACTTAAATATACTCTAAGGGACACATAAATAGAACTTAAACTATCGTTAAATATTGTTGAAAGCCCCTTCGAATAACAAGCGTGTGAAAAGTTTACATTAGCGACCGAGTCTCTTTGAATAAACGCATGTACCTAATAGGTAAGGGCGCTGCCACACGGGTGTTGCGGCTGCGTTGCGTCGGCGCTGCAACAACGGAGCGATGACGCTCCGTAGTTCTGAATACAAATCAGAGGCTCAAGCATGAACATCTAACGTTACCGAATCGCTAGCGAGAAGATAGTACACGTCAAAAATTAACCAATCAACTAACAAAAATTTCAAGCCATTCACGATGTCATTGGTCAATATTTGACATCGACTATCGTCTCGCTAACGTCTAGATACCGTTAGATATTCGTGCTTACCCTACAGTGGGGTCAGCACGAATAATTTACGTTACCAAGACGCTAGCGAGACGATCGCAAATGTCAAATATTGGCCAATGACATCAGGGTAACTTGAAATCTTAGTAAGTTGATTGGTTCATATTTGAAGTTTACTATCGTAACGCTAGCGTCTCGATAACGTTAGATGTTCGTGCTTGGGCCTCAGAACGATATGCCATATGGGCGTTGCCGGTGAGTTGCGTCGGGGCTGGGGAGACGAGATGGGGAAGGGAGCTGCGTTAAAACGACGCGCGACGGAGTGGTAACGCAGTATTTAATAGCATATCGAAGCATAGCATTGCTGTGTTGACGTAGCGCTCGTGTGCCATTCACTGCGTTGAAATCATTGCGTTGCGACGACACGCAGCGTAGCCACAACGCCCGTGTGGCATCGCCCTAAGTTGAGATATTATCGTGGTATAAACTGGATGTAGATCGGATGCGCGGGCCGTAAAACCATGTCAGACATCAAAGCAGGGCGCGCGCCTTTCTCGTCTGCTTGTAGCCTGAAGGCGCGCGAGATCTCGCTCAGCACACACTTCATTTCTAGGATTGCGAAGCGCTGGCCTGGAATAATCATAACACTTTAGATAGATAGATAAGAAAAACTTTATTGCACACCACATTCAAAATTAAAACAATAACAATCCATTTTAGAAAAATTACGACTATAAATAAAATAAATAAATGCTGGACATTTTACACAACATTATCTAGCCCCGAGATAAGCAGAGCTTGTGTTATGGCAACTAGATAACTGATAAACTTAATACAATACATTACATAGATAGATATTTTAATATTGTACATAGAAAATACCCAGATCACCCGGAACAATTACCTGCAAATCGCACAAATATTTGTTCCGTGGCGGGAGTCGAACCCGCAACCTCCTGCGTCGCAGGCGAACCTACGCCTGCCGCGCCACAGAGGTCGTTAAGATTTTCTTTATTATAAACCACGTACTTTACAATTCTCCTGCTACGAGAGCTGCTGTTTACGTTTCATTACGAGACGGGTCCCCCCTCCGACCCCCGACCGTCTCACGACCTTCGAGCGTGGTCGCGGTCGGTGCTCATGAGGAAGGACCTCAAAATGGTCAACGAAACGTCTGTAAAGTACGTGGTGTATAGTCGTAATTTTTCTAAGCCACGATAATTTCAATTCTATCAATAACACTCCGTTGCAGAAACGATCTCTTTTGCTTCTTTGCATTTGACTTCAAACACTAATCTTTCACTAAATCGTAGCAATCGTTGCGATTGGATGATAACTTTTCATTTATAAAACCGACTTCCGCCATTGTATTCGACAAAATATCTGGATGAAAAAAAAAATTTGAAAAAACCATAGTGGTGGGTCATGATACTTTCCGAATGCAAATGCTTGGTTTGTTGCTGAAAATATCAAAATCGCTATATGTATGCCTACAATATTTGAGGAGTTCCCTCAATTCCTCACGGATTCCATCATCAGAACTGGATTCTGGAAAAAATGCGACCAATCTGGAAGTATATCTATTCAAATAAAAAAAGAATTTTCCAAATCGGTTCATAAACGCCGGAGATATGAGGTAACAAACATAAAAAAACAAAAAAAAAACAAACAAAAAAAAAAAAAAACAAAAAAAAGTGCAACCGAATTGAGAACCTCCTCCTTTTTGGGAAGTCGGTTAAAAAATTAGTGTTCAAAGTCGTCACACATACTCACACACTTACTCACATACACATACACACCCACCCTAACACAAGAACAAAGCCACGTAAGCGTTAAATTGTATTCTTTCTTATTTTATTTTTTTATTTATCTTGTATTTTCTTTAAAACTAGCATAGCATTTTTGTTGTCTTTCTTAAACTTTTGTCATATTTTGTGTAACCCTTTTTTGGCCTTATTGTTTTATTATAATATCTGATTTAAACAAATTGTAACGCTGTTGGTTTACCTAAATAAAATTATATAAAAAAAATAAAAAGATCGTTTCTGCAACTGAGTGTATAATAATCATAGTATTATAAGTATGGAAGTACAATTATGGGTGGTCTTATCACTGAGAGCAATCTTTTCCAGACAACCTCGGGATGTTTGTCACTTTGTTTATCTTCACAGAAAATAACAAAAACGGATCTTACGATTTTGATAAAATTCGCCGGATTTTCTAGGGACGAGTAAGCGACCTAATTAATTTCCACAGCTAAAAAAATCAAAATTTTCCATTAAATTTAAGATTTTTAAAAGATCTTACATGCCTAAAACCTTAAAAAACATGGCAGCAAAGCACTAAATAAAAAAAAATATTGAAAGAGGTCATTCATATTATATAACACACTAGCGGCCCGCGCGCGACTTCGTTCGCGTGGTCCCGGTGTTCCCGGCAGTTATTCAAATTTTTCTCAACTTTTAAACCTTCCCTAGACCTCCACGAACATTTCAAGACCAAGATAAGATAAATCCGTTCAGCCGTTTTCGAGTTATAGCGTCAGGAAGGAAACCCCGACTTATTTTTATATAGTAGAAGATTAAAAAAATATTCAAATATGGAACACATTTTGACCTTGACAAAAATACATTGAGCTTAACGTTTCCCTTAATTTAATATCCCATATTATAAATTTTACTCAGTTTCTGTGTTTTATTTCATAATTTTATGGTGTTCCTTTAATATACCATATTATTGAGAAGGAACCTTATTATTTACTCATTCATAAAAATACAGTTTTTTTTTGTAATTTAGCGGGTTCTAGTCCCGGCTTAAGCAAGTGACTTTTTAATATCCTTGAATGCCGTATACAGCCGGACTGCCTGCCGTGACTTTAAAAATAAAGGAAACTTCAATATTTAAAGTAACTTGTCCTTCATGTAGCATAGCCGTAGGACACACTTGTAGAGTTAAACTTCAAGGACCAGAGGGCCTATTACGAGTTTTGCATTGCAACAATCGTCGTGCGTATTGAACGTGACTAAATTAGTAGTAACTTTTTATGAATCTGTGCTATTTCTATCGACTGCGCGGCTCAAAATGATGAATAGATACTATGTAAGTCACGTTGAATACTCACGACTCGCAAAGTGATTGTTGCAATGCAAAACTCGTAATAGGCCTCTGTTCAAACCGACGACGATGGACCTCTCAGGTTGGAAGGCCTCAAGGTCAGAACAGACCCTTATCTTAAAGTGCATCACACGTAGCAGATGCGATATAATTTTATATGCGTATAAAAACTTATCACATCTGAAGGTATCGCACACGTAGCAGATACGATAATAATACGAAAATGACGCAAATGAATGAATGATGTGAATGTGAATTCACGCGGAAACCTTCAAACTGTATTGTATTTCAATTTGTATACACAGATATCATCTGTCCATCTTTTGATATATGTCGGTGCCTACAAATGCTTGACGGTAAAATATAAGTGATATGCTGCGTGTGTGTTGCTCCTTGAGTTTAGTATAGAGAGCGATATGGACAGATACGCGCTCAGATACAGATATCTTATCGCATCTGCTACGTGTGTGATTTACTTTAGTCTGGGGACGATGCTTACCTATGCAATTCCTGGCTCCAGCACTGAATGGTACATAGGCATAGGGATGTCTCGTCTCTCCAGTCAGGAATCTCTCCGGTTTAAAGGCCTCTGGATCTGGGAAAAGATCTGGGCGACGGTGCAGGTCGTAGATATGCACCGCTACTTCTATACCCTTCCTGATTTCCAGGTCTCCTGTAGAAGGAGTAGAAAAGAAAAAGGTGAGTGAATATGAGATTAATATAAAAAAGTAGAGCTACAAACGAGACCACGAACCGGACGACACACTGTACAACGGTATAAAAATGACATTGTAATGGTTGCAGGATGTCAGTGGATGGAGGCGGTTAAAAATCGTTCGTCGTAGCATTCTATGGGGCGGGGGCGACATGTCTAGCAGAGGAAGAATGATAACAAAAAATTGCGAAAAAAAAACAGAAGAATTACAGACAACAACATAATCACATAATCAAAGAAATTCGATACAAAAAAAATATGCTTCTAAGCGCGATACGTTATTGTATCTCCAAAAAATATTTTTTACTAACTGCAGCCCGCGTTTTCACCCGAGTGAACAATGATGAAAATTGATGATGATGATGATGAAAAGTAGCCTATATGTTAATCCAGCGTATAAGGTATTACAAATTTCACTCAAATCCATTTAGCCATTTGAGCGTGAAGAAGTAACAAACATACTCACAAACTTTCGCATTTATAATACATTTATATATTTATATAGTGTGGTGTGATAATGACTACATGTAATTAAGTCCACTGTACTTAATTACATTTACTGTACGTGTAATTACTGTTTGTAATTAAATTAAGTTTAAAAAAGATTTGGCTGAATTTCCATTTACGGCGACACTGGCGTTAAACTACAAAAACACGTACACAAGCTTCAAATATGTTCACACGGGCATCGTTAATCGACTCGATGCTGTATATTTTCGTTACACATGCATACAAAATATGGATGTTATTACAAAACATTCCCTTAGTCTGGGTTTAAAACAGGACTACCAGGTCTAGGCTTAAATATCGACCTATGGTATAGACGACTCTAATACAAAAGCAGATGGTTTGTTTTCCAGAAGCTACTTTCGAGCTAGATAGTCCACGCTTATGCCATATATCTCTGGTTTTTCTAAAACCAGGCAGCCCCATAGTTTAGCAATGGTCTATAAATTGACAGTTGATTGCTTGTTGGAGTTAAGAATTTCGACATCTCAAAATTGTGATGTGACACAATCCGTCAGTTTGATACTTTGGAAATGTGTGTATAGTAGCGCGAGAATTGATTTCGGAAACAAACCAGATGGTTTGTTTCCGAAATCAATTCTCGCGCTTTCGTATTAAAGTTGTATATGCCTAATGTCGATATTTAAGCCTAGACTAGTAAGCCTGAACTAAATTCAGATTTAGTCCATGTTCTGTAATAAGGCCGACTGAGTTCACTGAGATAGGTACTTGCCTATAGATTAATTGTCGAAAATAATCAATTCTTCGAACTAAAATGTGATATAGCTAATAGAACGATGGATGCTAGATTGACTGGACGTCTCAAATCAAATCAAATCAAAATAATTTCATTTAAGGATTTTTTTTTTTTTTTTTGAAGGATCATTTTGAATCGTCTTATAAACTAAAATTACTCCTGTTCCAACGCGACCAAGCCTCAAAGTCTGAAACCGTAACTCAATTATCTTGTCGACTGTACTGTTGACCTTGTGGCTATAAAAACAATTCGCTACGCAGTGGTATTGGACGTAACGGGAATCAATCATACGTACCCCCCCTCTTCATTACAAATTGACGAAGCTTAGTTGGGTAAATATCTAATAATCTAATATTGAATTCTGTAAAAATTCTACGAATCTAATTTCATGTATATCATCGCTGCAGGCGACACATGATTGATCGTCTTTTAGTAAAATCTATTTTGTTGAACGATTTCAGAATAATTAATTTAGAACGTTTATAGATATACGCGAAAATCTATAGGTTATAAAAATATTATCCCTAGCTTCTGTCTGGCCTACAGCATTATTTTTTTATTTTTAGAGATACGTGTTTCAAGTATCATCAGAACCATTATAAGTTATAGAATCGGGGCGGTATATAGGTCTACCGCCCCGATTCTTTAATTAGGATTCACCTGAGGCCCAATTCACTAACTAAAAAATAGTTAAAATAGAGTTCGGATCATGTTTCGATGTTGTGTCTATGTCTTAAATGTCAGAAATGGTATTCTCCTGACATAAAATACAACACTGTAATGTGATTATATCGAAATGTGACCGAAACTTGAACGATTCAAAGTTTTTTCGTTAATTTTAGCATAAGTAGATGGAGTCTCTCTTTACTCTTTCCAATTATATATATAACTATCCTACTCTAATGGTGGTCACCAGAATTGAAAGTAGACTAAATTGTTATTTATGAGGGACTAGAAATTCAACTTTCAGTCAATTTACAATTCAGTCTCGATTCGGTCAACTTTCAGTGTAGTTTTAAAATAACTTAAGAGAATTGGGCCTCTGGTGTAAATCACCTAGGTGAACTGAGCATACTTTTAGTAAACTTGATTCACCCAGGTAATTTCCTGGTGCATTAGGTACACTACAAAGTATACTTTATTCACTCAGGTATTAGGTGCACTACATACATAGTAGACTTAATTCACCCGTGTGCTTACAAATTATCGTGTACCTACGTGGACACTTGAAATTTGAAGTGATTACGAGTAATTGATACTAATTGTATTGACAACGTCATATATTGAGTAACACATGAGTTTGATCGTGATGCCAGTTTGACTATGGGAGATGGAATTATAATTAATATGGTATACTAGCCCACGTTAGTCCTATGCCCAGCAGTGGACTAACGTGGGCTGATGATGATAATAAACTCATGAGCATGCTTACCCATGGTAAAGTTTTCGGTGATTGTCCGCGCTATGAACGGCACACTAGGGTACAATCTCAAGGTCTCCTTCACCACAGCATCCAGATACTTCATCTCGGCCATATCCGCCATGCTCGGGGTGCGGTCGGACTCACCGAATATCTTCTTGCACTCTTCAAATATTTCGTTCTGGATAGGGAACATATTATTTTGGTTTTATTCGAAAATAGGATTCAATTCAGTTCTGACACTTCTGTTCTTGTTGGGCAAGTAGACGGCTAAGACGCAAGAGGTGCGGGTTCGATTCCCGCTGCGTGACAAATATTTGCATGATTTGTAAATATTTGTTTCGGATCTGGGTGTGGTGGTACCATGGTGCTCATAGTTCCTGATACCCATGACACAGGGAATCCTATTGTGGGATCAGAACTATGTATGTGGCTGTTGGGTGTTGTGTTATATATGGTCATACAGTAGTAGCTATACCATATGCTTTGCATCTAGGTACCAACTTACTTGGACTTCTTCATGGTCAGCAAGCAGCATCAGTGCGAACGTAAGAGCCATAGCAGTTGTGTCATGACCCTGTAAGGAAACAAAAAAATATTACTAAAACTACTAACCACCGAACGATACTAATACTGAAATCCAAAAACAACAGAGTGATATAGAAATAGTAACTTAACATTTATAACGAATTGATAGATAGCGATGGTAACATCAAACATAACAGATTGATATATAGCGATCCTTAAACATAAAATATTGATAGATAGCGATATTATCGTTAAATATAACAGATTGATGGATAGCGATATTAACCTCAAATATAAAAGATCGATAGATAGCAATCCTCAAACATAAAATATTGATAGATAGCGATATTATCCTCAAATATAACAGGTTGATGGATAGCGATATTAACCTCAAATATAAAAGATCGATAGATAGCGATCCTTAAACATAAACTATTGATAGATAGCGATATTATCCTCAAATATAACAGATTGATGGATAGCGATATTAACCTCAAATATAACAGATTGATGGATAGCGATATTAACCTCAAATATAAAAGATCGATAGATAGCAATCCTCAAACATAAAATATTGATAGATAGCGATATTATCCTCAAATATAACAGGTTGATGGATAGCGATATTAACCTCAAATATAAAAGATCGATAGATAGCGATCCTTAAACATAAACTATTGATAGATAGCGATATTATCCTCAAATATAACAGATTGATGGATAGCGATATTAACCTCAAATATAACAGATTGATGGATAGCGATATTAACCTCAAATATAAAAGATCGATAGATAGCAATCCTCAAACATAAAATATTGATAGATAGCGATATTATCCTCAAATAGAACAGATTGATGGATAGCGATATTAATCTCAAATATAAAAGATCGATAGATAGCAATCCTCAAACATAAAATATTGATAGATAGCGATATTATCCTCAAATATAAGAGATTGATGGATAGCGATACTAACCTCAAATATAAAAGATCGATAGATAGCAATCCTCAAACATAAAATATTGATAGGTAGCGATACTATCAAACATAAAAGGTTGATAGATAGCGATCCTCAAACATAATATATTGATAGATAGCGATACTAACCTCTAATATAACAGATAGATAGATAGCGGTCCTCAAACATAACAGATTGATATTTGCGATCCTCAAACATAAAATATTGATAGATAGCGATACTAACCTCAAACATAAAAGTATTAACTTCTTCTCTGATCCCCTCCAAGTCAATCGTTCCTTTACTCTCTTCTTCAAGCAGCAGGTCCAGCATTGCTTGTTTCTTCTTGGTGCCAATATCATCGCTTGCCACTGCCGCTGTCTCCTCTGCCATATTCTGAGCCCTTTTATAAATGAGTTCTACTTTTAATTTGTTTAAAACGAAAGTTTAAATATTAATATGTTACTAAAAAAAACTTTTTGTTTCTCGTTCATGATATACTTAGTACCTACCTAAAAAAGCCAGCATAATTTAGAACACTTTGAAATAACTAAAATACATACCTATGCTTTTTCTTGTCCAATATAACATCATCAGCAAACCCATGCACCGTTTCCAGACTGTTCTGGAACTTCTTTCCAATCGAGGACAGGCTGAAGATGAAGTCGTTGTGGAGGTAAACGTTGGTCAGCCGGTTCAAGACAAGATTTCCGATCTCCTTGATTGAATCCATGTATTTGATGGTTTTGTCAGATTTGTCCGAGTCTAGCTGCGTGCCCATAGCCGTCTCTATGGGAAAAGGTTTTATGATGTGAATTAGTATTAGCTGTAGAACAAGAACTAAAATGAAAAGGGTTTTTAAGGGAATATAGAAAAGATGAGGAGTAATAGGTTAGCGTGGTATGGGCATGTTATGCGAAGGGAAGAAAGCCATGTTACAAGAAAAGTGATGAATATGAATGTGGATGGATACAAGAGTAGAGGAAGGCCTAAAAAGAGATGGATGGACTTTGTGAAAGATGACATGTGTAGGAATGGTGTGAGTACTGATATGACGGAAGATAGGGACGAATGGAAGAAAAGAACATGTTGTGCCGACCCCACCTAAGTGGGATAAGGACAGGGAGATGATGACGATGAATGGTTCGAATACTTATATGGAGGTGTGCAAGAGGAATTGGCACAACACTCTGAAGTTAGTTGTTGTAGTAGAACTACTTGTGAAAGGGTTCGTCCGGGGAAGTACTACCACCGTGCCTATTTCTGCCCCCAAGCAGTAGTGCTCGCACTGCTGTGTTTTGATTTGAAGGGTACGGGTGCCGGTGAAGTTACAGGCACATGAGACTTTTCATCTTTATGTCTCCTGAGACATAAAGCGCGCATAGACGCGCATAGACGCGCGCTGCCGACCCTGGTCGGCAGCGCGCGTGTGATGCTTCTGGTGTTGCAGGCGTCCATAGGCTAAGGTAACTGCTTTCCATGAGGTGCGCTGTAGCGTTGCGTTTAAGAACCCTACCTTAAGCAACATTTACAGTATGAGCCTACAGCTCCTTAATAAGGTAGCCTGGTCTTACGCACACATGCAAAGCTCTCTATCCATATTAGTACAAGCGTCGTCCAACCCACTCACACATGTAGAATTGTTTACCATAACCGACAATATAAATAGAACCCGCACCATACGCCCACTTTTCTTTTGGCATTGTACACGGCGCTGGCTACACTCTATATCTACATATCTAGCCAAAACGCCCTATTATCCCGAACTTGGTGAGTCCCCTAACGTATCTACATTGACCTAGCTTGCACTGTTGTATTGTATTTTATTCTATTTATAAACTGTACCTAGCCTAATCTTTCTAGGACACCTGCTCGTGGGCTAGCATTCTATAAAGCCCAGCTATTCTCTTAAGAATGCCTGACGCTAAGCTGCTGTGTCCGCCTAGGACGCTAGCGTCTACCTCTGTCTTTCTATCTATCACCTCACTAGTTTATTGTAAACCTCTACGGTGCAATATGGCTGAAGTCTCACGAGTACACCTGGTTCCCTAAAGGCCACGTCGCTTCGTGGCTAAGAGACCTTCAGGCTATTGCACCGAAGACCTGCCTGTCGGCCAGCCGCTATAACCTGTCGACTTTTCAGGGTTCTACCACTGGGTTCTACCACTGGAGTCTACCACCCAGTTCTACTGCAGTTCTACCACTGGGGTCTACCACCCAGTTCTACTGCTCGGTTCTACCACTGGAGTCTACCACCCAGTTCTACTGCATCTTCTACCACCCTGAGCTGCTTCTCACGGACCGCTACCTGTCTGTTGGAGACGCCTTTGACGAGGCCTTCTACACCCTCGCAGGCCAAGCGAGCACGTGGTCTTGCCCTCAGGAGTAATCACCAGGGAAGTGCCGTGAAGCTAAAACTCTATTCCCCTTCGCGTTTCTCGACTCTTGTTCCGAGGGCTTTGCCTCGTAGTTGTGATAACCAGACCAAGCTAGATCTATTCAAACCCACGTCCATAGCCGACTGGCCTTCTGCCTACTACATCTGCCTTCTGCCTACTCTGACCATAAAGACTTTAGTGATAGCTCTAAGAACATTTCTGTTAGTATTATTAAGAAAATAAATGTATTAAACTACCCCTATTGTTTTGGCTACCCAACTGTAGGAAATCTACCTAACTACATTAGGCAGGTTAGGAACTACTACTACCTACTTACTACTTGCGTGTCTGGCTTGCTAAACAACCAGCGCGACAATGGCGCCCAACGTGGGGCGTGGGGCAACGGTTATAATTTAAGCTCAAATTGTTCCGATTTATTACCAAGTAGTGTGATTGAGACCAAGACAGATATATTTAGATAGATTATTTTAGATTTAGACCATTTACCGTAAGCGACAATGGCGCCCAACTCTAAAATATTCTAAATCTAAAATATTTTCTATTATGTCCTTACGACAAATGGTCTAAATCTAAAATAATCTATCTAAATATATCTGTCTTGGTCTCAATCACACTACTTGGTAATAAATCGGAACAATTTGAGCTTAAATTATAACCGTACCTACTGGAATAGAGTGCCTACGCTTACATTTTTTTATTTATTGCACCGTGGCGGTGGAATAATAATTCTACAATTATTATTGTACCAAAGCACATTTTGTATTTCTGTGTTATTTTAAGTATTCTTGTGTATCTAACTTGTGTAAACAACGCATCAGTGCTAGCTAAGTGATCACTATGGGGTCCATAAAGTTCGGTTACCTAAGAAAAAGCGAGCTTGAATATGAAGTAAGAATCAGGGGGGATGAGCCTATGTCCACAGTAGCTGAACTGCGTAAGCAAATAAATAAGCTGTACAGACTTTACCCACACGATAGTATTGATGATTCAACAATTGAAACTGAGGAAGATATTTCCGGAGCAAGAACTACCTTGTCTGATCTATCAATTATGCCCTTAATATCTGACACTGATCTCGAAAGAGCTACAACCATCCTCTGCCATCTAGAAAATAGGTATCAAAGAATACACCCTACAAGCACTAGTACTAAGGACAAGGTTACTAAAGACCTTATTAGTTAAAATCACGGAAAAACTTAATGCAATTAAATGTAAGTCTCAGCCTACAATAACAACTCCATCAGTGGAACATTCCAATCCATTCGACAGATACGAAACAAAAGCACACACACTAACAGACACCACGCTACCTATACACTGCTCTGAGAATAGGATAACTAATGACCTACTCAAACATCATTACGATGGTTCTTCTTGTGTGCGTTCATTCCTACAAAAAATGGAGGAATTGAGATTATCTAGGGGGCTATCTAAAACTAAACTACTAAATTCTGCATACGAAATTTTTACGGGGGACGCCTTACATTGGCTTAGAAACATAAGACAAACTGTTGATACTTGGGATAACCTCGTCCTCAGACTAAAAGAGGACTTTGACTCTGACGACTATGACTACAGACTGATGTCAGAAATCAGACAGCGCACACAAGGGGAGTCTGAATCGATTACGATCTATACCTCGATATTGAATGGCATGTTCAGTCAGCTATCAAAACAGCCAACTACTGAGGACAGATTAGAAATCATATTACATAATATCAAGCCTTGTTATGCCGAAATCCTAGCTGTATCTAACCCACAAACGCTTGACGTACTTATTTCGGTCTGTAGGAACTACGAAAAATACATGAGTCGTTCTAAACTTTATCATGAACCTCCCCGTTCAAACTCAAACACATTAGCACCTGATTATGCCTACATCAGAAAGCCTAACACATCTAACACTACCTACACTGTACACAAACAAGGTTATAACTCTAATTATAACCATAGGTATAACAAACAACCCAGCTACTATGGGACTAGGAAACAGACAAATGTCGCTGCTAACCAGCCGACAACTACTAAAACACTTTTGCCTGTATCTCAAATAAGACAGACTGTACCTACTTTTAAACGTAGTGTACCTGTCTTAACTAAATATTGTCCGCGTTGTAGATGCTCAACACATACACTTAAGGAATGCGACCTACCTCGTTTCCTTATTTGCTTTCGCTGTGGTAGGAAAGACTATAAAGCCCCAGATTGCCCTACCTGCAATATTCCAAAAAACTAAGTACTAAGGACTGTTGTAAAAAGACTGATCAAACTGAGTGGAATAACTGGCTATCTACTCTAAAGATATTCTTTTCTAGCTATTCAATTACAACAGTCCATAGTAAAAAACCTAACAATGACTTAAGGCCATATGCCAACGTAGCTATTTGTGACAAACCGATCTGTGGTTTACTAGATACTGGATCATCTGTCACAATACTAGGTAACAACTCTCATGAATACTTCACTAATGAACTAGGTCTTCAATATCAGTCAAATGACCCTAAATCATTTGTGGCCGCTGGTGGCCAGATATTGGAATCTGAAGGTTATATTGACCTACCAATATCCTTCGAAAATAAGTTTCATCTAGTAAGAGCTTACATTGTTCCTAGCGTTCAGAATTCTATAATATTTGGAATAGATTTTTGGCAAAAATTCGAAATTTTTCCAAAAAGACTAAATTCTATTACACTAATAAATTCTAAAGACTATTCTAACTCCGATCTAAAAGTGAGTTCTAATGAATACCTAAAGTCCTATAATCAGCTATCTGAATCAGAGCGTGTCTTGGCCAATAACATAATGAATCAGTTTCAAGACATTTCTTCTCAAAAACGAGGCTTAGGTTGTACTTCTTTAATCATGCATACCATTGATACTGATGGCGTGCAGCCTTTACGGCAACGCTACTATCGAATGTCACCGGAAAGACAGCGCATTCTTTGCGCCGAGCTCGATAAAATGCTAGAACTAGGCGTAGTCGAATCGTGTGAGAGTCCATGGTCATCACCTGTACTACTAATACCTAAAAAAGATGGATCTCACCGATTTTGCTTATACAGTCGTAAACTAAACTCTGTAACTAAAAAAGACGCTTATAGCTTACCTTACGTAGCTGAAATACTAGATAGTCTAAAAGACGCTAAGTACCTATCTAGTATCGACTTATATAAATCTTTCTGGCAAATTCCTTTGAGAGAATGCGATAGGAATAAAACTGCATTTTATATTCCTACTACAGGATCCTATAGATTCAAAACAACTCCATTCGGTCTTACTAATGGGCCTGCTACACAACAAAGACTAGTAGATTCCTTATTTTCTGGACCAGAGTTCGAAGGAAAAGTCTTTGCATTTTTAGATGATATTGTAATAAACAGCACTACTTTTTCATCACACATATCATTGCTACTACGTGTTCTTGAAAAACTAACTAATGCTAACCTCACCATTAACTACGAAAAAAGCAGTTTCTTTAGATCTGAACTAAAATATCTAGGATACGTAGTAAATTCTAAAGGTTTACACGTAGATCCCACTAAAGTAGAAGCTATTCTAAAATATCCTGTACCTACTACCCCTAAAGAGGTAAAAATATTCTTAGGTACCGCTTCGTGGTACAGACGGTTCATACCTAATTTTAGCTCACTAGCAGGACCTCTTAACCAACTAACAAGCACTAGCAAAAAGGCACCACCCTTTGTTTGGACTAGCGAGTGTGAAAATAGCTTTAAATATCTAAAAGAAATACTTATTTCTGCACCTGTACTATCATGTCCTAACTACCTACTTCCTTTTGAAGTCCACACTGACGCATCTAACTACGGTATTGGAGCTCTTTTGTCTCAAACTATAGACGGAATTGAACATCCAGTAGCATACATGAGTAAATCCTTAACTAAACAGGAACGTAACTATAGCGTAACTGAAAGAGAAGCACTAGCTGTCATCATTGCTTTAGAACACTGGCGATGCTACCTAGAAAATGGTCAAAAATTCAAAGTACATACTGACCATGCTGCTCTAAAGTGGTTCTTAAAACTACAGAACCCCACTGGTCGTCTAGCACGCTGGGGTGTACGACTATCTACATTCAACTTCGATCTCATGCATCGCAAGGGGGTAGATAACATCATACCTGATGCACTTTCTAGGGCCCTTCCGGTCTCAGCTATCGCCCTTCAGGCAACATGTATTGCTAACACTACTGTAGATACTTGGTTCCGTACGATCTATAACGGCTGCCAACAGAACCCTATTTCATTTCCTAACTACACCGTAAAAGATAATAAATTATACAGGCTAATGAAAAGTAGATGTACTCTTCAATCTGAATTCGACTGGAAACAAGTCATTCCATTAGAGTCTAGAGAAGCCTTAATTCTAGAAAACCATTCTAACCTACTAGCTGGTCACTTAGGTATCTATAAAACGTATAAACGTCTATCTCAACATTACTACTGGCCAGGTATGCACAAAAACGTTGTGACACTGGTTACATCGTGCGATGTCTGTCTATCACAGAAGCATGCTAACCATGCTACCTTAGGTGAAATGGGACGTCCTAAAAACTGCTCACGTCCATTTCAAATGCTAAGTATAGACGTCGTAGGACCACTACCTACTACTAGAAAACAGAACTCATACCTACTCGTTGTATCATGTTGTTTTTCTAAATACACCATGATATTTCCTATGCGTCGAGCTACTGCTGACATTATCATAAAGCTATTGGAAGATAATGTATTCTTAACTCACGGTATACCTCAATGTATTGTTCTAGATAACGGCACACAATTTACGAGCCATATTATGAGGCAACTTTTCTCTAAGTATAAAATACCTAATATTCATTACACACCTAAATATACGCCTCAGGTAAATAGTGATAGTGAGGATATCATTTTCCAGCCTAGAGATGCATATGCTGAAACACTAGGTCTTCTATCACCTATCTTTGATAAGGTTCAAGTCTTACTAATAAAAGCCCACTCCAGAAATGCTAAACTATATAACTTGCGTAGAAAATCAGCTGAATTTAACGTAGGTGACGTAGTCTGGAGAAAAACCTATTACCAAAGTGACAAAGATAAACACTTTAGTAAAAAGCTAGCACCTAAATACCTAAAATGTAGAATCACGGTCAAACGTTCACCAGTGGTTTACGAACTAGAAGATATGAATAAAAATCCTTTAGGTGTTTGGCACATTAAAGATATTAAACTGACTAACTATAAAGATTAATACATAATTGCATACTTAACTTAATTGTATACTTAACTACTTAACTTCTAATGTACCTACCTATACCTATTTATATTTTTTCTAACGCAACTAGGTCTACACCACAGTGCAAAAAACTTACGTAGGTAAATCATCATAGAAACTAACTTCTAATATGGTTCATCTAAACCATATCTTATCTTGTCATAACCTACCTTATGACAGGTTTTTTTTAGATATTTTGCAACAGATCTAAAATGTTGTAAAAAATTATACCACAGCTAAACTGATGGTATAAACTCTTGTATGTTGCCTACTGCATAGGTAATTTACAGTGGCACGGCTACCCGTGTACTTAACTAATTTCTTTCTAGAAACTTTTGTTTTTTTATCTACAATTTTATCTGTTATTTCTTGCACTGTGGTTACTGACTAAGGTCAAGTAAACACTCTAATGCATCATTAGATACCTAAGTAAACAATTGCTGCCATCTATGATTTTATTATGGAACTACGAACAATCTAGGTTCGCAGGGCCACTAAAATCAATTAAAGTTCTACCATCTTCCGTTAGAGTTCGTTCAAGCAGAAATCTATTTATTTACTAAGAAATTGTTATTTCAATTTTCAACTTTTCCGACAGATGTCATCAACTATACATTATTACATAACTAACTTCGTATTTTTTTTTCTGAAAACAAACCTAATAAAAATAATAATAAAATAAACTTGGTTGTTTATTCATACTTTTATTTTTTTGAAATTATAAAATAAACTTGTAATGGTAAATAAAAAATACGTACCTACTTACGTAATTGCTAGCCGTAAATCGATTGAAAATTAAATAAAAATGAACTGACTTAACTTCATTTTTGACTTCTTAACTAAAATTTTTTTTTCTTCTTTGTTCCCTATGTAGAGACGTATCTTCACATAGAGACATAGAGCAACATTTAAAATTCTTTACATAACAGTCAATACCTATTTAACATTACTTATTTTTTTTGTTGACTATTCAACTAACTTGTTTTTTTTTCTTCTACTGGTAGAGACATAGAGTCCTAGAGCCATAGAGACTTTTACAAATAATAAATAACTAATGTTTTTTTTCTCTTGCCTTAAATACTAGCTTCTCTAAATTCATCCTTGTTTACATTTAGAAACCTAACACAACTCTGCTCTATAACGATAGAGACTGAATAATTTCTACTTACATCATTTCTTAAACTTAAATCTCACTTATTTTTTTTAGCACGACCTACCATGACTGAACTCAGTCAGTGGGTGTATTGATAATATACAAGGTTCAAAAAAAATTTTTTTTTTGGAAACATTATTTATTTCTAAATCTCTTTCATCTACAATACAAACAGACTACTCTACACTATACCAACTACACTTGCCATCCTAAATGGTAAAGCCTCTATTACACTAACAACTTAAACTTTTGTTGATATGAGTATACATACATACTAAAGTAGGTATATTCTGTGTGTAGCTTCTAATGCTAGCTGATAGCTGAGGCTAATGCGTGATGTATGCGAGATAGAAGTATGAAAGCATGAATGAATGAATGTAGAGTCAGCAAGAGCAAGGTTGTAGTTCTAGCGGGTTTTATCAGGCAAAACCCTTCTCTGTCTGAGGGGGTACTGTAGCGTTAAAGAACCCTACCTTAAGCAACATTTACAGTATGAGCCTACAGCTCCTTAATAAGGTAGCCTGGTCTTACGCACACATGCAAAGCTCTCTATCCATATTAGTACAAGCGTCGTCCAACCCACTCACACATGTAGAATTGTTTACCATAACCGACAATATAAATAGAACCCGCACCATACGCCCATTTTTCTTTTGGCATTGTACACGGCGCTGGCTACACTCTATATCTACATATCTAGCCAAAACGCCCTATTATCCCGAACTTGGTGAGTCCCCTAACGTATCTACATTGACCTAGCTTGCACTGTTGTATTGTATTTTATTCTATTTATAAACTGTACCTAGCCTAATCTTTCTAGGACACCTGCTCGTGGGCTAGCATTCTATAAAGCCCAGCTATTCTCTTAAGAATGCCTGACGCTAAGCTGCTGTGTCCGCCTAGGACGCTAGCGTCTACCTCTGTCTTTCTATATATCACCTCACTAGTTTATTGTAAACCTCTACGGTGCAATATGGCTGAAGTCTCACGAGTACACCTGGTTCCCTAAAGGCCACGTCGCTTCGTGGCTAAGAGACCTTCAGGCTATTGCACCGAAGACCTGCCTGTCGGCCAGCCGCTATAACCTGTCGACTTTTCAGGGTTCTACCACTGGGTTCTACCACTGGAGTCTACCACCCAGTTCTACTGCGGTTCTACCACTGGGGTCTACCACCAAGTTCTACTGCTCGGTTCTACCACTGGAGTCTACCACCCAGTTCTACTGCATCTTCTACCACCCTGAGCTGCTTCTCACGGACCGCTACCTGTCTGTTGGAGACGCCTTTGACGAGGCCTTCTACACCCTCGCAGGCCAAGCGAGCACGTGGTCTTGCCCTCAGGAGTAATCACCAGGGAAGTGCCGTGAAGCTAAAACTCTATTCCCCTTCGCGTTTCTCGACTCTTGTTCCGAGGGCTTTGCCTCGTAGTTGTGATAACCAGACCAAGCTAGATCTATTCAAACCCACGTCCATAGCCGACTGGCCTTCTGCCTACTACATCTGCCTTCTGCCTACTCTGACCATAAAGACTTTAGTGATAGCTCTAAGAACATTTCTGTTAGTATTATTAAGAAAATAAATGTATTAAACTACCCCTATTGTTTTGGCTACCCAACTGTAGGAAATCTACCTAACTACATTAGGCAGGTTAGGAACTACTACTACCTACTTACTACTTGCGTGTCTGGCTTGCTAAACAACCAGCGCGACAGCGCCGTAAGCTTGTTTGCTTGTCAAGTAGTAAAAAAAAGAAGAAATGAATGACAGTGCTGCCAAATATAAAAACTTCTTTGGAGAAACCGTACGAGGGAAGACCTTAAAGAAGATACATTCTCAGTTCAGTTCAGTTTTGCATGTGACCCACACGTGATTTTGCTCAACTACGGCAAAGCAAAAGGAAGGTTATGATTTTAGTAGTACCTATAATATGTAAGTAAGTTTGTTCATCTGACCCCTCTAGCTCCGAAACTACTTGACGGATTTTGACATATTATGAGGTATCATATGAAACGTCTTGACGTTCCGCGTGACATAGATTATTATGACGTTACACTAAATTTAATAAGGCGGAAATTAAATACAATTTTCGAACCTACAAAAAAACATTATAATATGAATATAAGTACTTACCTAATGAGTTTGTTATCAAATAAAAGGATAAATGGAAGGATTTAAAATAAACCACTAAAACATTTTAATAAAATAAAATAATTATAATTAATATTTAATTGTATTGAAACTGAAATAGCGCTAACTTATAGATGTTTTCATTAGATTGCAAGAGGCAACTCGTTTTATCTTGAAAAAAACCCTTGTATTTAACACACTTTCAAAGATAAGCAGCGAACATAAGAACTCGGATTAGTGCCACTTGAGACATTCGTTAATTGCGTATCAGTTGATTCTAGCTAAGTCTATGAGTCTATATAATATTGCCGCCTAGGTACCTTAGGATGGAGGGTTCCCAACAAGTAACACCAAAACGAGTAACACTGGTGAGGACCGGTTTCCACCGGGGCGGAGAGGAGAGAAGACGAGAGGACATGTGTTTGAATAAACCAATCCGATTTCGTTTTTACCTGTCAAGCCTGCCTGCCAATAACCTGTCAGCTTTGATCTCGTCTCCTCTCCTCTCCGCCCCGGTGAAAACTGGCCCTTACTCGTTAGGATTTTTTTTATATTGAGTAACAGTGTTACTGGGTGTAACTCGTTGGGAATACTGTAGTATTCCCAACGAAGTTTACTACGAGTGTAGTGTACTGTAGTAACACTTACTCGATGGAAAAAAAATAGGAGAAATATTCCCAACGAGTTACATCCAGTATAAAATTGTTACTGATCATATTCTATGGGAGACACCTCATCATCTATCAGCTGATGACGATAGAAGATGCTTTAAAGCGAACACAGCTTAATGCTGCAGCACACCGGCTTCGTTCGCGTAGACGTCGTCATCAGTGACTACTTGATGCCCTAAGCAATCCATGCCTATGGGCCCCCCTATCCGTATGACAACTAGAATCGGTCTTTAAACCTTTACCCCCTAAAAACATTAGTTTTTTGTAAAATAAGATGATGAGAAGTAACGTACCTTAAAAGTGGATTATTATGATTGGGAAGCGGATTTGCGGGGGCGCCAAGCGGGGGGCCCGCGGGGAAGGGGTGGTTTGTGATTGGGCTGATCGCAATTCTGGTGCATTCGAATTGCCGAATGCACTAGCGGGCAGCGAGTGGGCAAACGGGAGCGGGTTACTCTAGGTCGGACTCTATGTCAACTTAAAACGCGCGAATTTTTAGACTTTTTATGGTGTGGTTTTTGGTGACGTGAGAGTGAGACGTGATGACCTAAGGACGGATTTTTTTGTGCTTCTTCTAGTGCCCCCCCAGACGTTGGCAATTGCTTAATTTGATTATGGGTTAATCCGTCACTGGTCGTCATTACATGACGTTGTAATGTATGGAACTCTATGAGACATGGCACGCAAGCGTGTACATGAAAAGTGACGCACGTGTCTACGTTACGTGCTGCATACGCATCCGGTGTGAATTGGCCTTTAATAAAGAGTTTTGTTTACCACAAATAGTGAACAGCGTGAAATCACTGATAACGGGCAGGACACTGACTCTCGCTCCGTTCTGCTTCTTCAGCGTCCCTACCAGGTCTCGGCTCTTCTCCTCCATGATGCTGACGAAGTTCTTGAGGATATTGAAGTGGAAGGTGGGCGTTAAGATCTTGCGGCGCTTGTGCCACTTGGATCCTGCATACAAATATTAATATTAAGTAGTTTCAGTTTTAACCTGTCACCTGTCTGTGTTCCAATGGCTTTTCTCAAACATCTCTGCTAAGATGCGAGAGGTTGCGGGTTCGATTCCAGCATCGGGACAAAATGATCTCCATTGTTGCGTTCCCCATTGCCATTTTGTTACTGTAATTGTTATCTGGGTGTTATAGTACCATGGTACTCCCACAACATAAGGAATCCTAGTATGGAATCATGACTAAGTATATATATATATATATATATATGACTGTTGGGTGTTATGTTATTTCAAAGTACGCCATCATATTGTTAAGGGCTTCAAACTATACGAAATAAGCTGAAGTGACACAATATTCCATACCGTGGCATGTTCAGTTTACGAATAGACACATTCGTCTCCTCCCGTGGATGTCGTAAAAGCCGAAGAAGGAATTAAACCAGGGGATGGGTAGCAGCATACACCTTACCACTTAAAACCAATAATGCGATCACCTATCCGCCTGCCAAGCGTGGGGATTATGACAAATCCCCAGGATTGCTTGCTACGGGGGAAGCCTCGTCTAGCAGTAGACGTCTACAACATGATGATGAATGTTTAATTTTTATTTGTTTATTGAGAAACAAACGGCAATTTATTTAACTTGTAACGAAATTACCCTATATTTTTTTCGATGACGTAATTACCCTTGGACGAAAAACTTAATCAATCAATCAAATTATTTATTTGCTTCAAATAGGGTTACTAGGATGTTAATTATAAAAAAGTACCAACTATTTCTACCATTTTATAGGCGTGCAAAAAATTACATAAATCTTAATAAACAGCTATCGTTATTTTACTTTTCAATTAACGACATTTTTATGTCCTTACATTTCAAAACAAAAAACAACACGTTAAACAATATGTCAAAATAGCAAAAAAAAAAAACATTTACTTACAACTAATGTCTACATTAGTTTATCTGTCAAATATTCATTTACAGTATAATATGTCTTTTTTTTACAGAAACTTTTTCTGCTCTTTCGAAGGGAGACGTCGTCCTTTTTTATTTTATATCAATTTCTAGTGTTTTTTTGAGTTATATCGTGTAATTTTGGTGGCATTTTAACCGGTGTAGCTTATAAAAAGCACATAGTAGTGAATTTAAATAAAATAAGTGTATTGCGTGTCTTTTCGAAGGGGTGGAAATTGTCCAGGAACATTCTAGTAAACTGCCATCAATTTACTAGAACAGACTTGACAGAAGACTTTGACGACTGGACATTGTTTGATTACATCAATAACTTGACATTGGCAAAATTGAGAAATTCCTCATTCCATTTAAAAAAAAAATAGTTAATATGTCTTTTCAGCTAAAAAGTTAGGCAATTTTCTTTTGAACATATGGTAACATTGAATTTACGCAATATAAACGGGCATTTTACTATACAATTTTGGTGCCATAGCCAGAATACTTTTATTATAAAGTGCCTCCAAACCCAAATGTGTGTATATTGTCTTAGAAATAGGAACATAAGGCTTATTACTGGTGTCTACGCTTGAGTATTATTTAGTAGTGGATGCCCGTCACGGTTTAAATCTACGTTTTGTAAAGCTTCCAAGTTATCCAATAAATTCTATGAGAAAAGCTTTAGATTTGAAGATAATTGTATTATAGAAAATAATCTCAGATGGAATTGGTTCTCGTGACAATGGATGTTCAAACGCGTGGGCGAAGCTATTCCTTAATAACTATAAAATATGGTATTTATTATTTTCATTTAGTAGTGTTTTATGTACCGGTCGCTTAGTTGGGACTTTTTGTTGTATAATAAAAGTTTTATTTAGTCGTTTGGGCATATTCGCAAGGTATATGATTGGGGAAGTGTTAAAACAAACTATACCGATTAAGAAGGCGTAATATGTGATTTTGACCAACAAAATCGATCTAGAACTCAGTATGTACTGGTTCTACGAGTTAAATATTTTGGAATATGAAAATTTTATATTTTTGCATTTATTGTGTAAATTTGAAAACACGATACTTATGTGAAAAAAACTTCGATAGTTTTACATCATTGCGCCCGATCGGGCGCCTGTGTTCCGCCTCAACTCAAGCATCTCTACGCCCGATCGGGTTCCCAATACTCTGTGTCGAATACCATGGAATATTTACCAGAATACTGCCCTAAACGTCCTGATTCTGGTACTGAACGAACAAGAGTGAATATACGGTTCTAGTCAAGTAAACTTCCATTCCCGCCAATTTGAAGAAAAATAGAAATAAATATTTTTCGATCGCCATTTTTTTGCCGTGAACTTGTCGTGCCGTGTGGTGTGTTCCGAGTGAAAATATTGTTTTTTAGTGGTTTTGTGGTAAAAGTGTTGCTTAGGGATTGCTAGAATAATGTTATTGAATATATAGAGAATGTGCAAACAGCCAGTTATTGTAGAAATGTGATTTGTGAATATGTGTATTGTGAGCTGAAACTCAGGTCTTCGTTTTGGAAGGCGCGTTGACAGGGTGTCACAAATTCGTGTTTTTTTACACTAAAACAACGTGAAGGTTAGTAAAATGTTACTTTAGTAGTTAGTTTGATATATATCTAGACTAGGTAACGTTAGATTTCTATGGAAAAAGAATAAATAGTACAAATAAATAATTCGCAAAAATGTGACGTCACTGTGAGGTCGGCCATTGACCTTCACCTCGATTTTATTTTCCAAATATCTTATTGTTTTCGCTTTAGGCGAGTGAAACCAACTAATAATTCTGATAAAACATTTATTATAGTTCACAATAAAGATAATACAGTGAAATAATAATAAACTTTCAAATTTTGGTAAAATAAATTGTAATAGGTGGGTTTCCGTTACCTATCGTTTATTTACAAATAAGAATGTAGGAAATTCTAAATAGATTAGAACTTGTGAATACAAGATTCGTATAGGAAAATTCATCACCTTTCTTGTAAAACTATCAGTTTTATGATTGCTTTAGTAGTTAGGCCACAAATAATTATTTATTGAATTATATAGTTAACGGCCATCTTTTCGCATAACCCCGCGAGCCAAAGGGTTTTTGCGTTTGCGAATGCGCTGGACAAAGGGTTGAAAAATTCTTGTTTCGCTTACGTTTTGAATGAAATCTCAGGAACCTTACGGTGTTTTAAGATAAATTTTACTACAACAAGTAGGTAATGACTATTTATTCTAATACTAAAATCAGTTTTTTGATAAACACTTTATTTTCGCCATAATTAACAAAAAACTTCATTTTTGTGCACGACACTAGAGCTAGCGCGAGCGAGATGGCGCGGGTGAGCGGGTTAAAAGAGGGAGCCTAAATTGTAGTATAGTGCCCTCTTAAGATGTGACCCAAAAACAATGTTAAGTTAAAATAAATTAACAAAAATTAAAATTATTTATGAATTTTAGTCCGTTTTAAAATTGTGGTATATTTTTTTTTGTTTTATAATTAGTACCTGGGTGATCAAGCTTTGCTCGGCAAACTCTGAAATACGCATTTTCCCAAAGATAACATGTAACATAACATAACACCCAACAGTCACATATATAGTCCTGATCCAACAAATTCCCTGTGTCGTGGGTATCAGGAACTACGAGTACCATGGTACCACAACACCCAGACCCGGAACAAATATTTGCAGATAATATACAAACATTTGTCCCGCAGCGTGAATCGAACCCGCAACCTCTCGCATCTCAGCCGGCTACATGCCCATCGCGCCACAGAGGTCGAAGATGATCTCTAGCTAGATCGATTTTTTTGCCCCCAAAACCCTCATACCTACTTATAGCAAAGAACAATGCTCATTTTTGTGTGAGAGCGGCGTCTTTTTTCTGTTTTTTTTTCTGGCGGCCTTTGACCGAACATGTATATATCAAGTGTGGACAGTTTACCAGACAATGTTTGAAAAAACAGTATACCTCTATACTCAGTCCGAACAGAGTAAACGAGGTTAGAAGTTTAAGAAAATTCCATATATTTTTCGAATGGTGTCTACTTTTTTTTATTTCTGACAGCAGATTCTTATTCAGTGATCACAGGGAACCTCAGATATCGATTTTGTTAGCAATCGGACCGGTAACAAAAAAGTTAAAAATGGCAGCCACTTTTATTAATTTCTGACAGCTGATTATTGTTCATTGATCACTAAAAGCGGTTGAGGAGCGTGCAGTCTTAGGTCGAGATAAATAGACGTTACTTAGTCCGTACTAATGCTAAGAACTGTCCTTGTCACTGTCACACAAATGTTAAAACACTCGTGCTAGAGAGTGACAGGGGCAATGCTAAGCATAAGTACGTGCTAAGTAACGTCTATTTACATCAACCTTACACTAGATGCAGCAGGGATCCTGAGACATCGATTTTGAAAGCAATCGAACAACAAAGAAACAAATAAAACAAAAAAGTTCAAAATCGCGGCAACTATTTTCAATTCTGACAGCAGAATCGTGTTCAGAGATCATCATAATGGACACTTAAAAACAGAAGAAAAAGTATTTCTGCACGTTGTCACGAGTGGGAGACGTTGGCACTTTTTTCTCCCAACGTCCCCCAGTGGGGCCAGACAGGTGAGGGACGCTGGGAGTAAACGCAAATAATGATCGTTAAACAACTCACCTGTGCTTAGCAACAGTCCAGTGCCGAGCCACGGTTGAAGGAAGGTGTAAGCTTTACTCTTCGTAATGTTTTTGGAGTGAGCCAAGATAACCTGCAATTAAGGATAAAGATAATAAATCAAATCCCATCCTCCCTCCAACCCGACGACCTCTGTGACGCGCCGGATGAGTAGCCGGCTGAGATGCAAGAGGTTGCGGGTTCGATTCCCGCTCCGGGATAAATGTTTGTATGATCTGCGAATATTTGTTCCGGTTCTGGATGTTATGTACCATGGTACTCTTAGTTCCTGATACCCACGACACAGGGAGTCCTTGTGTGGGATCAGGACTACGTATGTGACTGTTGGATGTCATGTTATGATAAATATTAAATATTTAAATCTGAAAATATTAGTTTCGGGTCTGGGTGTAGTGATACCATGGTACTTGTAGTTCCTAATACCCATGACACAGGAATACTATAGTGAGTATTATAAAAAAATACTTTTCGAATAAATAATATAAGTATAGACCAAACAAGGTTTGATCTTTCTTCGACCGTATTTTGCACGTGGAAAGAATATTTTGTTTATTTGACTTCCTGGATTCTAATAATATAGTGGGGGCAATAAGCGTCGATTTTTGGGCAAACCTTGCACTTTTGTCTCGGAAGACGCCACTTGGCACGATTGTTCTTTAGGTTATTCTGAGCAGATTCAGCCCTGTAGCCACGAAGTTACCCCTCGCTGGTAGCCAGGGGAGGGGGGAGAAGTGTGCATCTCCCGCGTTGCAGTCCGAGCTCAGTTACTGTCCACTTATAGCTACAAGGACAAGTTTGGTATCGTTTTCGTATAATTTAAAGATGGGGAATTCATTTCTGGAACAAACTTTTTATCTAACCATAGAAAAAAAACGAAAAATTAAGAAAAAGATAAAAAAATAAAAAAACTAAAATGGTCTCTTACAGGCATACTGCATCGTTTTTTGGTAAATAAAAAATATGCTGTTATAGCCTATTTAATCTTGAACCTAAAAAGTATTACTTATAATCACCACTTCTAAACAAAAAGCTTGTCAAAAAAAATATTTTAATTAGTTAGGTAACCCTGATTTCACCTGTTTGTTGAGTGATTTCATATGGGATGCTTTTCACATTTACATTGGAATCTTACTTTCGTTATCTATGCTTAATCTTTTAAGTTTTTTTCGACCAATTTACCCCTGTAGACACGAAGTAGACCCCCACGATAGCCAGGAGGGGGAGGGGAAGGGTGAATCTCCCGCGTTGCAGTCAGAGCTCAGTTACTGTCCACTTATAGCTACTAGGGCAACTTTGGTATCGTTTTCATATAATTTAAGGATGGGGAATCCATTTCTGGAACATACTTTTTGTGTCTACAGGGGTAAATTGGTCGAAGAAAACTTAAAAGATTAAGAATAGATGACAAAAGTAACATTCCAATGCAAAAGTGAAAAGCATCCCATATGAAATCACTCAACAAACAGGTGAAATCAGGGTTACCTAACAAATGAAAATATTTTTTTTGACAAACTTTTTGTTTAGAAGTGGTCATATAAGTAATACTGTTTAGGTTTAAAATTAAATAGGCTATAATAGAATATTTTTTATTTACCAAAAAACGATATAGTATGCCTGTAAGAGACATATTTTGATTTTTTAGTTTTTAAAATTTTTACCTTTTTGTTAATTTTTAGTTTTTTTATATGGTCAGGTAAAAAGTTTGTTCGAGAAATGAATTCCCCATCCTTAAATTATACGAAAACGATACCAAACTTGTCCTTGTAGCTATAAGTGGACAGTAAATGAGCTCGGACTGTAACGCGGGAGATGCACACTTCTCCCCCCTCCCCTAGCTACCAGCGGGGGGTAACTTTGTGGCTACAGGGCTGAATCTGCTCAGAATTACCTAAAGAACAATCAACAAAAGTGGAGTTGCTTATTGCCCCTACTAATACAAACCCGCATACCTAACTGACCATCATCGAAATCGAAATTATTCACCGAATAATTCACGAATAATTAATGAAGCGTGCCGAATTATTCACCGATTTTTATGATTTTAAGTAAAAGATTTTAAAACTCTTTTAGGGTTAAGCTCGCCTTTGTACATGTTCTACGTGTAAGTTTTTTTTTGTCTGTAATATTGTGTACAATAAAGAATTAAGAATTAGAATTATGAATTAAATTTTAAGACCTATTTCAGATGACCCGAAACTTTCGATCCCGAAACGAATAAAATAAAATCTAGTATCCTCGGAGAGTTTTGTGGTTTCAATCCTTTCAATCAAATTTAATTTGAAATATTCACCGCACCGAAATAGCTCCTTTTACAAGGCTTACTCAGTTTCATTCACGAAATCTTGAATAGATAACTTTCACATCATTATTTATTGCACAAAGAAAATATTTACATAGAAAGATGTGTACGTACAAAGGTGACCCTAAAATAGTTTTTATACCATTCCCCTATAAAAAGCTTATTTTATTTTTTAGTGTTTGAATTTAGAACACACCAATGTATTCTACTCTATCTCAATGCTATAGGCGCATATTGCGCAAAAAATACTCGATACAAACTCCTTGTGCAAAGAATACTCGATATACAAACTCATTGTACAAATAACTCCTTCCAATTTAAATTAATTTTACCTTCCTTTTTTCTTCATTAATTGTCTATTTTCGATAAAAACATTCTTTTAATCGTAGTCATGGTATAATGTATATTAACTCTTGAATAAAACGGATTTATATCGAGAGCCATTAATCACTCGCGTCGCTCTGGATTCATCTATGGCCCTCGCTTTAAATCCTTCCTTTATTTAATAATTGCATAATAAACTATTTTCTAGCAAAGCTTTAAATAAATCAAATCAAATCAAAATAATTTTATTCATTGAAATCACAAGGATCATTTTGAATCGTCTTATATTATCTCTAGCCTCAAAGAGTAATTTTAATACATTAAAATTACTCTTTGAGGCTAGAGATAGGAGATCAAGTTGGTAGGATTGTGTAGGTACCCTATGTTGGTAACTTGGTATACAAACTTATAGATACTATAAAGAGGGAGGATTGCTTTGACAACAACACCACTCTGTTAGTACAATTAGGTGAGAGTAGTGGTGTAACGCGTTTGGATATTATTAAGTTAGTTGAGACTTTGCTACAAAAGCTAGATTCAGGACTAGGAAAAATAATTTTATGTGCTTTCCCTTACTCAAAATGTTTGAGTACTAAAGATAATCAAAAAATTTGGAATCTTAATTTAATGCTGTATAATTTGACATGTCGTCATAGAGACGTTTTGTATTTTGATACTAATAATTTTATTAGTAATTTTATTTTGACACAAGATACTATGTATTTGAGTAGACATAGTAAATTAATAATTGCTAAATTGTTAGCATTTAATATTTTTGATCCCGTTATAAGTACTATAACGCAGTTCACCGACAAGCCCGTAGTTAGTAGTAGTACTAATGAGGGCAAACAAGTAGGAGTAGCTGACAGTCATTTAAACTGACGAGTTCGACAATGAGACAGCCGGGCACATTACACGTAGTACATCAAAATGTGCAAGGCCTTCCCAGCAAAATCTTAGAATTAGAATTATTTTTAAATCGTTTTAATGTTGATATTATGTGTGTAACTGAACACTGGATGTTACAATTTGATTTACTCCCTTATTATGAGAATTATAATATTGTAAGTTCATACAAACGCAAAAACGCCATACGTGGGGGTTCCTTAATTGTTGTTCGAAATACTTTAAAATGCAAGGAACGTAAAGATGTTGCAAATCTCACTATTGAGAGGACTATTGAGCTATCTTGTGTTGAGCTAGAGCGGCATATCATTGTGAGCGTTTACCGTCCCCCTGACGCAGACTTCGCATTATTTGAATCCACTATGGAAGAAGCATTGCTTAAAACTTTTGTTTGTAATAAAATGCTAATAGTCTGCGGAGATTTCAATATAGATATTCCGGTTAATCCTCTATCTGAGAGGCTGCTTAATTTATTTAAATGCTTTAACTTAAATCACCTCTTCGAAGAACCTACAAGGGTGACACTAACAACATCCACCTGTTTAGATAATATTTATTGCAGTAGTGTTCCAATTGATAAATCAGTAATTAAACATTTCACCTCAGATCACTATGGTCACAGTGCTATATTTACTTGTAATTTTGTAGATGAACCTAAGGAATTCACTTATCGGCCTATCACAGAAAGTCGCATTAAGAAGTTCCAGGGCAGTATTGAACTTAAAATGCCCCTTGTACCGTGCGTAGATGATCCGAATGACCTTTTTACTAGTTTGTTTAAGTTGATATGTGAGGAACATAGTGAGATATTTAAGTTAAAAAAATGTAAAGCTAGAGCTAATGTCGGGTTAGCTGATTGGGCTACAACCGGTATTTATAGAAGTAGGAATAAATTATATGAACTCTATGCGGCTAGAGAATCAATGTTGCACGATCCAACGTTTATCTTGTACATAAAGAACTATTCCAAGACCTTCAAAAAAGTTTGTCATGCAGCAAAATCATTGCATTTGAGAAATAAAATAGAAAAATCAACAAATAAAATTAAGACAACTTGGAAATTAATAAATAATGAAACAGGTAAAGCTAAACCTCGTAGTAAACAAATTAATTTAAACGTAAACAATACAATATTATCAAATAATATTGAGGTCGCAAATGCCTTTGATAGTTTTTTCTCTAGTATACCTAATATTGTGACTCAATCTTTAAAATCAACTGCCTCTGGAGCATCTACTTTATTGGAATTAAGTGTTGATAAGTGTGAGGTCGCGTTTAGTTTCAGATACGTTAATGCCATTGATATTGTTAAGACATTTAAGTCACTTAATATTAAAAATACTGAAGACCTTTGGGGAATATCTACAAAGGTGTTAGGTGTTATAATTATTGATATTGCGCCGTGTATGGCCTATATTTTCAATGGATGTGTTGACGAGGGAGTCTTTCCTGATCTTATGAAACATAGTAAATTAATTCCTTTGTTCAAGTCTGGTAATGAAAAAGATCCAGGTAATTATAGGCCAATTTCTATATTGCCTGCGTTAAGTAAAATCTTTGAGAAACTTATTCTTACTCAGTTATTGTCACACTTCAACCTCCACGGACTTCTTCATAGTCATCAATTTGGATTTACTAAGGGTCGTTCGACAGCCGATGCTGGTACCATGCTCTTAGAACACATATTTGAAGCATGGGAGAACTCGCAGGACGCGATCGGAGTTTTCTGCGACCTGTCCAAAGCTTTTGACTGCGTGAGGCATGATACTTTAATTTCCAAGTTAAAACATTATGGCATACAAAATCAGGCAATTAATCTTGTAAATTCTTACTTATCCAATAGAGTCCAAAAAGTTGATGTTGGTGGTGAAAGGTCTTCAGGATCGACTATTGTCATGGGGGTGCCACAGGGTTCAATACTAGGCCCATTTTTATTCCTAGTTTACATTAACGATCTCCCTTTTTTTGTGAAAGACATATGTGACATAGTTCTGTTTGCTGACGATACTTCTTTGATTTTCAAAGTTGATAGATCTAAATCTAATTACGATGATGTAAATGATTCACTATCGCGTGTTCTTGAGTGGTTCACAGTTAATAATCTTTTGCTTAATGCTAAAAAAACTAAATGCATCAAATTCACATTGCCAAATGTAAAACATTATCCAACTAATATTAAAATAAATGGGGAGACACTTGATCTTGTCAAGTCTACCATTTTCTTAGGGCTTAATATTGATGCAGGGTTGCAGTGGGCACCACAAATTGTGGCTCTTGCTGGTAGACTTAGTTCCGCTGCATATGCAGTTCGTATAATAAGGCAGCTTACTGATGAAGCTACAGCTAGGCTTGTTTATTTTAGCTACTTCCATAGTGTTATGTCATATGGTATCATACTGTGGGGTAAAGCAGCAGATATCCAAGCTATTTTTGTCTTGCAAAAACGGGCAATACGTGCCATTTATAAAATGAAGTCGCGTGACTCCTTGAGAGAGCGTTTCAAAGAAATCAATATTCTTACAGTAATATCGCAATATATCTATGAAATATTATTACATACACATAAACACTTGGATAGTTTTATGATAAAAAGCGACGTGCATGGTATTAACACGAGAAATAAACACAAACTAAATATACCAAAATTTCGATTAAAGAAAGTAAGTGGGTCTTTTATGGGGAATTCTGTACGGTTCTATAATAAACTTCCAGAAGGTGCATTTAAACTTCCTATTCGAAGATTTAAATCCTACATAAAGATGAATCTAATTAAGAAAGCGTATTACACTCTTGATGACTATATTAATGATAAAGCCGCGTGGCCTGATGTCGCTCTGCCCCTCGACTGCTAAAATGGAAATTTGCAATATCTGTACTTACCTATTTACATGTTTGTATTAGATTATTATTTATAAGTATAACAAGCGTAGCGTGTGCTGTCTTGCATATTTTTGCTGATGTTTATTTACTTTTGACTACCTTCCTAAGGTTTTTAAGTTCTCATTTACTATGTATCAGCAACTCCTTGCTCCGAGGCACCACACAGGCGCTTCTCACCTAGTGGTAAGACGGACCATTTATGTAAGCCAAGCCGAGTTTGTTGCCTGATTCTTCTAGGCTTGGTCGCGTTGGAACAGGAGTAATTTAATTTTATATAAGACGATTCAAAATGATCCTTGTGATTTCAATGAATAAAGTTCTTTTTGACTTTGACTTTGACTTTGAAACAAAGACGGAACGTTGAGGTTTTCAGGGGTTGTAGGGATTTCTATGAATGATTAGGGGTTGTAGGAGTTTTTAGGGGTACCTAGTATTTTTTGTGTTTGTATATAATATATGTTTTTTGTGGTTGTGTTTTTTGTTTGGGTAATTTACCAAATTTTGGGTTTTTGGTTTTAAGTTTTAGTTTGTTGTTGTTCACCTAAGGTGTGCTAGGGTTTCTTAGGCCCTACCCTAAAACTGTATTAGTTGAACCAATTATTGTTTGTTTATTACAATTTTACTTGGCAACATAGGTAACTCATAGACTGGGAAGATATTCTATATTTTTTATCACATTCCACATGTACTACCTATGTACTTATACCTATTCAATTACTCGCTAATAAAACATTTGCCTCTAGAAATGGTTAGATGTAACATGAACTACAGCTGATAGTTTTATTACAAATAGATCTAGATAATTTTCGTCTATCTATCAATAAATAAGTAAGATAAACTCTGAAGTAGTTGTAGAAAAAGATTGTAGAACAAGATAGAGTCGACTTTAAAATGGCTCTGTATCGTAAAAGTCATCATAAGTCGTGCTTCCAACTATCGAGTATTTCACTTTCGAAAGAGGTGTGGGTAAAATCTAGGCATTTTCATTGGTCAAAATTGGATAGTTTCGTTTTTAACGCAAGTCGAAACGATAACGTTCCAGCCTGTGCTACTGGTACCGATCTCGCAAAACTAATCGAGTCCCATCGGATTACGCACAAACAATTGAGTTTCACAATCCCCATATTGTCTCCACAGGTAGGTACAACAAACGATGCAAAATAGTTGTGGCTTAATCCCCACTACGTGGTCAGTTCGCAGTTAGTGGGGATTATGAATTAAAATGCATTTTCATTTCCATTTCCGTTTAATTTTTTCCATTTTCCAATATTCCCATATTTTTAACCGACTTCCCAAAAAAGGAGGAGGTTCTCAATTCGGTTCTATTTTTTTTTTTTTTTATTATGTTTGTTACCGCATATCTCCGGCGTTTATGAACCGATTTGGAAAATTCTTTTTTTATTTGAATAGATACACTTTCAGATTGGTCAAAATCCAGTTCTGATGATGGGATCCATGAGGAATTGAGGGAACTCCTCAAATATTGTAGGCATACATATGGCGATTTTCATATTTTCAGCAACAAACCAAGCATTTGCATTCAAAAAGTATAATAATCCTTTCACCACTATGGTTCTTTCATCATTTTTTTTACATTCATATATTTTGTCAAATACTATGGCGGAAGTCGGTTTTTTAAATGAAAAGTTATTCTGATATTTTTTTTATTTTATTTAACTCGCTTTTATTTCGCTCAACGATGATGCAGCCAGCATTCTGGGCACGCTGCGGTAGGGTGACGGTTTGGTGATTCTCGTAAAAAATGTCTCGTTACATTTTTGCTAGGCTGAGGTGCAATTTTTGAATGTCATCGAGTGACCAAACGTCAGTAAAATTGCCTTGAATCCCCAATTTCCAAAGTCTATATTCTATATATTTGATGACTAAAATTCTTATACCAATGATAGTGACAAGTGCGTCCTCCAATACATCTCCTGAAAAACGATGATTTGCTACCTTTTTAATGATATTTAGTTAGTGAATTTTTTTTTTAATCAACATTTACTAAAGAGCTTTTTCGCTAATGCGATTATGTCGCCCTGGTTATAACATCAATAACACTTTCACTTATCCTATCAACTAACTTGTATATTCTTTTGGCATCATCCGATAATGGATCTGCCAGTATACCATTACAGACACCGATTAAGTTTAAATTCAAATTAATACTACTTCTCACCCTAGAATTCTGAACACATTCCATCAATATGTGATATGTTCCGTCATCAATCACGTTACAAGTTAGGCAATTTGGAGAAGCCGTTTTACGCATCAGTTAAGAGAATTTTAGTACATGGAATGGTGTCCAGATCTGAGTCGCAGAGCTGTAACAATCTCGTGTCTGTTTAGCACTCTGTTGTCTATCCAAGAACATCTCAGTGGATGTGGCTGAATCGGGCGGTACCATATTCCTTTCTCTCTTGACATTTCATCGAAGTATTCTTTCCAAAGATAACAATGACGTTTTAACGAAGGTATAGTGACATTTAAAAATCGCACCTCTGAAGACCAGAGGCCCAATTCTCTAATTTTAAAACATTCCAGTCACAATATAATCTCGTGTCAGTCGCACTGTATCGTGTAGTAACTACTACTTAATCTTCGCGTATGCATGCGAAGATTAAGTAATAGTTACTATATAGGTGACAGCTGACAGTGCGACTGAGACGAGATTATACTGCGAATTGAATGTTTTTAAATTAGAGAATTGGGCCTCAGATTTTTCAAGTTCAAATAAATAAACATATGACAATCTACTGGTGAGATTACGAGGTTTATAAAATTGTATTTGTTTCATAATTCCCACTGTTGGGGACAATCTGGTGGAGTTTATGAAACTAACCCAAAGAGACGCGAATTGAAAACTTATTAGATACTAAAATGTTTGACTAGTTACCCAATAACTAATCTAAAGTTACCAAATTCCAACAAACTGTTTAATAGGGTGAGTCTGGGTATGTAGGCTAATAATTGTTCATGTCTCTTATGTGCTTTGTAGATGTTTACCTCGACATCCTTAGGGCTGTGGACGTGTAGGATCCTCCTCTTAAAAACCTTTACCAAATAGCGGTCTCCATATTCCTTACTAAATTTTCGCATCATAAGGAACAAGGCACCTGAAAAAAAAAATAGGTTTAGATAATTAGTGAAGTGTTCCGAGCCATGGTGTGTCCGATCCATATCCTCGTAGAATAGACACCTCCGTCTCTTTCAAAGATTATAATGATAAATTATAAAAAGTTTAATTTATTTGGGTACCAAATTAGATAAGTAGAATTGAAACCTGTTGACGACCTCTGTGGCGCGGGCGAAGGTTCGCCAGCGACGCAGGAGGTTGCGGGTTTGATTCTCGTCTCGGAACAAATATTTGTACGATCTGCAGATATTTATTCAGGGTGTTTCTTGGTATTTTCTATGTATAATATTAATTATCTATCTATGTAATGTATTGTATTAAGTATGTCAGTTATCTAGGTACCCATAACATAAGCTCTGCTTAGCTTGGGGCTAGATAATGTTGTGTGAAATGTCCAACTTTTATTTATTTATTTATTTATTTAGGTACCAATTTAGATAGAATTGAAACTTTCATGGTTGGGAATCATTTTAAATTGAAATAACTTTTCATTTAAAAAACCGACTTCCGCCATAGTATTTAACAAAATATTTGAATGAAAAAAATGATGAAAGAACCATAGTGGTGAAAGGATTATTATACTTTTTGAATGCAAATGCTTGGTTTGTTGCTGAAAATATCAAAATCGCCATATGTATGCCCACAATATTTGAGGAGTTCCCTCAATTCCTCATGGATCCCATCATCAGAACTGGATTTTGAAAAAAATGGGACCAATCTGGAAGTGTATCTATTCAAATAAAAAAAGAATTTTCCAAATCGGTTCATAAACGCCGGAGATATGCGGTAACAAACATTAAAAAAAAAAAAAAAAAAAAAATACAACCGAATTGAGAACCTCCTCCTTTTTTGGGAAGTCGGTTAAAAAAACGGCTAATTTCCACTATTTTTCGTCCTTTGACAAAAAACAAACGCAAGAAACTTTTTTTTTCAAAGTGTCGAACATCAGCCTTTTTTTTTCAATTTAAAACCAAATTAGATGTTTGTATGTTTATTCGTACAGCTCAATATTGCCGTAACGGGTGAACTAATTTCGATCAATCGCATCTCTAAGCATCATATTAGTACAATAGGATAAATATTCAACGCCTGTTCACACTTTCATAGCAAATCATACCAAAGTTCCACTTACGAGAGTCAGCGTTAAGGAACTCCAAAGCGCACCCAATGATAGGCCTCCTCCGAGGACCTGGCATTTTGTCCACTGGATTCTCCTCATCTTGCACCACCAACTTCCAGAAGAGGAAGGCGATGATACCGCCTAGCAGGATTGACCAGAACATTGTAGTGTTCAAAATTGATCAACACTTAGTTTTGACTCTGAAAAAGGTGATTAATAATTTTTCATTTAAAAAACCGTCTTCCGCCATTGTATTCGACTAAATATTTGTATGAAAAAAAATATGAAAGAACCATAGTGGTGAAAGGGTTATGATACTTTCTGAATGCAAATGCTTGATTTGTTGCTGAAAATATCAAAATCGCCATATGTACACCTACAATATTTGAGGAGTTCCCTCAATTCCTCATGGATTCCATCATCAGAACTGGATTCTGAAAACAATGGGACCAATCTGGAAGTATATCTATTCAAATAAAAAAAGAATTTTCCAAATCGGTTCATAAACGCCGAAGATATGAGGTAACAAACATTGAAAAAAAAATACAACCGAATTCGGTTGTATTTTTTTTTCAATGTTTGTTCTCAATTGAGAACCTCCTCCTTTTTGTAAAGTCGGTTAAAAATGTCGAAATCGCGGGCTGTAGTTCGCGCGTTTTAAATTTGTTTTTTTTTATTCAGCCGGTGGCGCGACTATGGTCCGTCGGTACCAGCCAGTATTTATTTAAACAATACTTGCGTTCGACTTCTTTGGCGCTGAACACTAAGATGTTCCAAATTTAAAAAGGGCGTGGCAAAAAATAATTTTGGATGAAAAAAAAATTATGAAAGAACCATAGTGGTGAAAGGATTATGATACTTTCTAAATGCAAATGCTTGGTGTCTTGCTGAAAATATCAAAATCGCCATATGTATGCCTACAATATTTGAGGAGTTCCCTCAATTCCTCATGGATCCCATCATCAGAACTGGATTCTGAAAAAAATGGGACCAATCTGGAAGTATATCTATTCAAATAAGAAAATAATTTTCTAAATCGGTTCATAAACGCCGGAGATATGAGGTAACAAACATGGGGGAAAAAAAACAACCGAATTGAGAACCTCCTCGTTAAGAATCGAAATCACTAAGCAATATTGAAAATGTTGACATTGACGTTAGTAAGACAAAACAAAAAAAAGAAACAAAGTTTGAATTCTAAACTTAGAACCTCTGTCATTAAATAATAAATAAAAAAAAACAAAATGTAATCACTCTTGACTTAAACTATCTTGAAATATAATTTACCTCAAAGATTTGATCACCATTCAACTTCAAGACACTTGTCGAATCAAAAATCACTTTAAAACTGTTCGAAAACTTCGAAAATTCACTTCTAAAATATAATTCGTTGGTCAGATCTCTGCGAACACTGCTGTCGTATGAATAAAACTCTATATTTGTACAGATTCTACTCTGCTATTATGTAGGTGTATAAAACCGGTCCATGTGATTCACGTGTATACACAAAAACGCACTGCACTCTATACATTGAGGTTTATGACCTACGAGTTGTAATTAGACTCTATAGTAAACAGGTAATGTTTGAGATAATAATTGACACAAGCGTTTCGTTAGAGACGGGCACGCTCTCGATAAGATAATTGTGAATTGTTAAAGTACATAGATCGGTACAAGATTATTTAATCTGTTGTTTTTTTCATCATCATTATCATCGGACGACAGATATCCACTGCTGGACAAGTTCTCTCTATAGAATGCAATGGCGGAATTGGCCATTATCACCTCGCTTGGCAGGCGGATTAGTGATCGCAGTGTTGGGGTTGAGTACTCAGGTGGATACTGCTGCCCATCCCCTGACGTAATACTCCCCTGGTGGAGGGCAAGGAGGTATATATTCAGAAAATAGAAGAGTTATCTTACTAAAAATACAAGAATTACAGTAGAGCCATTTTTATTGTTATTCTTGGCTGTGATTTTTAGTTTTACATGCTTTTTGGTATTTTATTATTTTATACTACTACTGGGCACTACTTTGTGCTACTGGTTTTTTCATGGTCACTCTGCGTTAGTTCAGAGAAGAGACAGAAGCATGGTGTTCCTGAAAAGGCTCTGTTTTCTACTGAAACTCTGCCGTTAGTGCTAATGATGTGAATTGTAATATAAATAACAATTTCTCTATGTTTTACAACGCTACACATTTATATTATAGAAAACGCCGATGCATGCACTGATTTCAAGCGTGTGCCATTTATGTTGAGATAATATAGTGCACTTGCTCTGTCATGCGTATCTAAGTATAATCTTTATTTAACAGATACATAAGTGTCAATCATCGTTGAACATAAAATACATAATACAATCGCACCCCTGGATGGCTAATCGGTATCTATGCGCGGCAACAATCGACACGCGCCCGCGCCTATGGCCTTCCTCTTCACCTACCTATCTCATAACGTACGCGGTATATACACAAATAGTGATAGATTAGATTCGCTGTACCGCATCTAAGCGCTATAATCATACTGCACTATAAACTGGTAGCTGTTGTCTTCGATATGATTTTTACTGTATACTAATAATCAGATACTATTTTATTTATTTTATTTTAACAATTTTAGGAAAACTTCTAGCTAGGTATGGACGTTAACAACTTATATAAAAAATAACATGCCAAGGACATGTTATTATTATCATCCACTATAAGTTTCCTACTTAAATATATAGATAGATATTTCTAAAAAATAAATAAATATGAGTACCTAAATGTACAAATCCATGACGTTATTAAACTATTAATTAGACTAAAAAAGATTTTGAGATTGTTGTTGTTTTGTAAGTTTCCTGTTAGGTAATAAATTTATTAAGTGTGAGTTCGTGGTTTATATTTTGCACGTTTAGTCATTCAATTAAACATATTTTAAACTATAAGGTCCGGGGAGGCTATTGCAACTAAAAAATATATGATCAATAATTTCAACTGAGGTACCACCGTCTCAAGCAATCATGGAGATAAAACAATCGATTTAGTAAGTTACAAATATATAAATGAATACTCTTGATATGACATTAAGCCACAAAAGCATTACGTGAAGCGTCAATTATCATATTTCTTCCACAGTAACCAAAATAGTTGCAATAACCCCTTACCGAGGTAAATGCAACTAATACCTAGTTGTAGCTATGATTTACATCAGAATTTAAAGTTAAAAGTTCGTTTACGTAACATTCAAAATACCGTTTTTCTTATAATGGACTTTATGCCATCGCAGGAAGGCTTAATTTACCGGAAACTTTCTTAAAATATATTGCGGGGCTAATGCAACTTTTTTCATAGACATAGTGGTGGACATATTACAAAACGGTGCGTTTATCGCTACTCGGGTAATATTTATCTCATCTTACTTCTTATGCAGGTACTGCGAAGTCGAATCTTTAATTAATATTTAATGTAGGTGGTTAAGAAAAACAAGGTGAATAATCAGGCGAAAAAAATAAATAAATACGGTATAAATACTTGTTATACACAGGCACAATTATTTAAAAATAATTTAGGAACTACCAGGACTGTTAGCAACGTGAATAAGTTATAGCGATATAAATTAATATTAAGTTCAGGAAATAAAGGAAACTGATTTTTAGTATAGGGCCTAGCATATAAGAATGTATATAGCTTAGGGTGTAACTCATTTACCTTCAAAAATATATAGGTAGGTAAACAATAGGAAATTGTAGGGAAAAAAGGGCTAAAATACATAGAAAAAGATTTAGGCTCTCTGAACGGTAACGCTCCGTAGTAGGTAAGGTACACGCTCTCTCAACGGTAACGCTCCGAGGTAGCTAAGCAAAAGTATAGGAAAATTTAGAGCGCTGTGATTGGCTAATAAAAAGCCTTTTCTATTGGTCAGCCAATAGCATGTAAGGAATTATTTTAGGGAAATTTGTATAAATATAGAGCCGGTGTCTGTACCGGCATTCAGTGTTGAATCAGTTGTTCAAGGAACCAGTTGGAAGAATAAAGAACAGTCAAGCAGTCTTGGAAGTTTCATTGGAAGCCTTTCATTCGGATCCACCAGCGTTGAGGTCTACCTAGTACCCAGGGCTACAGCACCGAGCACCGAGCACCGTAGCACCGAGCATCGAGTACCTGGATCTACGTGACCTACAGTCCGCCCCAATAATTTTTGGTCCTTCGAGCCGGATTGGAAGTCAAGACATCAGGATCCGAAGATGACTACCGTGCGATCAAGATCGCCAGCAAACTCCAAGACTGGGAAGAGAGAAGATTCTACAGAAACGACCACTACCGACTGGTCCTTGAACACGCCGGTCACGACAGAGACCGAAGCCACCGCGACGTCCTCTGGGACATCCACCGCTCGCCGCAACACGACCACGGCCAGCGTCGCCCGAGGGCCGGCTGGCCCGACGACCGGAAGAACGACGCGCGCCGCGGCGGCCGCCGCCGCCGCCGCCGCGACCGCACCCCCCCCGCGTCCCGGGACTACAGCTGCGCCAGAGATGGATGATCCGTCCGGGACGTCACGGATGGCACCCCCCCCCGCACCGCCGGCGTCATTGAAGCAAGGAACACCGAACAGGAACCCGAAGAACATTGGAGGAAGACCTACCGTCCCACCGTTTGCATCTTCGGAGACACTGATTCCAGCGACGGCAAGATCTACGAAATCCAGCAGAAGAACGGAGCTAGAAGCACGTCGAGAGCTGCAAAGGAAACAACTGGAAGTCGCCCAGACCGCCGCCGCCCTAGCTCAGACGGAGCTAGAAATCGCCCAGTGTCCATCGGAAGAAGAAGACTTCGAAGAAAATTTTGAAGTGGATAAGTCTACGCACATTGAACGATGGGTGCAGCATACCACTACGCATCTAGAAGAAGGTGAGCAGCCAGAAGAACGACCAAGGCAGAAGTCTGAAATACAAGAGCTCGCCGACGCCATCATCACCGCTACCAGGACAGTGAAGCCCGCCGCAACCGTACCACCGAAGATATGGGATCTACCTGAATTCAACGGAGCACATGAAGAATGGCTGCCTTTCAAGAGGGCATTTGCAGACAGCGCGTCACTATGCACACCAGTGCATAACATGGCCCGCATCAGACAAGCGATCAAGGGCACAGCGAAAGAAGCAATCAGAAGCCTGCTGTTCGTAGCCTCGAACCCTGAAGACATCATTGCTGCATTGGAGCGAAGATTTGGAAGACCGGAGCAGTTGGTACTTGCAGAACTACAGAAAGTCAAGGAGCTACCACGAGTTGGAGACACCCCAAGGGACATCTGCATCTTCGCCAGCCGTGTCAGCAACGCCGTCACTACGATCAGCGCCCTGAAGAAACCGCACTACCTCTATTCGCCGGAGATATGCAAGATCATCGTTGAAAAATTGTCACCCATACTTCGGTACCGTTGGCTCGACTTCAGTGCACACATCGGTGAGGAAGAACCAGATCTGGTGAAGATGAAGAAATTCCTCGAAGCAGAAGCGGACTTATGTGGATCACTTGCGCCGCCGGAAATAACGAAAAGAAGATTTGGAAACCCAAGATATCCCGTGCACGCGACGCAAGAAGAAGAAGAGAAGAATGAAACAGATACTGTCGCCACATCCACAGAAGTATTCAAGAAATGCTGCGCTCACTGCGAAGGAGAACACTGGCTCACCGAATGCAAGAAATTTAGAGAAGCAACCACCAACGAGAGATGGGAAATTGCCAAGCAGAAACGACTTTGCTTCAGATGCTTACGCCGACGTCACATGAGAACGAACTGCAAAGGATATCCATGCAAGAAATGCAAGAGGCCACATCACACCATGCTCCATTCAGAACCGATCCAGCAAGCAACAGCGACGTCTACGCAGCGAGAGAAGCCGCCATTGTCGCATCACCGAACTACTGAAAGTGAAGACACATCAAGCCAAGTGAAGTCCGTATACGCAGCAGCAGATGGAACCAAAGTCTACCTGAAGATGATTCCAGTTGACGTCTACGGCCCGAACGGGACCACCCGAATACTGGCACTGCTCGACGAGGGGTCAACAGTGTCATTGATAGACGCCAACATTGAAGCTAGCATTGGAGCAAATGGCAAAGAAGAGTCACTGATCCTGGAAACAGTTGGTGGAAAAATCATAGAGAAGAAAAATTCACGAAGAATGGATTTGAAGATCAAAGGCGCACAGAGAAGAGACAAGAAAACTCTCAAAGGCGTTCGTACAGTTGAAAATTTGAAGCTATCACCACAGTATGTCGACAAGAAGACAATAGAAGAATGCAGCCACTTGAAGAATATGATGAACGAGCTGCTATATGAAAGAGAAAGTCCATCACTACTCATCGGCCAAGACAATTGGGATCTCATCATCTCCCGGAAGATCCTGAAGGGGAAACGGAACGAGCCTGTCGCATCACTCACCAGCCTGGGATGGGTGCTTCACGGATGCCACTCCGGAGCTGCTGCACCAGTGAACTACGTCAACCACTGCCGCGCTACAAACAACGAAGAAGAAAATATCGAGAAGATCATCAAACACCATTTTGAACTGGATGCAATCGGTATACAGCAGCGACGCCCCAGCAACGACGCCGATGGAAGAGCCCTAGAAATATTGGAGAAGACTACGAAACAACTGCCAGATGGAAGATACGAATCCGGATTACTGTGGAAGAAGGACGATGAGAAGCTACCGAACAACTACTCTCAAGCTCACAACAGGCTACTCGGCATTGAGAAGAAACTAGACAAGAACGCAACTCTCAAAGAAGAATACAACAACCAACTGAGAAATCTGATAGAGAGCGGATACGCCGAGGAAGCCCCGACAAACTCCACTCCGGATCGAACGTTCTACCTGCCTCACTTCGCCGTGGTCCACCCGACAAAGAAAAAGATACGCATTGTATTCGACGCCGCTGCCAGATATGAAGGAAAGAGCCTCAACGACGCGCTACTCTCAGGACCCGACCTACTTCAATCCCTATTTGGAGTACTTCTGAGATTCCGAGAAGGTCCTGTGGCAGTCGTCGCCGACATCAAAGAAATGTTTCTTCGAATTCGCATCAGAGAAGAAGACCGCGACAGCTTGAGATTCCTTTGGCGAGGAGAAGATAGAAGAACGAAGCCTAAAGAATACCGGATGAAGTCGGTTATATTCGGCGCAGCATCCTCACCAGCAACGGCGATCTTCGTGAAGAATATGAACGCAAAAAATCAAGAAAAGGAACATCCAGAAGCAGCAAGAGCGATCGTTCGCAATCACTATATGGATGACTGCCTGACTGGCTCTTGCCTCTTGGCTGTTGTACCGATCGGACGTGTTGTCGATTTTCTCCGTGTTATTAATTCAAAGTGGGACTGTGCCCTGGGAGTCTGCCTTGTGCTTGGTGCTGCGTCTTGAAGTCCCCAGCGAAGGCCTCTTCACATCGCAAGCGACAGTGAGTGAACGCTACTTTTTGCTTTTTGCCGGAATCGAAACTACGGTGGCCCGCGTCTCAGTCTGTGGGTGTACCAACTACGCCAGCGGTAAGGTGAGCAACCGCGCCGAATTAAGCTTACACAACCAAACTCGTGTGCTACGCGTGTCTACGACGGCGCTGCTACGACACTAGCATCGTACTACGAAGCTGCTACGACCGACGATCTACTACGCTACGTTCCGCCTCTGCGTACTGGTACATTATTCTGTGGCAATACTACCTCGCTGCTTTACATTAGCCCGAGTACAAAAGATGGATAAATTCCTTGTTGATAAAAGGTTGACTGAGAAATCTCCTAGCGAGAGTAACCTGACTCAGGCGGGTAAAAGTGACCAAACTACTCCTCCTAATCACTTTTTCCGGCGAGGCAAAAGAGAGAGAGAGAATGAGTGGCACTCAGACTTCATCGATTTTAAGGATGAGATAAAAGCGATGATGGGAGCCCTGATGGCTGAACAAGAAAAGGAACTTAAGAAAATATTTTCCCCCACTCTGACAGAAATACAAAAAACCAACCAGAATATAGAAAGTTCTATTGCCCTGTTGGTTAGCAAGAATGAAGAGCTAACAAAAAAAGTTGCTCAACTAGAGCAACAAAAAAAGAAAGACTGTGAATATATCTCAATTCTAGAGAATAGAATTGAAGATATTCAAAGAACAGATAGGAAAAACAGCATAGAATTAAAAAATGTGCCAAAAGCTAAGACCGAGTCAAAGGAAGACATGGTTAACATGGTTGTGCGCCTAGGAAAATCTGTCAATTGCAACATAGACAGTCGTGATATCAACGACATTTTCAGAGTACGGGGTAAAAAAGAGGGGCAGAATGCACCAATTATCGTTGAATTGTCTTCTACTATACTGAAAACCAATGTCTTGCAGAAGAGCAAGTCTTTCAACGTCAGGAATAAGAGCAAACTTCGTGCCAAACACCTGGGCTTCACGAAAGATGAAGAAACACCGATTTTTGTGTCGGAGCAGCTCACCGTAAAGGGGTCCAGACTATACTATCTCGCAAGAGACCTAGCAAAATCCAAAAACTACAAGTTTTGCTGGACCTCATACGGGCGAGTCTACGTGAGAGAACATGAAAACGCACCAATAATTACAATCAGTAGTGAAAACCAGGTGACCGGCTTGATGCAGACCTCTTGACTTTTCCTACTACTGGTATCATCGGGACCTGTTCGCCACTTTAGTATAATTTTTAGTATAATTTTTTGTATAAATTTTGGTATAAATTTTTGTTTGCGCTTCTTAATATTTGAATTTTGGCGGCATTCCTACACGCCGGCGACGACAGCGGCCGCTCGGCCAATCACAGGCCGGGATGGCTAACCAGTGGCGCCCCCACACGCACCACAAGAAAAAGACTCGTAAATCGAAGAAGTCGAGAAAATTCATGGCGGCAGCGCGAGCGCAAAAAATATAAAGAAAAACGGCAATCTCTTTTCGGTCGGTGCTGGTTCGATGCCCGGCTTGGCAAACCATAATAAAACTGAAATACTATATTGTGTGTGTGAAAACTGTGCAGAGTGCAGTGCAAATTTGGAACATCTTTCCCGCGCCTGGAGTCGTGAGAGTCAAAGGTACGTGGGTTGCTCCAAGTTCATGTTTTGAGGCTGCAAACAAATAATAATTTTACTACGTGTTCTCCCGAACATATTTCCTTCGAGCCGGATCGGAATTTAGGTAATTTTGGGTCTCAAATTGAGTCTGGGAACTTTGGGTTTAGTGGGACCGCGTGTCGTGTTCATTCGGTTATTTCCTCATATTTCGGTTGGATTATAGTTATTTTTTGGTTATCTATTTTTGGGGATCAGTTTGGGAGTCCATCATAACCATGGCGCTCTTGAAAGGCCATATTTCCAAGTTTAAAATTCGGTACGACTGGTTCCTTCACACGGTAGAAATGGCGGACGGCAAAACGAAGTCGACCAGCCTAATGTCTACTCGGTTAGATAAATTAGCGACTTATTTTGATATACTAACGGAAGCATACGAAGGCATATTAAATGCATGTACGAATGATGCGGAACACACAGAAATAATAAAAAAGTATGAAAAATTATATGAGGAGGCTACGGAGTCATACAATAAATTGGAAGCGATTTCGGCCGGTTTTCCTAGCACGGCGGGTACGTTCATGCCGACGGATAGCGCGCCTACGGCAAGGTTGCCACGGATCAACCTTACTAGCTTTGACGGAGATGTATTCTCGTGGAATAGTTTTATTAGCTTGTTTAGCTCGCTAGTGCTTACTCGGACAAATATTTCAAAGACGGAAAAGTTCCATTACTTGTTTTCTAATGTTGAAAATGAACCCAAGTCCCTAATAAGGCATCTTCCAATGATAGATTCCTCCCTTGATACGGCTTTAGAACTCTTACGAAGTAGGTACGAGAATATACGGCTACTTGCGGATTCGCACATTTCGCGAATATTACATTTACCGGTATTAAAACAAGCGACCGGGCTTCGGACTAAAATACTGAACCCATTATTGGAATCCACTGGGGCTTTGAAAAATCTAGGTTTACCTACGGATCAGTGGAGCTATTTACTATTTTACATTAGCTTGAATAAGTTACCAATTGATATCAAACCCAGATTCGAACAATTACACGGCGGGAATCATAGTACATTACCTACATTCGAAACATTATCGGAATTCCTGAGTAATGAATGCAGATTGATAGATACGGCGACTGAGCCGGCTATTTACCCAGAATCAGGACACGGACACAGCTCTGAGCGTCCTCGCAGAGGCGAACGCGCTATTCATTTAGGTAAAATTACTCATACTGAAAACAATAACAAGTGTGCCTACTGTGCCATACCGGGTCACACGATTTATGACTGTTTTAAGTTTCGAAAATTAGACAGGACAGAACGAAAAAATGTAGTGCGGAGTAAGTACTTGTGTTTCAAGTGTTTCGTTGATCATTCGGCGGTTGAGTGTACTCGCGTGATTCAGTGCTCATTGTGCGGTCATTCGGGACATGATAGCATGATATGTTTAAGTTATCCGCGTCCGATCAACGGGGATCAAGAGAGCGGTATGCAGGGCGCTCGGAACGCGCATGTTTCACCGCGGGACAGATGGAACGGAGCGGGGGCCGGTGGTGAGCGCGGACGTAACCGGGTCCAAGGGTACCGCGCTGACACTGTTGGTTCCACCCCACCTGCCCGTCGGTCGGATTCGACACGGTTTTCAGCGCCGCTACCTAGACCAGGTTATCAGGGGCACGTTGACAGAGGTGATGTGCGGAATGGTTGGAATCGAACCCGGGACGATCGCGATAATGCGCGCGATACTGAGACCAATCGGAGGTGGTCTCGAGGGCCGAGCCCTACGGAGGCTCGCCACCCCGCCATATAGCAATTACAGAAAACATGTAATACTGCTTCAGCGCCCATGTTACCATCTAATGTTACTTTACCTACGGCCATTATAGAAATTCAAGCATCGAACGGTGAGTTTATACTGGCGCGTGCTTTATTAGATACTGGGGCTGAAGTAAGTGTTGTGCGTAGTGATTTAGTCTCTGCGTTACGGTTAAAGCGGTTTTACTCACTTATACGTCTGAGTGGGATCGGAGGTACCCATACGGGTGATAGTACTCACATTGTTACAATTAATTTTAGGCCTATGCGGACAGGTAAACCTTTATTATCGGTTACGGCGGCATTATTAAAAAATCCCACTGCATATTTGGCACAAAAGATAGGTATTTCTTCACAGAAATTGAAATTAAAATTAAATTCAGATGACGGTGTCTGGAATGATTCTCAAATAGACATAATATTAGGTTCAGATATCCTCGGTCAAGTATTGAATCAGGCTATTGAATTAGAGGGCAACGGTCCCTATGCGTTGAACACAATTTTTGATTATGTGGTGCTCGGTCCTACGGAACCTTCTGATCAATTAGGTACTGAAACTTTACCACAATATGTAAATCGGACAAGTCTTCATTCAGGTGTCTCTTTAGCTGACCAAGTTGAGCGATTCTGGCGTTCAGAGGAACCCCCTGGACGGTCATTGAAGTATCCCTCGGACATTCAGTGTGAGGAATTGTTTAGTAGTACTGTGTCACGTGGTCCGGACGGCAAGTTTACAGTGCGTTTACCACTCACACCCAATCACATGTTAGGTGACACAAGTCAAATTGCACTACGTAGGTTTTTGTCTATTGAACGTAGAATGGAAAGACAACCTGAGTTCAAAGCTAAGTATGTGGAATTTATGTCGGAATACATAAGTCTCGGCCACATGCAATTAACTAATTTTGATCCTAATTCTAATGAGCAACATTACATTCTATCACATCACGGAGTTTTTAAGAAGTCAGGCGACACAAATAAAATTAGAGTCGTTTTCGACGGCAGTGTCCGGTCTAGTAATGGTGTATCATTGAACGATTGCTTATATTCGGGTGAACGGTTACAAAATGACATTACGGACATCATCATTAATTTTAGGGTTCCTCTTTTGGTTTTTACAACTGATGTAAAAATGATGTTCCGCCAGACCCGGATACATCCGGATGACCGGAAATACCAGCTTATTTATTGGAGAGCTTCTAAATCGGATCCACTTCAACTTTACGAACTAACCACCAATACCTACGGTTTAAAGTCGAGTCCTTTTGTCGCGATTCGTTGTCTTCATCAACTTGCGACTGATGAACGGCATAGGTATCCTCGGGCGGCTAAGTTATTGGTTAAACAATCCTACGTTGATGACCTGAATGGGGGTGGGGATACGTTGCAAGAGGCCAAGGCGTTGCAGAACGAATTAGTGGCTCTTATGAGTTCAGCCGGTTATGAACTTAGGAAATGGTCGTCCAACGACCCGCAGTTGTTACGCGATCTGCCCTCGGATCATTTAGGAACCCCTCGGACATTTGACGAAGAGACGGACGGTACCGGATTTGTTAAGTTTTTAGGTATTCAATGGAATCCTAATTTTGATAATTTTACGTATAGGTATCAGCTACCTCGTGAAGATAATGTTACACGGAGAGTTATCTTATCTACAGTCGCTCGGTTGTTTGATCCTCTCGGTTGGATCTGCCCGGTTGTTTTCCGGATGAAGCTTTTACTACAGTCATTACTTAGTAGTGTTGATGATTCACGCAAAATTGAATGGGATGCAGTTGCATCTCCGGATATAGTTCGTCAATGGTTAAATATAACTACGGATCTACCTAATTTACAACAGCTTTCTATTCCTCGTTGTATCAAAACGGCTAGGGATGTTAGATATTCATTGCACGGTTTTTGTGACGGCTCGTCACTAGGTTATGCGGCGGCGGTTTATGTGCGTACACAGCACTCTGACGGTACAGTTCTTGTACGTTTACTGATAGCTAAGACTCGGGTGGCACCGCTTAAGTCGAATCGCACTATTCCTAAACTTGAATTAAGCGGCGCGACGTTATTGGTAACGCTACTCAACCATGTCTGTTCGTCGGTTGAATACGACATGGATTTTGATGAGGTCATAGGCTGGTGTGACAGCACTATAGTGTTGGCTTGGCTTCGGACGCCACCACACAAACTTCAAGTATTTGAAGGGAATCGGGTTGCTCAAATCAATTCGTCCAAGGTCACTATTCAGTGGAGGCACATACCGGGAACCATGAATAGTGCGGACGTAGCCTCGCGCGGTGCGACGGCGGCGGATTTACTGTCGAATAGTAGCTGGTGGGAGCCACAGTGGCTGTGTGATCCACCAGATCGATGGCCAAAGAATTGTGTGGAATTGTCCACAGAGTCATTACCGGGACTCAAGGCCAAGGTTGTTAATATCGGAAATGTAGAATCAGAATTTGATTTATTAGAAAAATTCAGTTCATTTGAAAAATTGGTTAATGTCACGGCTTATATTTTACGGTTTGGTAGTAGGAATATTAGAGGTAAATATCACGGTATTCATATTTCGGTTTCGGAGCGGCGAAATGCCATTTCTTATTTAATTCGGTCGGTTCAAGAAAGGTTTTTTCATAACGAAATAGTAGCCATACGGTCGGATAAGCCTATTACAAATTCATTACGGAGATTGAATTTGTTTATAGATAAGGAAAACATAATTAGGGTAGGCGGTCGGATTGATGCGGCAAACTTGCCATATGACGCAAGGCATCAAATATTGTTACCAAGCAAGGGTAAATTCACGGAATTATTGGTCACTTATTATCATCGGAACTATTGTCATTGCGGAGCTAACACACTTGCAGCTATTTTGTCTCGGTTTTATTGGATACTTTCGGTTCGGCGGATCACTCGGTTTATTACTTTTCGGTGCATACCATGTTATCGGTCTAAGGCTCGTCCTACACAGCCTTTTATGGCGGACTTACCGGCGGATAGAATAAGGCAAGCGCGCCCATTTGTGGGAGTTGGTACGGATTTTGCGGGACCATTTTACATTAAAACGAGTAACCTACGGAACTCTAAAATTGTAAAATGTTATTTATGCGTATTTGTCTGTTTGAGCACTAAGGCTGTTCACTTAGAAATTGTTTCTGATTTAACGGTCGAGGCCTTCGTGGCTACACTCACTCGGTTTGTGTCCCGTCGGGGCCTACCGTCACTAATACGGTCGGATTGTGGTACGAATTTTACAGGAACGGATAAATATATTAAGGAACTTTACATATTCCTTCGTGATAACCAATCAAGTATTGAACGACATCTCGGTAGACAAGAAATAACATGGTTATTCAATTCTCCATCTAGTCCTAATCACGGCGGGCTATTTGAAGCTGCAGTAAAATCGGCTAAAACTCACGCTCGGAGAGTACTAGGTGAAACTCGATTAACGTTCGAGGAACTGTCGACATTCTTCACAAAGGTAGAAGCGGTTATGAATTCTCGGCCTTTGTGCCCGCTGAGCTCGGACCCAGCTGATCTCGAGGTTCTTACCCCGGGACATTTTTTAATCGGTCAAGCTTTAGTAGCGCTCCCAGAATACCCGTACATGGAAATTAATATGCCTCGGTTGTCTCGGTTTCAACAAATTCAAAAATTAACTCAACATTTTTGGTCACGATGGAATATGGAATATTTACATACACTTCAACAGCGGTATAAATGGACATCTCATACTGATCCACCGAAGTTAGATGACTTGGTTTTGATTAAGGAGGACAATCAGCCGGCCTCTCATTGGAAACGGGGTAGGTTAATCAAATTATTGCCGGGGAAAAATGGGGTAATAAGAATAGCGGAAGTTAGGACCCTATCTGGTGTCCTAGTAAGGCCCATTTCTAAACTATGTAGGTTGCCTATTGACAATTAGGAACCAAGGGGGCCTTGGTTAGTGGGGGGGATGTTTGCGCTTCTTAATATTTGAATTTTGGCGGCATTCCTACACGCCGGCGACGACAGCGGCCGCTCGGCCAATCACAGGCCGGGATGGCTAACCAGTGGCGCCCCCACACGCACCACAAGAAAAAGACTCGTAAATCGAAGAAGTCGAGAAAATTCATGGCGGCAGCGCGAGCGCAAAAAATATAAAGAAAAACGGCAATCTCTTTTCGGTCGGTGCTGGTTCGATGCCCGGCTTGGCAAACCATAATAAAACTGAAATACTATATTGTGTGTGTGAAAACTGTGCAGAGTGCAGTGCAAATTTGGAACATCTTTCCCGCGCCTGGAGTCGTGAGAGTCAAAGGTACGTGGGTTGCTCCAAGTTCATGTTTTGAGGCTGCAAACAAATAATAATTTTACTACGTGTTCTCCCGAACAATTTTAGTATAATTTTTTGTATAAATTTTAGTATATTTTTTTGTATAAATTTTAGTATAAATTTTATTAGGTTCGTAATGCTTTTCGTAACATGTACACAAATAACACAAAACACATCACACTCCTGCACCTCTGCAACACTTACACACGTCCATTCACAACATCCACCTGATTGTCAATTTGCCTCTAAAGCCACTACCACTACTGGTTATGTTATGACCTCATTTCCCTGTCTAATTTTTCATGATGGATAAGCCCATAGAAATATTCGATGAATTAGACAACACGGAAATCGCATGCTCCTTTGAATGTAAAATTGAAAATCTCCCGTACCAGTTTCAAAGAAGCGCTTCTGATTTTTCTATAGTCACTCAGAACATAAGAAGCATTTACCGTAACATTGATGACTTACAGATATCACTAGCTGAACTTTCATTTGAAGTAGACGTAATTGTACTGACAGAATGTAGACTTAATGTATTGAAACCTATACCTTATCTAACAAACTATTTTTCATTTAAAACAACTAATCATCTTAACCAATGTGATGGAGTTACCACTTATGTCAGAAATGATCATAATTCTCGCGTTATCGAAATAAAACTAGAACATGCGTCATGTTTGCAAATCAGTGTTTATAGTATGATTATCTTATGCATTTACCGTTCACCTTCCATAAGTAACGCCGAAAACTTTATAAACTCATTAAACAATCACTTAGAATCTATTAAAACTTTTGAGAAAATAATAATTGTAGGTGACATAAATATAAATATTTTACCTAAAGCAGATGAACGTAGCAATGAAAGAAATAACAGACTTAATTATCTAAATGTTTTGGCAATGCACGGACTTCTTTCCGGTCACTTCTTACCTACCAGAGAAAACAGTTGCCTTGACCACTTCATAATAAAGCTAAATAAAACCAAAAACATTGCTACGATTGCGGTTCTCCAAACTTCAACTACTGATCACCGTATGTTGCTTCTGAACCTCTCTAAAATTTCTAGCTTTACTAGTACTCGTAAAACTAAAATCAGCATTAATTATGATCAAGCAATACAACATCTTAATCTTATAGACCTACTGCAATTAAATGATCCAAACATTCTGTCTAAACTTTTAATTCATAACATACAGAAAAACCTCAGGGACAACACACAAATAACTTACATATCCAGAAGCAGGCGTATTCTTAAACCATGGATTACACACGGGGTTCTGCGTTGCATTAAAAATAGAAATAGCATGCAGTTAAAATTACGTTCTAATCCTAATGATGTAGTGCTTGACATAACGTTTAGAAGGTATCGTAACTTTTGTACTAACCTTATCAAAAAACTAAAGAGAAAATATGAAAGGGATCAACTAGCTAAAGCTGCAAAAAATAGCAAAGCCCTCTGGAACACTATAAATAACATAACTCACTATAAAGCTGCTAAAACATCAAATATTCAACTGCTCAACATTGAGAATACTCCAATTCAATCAGTTAACCATATTAATACATACTTTGCGGGCATTGGGCAACTTCTAGCAGAAAATATTGTACAGCAGAACTTGGAACATGATTATTCTGACATACGAGTAACACCACCAGTCAGCCAATCCTCATCTTTTGTGCTACTTGATTCAGACCATAATGAAGTACTCAATGTGATTCTAAAACTAAAATCTAAAAGTGCCCCTGGATGGGACAACATCTCTACTTACTTCTTAAAACTAGCTAAACCTATTTTGATTCCTATTATTTGCCATTTAGTCAACTTATGCTTTAGTACAGGAACTTTTCCTGCTGTTCTCAAACAATCTATTATAACCCCTGTGCACAAAGGTGGGGACATGGGTGACGTCAACAATTACAGGCCTATTTCAGTTTTGCCTTCAATCTCGAAAATTTTGGAAAAAATTATAAACAATAGACTACTAAATTACTTAAACAAATATAACCTTATTTCAAAGTCACAGTTTGGTTTCAGACAAGGTCTATCAACCGAGGATGCCATTACAGCGTTGAGTACTATTGTTGCAAAAGAAGTAGATAAAGGACGGAAATGTATAACTGTGTTCTTGGATTTCAAAAAGGCCTTCGATACCGTATCTATTCCTATTCTTCTAGAAAAGCTAGAGCTGCATGGAATTAGGGGCTCCCCACTGGCTTTACTAACAGATTACCTCTATGACCGTAAACAAAGAGTCAAGATTGGGGAAGTAGTTAGTGAGGATGTCTCTGTTACATATGGTGTCCCACAAGGAAGCGTATTGGGACCTACCTTGTTTTTATTATATATTAACGACCTATGTAACATGAATATAGAAGATGGGCATATCTTTTCCTACGCAGACGATACTGCCGTCGTATTCTCTGGCAAATCCTGGGATGAAGTCAAATGCAAAGTAGAAAATGGCCTCACAAAGATAGATGTCTGGCTTAAAAAGAACCTTCTAACCCTTAATATAGCTAAAACTAACTTTATTTGCTTCACGATGTACAATCGAACTCAACCCGATCCTGTTTTCAATATAAAAATTCATAAATGTGACCAGAATAATCAATACTGTGACTGTCCAGCGATTAGTAAAGTGGAAAATACCAAATATCTTGGGATCATCATTGATCAACGCTTATCCTGGCATGCGCAATTGGAAAAACTTATGAACAGAACCAGACAACTGATGTGGATTTTTAAAAATCTGAGACACGTTGCTCATCGTGCTCTTCTTGAGCAAATATATGTTGCGCTGGTACAATCTACACTAAGCTATTGTATACCTATTTGGGGAGGAGCTACTAAAACACATTTCTTAGACCTTGAAAGAGCGCAAAGGTCGCTCTTAAAAGTAATGTGCTTCAAACCATATAGGTTTTCCACCGAAATGTTGTACTCGGACGTGAATTTACTTTCTGTTCGGAAATTGTATGTTTTTAACTCTGTACTTAAACTACATAAAACTCTTGCATATGACCACACTAAATTAAATAAAAGAAGAACAGATATACTTATAAATATAACTGGCGTAAAATCTAATTATGCAACGCGACAATATTTTAGACAATCAGCTCGGCTATACATAAAAATAAATAAACATTTAAACATATACCCCATGAACAATCATGAATGTAAAACAAACTTAATTAAATGGTTATTGTCTTTAAGCTATGATGATGTTGAAAAACTTTTGGATGTTATCACATAAAAGTACACACACGAACTAAAAATCTAGAATAGCAACACACACTTACTCAAACACACACACACACATACACACACACACACACACACACACACACACACACACACACACACACACATATACACAGAGACACACGTGCTCACATGGCTTGGGTTCCATCTGTTGCCCAGACTCTTACGAGACTGGTGTTCTCAGTGGAACTCAGACTCACTAAACATACACTCTACACTCAGTCACTCTAAGCTCACCCTAATTTCTACCTTTTTTGTTTTTAAATGTTAATAATTCTATTACCTTAAATACCGTTAAATAGACCTAAGCAAGAGCGAAATCTCCTATGACAAGTAATTTCTTACTTAAAAGGAGGTTTCATCATTGGTTTTTATATTGTATCTTTTGGAAACGCAATAAAAACATTTGTATTTGTATTTGTATTTGTATGACTATCTTCAGAGCTTTACGACCGCAGAAGAAGCAGCGAAAGTGGCAGATGAAGTAAACAAAGTGCATCGGGCAGCTGGTTTCGAACTCCGTCAATGGGCAAGCAATGAAGAAAAAGTGTTGGCCAGAATAAAAACCGAAGAAACCCCAAAAGAGAAAAGGATCGGCGATGAAGAAAAGACTTTAGGAATGCGATGGCTGGCCAACGAAGACGCATTAGCCTTCAACATTGGATTAAGGAATACACCGCAAGAAGTCGCCGATGGAAACCGAGCCCCGACGAAAAGGGAAGTAACGAGCGCAGTGATGTCAACATTTGACCCCATGGGACTTGTCGCCCCTGTTTTAATTCAAGGAAAGAAGCTTATACAAGACTTATGGAGAACCGGGGTCAAATGGGACGAAGCAGTCAGCGAAGACCAACAAGAAGCCTGGAAGCGATACATAGAAGACGTCAAGACACTTCGAAACCTGAAGATCCCTAGATGTCTGGCGCCAGCAACGAGAACAGGAGAAATGCACACTTTCGTCGACGCGAGCGAAACAACTTACGCTGCAGCAGTCTACTGGAGGACAACAACGGCTGACGGCGAGGTCCACACCGCGCTGATGGCGGGGAAAGCCAGAGTAACACCAGTGAAGATCACCTCCATACCTCGCTTGGAGCTGCAAGCAGCGCTGCTGGGAGCAAGACTGACCGCTACCATCTCCGAAGAGTCAGACCTGGAGATCACATCTCGGGTCTTCTGGTCTGATTCCACCACCGTGTTGCAATGGCTGAAGGCCGACCCACGACGCTTCAAGACGTTCGTCGCTCATCGATTGGCAGAGATAGAAGAAACTACCAAGCCACACGAATGGAGATGGGTTCCGTCGAAAGAAAATCCAGCCGACGACGCAACAAGAGACGTACCAGGAGACTTCAACGACAAAGCAAGATGGTTCACCGGACCTACGTTTCTACGTTGGCCGGAATCTGAATGGCCGTCAAAGAAGATCGAAAAGAAAGAATCGAGTACAGAAGAGAAGAAGAAAGCAACTTGCGCTGCAGCCAGAATCAGCCGAGAGCCGTACTTACCTGATCCGAATCGATTCAGCAGTTGGATTCGCCTGCTACGAACCACAGCGAGAATGTACATGTTCATAGACATGTGTCGTCGAAGGAAAGGTGCAACCAGCGTTACAGAAAGAAGATCGAAGAAAGAAGAGCTAAGACGTTGCAACCGACGGAGGGAGTGCCCGAATCATCGCGCACTGGCGGGGAAATTGTTAGCAACGTGAATAAGTTATAGCGATATAAATTAATATTAAGTTCAGGAAATAAAGGAAACTGATTTTTAGTATAGGGCCTAGCATATAAGAATGTATATAGCTTAGGGTGTAACTCATTTACCTTCAAAAATATATAGGTAGGTAAACAATAGGAAATTGTAGGGAAAAAAGGGCTAAAATACATAGAAAAAGATTTAGGCTCTCTGAACGGTAACGCTCCGTAGTAGGTAAGGTACACGCTCTCTCAACGGTAACGCTCCGAGGTAGCTAAGCAAAAGTATAGGAAAATTTAGAGCGCTGTGATTGGCTAATAAAAAGCCTTTTCTATTGGTCAGCCAATAGCATGTAAGGAATTATTTTAGGGAAATTTGTATAAATATAGAGCCGGTGTCTGTACCGGCATTCAGTGTTGAATCAGTTGTTCAAGGAACCAGTTGGAAGAATAAAGAACAGTCAAGCAGTCTTGGAAGTTTCATTGGAAGCCTTTCATTCGGATCCACCAGCGTTGAGGTCTACCTAGTACCCAGGGCTACAGCACCGAGCACCGAGCACCGAGCACCGTAGCACCGAGCATCGAGTACCTGGATCTACGTGACCTACAGTCCGCCCCAATAAGGACTATGGTAGTTTTGCAAACATCCAAGCTCTGAATCTTACCCATAGTTCTTATAAATATTTGCCGATAATACTTTAAATACTATTGTTCTACCTTACTAAAACATCGACAAGAGCCCATCACTAGCTATAATCAATTTCATACAAATTTGAGGGGGTAATTGCAACTAACCTAAAAGTCACAATATAGATACATTAGCCCCTCTTCAAAATTTCGAGGGGCTAATGTATCCGTGGCCATATTTCACAATTAATGCAGTATTTCTTTCAAATAAATAATAAAAACGGACTAGCCGTGTTCTAACTCTGCTCTCCACTAAAAACACAGCCGTAAAATTAGGTTTTTATATATTTTTTTACACAAACTTCGTCATCTGTCCTTTCGTGAATATCGCCATAAAAATGGCGGATATTAAATGTCACTGTAGATACAACAGTTCGCACGATATTAGATCAATCAATTATTTTCTATGAGTACCTAGTCTTTGTTCCGCTATCGTTTCATAGATGTCACTATTCTTAGAAAAAAATACAAAAGAAGTTATTTCAATTAGTTGCATTTTCCCGGTAGTTACATTATCCTCCCCGGACCCTAGTTGTAAATCTAGGTTTGGACAATAAGAAAAGATCGATAACAATACATTTTTTGCTTTTTGCTGTTATTTTAAATTCTATTAAGAATTAAATTTTTCATATTTATAGGTGGTATATAGTGGATCCCAGATTGCAAAAGCGTACTCCAACTGCGGGCGTATAAGGGAATGATATAGAATCATCTAGGTTAAGGGTTTACTAAATTCACTGGTTGCCCTCATGACAAATCCATACATAGGTACTTACATACGAAAAAAAATTGTGCATGCATTATACTCTAAGCAGATATACTGCATTAATTAATTAGAACTGACTAGTGTAGTGTATCTGCTTTCAGTAGGTACATAATTTAAAGAAATGTAATTTTAAGTATTGTAATTTTTGACATTTAATTTAATTTTATTTTGACATTTATGAATCTTAGTAGTTGTTCGAATAAATAAATATATTATTATTATTATTCGCAAATTTTTTTTTGATCAATAATCAGGAAAATAATGTACTTATTTGCGAATAAATTATTTAAATACCTAACGTTTAGTATAGTATCGTTAATAGCAAATATCAAATTATTAAAATGTTACAAATTGTCTGCAAGGTATTCATTTATTGAGTAATATTTATGCTTTATTTGTCAAAATATTATTTACTTTATTTTTATAGGAGTTAAATTACCCTGATTTTTAATTTCAGACAATTTTTGTAAACAAAGAAATGTCAAAATATGCCACTGTGTGAATAAATGTCATGATTGTGTATCATACGTGTACTTACACATATGATTCATATACATGACATATTTTATTCACCACAGATGTCACATATTTTGACATTTCTTTGTTTACAAAAATTGTCTGAAATTAAAAATCAGGGTTATAGTTGTTCAACCTATTGAGCCTCTGCCCCCGATTTTATTATAAAAACATAAGTATACGAAGAAACTTCGTCTGAGTAGCGAGTAGCGTGATTTCTGAACAAAGCAATATAGTCATATTATTATTTTGGAACCGCTTCTTCTCTGTATCATTATATAACATCATGACTGAGCAGAAATACGAGGAAAATCCGAGCAAAGTTTCACAACATTTCGTTATTTCCAATAAAAAACGGTTCCAAAGTCCGTACCAAACTACACTCGAGAGCAATGAATCCGGGTCACTTAAAGAATGTTAAAAATCTCGGAAACTAAAAATGATAGATTAATGCAATAAATTGTATTTAATAGACAATGTAATACTCCTTAAATGAAGGTAAAAAAAATATGAGTCACTATACATTTTATTAACACAAAATTACATAAAGAAAAAAACTGCTGATCTCTCCTTAAAACAAAAATAGGAAACATGAAATTTTTGAACTTTATTACGATTTTCTTGAATTTTAATACTTCGTATTGCCTCCTCGTGCTTCCATTACTGCGTTTACGCGGTTTGGCATGCTGTACACCAAGTTCCTTATACGATTTTGGGGAATATTCTCCCATTCCTCTGTGAGAGCAATTTTGAGCTCACGAAGCGTGATTGGGGGAGGGTTTCGTTGTTTTACGCATCTGCCTAGCTCGTCCCAAGCATGCTCGATCGGGTTGATATCCGGGCTGCGCGCTGGCCACTCCATACGAGTAATGTTCATCTCTTGAAGGTAGTCATTCACAATCCTACCTGTATGAGGTCGGGCATTGTCATGCATAAATATAGCATCCTCACCTAAATTGACCATAAATGGACCAACGTGATCATTGAGGATTTCTTCCACATATCTTACGCTAGTTAAAGAGCCGTTTTCTATGATCACCAGCTCTGTGCGACTTTCAGAAGAAATTCCGGCCCACACAAGTACAGACCCACCACCGTAGGCTACTTTTTCTTCGATGCATGCTTGCTTGAATCTTTCCCCTGGTCTTCGATACACTCTGTGTCTTCCATCGTGCTTGTAGAGCATAAATTTTGATTCGTCGGAGAACATAACTTTTGACCAATCTTCAATACTCCAATTTACGTGGCTCTGGGCATATCTTAGTCTTGAAATACGATGCCCACGCTCCAGTTTAGGGCCGTTTGCAGGTCTAAGGGGTTTTAAGTTAGATTCAGCAAGCCGACGTCTTACTGTCCATGCACTTGGGTTACTTCCTCCGAGGCGTCGAAACTGATTTGTGAGTTCAGTTCCTGTGAGAAAGCGATTTCGAAGCATGGTGTTCACCAAGTATCGGTCTTCTCGTGCTGTGGTACACCTGGTTCTGCCCGTTCCTGGTCTGCGTAGGTTAGAACCAGTTTCTTCGTAACGTCGGAGAACTCTTTGTACTGTTGACAGCGACACACCGACAGTCCTGGCTGTATCGCGCTGACTCCGGCCGGTTTCCAGCATTGTAAGTATTCTGGTGCATTCTTCAGGCGTAAGCGACATAATTTCAGCTTGAATAATGAATATAGAGCACTATCAACATGGTTTATGTACCCACATAAATGACAGATTACAAACAAAAGCAAAACCAAATGCTGTAATTTCGTAGTTCCATCTTCGAAAGTGGCCCTTTTTCAAATTTGATTTTTTTATGATATAACTTTACAATAACTAAGAAGTTTTAATACCTTCATTTAAGGAGTATTACATTGTCTATTAAATACAATTTATTGCATTAACCTAGCATTTTTAGTTTCCGAGATTTTTAGGATTCTTTAAGTGACCCGGATTCATTGCTCTCGAGGGTAGTTTAGCTTCCGAAGTCCAAAAACCCATCGATTAGCTTTTTGTCTCGTTCTTGTCTGTGCTAAATTACAGGAAAATGAGTGAGACTGGCTATTTGAAGACAGAGGTGGGCAAAAAAGTTGCATAATACAAGTGTGCAAAGTCCAATCATAAAAGGTTAAATTAAAGTTAATGTAGGTATCACGTTTGTATAACATTGATCTTGGTATACTAATCGTTGTGAGAAATCAACACTCGTTTGTGAAGGTATATATCTTTATTAACATAAAGTGCATAACGTACGTTAAATTTAAAAAAACTTTAATACTTACAATAAAACAAAAATCTTAAGTAGGTACAACTAAACTAAATACTCTACCTACCAGATCTCCAAGTTTTTTTATACTAGGCAAGCAAACAAGCACGGCCCACCTGATGGAATTTAGTTACCGTAGCCTATGGACGCCTTCAACACCAGCAGAGGCATAACACGCGCGCTACCGACCCTGAGACATAAATTAAAAGTCTCATGTGCTTATAATTTCACCGGCACCCGTACCCTTATGCGAGCTATACTGCTTGGTGCTAGTATTTCCCCGGACGAACTCTTTCATAAGAAGTTCTGCTAACTGCATTATCACGTTAAAAGGCAATGTTTATTCGTTTACCGAGATAAAAGCCACCATTCCGGTCGCGCGTGCACTATCTTATTTGCCTCCGGTCTCCACTTGCTTGGTGTTTCCACCCCAAATAGCTAAAATATGTCCCTCTGTCGAAGAGTGCATACTTACGCCGTTTGAGAGACTCTGCTGTCCGCTAATGTTCCAGCGGACTAGCCCGCACTAATATAAGTAGGTACCAACCCGGAAGATATATAGGCACTAGGGTATCGACACAGGTAGCTTCCACAACGCCAGAACCCTTCCTATCCTCCAAGGGATCAGTGTCATACCGTCGGATCCTTTCTCATCTTCACGCATCAAGCCACTCGATTCAAGAGTAGCCGTCAAGTGGCTCACGGATGATGTCATATCGTGACCTACGATCCATTCCATCCATACTGTTAAACTTTTACATCCATGTCACTGAAAAGGCACGTAGCAAAACTGTTACATAAAACCCTACTGAATAACTAGAGTTAGGGAACTTTGAATAAACTTGGTATTTTCAAAACGAGCTCTACATTCTAAGCGAGAGACAAAACTTAATACAAACACACTGAAAGAAAAACACACAACAATGACTATGATAATATAATTCACGAAAGTTATTTTAGTAAACAATCAAAGAAGCCTACATAAAAATATCTTTTTATTTCTTAACTTACTTGCAAATACTTAATAAGTTATTTATTCATTTTGTATAAATCTACTTAAACCTTGATTTGTTTAACGTATCTAAATGTGGATTCATAGCCAAGTAAAAATGTTTGATGCAACGAAATTATGCCGAACTGCATGACGCTATATGTGAATAATGGACTGATAGGAAATTATCCTCTCCTCTCTTATCCTCCCTCTGTTTACTAAAATCCATTAAAATTATCTTAAAATGAAAAATCCTACGGCTCGAAAACATTATAATATAATACTTATAATACTAGTGGTTCGCCCCGAACTGAGACCTCGCGATAACACCTTTATCAACCCGACTACTTAACTAAGTAATTTACATATTTAACCGACTTCCCAAAAAAGGAGGAGGTTCTCAATTCGGTTATATATTTTTTTTTTTTTTTTAGTGTTTGTTACCGCATATCTCCGGCGTTTATGAACCGATTTGGAAAATTATTTTTACATTTGGATAGATATACTTCCAGATTGGTCCCATTTTTTTCAGAATCCAGTTCTGATGATGGAATCCATGAGGAATTGAGGGAACTCCTCAAATATTGTAGGAATACATATGGCGATTTTACTATTTTCAGCAACAAACCAAGCATTTGCATTCAAAAAGTATAATAATCCTTTCACCACTTTGTCGAATAAAATGGCGGAAGTCGGTTTTTTAAATGAAAAGTTATTTCTACTATTATTTTTGAAAAAAAATCCCTCGAGGTCTACCAGTACAGTACAGGATCTACCAGTAACTACTCTAATTTCCTACACATCATCGAAATAACCTTTGAATAGGGCTAAGCAACGGGGCGTAGTTATACTAGAATAGAATAGAATAGAATAGAATATTCTTTATTGCACAAAAAAACAAATCATGTACATAGGCGAACTTAATGCTAGGAAGCATTCTCTACCAGCTAACCTTTGTGTAATGCGGATAAATTTATGTAGGTGGTGCATAATACGTTGAAAAGAATTAGATAATACTACAAGTACTTAGGTATAGTTTCACAATAATAAAACTACACTACATACCTGTTAGTACCTATATCAAGTACCTGACGAATTAATTGATAACGTCCTTTTGATGAAAACCATAGAACTCCAACGTCATTCAAATTATTAGAAATGGGAGGTCAGCAATGGATGTTATATTGGTTTCTATTTTATGGAGTACATGTTTCTAAATTCTTCAATTTCAGACTTTTCCCTGTAGTTGTGACACAAAAGCCACAAGCATACCAAATTTCAGCATTGTGGGATTGCTGGAAGTACCCTAGAATTTTGGGTTTTTACGTTTTTTATTTTCCCTAATATCTCGAAAACTACTAAGGCTAAATAATTATTAAAAACAGTTTTGAAATGTCCAACCAAAGCGCTTTCATTAGACACCCCACTTGATCTGACTGTCTCACTTTTATTTTTTTTACCCCCTCTTGGACCCCAATATCTCAACAACCCCCTGATCGATATAGCTCATAACCTTACCTACAAATTGTACCAATACTATCTACCCCTATACCAAATTTCATGAAGATCGGATTAGCGGTTTGGAAGTTTTCATCGGACAAACATACATACATACATACATACACACATACATACAAACGCCGATTCTTCCAACTTGACTCAGAGAACTCGCTTCGCTCGTTCAATAATACTATATATAATACTTAGTTAGTTTTTTTTATTTTTAATATTTCAACTATTTTGTGTCAAAGTTTTCCTATGACTTGTTTTGACGTCGGTATTAAATTATTTCCTCCTAGGTATAAACTTGACCATGACTGGCTCAGCGGGTCGTAGCACCATGTCAGCAGACAGTTTTGGTCGGAAGCCTTTCTTCAGTGGAACCAATTTGAAGCTGCGTGTGATCTCACTTAGCACGCACTTCATCTCTTGCATGGCGAAACGTTGACCTGTGAAAAAAATAAAGATAAAGATAATTTTATTTGTTTTGAATATGGTAATTTTACATTGGTGGTCATAATTCACACGTCCAACATACTCAGTCATACATTATGACATACAAATAATTTCGTTCCCATAAATAAGTCTCAAAGAGCCTGTATTGCAGGGTCACAGTGGCTCACCCCGAACTCATAGAAAAAACACAAAATAACTATACAATTAAACTGTTTAGTTTAGTGTTAATGAGAATGATAGTGAGCTGACAAATCCTAAAAGTTAATGCGTGTAACTTTTCATTTAAAAAACCGACTTCCGCCATTGTATTCGACTAAATATTTGGATGAAAAAAAAAATGATGGAAGAGCCATAGTGGTGAAAGAATTATGATACTTTTTGAATGCAAATGCTTGGTTTGTTGCTTAAAATATCAAAATCGCTATATGTATGCCTACAATATTTGAGGAGTTCCCTCAATTCCTCATGGCTTCCATCATTAGAACTGGATTCTGAAAAAAATGGGACCAATCTGGAAGTATATCTATTCAAATAAAAAAAGATTTTTCCAAATCGGTTCCTAAACGCCGGAGATATGAGGTAATAAACATAAAAAAAAAAATACAACCGAATTGAGAACCTCCTCCTTTTTGGGATGTCGGTTAAAAATACAATAATAATACAGTAGAAAACATACAGCAAATTGGGGGGCAGGACTACGTATGTGACTGTTGGGTGTTATGTTAATTGTTTATTTATTCAACAAGGGATCCTTTCTTATGTATACTGCGAATTACACAACATCTGTGTATCATATCTGTGTACACAACCAGTTGAAGGTAAGACAGATGTCAATAATCACATGTACAAACCCTAAACATCAAACTAGCACCCGTTAACAGAGAGTTGGAGTATTTAGGAGCCCAAGGTTTAATTTCACCAACAAATAACAGGCGGTTACAAAATGTTTACCAATGCTTTTTGACAGCGTGTTTTCAAAGATATCTGTCACCTTGAACCAATGGTTAGATTTAACAAGACATACTAACTAACAGAATAATAAATCTTCAAGCAAAAAGAACGTTTCGTGCCGGTCGATATATAAATATATCTTAAATATCTCGTAATATAAATTCTTTTACAATTGTAAGGAATAGTAGTAGTAATAGTAGTATCATAAGGGAGCAAAATAATATTTTTACGGCGAGGGCGCTTTTTTGAATCCAGAGCGAAGTGAGGGATTCTAGAGTAGAATCCCGAGCACAGCGAGAGATTCTTTAGTAGAATCCCGAACGTAGCGAGGGATTCAAAGTACGTCGCCCGAGCCAAAAATATATTTTGCGCCCGAGTGTTACACTCTACTTTTCATCACCCACTATGAGAAAATAAAAGGCGCCTCATATTTTATTTCAAAACAAAACCATGAATTTCTAATAATCCATGAATAACTTATCATTTAAAAAACAAACTTCCGCCAATGTATTCGACTAAATAATTAGATGAAAAAAAAATTATGAAAGAACCATAGTGGTGAAAGGGTTATGATACTTTCTGAATGCAAATGCTTGGTTTGTTGCTGAAAATATCAAAATCGCCATATGTATGCCTACAATATTTGAGGAGTTCCCTCAATTCCTCATGGACCCCATCATGAGAACTGGATTTTGAAATGGGACAAATCTGGAAGTATATCTATTCAAATAAAAAAATAATTTTCCAAATCGGTTCATAAACGCCGGAGATATGAGGTAACAAACATTAAAAAAAAATACAACCGAATTGAGAACCTCATCCTTTTTGTAAAGTCGGTTAAAAATTACGAAATCGCGGGCCGTAGTTCGCGCGTTTCTAATTTGTTTTTTTTTATTCAGCCGGTGGTGCGACTATATGGGCTTGTCGTACCAGCCAGTTCGCCTTCTTTGGCGCTGAACACTAAGATGATCCAAATTTAAAAAGGGCGCGGCAAAGATAATTGCGGCGCACTTATTTGTGGTTGATGCTTTTCAAGATGTTCCAAATTCAAAAAGTGCGCGTAAAAGATAATTGCGGCGCACTTATTTGAATTCGATATGTTCCAAATTTAAAAAGTGCGCGGAAAAGATTATTGCGGCGCACTTATAGAAGCTGCATACAGAAAACACCACCTTTGGGTGCACTTAAAGGCGAACCAAGTCGTCCTTTTCGAATAGATGGGATGAAAACATTTATATCCTCTAGTTGTAATATCATTAATTCACTCGAATCACTATCCCTATCTCACTTTACAATATTGCCTCTCGTATTAAATAGTCCTATCTTGCCGAGTCGCACGTCCGTCGTCCAACGATTGTCAACTCATAATGACAATCAACGGCCGACAGCGACACGTCCGTGCGCTTCGATGGCTAACAACTGAATGCCCCCACTTTTTTTTTTTTTTTTTCTTATTGCCGCGCTTATACACCTTTGGAAAAGGTCTAACTTTGTAACAGAGCCTTTATTCTAAAAAATATTTCTACTTTTCAACCGACTTCACAAAAAGGAGCAGGTTCTCAATTAGGTTGTGTATTTTTTTATGTTTGTTTCCTCATATCTCCGTCGTTTATAAAACGATTTGGAAAATTATTTTTTTATTTGAATAAATATACTTCCTTTTTTTTAAACCCAGTTTTGATGATGGAATCCTCATGGATTCCATCATCAAAACTGGATTTTTTGGATCGCTATACAATATTTCAGGAATTAAGGGAACTCCTGATATATTGTATAGCGATTTTGATATATTCAGCAACAAATAAAGCATTTGAATTCAGAAAGTATCATAACCCTTTCACCACTCTGGTTTTTTTACCATCAAAATATCATCCAGATATTTAGTCGAATAAAATGGCGGAAGTCGGTTTTTTAAATGAAAAGTTATTGACAGAGGTGTATAGAGTTGGTGAAATATTTTTTGTCCGGGCTTGTGGAATCCGTAGGGCCAACATCGTAAGCGCTACCACCTTACCACAAACCCTACTAAACTAGTCTGTGTATGTAAGTACATAAAGCTACAGTCTCCAGTAGGCTGTACCTAATCCTCGGTGAAACGTGTTCACGTTAAAACCTTTCAGCTTAAGTATTTTCTATCATAAAATAAGGAATGTTATTTGCTCAATTTATAAAATGAACATTTTTCCATCGAAATTTCAGCTCAAAGTTAACAATTGAATAGGCCATAACCGAAATCTTAGGACTTAGAACTCCTAGATTTGAAATTATCGTGGCTTGGTATCATTTTAGAAAAATTACGACTATACACCACGAACTTTACTAATTCTCCTACTTACTGCTTACTATTTACGTACTTAAATTGGGGAATTCTGTACGGTTCTATAATAAACTTCCAGAAGGTGCATTTAAACTTCCTATTCGAAGATTTAAATCCTACATAAAGATGAATCTAATTAAGAAAGCGTATTACACTCTTGACGACTATATTAATGATAAAGCCGCGTGGCCTGATGTCGCTCTGCCCCTCGACTGCTAAAATGGAAATTTGCAATATCTGTACTTACCTATTTACATGTTTGTATTAGATTATTATTTATAAGTATAACAAGCGTAGCGTGTGCTGTCTTGCATATTTTTGCTGATGTTTATTTACTTTTGACTACCTTGTTCTCATTTACTATGTATCAGCAACTCCTTATGCTCCGAGGCACCACACAGGCGCTTCTCACCTAGTGGTAAGACGGACCATTTATGTAAGCCAAGCCGTGTTTGTTGCCTGATTCTTCTAGGCTTGGTCGCGTTGGAACAGTAATTTTAGTTTATAAGACGATTCAAAATGATCCTTGTGATTTCAATGAATAAAGTTTATTTTTGACTTTTGACTTTTTGACTTTGACTTACGTAGTGTAGTAAGTAGGTAGGTTACGTTCCTCCAACTCCTCCTACGAATGTCGTGTGACTAAGGGATTACGCCAGGGGATGGGCAGCAGCATCCACCTGAGTACTTAACAACAAACTGCAATCACCAATCTGTCTGCCGAAAGTGATGATTTTGGCAATTCCCCCATTATTGTTTTGTAATTTCATAACCTTCTAAGAAAAATAATTTTCCTCATTTTTTCATTTTTAAATTGCCCTGCTACTAAAAAGTGCTCACAGAAAACCTCCGTCACTGGCAACTGAGAGCTGATTGGTTCTAATTTTTAACCGCCTTCACAAAAAGGAGGAGCTTCTCAATTTGGTTGTTTTTTTATTTTTTTATTTTTGTTACCTCAGGTTTTCTTCGTTCATAAACAGATTTGAAAAAATATTTTTATTTGTATAGATATACTTCCAGATTGGTCCCATTTTTCAGAATCCAGTTTTGATGATGGAATCCACGCGAGGAATTGAGGGAACTCCTCAAATATTGTAGGCGTACATATAGCGATTTTGATATTTTCAGCAACAAATCAAGCATTTGCATTCAGAAAGTAGTAGCCCTTTCACCACTATGGTTTTTTCATCATTTTTTTTTTCATCCAGATATTTAGCCGAATACAATGGCGGAAGTTGATTTATCAAATGAAAAGTTATTTGCAAACAATTGACATGGACGTTTAGCGTAGTGTAACAAGGACTTTGTATGGCGACACCGGTGAGTTAAATAAATAAATAAATAAATAAAAGGGCATTTATTCACTTACACTAATCTTAGTTACAAGAGTACAATTATAATAAAGTTAAATAGTTAGTGTATGAGAAAAGGACGAGGGCTCAGCCACGCTGTTTTTCAGCCTCACCTTAGAATGCTGCTGTCGTCACAGCAGCCATGTACTCGGAAGCTATCTGCTGTTTCAGCAAAGGAAACAGCAAAACAACCACCGAGAACTTGTTATTAAAAACTAGGCCTCAGGCACTTACCCATAAAGCTAGGCACCCAAACAGGCTTATGCTTAAATACAAAAGGGTAAGTTGTAAGAATTTAGGTAAGTATATTCAGGTAATAATAATAATAATAAAGGGGGTGTGGTACTATAGTAACAATTCAGTTGTTATGTTGGGGTCGTATTATGAACTCTTATTTCCAGACAGTTTACGGCGTAAATTGAACTGCCTTGTAATTTCGTATTATGAACGCATAATACCAGCCAGTCAGCGGTCACGTGACACTTGTACCGTTTTCTGCATGGATTTTGGCTGGCTATTCCGTATTATGAACTTACATTTGACATAAGTTATCTTGGTTTAGCTGTCAAAAAGACACTACGGAAACCATTCAAGTGCCGGTGCATCGGAGTAGCTTTTATTGAATTGTTTTCGTGAAAACTTTCAAAATATCAAAGATATGTGATGAATATGAAGTGTTTGAGTTTCTAGAAAGTGATGATTCGCATCAAAATCAAACAACAAGAGTACAAAGAAGGCGACTTCGTGATCAAGCTGCTCCGTTCGATATGGATGATGAACAATTCATCAAACGGTATCGTCTCACTAAGGAGTTGGTGCATAACCTATGTGATGAACTTAGGCCTCATATGGCGGGCCCTACAAAATCCACAGATTTGTCAGTCGAAACTAAGGTTATCTATTCTTTCACTAAGTTATCCAGCTTATCATAATATTGTTTGAATCGGCGGTTTATCATGGTTATATATGTGCAATTTTTCTTCTGCGACCATTTGCCACATACGCTTCGAGTACTCCCGTGCTTGGGCTGTCTTATTGTAGCCTGTCGCCACATCCCTGTGGACATCCAAAAACTCCCACAAAACTTCCAATTGCCTGTAGGTTACTCGGCGACGATGACGAGAAGTTTGATCTTGTAACAAATCCATACTTATTTACACTTTTTCTAATAATATGGTTTAATATTTATAGATTTCAATTTGAAAACACTTACGATGCTTATGATACACAAATACAACACAAACACAGTCAAACACTTATGAAAACCAAAGTTTATAAAAAGTTTATGTTTACTCCCTGAAAAACAATCAAATCAAAAGTACCGCGGAATTATTAGACAGAATTTCGTTCGGAAACATGAATACGTGCTGCATTTGTAATCTTTTGTAACGCAAAACTTCAACGAAAAATAGAATATAACTTAGAAATCAATTAAATTACATTTTATATGATACGAAAATAATAGATTAGAATAATTGTACCGTTATTTTATCAAAAATATGTTAATAATAATATTATCAAAAAACCGGTCACTTTTCGGTAACAAACCGATAACATTTTTGAACGATCGTCAGAGAAACTGCAAACCAGTCATAGACAATTTATCCAGGCAGAAGTTGGTTTGTCTAATCTACGTCATAATACGAAATAGAACAAGTCAGTTTACGGCCGTAAAATGAATTGCCTAGAACTTGCCTGGTTTTAGATAAGTTCATAATACGACCCACCTTGAGTCAGTTATAAACACACCATCACACTTAAAATTGGTATACGCTATGGATGACGGTTACAGAGAGATGAAAGAAACAAAAACCTAATAGGCACCGGTCAGATTGACTAAGCAAGCCGACCCTAATTTGAAACCATTGAAAATAATCATTAGACGGGCACAGCCGTCCAACAACATGATGACTTTTGTTTTTCCAAGAGCCAATTTTTACAGTATAACTTAAATTTAGACATACCCTGTATTTTTCGAATGGGTGGAGGAAGGTCGTTAGTGTGACTCGTTAGGAACTTTTTTCCTATCGAGTAACACTGTTACTCGTTGGGATTTTTTTCCAAGGAATATTCCCAACGAGTTACACCTAGGCCATAGTGTTACACGATGGGACAAAAGTTCCTAACGAGTCACACCAACGCTAGGGGCGCTCACCGGTGTCGCCATACAAAATCCTTGTTACACTACACTAAACGTCTATGTCAATTGTTTGCAAATAACTTTTCATTTGAAAAATCAACTTCCGCCATTGTATGGATGATTGTATGGAAGAAAATAAAATGATGAAAAAACCATAGTGGGAAAGGGTTATACCTAATTAATTAATTATAATTAGTTATTAATTATGTTAATAACCATGATAATTTCAAAAGTTATATCGGGTTATACCTACTACTTTCTGAATGCAAATGCTTGGTTTGTTGCTGAAAATATCAAAATCGCCATATGTACGCCTACAATATTTGAGGAGTTCCCTCAATTCCTCATGGATTCCATCATCAGAACTGGGTTTTTGATAAAAATGGGACCAATCTGGAAGTTGTATCTATTCAAATAAAAAAAGAATTTTCCAAATCGGTTCATAAACGCCGGAGATACGAGGTAACAAACATAAAAAAAAAATTGTGAAGTCGGTTAAAAACTTATTTATTAAAATCTGCTCTCAGGCGACGTAGCTTTAAAGCGCTTCAGTGTGTTTTTGTTTGAAAGTTCGATCCTCGTTCGACCCATCTATGCTTGATGAAAACGGGAACGAATATTTTAAATAAATTTGTTTCAGAGTCGAGATGTTGTAAATAAACTGGCGAGCAATGAAGTAGGGTCACTTACAAAAACCACAATACCTCCTGTATTATAAAAACTACAATCTATAATTTTTCAGTCGCATTGAATCGGTGCGCGCCAATACGTTTCGTAATAGCGGTCGTGCATTTTTCTAAATTTATTTTTGGCTAACGTTCTTTTTTTAAATCTTTTTGAACGAACGCATTCGATTTTTATGAAACTTATCAAAACCTTTTGATCATCTTTTGATCAAATAATAAAAGTACTAACCAATAACTTTTCATTTAAAAAACCGACTTCCGCCATGGTATTTGACAAAATATTTGGATGAAAAAAAATTGATGAAAGAACCATAGTGGTGAAAGGATTATTATACTTTTTGAATGCAAATGCTTGGTTTGTTGATGAAAATATCAAAATCGCCATATGTATGCCTACAATATTTGAGGAGTTTCCTCAATTCCTCATGGATCCCATCATCAGCACTGGATTCTGAAAAAAATGGGACCAATCTGGAAGTATATCTACAAATAAAAAAAGAATTTTCCAAATCGGTTCATAAACGCCGGAGATATGCGGTAACAAACATAAAAAATAAAAAAAATAAAAAAATCAACCGAATTGAGAACCTCCTCCTTTTTTGGGAAGTCAGTTAAAAACCAAAAATACCAAACTTAGAAAACCAAAATAGTGTATTGTCTATGGCATACAAACGGGGATGTTAGATTTTCATAAAATATTACTATGGACACTGTTTTTATATGAGCATAAAAAGTTTTTATGCAAACAACTTTACTATGAAATTACTTGGTAGACAGAAGAAAAATAAATGGGTGCTCCGTTTTTTCCAAGAAATTAGTTTTAGGGTTGAATTGTTCTAAAAATTAACTTGATAAGCTACGTATCTTTAAACCTTATACTTTAAACACTTTTCGACAAACAGCCGCAGGGCTTTCTGATAGGTATTTTTGTGCTTCTGAGAAAAGCAATAACTGTGGCAAAGTTCGGAAATAAAACCGAATATTTAGGGTAAAGTTTCACAAAGTAGATCTTTCGAGAGAAAAGTAAGTCAAGAAAAACACATTTCTCTCAACTCTGGCTCAGAAAGGAAAGCCATTTATTTTTGCCGTTTGATGAAGGTATTTTAATAATACACTCGAGAGCAATGAATCCGGGTCACTTAAAGAATGTTAAAAATCTCGGAAACTAAAAATGATAGATTAATGCAATAAATTGTATTTAATAGACAATGTAATACTCCTTAAATGAAGGTAAAAAAAATATGAGTCACCATACATTTTATTAACACAAAATTACATAAAGAAAAAAACTGCTGATCTCTCCTTAAAACAAAAATAGGAAACATGAAATTTTTGAACTTTATTACGATTTTCTTGAATTTTAATACTTCGTATTGCCTCCTCGTGCTTCCATTACTGCGTTTACGCAGAAAAAAAACAACAAAAAAACAGAAATCAAACAATGATAAATGACAGATTACAAACAAAAGCAAAACCAAATGCTGTAATTTCGTAGTTCCATCTTCGAAAGTGGCCCTTTTTCAAATTTGATTTTTTTATGATATAACTTTACAATAACTAAGAAGTTTTAATACCTTCATTTAAGGAGTATTACATTGTCTATTAAATACAATATATTGCATTAACCTAGCATTTTTAGTTTCCGAGATTTTTAGGATTCTTTAAGTGACCCGGATTCATTGCTCTCGAGTGTAGTATTCAAAAAATATTTGGGTCCGCTTTGCGAATAAGCTCTCGAGACGGACAATCGTCTATTTTTTGAATGGATTTTTTATGCGTTGTATTTTTCTGAGACCCCACAAAAAAGCGGTGATTGAAAGGGTAAATCCCAACTCAACCAAAATTGAAGCAAAGAGATTGGACCTTTCAAATAACTTTTCATTTAATAACTTTTCATTTAAAAAACCGACTTCCGCCATTGTAAACGACTAAATATTTGGATGAAAAAAAAAATGATGAAAGAACCATAGTGGTGAAAAGATTATGATACTTTCTGAATGCAAATGCTTGGTTTGTTGCTGAAAATATCAAAATCACCAATGTATGCCTACAATATTTGAGGAGTTCCCTCAATTCCTCATGAACCCCATCATCAGAACTGGCTTTTGAAAAAATGGGACTAATCTGGAAGTATATCTATTCAAATAAAAAAAGCATTTTCCAAATCGGTTCATAAAAGCCGGAGATATGAGGTAACAAACATAAAAAAAAAGTTCAACCGAATTGAGAACCTCCTCCTTTTTAACCGACTTCCCAAAAAGGAGGTTCTCAATTCGGTTGTTTTTTTTTTTTTTTTTTTTTTTTTTTTTAATGTTTGTTACCGCATATCTCCGGCATTTATGAACCGATTTGGAAAATTCTTTTTTTATTTGAATAGATATACTTCCAGATTGGTCCCATTTTTTTCAGAATCCAGTTCTGATGATGGGATCCATGAGGAATTGAGGGAACTCCTCAAATATTGTAGGCATACATATGGCGATTTTGATATTTTCAGCAAGACACCAAGCATTTGCATTCAGAAAGTATCATAATCCTTTCACCACTATGGTTCTTTCATAATTTTTTTTTCATCCAATATTATTTAGTCGAATACTATGGCGGAAGTCGGTTTTTTAAATGAAAAGTTATTTGGGAAGACGGTTAAAAATGAGATAAACATAATATAGCACCAAACAGTCACATACTTTAGTCTTATCCCACACTAGGATTCCGTGTCAGGAACTACGAGTACCCATGGCACCATAACACCCTGACCCGGAACAAATATTTGCAGATCGTACAAATATTTGTCCCGTAGCGGGAATCGAACCCGCAACCTCTTGCATCTCAGCCGGCTACTCGCCCACTGCACCACAGAGGTCGTCAAATTACACACCATTGCTTCCGTTCCTTTGGCCATTCGGCCTTGTCCAGCAGTGGACATCAACCGGGTGATGATGATCTAGATATTCACGGTTCGCATTAAAATCCGCGAGCAATAAAAAAAAAATTCACTCACCAATGCAATTTCTAGGTCCAGCGCTGAAAGGGATATAAGCGTACGGGTGTCTGGTCTCCCCGTTAAGGAACCTCTCGGGATCAAAGACCTCAGGGTCAGGGAACAGGTCTTCGCGGTGATGCAGGTCGTAAATGTGTATTGAGACCTCAGTTCCTTTCTTCACTTTTATGTCCCCTGAGAAAGATTATGAAAATTATACATTTGCGCATGTCCACGCTAAAAATATCGCTATCCTTTTCTCATAGCCCGAAATGAAAGGGACCGCGGTAATTTTGTAGCTGTTTGAAAAGGAGGATACTGCACAGAATCAACACACAATATAATGAATAATGCCTTTCACAATTGCATTCATGATTAAGTTCCATAACTATACCCTGATTTTTAATTTCAGACAATTTTTGTAAACAAACAAATGTCAAGATATGCCACTGTGAGTATAAGTGTCATGATTGTGTAGCATACGTGTAAATTCACATATAACACACATACATGACACTTATAATCACAGTGGCATATCTTGACATTTGTTTGTTTACAAAAATTGTCTGAAATTAAAAATCGGAGTATAGGTCTGAAAACTTTAAGGGGCCAGCGGAGGATAAATTGCCTATCCAAACGCGATACCAAAATCATTTGTAATTCAAACATATTTCCACCATACTATGATATTATTAGGATTTGGGTAGTATTTATCAAGGCACCTGGATATTTTTTATTCAAAATCAAATTTATCGCCTTGAGCGAGATATGTATAAACTAATTCCACTTTGTATATATTTTTCCGAATACAACATGTTTTCATCTTATATGTTTCGTATCAAAAACAACGTATTTTCTAGTACTGTTTGATCAGGAACATAGCATATATTGTCAAGTTACATAATAACAACAAGATATGAAAAAAACAATTAAGTTTTTATTCATAACTAGTTGCGCCCCGCGGTTTCACCCGCGTGAATAATGATGAAAATTGATGATGATGATGATGAAAAGTAGCCTATGTGTTAATCCAGGGTATAAGGTATTTCCACTCCAAATTTCACTCAAATTCGTTCAGCTGTTTGAGCGTGAAGAAGTAACAAACTTTCGCATTTATAATATTATACACATTTTGGCTGTAATGGCTTACACATAAGATTTAGATATATACTGTGGCGGGCTTTTTTGTAGGACTATTAAAGATAAACATTTCTATCAAACATTACGTATGTGTAATTCTAGCGGTGGCGCACGCCAGAATAGCTCGCAGATGGTAGATTTTTTCCTAATTACTTGACATTTATCGTCATATTATGGACAATTCACACAATATCTTTATAAATTGTATGTGTTATTCTGATGTATAAGCTATATTATTGTAAAGTTTCATTAAAATCCATTCAGTAGTTTTTACGTGAAAGAGTAACAAACATCCATCCATACTCACAAACTTTCGCGTTTATAATATTAGTAGGATTTTTGGTATAACTGAACACGACCTAATTTGCTTACAAATGCCCCGGTGCCAAACAGGGGTGAGATTTTTGAAACTCATCGAGTGACTAAACGTCAGTAAAATTGTCATTTATTCCACGATTTCCAAATTTCTATCATTATACTCATTGATGACTAAAATTAAATGATATATGAAATATAAAAGTGCCTCCTCCAGTAAATTTCCTGAAAAACGGTGATTTATATTTTAGGCATACTGCTTCATTTGGCATCTTACGTTTAGGGTAAACAGCTTTTTAGGCAAATCTTATATTTAGGTATAATGCCCTCATTGGCATCTCGCGTTTAGGGTATCTCGATCATAAGGGGATTTGCGGCCATTTTGATGATATTTAGTCATTCAAAAATCGCACCCCAGTGATAGCAACATCCAGGCCAATTTTCGCAATCGCCTCAAATTGAATTTGCGTTGCCTTCTCCGGCCCCTTATTGTGAAAAACTGAAGTTTGGATTCCTCAAAATAGTTTACTTCGCCGCTTGAGAGCGCGTAGTATTTCAGTTGCTCGGTGAACTCGGTTAGTAGTAGTACTCACTCATCTGGAAGTCCTCTGTGATATCTCGTCCGATGAAAGGCACACTGGGGTACATCCGCAGAGTCTCCTTGACAACGGCCTCCAGGTACTTCAGCTCGGCTAGATCTGTGGTGCTGGCCGTACGGTCCGAATCACCGAAAACCAACTGGCACTCTTCGAATACTCGATCCTGAAAAGGTGAAGCATCCTCAGTAAACAGTTGACTCACTGCGCGCTAGAACAACAAAGAAACAACACTGCAAAAACTCCGCAGCTATGTTCCCTCGTCGAACGCTGAACAGAAAGTCAACTGCTTGCCGTACAAGAACTATATAGTTGTTAATATAGCCTTAGAATTAGCAAGTTGAAGTTGGGCAGGCCATGCTCGTAGAATTCCTCTTTCGTCCAAGTCTTGTTACCGAGTAGACGTGCTTTCCGTCATTTCGTAAAATTGGTTTATCATCAGTTATATAAATATCACTCTTATTCCTATGTTATAACAGTGCAAAATCCTTTGAATTACTTTCTTACTGGATGTGTTTGAATCCCCGCACTCACCCGCGAGTAAACGAGTAAGTGTCATTTTTCATCCCTGTCGGTCGCCGTTAGTGAACCGATCTTGCGGGACGTACTTGTTCTACGTCACATCACAAACCGGCTTGCGTACTCGGCGAGCGGCTACCGGGCGATCTTGGAATTACGACCGAATCAGCTGCGACATAATTATATTTTACAACTCACAACAACATTGATGTCTGCTTCTAAGTCGAAAATGACCCAACGGACTCCACCACCAAAGACTGACATGACTCACTCAGTCTCGGAGACTGATATACCAAATTTCCTTGCAAAAGAATCTGATAATCCTCCCAGGCGAAATTCTGTTAAACGCCTGCGGGTGGAAGATGATATCGGCCAAGATCCCTGGAAGATTTTTAAGGAAGAAATCAAAGAGATGATAGAGTGTATGTCAGAAAAACAAACTACCAGACTCGACAAACTGGAGAAAAGCATATTGGGAATTAAGAAGCAAAATGACTTAATCCACAACTCTAATAGCGACTTAAAAAAGTCTATGGATTTTGTATCAGACCAAATGCGTGAAATTCAAGATAAGATCACAAATTTGGAAGGGGAAAGGAAAGCTATGACAAAACAGATAGATATAATAGATATTAAGATTGAAAATCTGGAACGTATAAATAAAAAAACGAGTATTGAGATCAGAAATGTACCAAAAAGGCAAAAGGAAGGCAAGAGAGACCTGTATAATCTGATTGAGAGGCTACACAGCTCCATCGATTCCCAGGATAAGACAGATGCCTATCAATTGCGTGATGTGTATAGGCTGCCCAGCAAGCCAAATGCCACAACGTCTACGGTAGTGGCTGAATTTTCAAACACGCTTGCGAAGGATAACTTTCTGGGCAAAGTTAAAAGATACATGAGGAACAAGTTCGAACAGCTGAGCTCCAAACACTTGGATATCAACGAGACTCAAACTTTCATCTATGTCTCCGAGCATCTTTCAATGAAAGCTACGAGGTTGTTCTTCTTAGCACGCGACTTTGCCAAGACAGAAGGCTTCAACTTCTGCTGGATCTCAAGTGGAAGAGTCTTCCTTCGTAAGAAGGAAAATGCCCCTCACATCCTGGTGATGAATGAAGAAACCCTCTCCTCTATTAGAGGCACCACTGGCCAAGCAGTTGAATGACTGGAATCCAATATTATATCTATAGTAAAATATTCTTGTACTAGGGACTGCGCCCAGGAGCGCACGCCACTTAATACCACCCACATTGTATTTCTATTAAAATTACGTCCTGCTTTATTGTTAAATACCACAATCATCTCAACACAATCACTATATTTGCTTCACATACGTTCACCTCTCCGCTTTAGCAAGCTAACTCCAAAACTTACGTGTTCAAACATAAATCATGCAACTTCACGAAAGTTATACAACATCACATCCGCCACATTCTGTATATTTTTAAGCCACTATGGATAGCATTGACATTATTAATGATATAGACAACACTCAACTCGTACACAACAGAGCCACTGCCAATCCTGAGGAATGCAAAGAGTGTCTTGGAAATGTCAAAAACCAGTATACTATTATTTGCCAAAATATATGCAGCATCAAAAAGAACTTTGACAGCTTTACAGTCTTCTTGGCCAGACTAAATTTTTCACCAGACGTAATCATATTCACAGAGTGTAGAATCAATGAATACTCCCCTAATATGGCCTTACCAAATTATAAATATTACGCTTCTACTAAATTTATTAATCAAAATGATGGCATCATTATTTTTACCAAATCTGAGTTAAATGTTATAATTGATGAACCTGATTTCGATGACGCAAACTGTGTGCTGGTACACATTGGCAACGAACTAAGTATTGTAGCGATATACAGGACTCCATCCATTTACAATATTGGTCGATTCTGTAACTCACTTGAAAGAACATTCCAATCTATTAAAACTGAATCTTGCATAATGGTTGGAGATCAAAATATTGACATAAGAATCGACACAAACGATAATCGTTCCATGGATTACCTTGACTTAACAGGGCACTACGGATTCGTACCCGGTCACCAACTACCAACTCGCGGCCCAAGGTGCTTAGATCACGTAATGGTAAACTCAAAAAAAGAAACCCAAACTTTGATATGCGATTCGGATATCACTGACCACCATACCATCATCGTTGGCATAGACAAAACTACGCACTCAGTAAATACCCAGCCAAATCGTATAAATTCTACAGTAAACTATGCTGCAATCATAAGCGACATGAAAAACATAAATCTAGAAAATATTTATACGCATACTGACGTCACTGAGGCTGTTCTTGAATTTACAAATAAAGTTAGTGACCTGGTAACTAAGCATACCACACTAAGACATCTGAAAAACCGGGAAGTCATCGTCAAACCCTGGATCACACCTAATTTATTAAAATGCATCCGGAAAAAAGATACCCTTCATTTGCTTACTAAGACAAAACCTAAAGATACTAAATTAAAAGAAACATATAAAAAATATCGCAACACCTGCATGACACTCTTGCACAATTTAAAGAGGAAACATGAAAGCAAACAATTGGAAATCGCGAATGGTGACAGCAAAAGGACATGGAAATGTATTAAAAATATATGCAACCTAAATAAAATTGAAAACAAAAACTACGAACTTATCAAACAGTCTGATAACCCTATTAACGCCGTTAATAAAGTCAATACATATTTCACATCAGTAGGAACAGATCTAGCCAAAAGAATATTAAAATCACTCTCTACGACGGAAGAAGAGCTAGTATCAATAGTAAATCCACCATCAACCGGTATTCCATTAAATTCTTTTTTCATGACTCCAACCGATCCTTCTGAAATTGGCAAGATAATCAGCTCACTTAAAACTGCATCAGCTCCAGGCTGGGACAACATAAGCAATAACCTTTTCAAACATGGTAATCAATTGCTTTCTCCTATTATAGCGTTCCTGACCAATCTGAGTTTGACTAGTGGAATCATGCCAGACGCACTAAAGGTAGCTAACATAACCCCAATTCACAAAACTGGTAATCCTCAGGTAGCTTCCAATTATAGACCCATATCACTACTCACGTCCTTGTCAAAGATAATTGAAAAGGTTGTTAATGAACGTCTTCTCTCTTATCTGGATAAGCAGGGAGTTTTGTCGGAGAACCAATACGGTTTTCGTAACAATAGGTCTACGGAAGATGCCGTTACAAACCTTACGGATTTTGTCACAACAAAACTTGATAGTGGTAAACGTTGTATCGGTGTCTTCCTGGACCTAGCCAAGGCTTTTGACACCGTGTCGAGGTCAATCCTCCTTCGCAAAATGGAAACCATCGGCATCCGAGGCACTCCACTTGCATGGTTTCAATCGTATCTTAGTGCTCGTAAACAGAGAGTTAAATTAGGCATTTATGTCAGTGGCTTCTCAGAGGTTGAATTTGGGGTGCCACAGGGAAGTGTGTTAGGCCCTACTCTGTTTCTAATATATATAAACAGCCTGTGTACGTTGAACGTGGAGAAAGCTAAAACGTTTGCCTTCGCAGATGATACTGCTGTGGTTTTCTACGGTGACTGCTGGAGTGAGGTATCCCTATCTGCACAGTCCGGCTTAGAATTAATCTCTAAATGGCTTCAGGGAAATTTGCTAACTCTTAACACTGACAAGACCAAAAGGCAATGCCGGTTTTAGTATGGAAGGTGGCGTCTTTTTTTTTTCTCGCGGCCATCGTCCATACCTTGTTTTTCTAGTACAGAAAGGTATAACAAACGAAACTTATTTGACATGCAAACCTCTAAACTCAGTCTGAAATGAGATACAAGAGTTTAAAGTTTGTAGATATTTATTACTTTTGTAGGCAATTTTTGGCTCCTAGGTGTCAGGTTAGTGTTCAGTTGCCACGAAATATATTATATTATTATTTTATTGCTGTTATATGTTTTTGGACATTTGAATCACCTACCGTGCGTTTTGCACTCCCCACTCAGTCAAGAATGGAAAAAATAGGGGCATTTTTCTTATTTTTGCAGATTTTCATTATATCGAAAATATCCAATCAAACTACAAAATAATTGGTATCATATTTATTACAATACAACAAATAAACTATTACCTATTATTAATTATTACTTATTAAATATTACAATTCTTCATCGCTTGACTCATCAGCTTCGTTCTCCACGTCATGTCGTATTATGATATCATCTAATAACATAGCGGGGGGAGATAAGTTTGCTTGATGTCTACCCCATCCCAAATACCATAATAACGACATGACGTGGGAACAGCAACCTAAGGTACGTTTACCTATAATGCAACTACAGTAATGTGAGTGTATTGCTTGTCTACCTATCGTGTCCCCTCGAACTAAAATATATGTGTAGTATATTCGGGACTGTCTGTGCCGAGACTGTATTCTCCCTCTCAATAGCCACGGATTAGTCACTGTAATATTGTGCTGTCCAAGATCATGTAAGGCCTCTTCTCTACACACCTCTATTTTGTAAGCCCCGTCTTCTTTTATATGTTCCCCATAGTAGCTGCGGGCTTGCTTTATTTGATATGTCCCTAAAGCGTAGACAATTAGCTCATCCATATTGAGTGGCGGGAAATCATCGACTCCAAGATCAACTGCTGTTATAGTTTCAAAAACTGCTCTTCTCGCGTTCATGTTTTTTGCGATTATATATTCACTAAGGTGGTTCTCAGTATTTGATCGCTGATGTATTTCTCTTAGGATATCAGCAACTAATCTATGATTAGTGAAAGGACGTCCATAAGCATTGAGTATTGCCCCTGCTATTTTTATTTCTTTAAATAAGTGTCCAAGAGCTCTGTTGTTTACAATGTGTCGCAGCAACTTAAATTGATTTTTCAAGCGGCCGTTAATTGCTTCAACGACCCAACGGCACATCGTCACCATTCTAGATTTGTTGGCATCTGCAGTACTTAGCTGAGCTCCTCTTGTAGCGCTTGAGATTGGCACCTTCGCTGAGTAACCTGCTGACTCAAGCTCTTCTAAGGCATTTCTGAAGCCCCGATCCAAAATGAAAACATCATTTGGCCTATAAAACCAATGGAGCGGATCTTGACGTCTTTGAAGCATCCCATTTAAAATAACGGCGTCAGATGTTGTTGCGTCGTATGGCCCGTATATATCAATGATATGGCCATCGGGACAAACCATTAAGTATGGTTTGTAGAGCTGCCGCCATTTGTGAAGGCTATATGATTTTCTTTGAAAGTAGTAATTGGTACTCCTCTGTAAATATATATAAGTTCCATCGTGTATTGTTATTGCTCTTTCTTCTACATCTTGCCCACCATACAACATATTGGGTATGGCTAGGCACCGTGAAATCACTTCTTCTCTTGTTATATGGTCATATCCCAAGTGCCTTGGTACAAACTCTAGAATTAAAGCTTCTCTGACGCTATTCATTTTTTCTTCCAGTGTAGATCTTCCCATCTTAAATATTTTGCACAGCCTTTGGTTTGGCTCCCCCGTGTGCAGCTTCACTAAGAATATCGCTAAAGCTGTAGCTGGCTTTCGCTGACTTTGTAAAATATTCGGCGTACTTTCCAGGATTTCAGTGAACTGTGGCTTTGAAAGACCAATGTAGTAGTGAAACACGTCATCGGGGATGGATGTTAGTCTTTCGAAGTTAAAAAAACTTTTTTTTTTTGCAAGAGGCGTAACATGTCACGTACTTGTTTTGATGAAAATAAGTTGTACACATGCCGTACAACGAGCGTTATATCAGTCCATGCAGGATCAAATCTATGTTCTTCACATACTCGTGAACCAAACGGTATGTAAAAACTCTTCTCTAGTAGAATAGTCTCTCTCAAAGTTTTGTCTATTCTGATCAAGTTTACATTATCACAATGTTCAAATATACATAGCCTTGTATTAAAAGGAGCTCTAGAAAATCCTTGTATCGGAAACCTTAAAACGTTGGGAGCAGGTTGTGCGCGTTCCACTGCCTCTATTTGGTCTGGTTCCACTGCTTCTATTTGGTCTGGTTCCTCTGCCTCTATTGGTTCTGGTTCCACATCCGCCTGACGGCGTTGAACGTAGCGCCTTGCTTGTTGAAAACAAGGTCTACAAAGCCGGTCTCCATTAGCAATCTGAATAGTAGAAAGATATAATTATAACAAATGATACGCTAGTAATAGTCGCAACGCGTGAAAGTACTAACTGCGTGAAGTTGCAAACACTGCGCATGCGAGCTTTTAGTTCCAGATGAATAAAACGGCGACAGTAGGCCGACAAAGAGTTTTTGCATATTGTTCTAGCTAGCTTCCACGGTCAAAAATGTATACGAAAACATGTACAGCTCCTCTAGTTGCATAGTAGTGCGGTGCGAAAATGCACAGAATTCAAAATAGTGCTATACATTCAGAGTTTATAGTCCTTTACGATTGTTTGTGCTCTGAGTTGTGAAGATAACATTTTTTAAGTTAACTACAAATATTCATATATTATAAGGCCTTACATACCTGTCTGATGTTTCTGACTTCTGCCAAATAATCCATTATGAATGGATGCTCTTCCACATATTCCGCAGACAAAACATTAGATCTTCGAATACGGTTGTTACTTCGATTAAGATTTTGTTCACAAGAAATGCACGGTGGTCTTCGATCCATATTTGTATTTCTAGTTATTACACTATAGTCCAGAAATAGGTCAGCAAACAGTCCGTAACACAAACACCGAATAGTTGCACAGGTATGTTATGTACGTTATCAATAATCTGAGTCCATAAAACAAAAGCCGAATCGTTGCACAGGTACGTTATCAATTGTCAGAGTCCATAAAACAAAAGCCGGGTCGTAGTTTTAAGCACAGAAATTCCAATAAAATATCGCACAGCGCACACTCACACAGCACGAACGAAGAGCGGTGAGTGATCAGCCCGATCCTGTGACAAAACAAGGGCGTGCGCGGGAGTGGGAGACCTATGCAATACATACCTCGAGCGGTATGCTCGGTGGCGGCGGCGGCGGCGGTGCGGTACGCAGAATTAGATAAGAGAACTATTGTTCTTTGCGCGCGGGGCGGCAACGTCGCATATAAGACGGGCAGTACGAAATGCAAGGGTATGACCAACGATCTTCTTTATTAAAATGTCCAAAAACATGTAACAGCTATCTATTTCGTGACAACTTAATACTTACCTCGCACTTAGTAGACAAAAATTGCCTACCAACCCAATATATACATACAAACTTTTAACTCTTATATCTTATTTCAGACTGAGGTTAGAGATATGCAAGTCAAATAAGATTCGTTTGTTATACCATTCCGTACTAGAAAAATCAGGTTTGGTTGAAGGCCGCGAGAAAAAAAAAAGACGCCACTTTCAGGCATTGTCTTTTATACCATTTAGTATCTCCAAGCGTACATCACCTAAAACTGACATAAAAATTAAACTCCACAACAACCATCCATGCCCAGACGCTGCATCGTGTACTTGTCCAACCATCGATAAGGTCAGCAGCATCAAGTATCTTGGCGTACTTATCGATGAGAACCTCTCTTGGAAAAAACAAATCGCGGCGGTGTCTGGTAGTCTACGGAAGCTTATGTTCATATTTAAGCAACTAAGATCTTGTGCTGACGAAAGAACTATAAGATTGGTTTATCAGGCCCTCTGCCAGTCGGTACTAACGTACTGTATCTCCGCCTGGGGTTCAGCCTGTAAAACCCACTTGCTTCGCCTTGAACGAGCGCAGCGGGCAGTATTAAAAGTCGCCTACTACAAACCATTCCGATACCCCACTGAAACCCTATATCAAGATGTTAAATTTCTCTCCGTAAGAAAACTGTTCTTACTTATAACCACACTAAAGTTTCATAAAAACGCATATGCAAACATATTGGAACAACATGCCAATCGACGGCTAGCTTGGAAAACCCCTAAAGTACGGACAGGTTTTGGTCATAGATGTTATTATTATCTAGGGCCGTATGTATATACAAAACTAAATAAAAAATTTAAATTAGTATCACTCACCAGAAAAAAGTGTAGGAAAGTCACATCTGTTTGGTTAAGCTCTCTAAATTATCAAGAAAGCGAATTAATTTTAACTTCCTTATTTTAACTTTTTATTTTTAGTCTAATCAAAATACCTAGTAATTAAAATTAGTAAAGTAATTCTACTAAACACTTTAACTTTAATCTAACCAAATTAGCATATTTATTTTAACATTGAGTACATAGTTGTGGCACTCTCATTATGCGTAACTATCAATGTACGGTCACAATGTTCGAAAGAGGCTAGCTACCCACAACACAGGTTTTCCTAGGGTGGGAGCTAGCGTTCTTGCAAATTAAATTGAACTGCGTCATAATATTATTAGTGTAATAGATTTTATTTTATTATAGTAATATTATGTATAAGTTAAGTTAATTAATTAATTAACCTTTAATTTGTAAAATTTGTTTCATCTTCGTTTTTTGTCTCAGAAATAAACTTTTTATACTTTTTTATACTAGAATAAATAAATAAATAATAAATAAATGCTGGACTTTTCACACAACATTATCTAGCTCCAAGGTAAGCAGAGCTTGTGTAATGGGTACTAGATAACTGATATACTTAATACAAATACATTACATAGATAGATATTTTTTATTATACATAGAAAAATACCCAGAACACCCTGAACAAATATCTGCAGATCGTACAAATATTTGTTCCGAGGCGGGAATCGAACCCGCAACCTCCAGCGTCGCAGGCGAACCTTCTCCTGCCGCGCCACAGAGGTCGTCATATATATAACTATCCTACTCTACTAGTATTCACCGTGAATTGAAAGTAGACTAAATTGTTATTTATAAAGGAGCAGAATACCAACTTTCTGTCAATTCACAATTCAGTCTCGATTCGGTTAACTTTCAGTGTAGTTTTAAAATAACTTAGAGAATTGGGGCTCTGATCAGTTCTTCTGTAGACCAAGACATAACATATAACATAACACTTAACAGTCAGATACGTAATCATGATCCCACAGGATTTCCTGTGTCATGGGTATCAGGAACTACAAGTACCATGGTACCATTACACCCAGACCCATGACATGCTCTTGGTGACCATGATGACGTAGTCACTGCCGCTAAGCGACGAATCTCTTCAGTACCTTACGTACCTCACGCCTAAAACTGGTATAAGCTGTTCCGTGCATTTTTCTCCTATCCTTCATAATCTGGTAACGGATCAAGCCGAGGTCCTTACCTAATGGTGCCATAGTGCTCGTTGCCTAACTTACTTATAACCGGTTGAGAGCCTTCTGTGCTCGCCAAAAGCTCGGACAAATGCAATAATATTTTTATGCTTTGACTGTACTTATAATGCACATTTGTTCTTACAAAAAAGAATAACAAGAAATTGTCAAGAAAGAAAACCAAAAACCACTCGTTTTTGCTACTAACTTTAAGGCCTACATTTTTGGGCCACAAACACAACGGAAATAATGCAAAATGGGACGCAGTGTCAATGCTCCTCAAATCTTGGGCCACAAAGACAATATCCCCTCGGTAACTGAGGTCAAGTGCCCATAGCACATCAGAAAAACAAAAACAGCGTCGGCCGGCCCTAGTCTCGATGGACCGATGACATTGAACGGGTTCAACGGATTTACGAATGTCATCGAATAAATACTATAGTCAGCAAAATGACTAATAGTGAGCGATTTGCAAAAGTTTGTATTTTTCGAAGTCACCGGTGACTAAAATTCTCATACATATGATATCAATACGAGTGCCTCTACTCACACGATTTAAAATCACTCCGTGACTATTTTTAACCGACTTCCCAAAAAAGGAGGAGATTCTCAATTCGGTTGTATTTTTTTTTTTTTTTTTTAATGTTTGTTACCGCATATCTCCGGCATTTATGAACCGATTTGGAAAATTCTTTTTTTATTTGAATAGATATACTTCCAGATTGTTCCCATTTTTGAAATTATTTACTCTACCCTAAAAAAATATAAATATATTTTAATATTTATATTAATAGTATATAAATTAAGTCAGACACAGGAATTGATTATTTATTTCTTTACCAGTAGGGCGCTTACGCCCTTTTGTACGCGAACAAAGTTTGATTATATTTTGACTATAATTTCATCAAACTCCATGAACATTTTTGAACATGATCAGTATACTAATATCTAGACCCGCAATGCGTCAGTTTTTATAAACTTCAGTTTTCAGTTCCCGTCTCACGACCTTCGAGCGCGGTCGCGGTCGGTGCTCATGAGGAAGGACCTCTAAATGGTCAACGAAACGTCAGCAGGAGAATAGTAAAGTACGTGGTGTATAGTCGTAATTTTTCTAAAATGATACCAAGCCACGATAACTTCAATTCTATTAGTTTTTAAAAAAATCGTTTTTTAACCGACTTCCCAAAAAAGGAGGAGGTTCTCAATTCGGTTGTATTTTTTTTTAATGTTTTTGGTACCGCATATCTCCGGCGTTTATGAACCGATTTGGAAAATTATTTTTTTATTTGAATAGATATACTTTCAGATTGGTCCCATTTTTTTCAGAATCCAATTCTGTTGATGGAATCCATGAGGAATTGAGGGAACTCCTCAAATATTGTAGGCATACATATGGCGATTTTGATATTTTCAGCAACAAATCAAGCATTTGCGCTCAGAAAGTATCATAACCCTTTCACCACTATGGTTTTTTCATAATTTTTTCTTCATCCAGATATTTAGTCGAATACAATGGCGGAAATCGGTTTTTAACCGACTTCACAAAAAGGAGGAGGTTCTAAATTCGGTTGTATTTTTTAAATTAAAAATTATCAGTCAGCAAAGGTCATCGGTTACATTTTTGTCATCAGTGATTTCTATTCACTGTATGACATTAATAACTTTTCATTTAAAAAACCGACTTCCGCCATAGTATCCGAATAAATATTTGGATGAAAAAAAATTATGAAAGAACCATAGTGGTGAAAGGATTATGATACTTTTTGAACGCAAATGCTTGGTTTGTTGATGAAACTATCAAAATCGCCATATGTATGCCTACAATATTTGAGGAGTTCTCTCAATTCCTCATGGATCCCATCATCAGAACTGGATTTTGAAAAATGGGACCAATCTCGAAGTATATCTATTCAAATAAAAAAATAATTTTCCAAATCGGTTCATAAACGCCGGAGATATGCGGTAACAAACATTTAAAAAAAAAAAAAAAATACAACCGAATTGAGAACCTCCTCCTTTTTTGGGAAGTCGGTTATAAAAAATAGACCCCCAGGACGTCAGTGGATGAAAGCGGTTCAAGACCGTTTGTCGTAGCATTCTATTGCGGTGGCCTAAGTCCAACAGGGGCCGTCAACTGGATGATGATAATGCTGACTGCTTGCGAGAAGAATCTTTAAAATATTGGCCTATTAATTATTAATTAATAGCTTGCCTAGATTAGGACCTATGTAAACTCAATTATTCGTAAATAGTAATTAACATTACAAATAACAATTTAATTCTACAAAATTTGAAGATGATTAGCAATCCTAGTATCTATTACTAATATAATAAATGCATAAGTTTAGATGTATGGATGTTTGTTTGTTGCTCAATCAAACCTTAAAGGCTAATCAGCAGGGCGGTTCTAAAACGTCAGAAACGTTTCCGATCGGATTCGTTAGTTTTTCATTTCGATGTGGTAAGTAACTAAAACAATTTTCTTTAGTAAAACACAGTAATAAACAATAAATATCGTATACTACTGTGTTTTACTAGAGAAAATGGTTAGACAATTGTTTTAGTTACTTACCACATCGAAATGAAAACCTAACGAATCCGATGGGAAACGTTTCCGACGTTTTAGAATCGCCCTGCTGATTTCTATCAAATTTGGAATATAGATAGACGAATGGTTCGCTCCGAACTGAGACCTCACGGATACACTCGATGTAGGAAACCTACTTTATTTTTCCTGTAGTCACAATAATTACTAGCTATGGCAAATTCACATTTTAGGCATACTTTGGTATCTTTTGTTCAGGGTAAACAGCTTTTTAGGCAAATCTCAGGTTTAGGTATAATGCCCTTATTGGCATCTCGCGTTTAAGGTAACTCGATTGTGGATTGTGGCTTTGTGGGATTAATATGTATACAGTTTGTTTACATTTTTGCTTGTATCTCAAAAACTCTAAAATAAAATTAAAAATAGTTTTAAAAGTAAAATTCTAGGCTGCTTTTAATAAACGCGAGCGATAACGGGGGCGGACGCTAGTAGTTCAGAATTTAGCTTAATTTAAACAACAAGAAGATTCAATTACATTGCAATTACGCGTGGTTATTAAAATATGGCGCATAATTTTTGTTAAAATTTTATTTTTCAAAACAAACTTTTATTAAACTAGTTATCGGTACCTACCCTGAGTTGATCAAAATGAACCAAAACTGCTATTAATTACAGAGCATTTTAAAGTTTACGGTTCCGATATCGTCCACACAATGTATTATGCCGATGCGGTATTTCACATAATATGGCGCTCGCAATATATACCTATCATTTGCATTACTTATAATAAATCAGTTTCCGTTATCAATATCATTAATTTAAGTATCATTATCACCGAACATGTAGGAAGTGCACAGTGCACACTACAGGCCTTATTCATAATCATTTTTAAAACCTATTTTAGTTATAATAGCTTTTGTCTTGTTCTCTCTAATGTAAAATGTCATACGTCAAAACAAGACAAAAGCTATTTTAGGTAAAATAGGTTAAAAAAAATATTATGAATAAGGGGGTAGATGTTTTTTTTTTCGCATGTAACACTTTGTACATATTATAAACATCAGTTTCTGTGTCTTATTTCATAATTTCATGCTGTTCCTATAATTTGAGATAGGTACCATATTATTGAGAAGGAATTGATCCTTGTAATTTACTCTTTCGATCGGATCAGAAGCATTGGTATAAAAATACAGAATGTTAGTTTTTTGTAACTTAGCGGGTTCGAGTCCCGGCTTAGGCAAGTGACTTGTGACAAAGGGATTGTGTGAAATAGTCCCCTTGATGTTATGTGGTGATGCTGTCTGTAGATTGAGTACTATTGGTAGGTAACGTGGAGCCGCGCTGCCGTGGTGTGTCCGGCCTTATGCATATAAACCCCTCCGTTTCCTTCCGTGGATGTCGTAAAAACCAATTATCAATATGTAAAAAGGGATTACATCATTAGGGAACTAATAAGGGGGGGGGGAGGATTATTAGGGGATAGGCAGCAGCATCCACCTGAGTCCTCAACACCATTGCAATATTGCAATCACCAATCCACCTGCCAAGTGTGGTAATTATGACAAATCCCCCCCATTGCTTTCTATGGGGGAGGCCTCGTCCAACAGTGGACGTCTACCGGTTGATGATGAATGAATGAATGAAATGAATGAGGTACCTGAATGTCATCATGATCGGCCAGTAGCATAAGACAGAATGTAAGAGCCATAGCAGTGGTGTCGTGACCCTGAAAAGTATATTTATTCGTATTAAAAAGAAAAGTGATTATTCAAATTTTTTCATAAAAAAACTGGTCAAGAGTGAGTCGGACTCACATGGAAAGGGTTCCGTACAAGTAGGCTACCATAGTAACCACTGGACCAATTAAACTTATTAGTCAATCAACACATTCTAAACGCGTTTTATCTTTAAGAATTTTATCCGTTTCCCAAGGGATTTTAAAGACCCGTTTTTTTGTATGGGAGCCCCCTTAAATATTTATTTTATTCTGTTTTTTTAGTATTTGTTGTTATAGCAGCAACAGAAATACATCATCTGTGAAAATTTCAACTGTCTAACTATGACGGTTCATGAGATACAGCCTGGTGACGGACGGACGGACGTACAGCGGAGCCTTAGTAATTGGATCTGTTTTACCCTTTGGGTACGGACCCCTAAAAAGAGAAAAGCTATTTTAGCTATAAAAGATTGTTAATGAATAAGTGGGTAACACTTTTTTATAATTTTAAAATGCATGGTTTAAAAGTTATTAAAGAAAATATACAAAAACGAGCATTCCCGCTCATCTCGAAAAATACTGAGCAAAAGTTTCTGAAAAAAAAATACGGAATATATAGTTCCTTACACAAAATTACACAGGAAAACCTATTTCTTTAAATTCCCACGGCAAACGGAAAATATTCGTTAAGAGAAACGTATAAATTGTGTTGAATGACTTCAAACTCAACTTCAACTTCAACTTAAATTGGTCTAGTGCAGGGGTTCCCAAACTTATTTTGACTACTACCCACTTTGAGAATAAATTATGTTTTAGCGCCCCAATTTTTCCGTATTTTTTTTTCAGAAACTTTTGCTCAGTATTTTTCGAGATGAGCGCATCTCGAAAAATACTGAGCAAAAGTTTCTGAAAAAAAAATACGGAATATATAGTTCCTTACACAAAATTACACAGGAAAACCTATTTCTTTAAATTCCCACGGCAAACGGAAAATATTCGTTAAGAGAAACGTATAAATTGTGTTGAATGACTTCAAACTCAACTTCAACTTCAACTTAAATTGGTCTAGTGCAGGGGTTCCCAAACTTATTTTGACTACTACCCACTTTGAGAATAAATTATGTTTTAGCGCCCCAATTTTTTCACCTACTTAAAAACTACACTATAACTTAAAATTAAATGAATTATTGTGAGCTATATTAGCGGAGAGTTAAACATTCATTCTAAACGAGACTTTTACTATAACCCGCAAGAGTTAACTTGAGACCAGAGGCCCAATTCTGTAACTAAAAAATAGTTAAAATAGAGTTCGGGTCATGTTTCGATCTTGTGTCGATGTCTTAAATGTCAAAAATGGTATTCTCCTAACTTAAAATACAACACTGTAATGTGATTATATCAAAATATGACCGAAACTTGAACGATTCAAAGTTTTGTCGATAATTTTAGCTTAAGTAGATGGAGTCTCTCTTTACTCTTTACAATTATATATATATATAACTATCCTACTCTAATGGTAGTCACCATGAATTGAAAGTAGACTAAATTTTTATTTATGAGGGAGCAGAATACCAACTTTCTGTCAATTCACAATTCAGTTTCGATTCTCACTCGAACTTTCAGTGTAGTTTTAAAATAATTTAGAGAATTGGGCCTCTGAGCGCACCGACCATTTTTTTTCTGGGTGTCTTACTGCCCCCCTTTAGGCCTGCAGCGCCCACAAGGGTGCGTTATCGCCCACTTTGGGAAAGGCTGGTCTAGCCTCTCGACCAATTGAACTCGACTCAAGTGGGAACCCTCTTCAGGCGAGTCAGACTAGATTGACCTATTTTTTTACTGTTTTCTCACCTCAAACATAAAAGTGTTGACTTCATCCCTGATTCCCTCCAGATCGATCTCCCCTTTACTCTCAGCTTCAAGTAGCAGATCCAGCATCGCCAGCCGCTTCTTGCTCCCAATGTCTTCACCTCCTAATGTCGCTGATACGTGTTCCTTGTCACCTTCAATTACCAATTACACAAAGATTTAGTGAAAAGTAATTTAATTATTTTTGTAATGAAAATTGACTAAATGTGTAACAAAATATACACATGCCCGAGAGTATGGTAATACAGAGGCCCAAGCACGAACATCTAACGTTATCGAGACGCTAGCGTTACGATAGTATACGTCAAATATGAACCAATCAACTTACTAAGATTTCAAGTTACCCTGATGTCATTGGCCAATATTTGACATTTGCGATCGTCTCGCTAGCGTCTTGCTAACGTAAATTATTCGTGCTGACCCTACAGACGTCATGGCGAACAACTTTAGTTTTACGACTTTATAAATTTCGAAGTTTTTAATTCATGAAATGCGTCGTAAAGTTTCCTCCAGAAATGTACATGGAGCTACCTAACTACAGCAGCTGTCGCTACAAATGTCGTTACAAATTTCCCAACGAGTTTGCACTTCACTGTTGCGTTTATTTAGAATATCCAATGTTTGTTACACGATATAATATCCTTATGGTACAGAATTAGCGTAAATTAGCCGTCATTTATAGGCGTTTTCTATTTGAGGTGTTTTCACGGCCGTTTCAAATCATGCTTTCAGCGTTGAACATAGATGGCGCTGCTCTGTAACGTAGCAATCAAGTGTCAAAATAAAGTGAAATGTCAACATCGACAACGTAGAAATAGTTTTCGTTTCGTGGTATTTTTTTTTGCCTACTTCTAAAAACACCACGAAATCACTAGCGCACACTCAAGAAGCAATCACAAACAGAATATCATGACTAATAGCCACAGACTACTTAGTTAGACAATAGTTTTGTACGCGTGCACCACAGACAATCTCGATTGATACAGTTGAGTCAGCGCCATCTATCGAAGCAATTTGAACAATTTTTTTTCTTTTTAAAAAGATGAAAAGCCCTCACTTTTCAGTTTTCCGAGAGTTGAATCCAAAAAACATGGTAACATTTTATGGAGTTTGATGAAGTAATAGCCAAATTAAAAGCAAACTTTGTGCATAAAAAAGGGCATAAGCATCCTGCCGGCAACCTTGTTTAAGTCTAAAAAGTTACCTTGTTTAAGTATAAAAAGTTACCTTGTTTAAGTATAAAAAGTTACATTGTTTAAGTATAAAAAGTTACCTTGTTTAAGTATAAAAAGTTACCTTGTTTCAGTATAAAAAGTTACCTTGTTTGAGTACAAAAAGTTACCTTGTTTAAGTTTAAAAAGTTACCTTGTTTAAGTATAAAAAGTTACCTTCTTTGAGTATAAAAAGTTACCTTGTTTAAGTTTAAAAAGTTACCTTGTTTAAGTATAAAAAGTTACCTTGTTTAAGTATAAAAAGTTACCTTGTTTAAGTATAAAAAGTTACCTTGTTTAAGTATAAAAAGTTACCTTGTTTAAGTATAAAAAGTTACCTTGTTTGAGTATAAAAAGTTACCTTGTTTACGTTTAAAAAGTTACCTTGTTTAAGCATAAAAAGTTACCTTGTTTAAGTATAAAAAGTTACCTTGTTTAAGTATAAAAGTAACCTTGTTTGAGTATAAAAAGTTACCATGCGTTCTCCTCTGCTTCTTCTCCATAATCACATTATCAGCAAACGAGTGAACAGTATCCAAAGTCTTGTCAAACTTCTTCCCAGCATGTATCTTCCGGAAGATAAACTCGTTGTGGAGCCAGATCTTTGTGATGCGTTCTAGCAGGTACGTCCCTATGTCGAGGATAGCAGCCTTGTACTGCAACGCCGCCGAGGACTTGTCGGAGTCTAGTTGAGTGCCCATGGCAGTTTCTGAAATACAATTTCTATAGCATAACAAGAGCTGATTCAAAGTTTTTACAAACAATTGACACGGACGTTTGGTGTAGTGTAACACGGATTTTTGTATGGAAAATGAGGTTCACAGAGTGTACGCTAGGGGCGCTTATCGGTGTCGCCATACAAAATCCTTGTTACACTACATAAACATCTGTGTCAATTGTTTGCAAAAAGCTTAGGATCAGCTCTCTGGGGGGTGAGTCGCTGAAAAATCTCGTACCCAAGATGACGTCAAATCTCGATTTATAATCATAAATTTTTATGGGAGTCGTACGAGATGTGACGTCATCACGTGGATGAAATTTATTCGAAAATACGGGCCCTAATCCCACACTGAAATCTCTGTGTCGCATCAGGAACAAAGAGTACCATGCGGTACTACAATACCCAGACCGGCTGGTGTATTGCCTATCAAACTGGTAATCGCTTTTGACTACAATTTCGCAGTACATTGCGCCGCGTGTGCTAGCATTTTTTTCCAAGAGCAGAAATATTCGAAACATAAAGCGCAATGTACCTTAAAATCGTATTCGAAAGCGATTACCAGTTTGATAGACAATACGGGGGCTGGACCGAATATTTGCAGATTGTGGTAATTAAAAATAATATTAATACATTTATAGGAAATTGTAATATGAGGAGTTTTAGGGGTTTGTAGGGGTTGTAGGGGTTATTTAGGAGTTGTAGGGTTGTTAAGGCTTGCAGGTGTTTATAGAGCTTGAAGGGGTTTGTAGGGGAACTTGGGTTTTTTTTTAAATTTAATTGAAATACAATTAAATTTCTGCCCCTTCGGAGTTCGCCACAAATCCTTTCAACACACTGGTTCTTCCTACCAACAATCACAATCAAACGCTCTTTAAAAGTTTCGAGACACTAGAGAAGAATGAATCTCACCACAGATAGTAAACAATGTAAAGTTACTGATCACGGGCAGTACACTAACTTCTTTCCCGTTCAAAGCTTTGAGGGTCCCGATGAGGTCTCGACTCTTGTCCTCCATCACTCCAGCGAAATTCTTCAGGATGTTGAAGTGGAAGGTTGGGGTCAAGATACGGCGACGTTTGTGCCATAAGTTTCCTACAAAATAGAAAATAATAACATAACACCCAACAGTCGCATACCTACGCAGTTTTTATCCCACACTAGGATTCCCTGTGTCGCGGGTATCAGGAACTACGTGTACACCATTATACCACAACACCTAGATCCGGAACAAATATTTGCAGATCATGCAAACATTTGTCCCGCAGCGGGAATCGAACCCGTAACCTCTTGCATCTCAGCCGGCTATGCCCGCCACGCCACAGAGGTTGCCAATAGGTACATATAGATACAGGTTAACCTAGTTTGGGGATTAACGAATTCATGTTTTTGTTATTTACAATATTTTTTTCAATAAACATTATTATTATTAATAATCAAATTATCCTCCTCTCGATGGAACAATGACATTTGTAAGGTCGCAGGAAGTCGGTGGATGGAGGCGGACCAATACCGTTCTTCTCAGCATTCTATGGGGAGACCTATGTAAATAATAGGCTGATGGTGTAAAAAATATAATAAGCCAAGTCAAAATCACAAACTTTAACCCCCTTATTCATAATCATTTTTGAAACCTATTTTAGTTAAAAAATGTTTTGTCTTGTTTTGACATATGACATTTTACATTAGAGAGAACAAGACAAAACATTTTTTAACTAAAATAGGTTTCAAAAATGATTATGAATAAGGCCCTAAGTCTTCAAAATTATCAAAAATTATTTATTTATAGGGGAAAAAAAAATCTAAATTTATTTTTTTCTCAAACAATGTTACTTCGTTTATTCAAATTCGTTGTGGATTTTTATTGAACTTGTTAAAATAATTTCCGATATTTGGTTCGTTCAGTAGGCACCTAAAAGCGAAAACATACAAAACCCTAGCATGGATTAATACTAGCAATTGATGTGAAAAAAGGTTCTGTACGTTATCGAGGTTCCACTTAGCGCACCCAGGATTTTACGCATGTGTAGACCAACATACTTAGCAAACTAGCTTTAATATACTTATGTTGAAGTACCTATATCAAGTTTTGTTGGTGAGGTTTTCGGAATGATCCAACGTGCTGTGTAAATAAAATAATTAATAATTCGTTTTGTCTTGTAATTTCTGAATTACGTAGCTAATAGATGACTTAGAATAAGTGATTAATGAATTCAAATATATATATTATATAGCTTTATTAAGGTGGATCGTCGCGCATGTGGCGCGAAATTCAGATTTTATTGTGATTTTTGCTCGTCACAGCTCATCAACACTTCTTGATACAGCAAAAAGACACCATTGATTGTGATCATAGGATTCCCGGACGGAGTAATTCCTCGAAGTTTGTGTACAAGTAATAAAATGTCATCATCATTTTCTTAAGTGATATTATTTTATACGGAAAATGTATGTTAAAGGCAGGATAATATGATCCTAAAATCTGAACATACAAAAATCTTTCTCTTTGCTTAAAGTTGTAAATCGCATGTCATATTTGACGATGAAACTGGTTTGCACTTCAGACTGTATTCATTTTGTGGGTTTTTTTTTAATTAACCGAAATATACAAATCATAGATAAAAAATATGCGGTTAGAACTTTAAAATACAAGTCTAGCTATTGAATTCGTAAAAAAAAATTTGATGTTGCCGTTCATAAATTAAGAGCATTTGAATGCTTTATTAGGGTGGTAATTTGTGCGATTTTTATTTGAAAAACCAGTCTTTTTTTAGCCGACTTCACAAAAAGGAGACGGTTCTCAAATCGGTTGTTTTTTTTTTATGTTTGTTACCTCATATCTCCGGCGTTTATGAACCGATTTGGAAAATTCTTTTTTTATTTGAATAGATATACTTTCAGATTGGTCCCATTTTTTTCAGAATCCAGTTCTGATGATGGAATCCATGAGGAATTGAGGGAACTCCTCAAATATTGTAGTCATACATATAGCGATTTTGATATTTTCAGCAACAAACCAAGCATTTGCATTCAGAAAGTATCATGACCTTTTCACCGCTATGGTTTTTTCATAAAAAAAATTTCATCCAGGTATTTTGTTGAATACAATGGCGGAAGTAGGTTTTTTAAATGAAAAGTTATTATAAATTCTGTTCGGTTACAACTATTATTAGTATATTGTGTTCTACATATACTATTTTTGGCATCTCATTATTTAATCTCGCCACGTCGTCGTCGGTCGCACTGGGCGTTCATAAAACTACTTTTGAGATCAGTCCCCGCCTTAAGTAAGAAGTGACATTGATGTAGTAAAGTCGCTGTTATTTCATAGCAATTTTTCAATATTGCTCATTGCAATAACGTTCCCTTATTTCATAGCAATTTTTCAATATTGCTCATTTCAATAACGCTCCCCCGAGAGACCTCGTGTCCTCGGTTGCGATCTTACAGCAATATAACTTTAGAGCATCTTAAATTGAAATATATTGTAAGAAAATACACACAATTTTGTAGAATTTATGAGATTTTACAGTTGCACAGTCAGCTGTGGAAAGAGCTACGCTCGGAGCTTCACCACGTGATGAAATAATTAAGGTACAGTAATAATGTAAGTTTAATAACTTTTCATTTAAAAAACCGACATCCGCCATTAAATTCGACTAAATATCTGGATGAAAAAAATATTATGAAAAAACCATAGTGGTGAAAGGGTTATGATACTTTATGAATGCAAATGCTTGATTTGTTGCTGGAAATATCAAAATCACTATATGTATGCCTACAACATTTGAGGAGTTCCCTCAATTCCTCATGGATCCCATCATCAGAACTGGATTCTGAAAAAAATGGGACCAATCTGGAAGTATATCTATTCAAATAAAAAAAGAATTTTCCAAATCGGTTTATAACGGAGATCATCTGATCTCATATCTATGAGGTAACAAACATAAAAAAGAAAAAAAAAGTAACCAAATTAGAACCTCCTTTTTTGTGAAGTCGGTTAAAAAACTATGTAGGTCTGTACCTGCATAGTATTTCGTAATTTCGCTACTCAATTATAATTTACGATTCATATATTTTGTACGTACCGGTACTTAGAAGTAATCCCTCTCCCAGCCAAGACCCCAGGAACGTGTAGGGCAGGCTTTTGGATATATTTCTTGGATGAGACAGGATTGTCTGAAAATTATAAGAAACATTAATATTATTTCTATCCTATACTATTAAGAGGGCACTATACTACAATTTAGGCTCCCTCTTTAACGCACGCGATAACCCGCGCGCCATCTCGCTCGCGCTAGCGAGTGTCGTGCACAAAAATGAAGTTATTTGTTTATCATGGCGTAAATAAAGTGTTTATCAAAAAACTGATTTTAGCATAAGAATAAATAGTTATTACCTACTTGGTGTAGTAAAATTTATCTTAAAACATCGTAGGGTTCCTGAGATTTATTTCAAAACGTGTGGGAAACAAGGGTTTTTTCATTAAATAAAACTAACGAGGTTTTTTTTACATATCGTGTTTTCAACTTTACACAATAATATAATATTTTCATATTCCAAAATATTTAACTCGTAGAACCCGTAGATACTGAGTTCTAGATCGATTTTGTTGGGCAAAATCACATAGTACGCCCTCTTAAAGTCAAAGTCAAAGTATATTTATTGATGAATTACTTGTTTATAAGATGTCATAAGTAATAACATAATTATGACCATACTTCATTCAAATTCAATTAAATTCTCAGAGTTATAACTAAAGCAAGTGTTTTATGATTGTGTAAATTATATTTGATTTTTGACCTTTAACTAATCTAGGATAAGAAACTAACTAACACAATATGATCCATGTTGATTGAAATAAATGAATAATAAAACATTAGTACCACGCATAAACGAGCAGTATTTGTATGTACGTATATAACTAGTTGCGCCCCGCGGTTTCACCCGCGTTAATAATGATGAAAATATGACGACCTCTGTAATCTAGCGCGGCTCGCGGCTGTAGGTTTGCTAGTATGGGGCTTTTTGGGGGCAAAATACCGGTCATTCATCTCTGGGAAAACCTAAACGAAAACTCTTCTTTAAATACCCAAGAAAAATTAAAAATGTTCTTGAAGAGAAAATGTGTATAAAATGGGTTGACTGACTAATAACTTCAATGCGAAGTTTTATGACAGCTGAAAGAAAATAGTTCTAAGTCCATGCATAGATGGCGCAGTCCAGATATGGTTGTCTAAATTTTGTCCATGAGCCACCAACTGTCAGTATCACTGACTTCACTCGCTCATGCTGTTCGTTGGTGAAGTAAAGTAAGTATCTACGTAAAGTTTTTGTTGAAATTCTGATATATTTGTTAGTGTTACGTTATTGTTATAATTTTTTGTTGTTATTGTTGAAGCCATACCAAGTAGACCGGTCTATAGTAGACCGGTCTATAGTAGACTTGAAAAACGAGCTTCGGAATCGCAACGAGAAACTTGGAGGAAAATAAGAGAAAACAAAGTGATTTCGTTCTCTGTGGTGCTTTTGCAAAATCTTCAGAAGACAACCATTTCGAGTCATCGCCATCTATCGGAATTTCAAGAACTATTTTTTCTTTTTAATTGCCTCCCTGAAAACTTCCCATTGACCTAGGGTTACTATGGTAGTCAACTTACAGAACCCTCTGCACGCGAGTCCGAATCGCAATTGACTGGTTTTTTACCCTGACGCAGTAGGTCTTGGTAAATCTACCTAGGTAGTTACTTGTGGTCTGTGTCTTATTTTATTTTATTTTTGTGTTTATTTGTATTTTTGTGTGATATGGTAGTGTACACTGTACAGTGCCTGAATTAAACGGATTTTATTTTATTTATTTATTTACCTCGATATCATGTGGGTTGCTGAGGTGCAAAATTCTGGAGTTAATATGCTTGATGAGGTACCGTTCTCCATACTGAACGGTCCAGCTACGCAAAGCATCGAAGAACCCATCTGAAACAACGTTTGCACGATAAAATCTAAGGGCCTTATTCATAATCATTTTTTAAACCTATTTTAGTTAAAATAGCTTTTGTCTTGTTCTCTCTGATGTAAAATGTCATACGTCAAAACAAGACGAAACATATTTTAACTAAAATAGGTTTATAAAATGATTATGAATTAGGGGGTATATAGGATGACGCAGTGTATTATAGGAAAGCCACCCTCTCGATAGATCGAGGTTAAGCCCGTTCGTCATAGCATTCGAAAGAGAGGCATATGTACAGCGCCTCTATGTAGTGGACTTAGTAACAATGTATATTGTTTAACTAGCAAAACAAACAATAAAATGGGATTCTATTGAAAATACCCACGATGGTATAACTTAATTTCCGGCTATTATCTACATGCCACACTGTAGGTACATTTTACAACTAGCCGTTAGATATCTATAAAATAACATAAATGAGTAGGTACGTAAAATCAGGTTTTCCGCATCTAACAATGTAGGTAGGTAGCTCATTATCCTACTAATATTATAAACGCGAAAGTTTGTGAGTATGGATGGATGTTTGTTACTCTTAAACGTAAAAACTACTGAATGGATTTGAGTGAAATTTGGAATGGAGATACTTTACGCCCTGGATTAACACATAGGCTACTTTTCATCATCATCATCATCATCAATTTTCATCATTATTCACGCGGGTGAAACCGCGGGGCGCAACTAGTACATTTATATAACTTGACAATACAGCATTTTTTTTGTAAAAGATGACGCGACGTCTATCTATGCGGTCATGAACAAAAACAGAGCTTCTAGTTCCAACCCAAAGTCGTGAAAAATAATGGACGGTTTGCTAAGTTGGCCATAAGCGAACAAATGATAAAATGTTCATCCCATTAAGTAGGTATTGATATTATATCGATTTATCGATTCAACCCATTTTATTTTAATTCTAAATATTCTTGTTTCATCCCAATCCAAAAATAGGAGTCACAGTGTATTCATCATCATCATCATCATCATCATCATCATCATCATCAGCCTTTATAAATCTTCTGCTGGACACAGCCTTCCTCCATATAAATGACGAACGGTTTTGAGCCGCCTTCACCCACCGACTACCTGCAACTTTTCTAATGTGCTACTGCTAGGGTGTGTGGCGCATGGGCCGACATGATTTTTTGGGGGGTTGGGGGAGTCATGGGCTTGTTTTCCCCGATAGAGCCTATGTCCTAAGTGTCTCGGTCGTTTAAATATGATATTTTTTATAAAAAAAAATTAAATCACCTATAATCTTGCCTTTAAATCGTCATAACTTTTTTGTTTGTGGTTGTAACATCATAAAATAACTTACGCTTGTATTCTGCAATGTATTTTAATTCTAAATAAATCAACATAGTATACAATTCATAGCAAAAAAAAAACTTATGAGCTTTCAAAGTGGTAAATCTGTGTAAATGCTATGAAAAGTGACAACTTCTAAATTCATTTTAAAAAAAAACTAAAACACATTCTAATTTAGTTTTTTTTTAAATATAAACTATCGGTAAAAGAAATCTCTTCCAGAAAAATTATGGATGATGTTGAATTGTTTTAGTTACTTAACACACCGAGAGGAATAAAAACTAACGAAACCGATCGGAAACCCTTCCTATTTAAAATAGCCCTGCAGAAGCTTGAAACCATCACACCGCTATTTCAGCGTGAAGGAGTATCGACGTAGTAGTAGTAGGAGGGTCGACGACCTCTGTGGCGCGGCGGGCGAAGGTTCGCCTGCGACGAAGGAGGTTGCGGGTTCGATTCCCGCCTCGGAACAAATATTTGTATGATCTGCAGATATTTGTTCAGGGTGTTTTGGGTGTTCTATGTATAATAAAAAATATCTATCTATGTATTCAGATCTTGATTACGTTGAAGACTACATTTATTTGGGACACCTGATCTCTTTCAGAACCGGTACAGAACAAGAAATAGAGCGCAGAACGAAAAATACCTGGAACAAATACATAAATTTTTAAAAGTAAACTGCCCATTAGGCTAAAGACCAAAGCAATGGAAACTTGCCTACTTCCATGCCTCACATACGCATGCCAGACATGGCCTTTTGTAAAACAAAAGAGTCCCTGGAACGGGTCGCAGTGTGCCAAAGAGGAATAGAGAGAAGCTTTATGGGCCTCAAGCTAAGAGACCGCATAAAAAATGGCGCATTAAGGAAGATGACTAAAGCAAAAGATGTAACAAAAAGGGTATTATGTTTGAAATGGAAATGGGCTGGACACGTTCAGAGAGTACCAGATGATAGATGGTCCAAAATAGTGACGAATTGGTATCCAATGCATCAAAAACGAAAACCAGGCAGACCTCACAAGAGATGGAGTGATGATATAGTTAAGATAGCAGGAAAAATCTGGACTAGATATGCTAGAGATAGAGATAGGTGGAAACAGTTGGAGGAGGCTTTTACCGCCAAGAGTGGTCTCTGCACAAATAATTAAAACCTACAATACTAATAAAAATAAATAAGAAATATAACTAACAACATAGATATAACAATAAGATTAATGACAAACATACTAATATAGAATAGGTGCTTATATATACTTAATATAAGTTCATCCTGTTGTTCTTACACAACAGGATGAACTTAAATTAAGTATATAAAAAGCTTATATTATTTTATTATTATTAATATCTATGTATTGTATTAAGTATGTCAGTTATCTAGTACCCATAACACAAGCTCTGCTTAGCTTGGGGCTAGATAATGTTGTGTGAAATGTCGAGGATTTATTTATTTATTATTTATTTATTAAGTAACAAACACACTCACTAACTAACTTTCGCATTTATAACATTAGCTAGTGTGATATAATATAGTGTGATTTTGTATTTTTAATTCTATCTGGGGGGTATTCAATTAGCTATGCCGTCTGTACCAATATAAATTTTAAATGACACACATATCACATCGCTCGTTTTGATTCTACTTGGGGATCAAAAGCAAAGATACTCGATGTCACGCAGCTACATACCTGGAGCGATCTTAAGCATCACGTATCCATTGCCGACGAAGGGTATCTGCCGAGGTCCTGGTATCTTGTCTACGGGGTCTGGCTCAGCCTTCATATGCCTCCACAGCAACACTGCGAGGACAGCGCACGCGAATATGACCACGATCATCTTGAGAAGACAACAAATTTTGAGTTAATTTTATAATAAAAAATAAAAAAGTCTATGGTAACATCAAACGAAACTAAGTACAAACTAAGTAAGTATTTTGTTATAAAAAACATTTGTATTGTGTGTTTTGTTGTTTTGTATTTTGGTAGCGGGTTCGATTCCCGCTGCGGGACAAATGTTTGTATGATGTGCAAATATTTGTTCCGGGTCTGGGTGTTATGGTACCATGGTACTCGTAGTTCCTGATACCCACGACACAGGGAATCCTAGTGTAAGATCATGACTACGCTGTTGGGAACCGCCGACAGAACTTCTCAACGCAGGTAATAGACGAATTTTTTCACCTTTATAGTTTTGTTTAAAATATTTAAATAGTATATTTCATTACAAGTGCGGTAAGGCTGTCATTGCAAAGAGTTCCGACAAATGTCTACCCGAGCCGAAGGCGAGGGTTGACAGTCGGAACAAGTTGCAATGACGGTTCCGCACGTGTACTGAACGAGTATTTTTTAATACAGTTGCGAAAAAATATTTTTTTAAATAATGTATTGACTGTATTTTGCGATTTCGTAAACTGAATACTAAAGAAAAATATAAGTACTTATAATAAATTACCTTTGTGGATAAATAACGATCATCGGGAGCTTCGTTCAAAAACCTTTCCACTTCATTCGATGTTAATATTTTCGACTTTTTACTTGTAAAACCGTCTGATTGTCGTTTTAAGAAAGCATTTAATTTTGGGTATTCACTTATATCCACGTTGTTCCTTATTTTCAGCATACTTTTTATCATCGAAAACCTCGACCATAACGTAGAAGGTTTTAAATTTGCTGAGAGTTCGGAGAAGTATGCCAACATAACATTTTCTGAAAAACTATTTGCTTTTTTCTCTTCTCTCCACGCAATAAATTCGTCGTATGTAGATATGTAGCGACTTTTTGACTTTTCCGGTAAAATGTTCTCCGAAGCATTTTGTGCAATTATACTGAGTTCCGGTGGTGTTAATTCAAAAAAACTAGGGTCGAAATTACTCATTTTGTGCAACAAACAACTAAACTCGCAAAGAAAATTTCTGAAAAATGGCGCCAACCGTAGAATATAAGCAGAGATTTTTTTTTCTTCACCCATTCTGGAAGGCAAAGGGATCTATACCCATACAGCCAAGTCTTCAGTAGATTTTTTTTATTGATATGAATTGAAAATGAAATGAAATGAGATGAAATGAAATGAAACCTAACATAACTCATTCAATCAAATCATTAAATCTGTTAATGAATAAATTAGTAGCTTCTTTTTAGAAATATACGTATTTGCATGAATCATAAAAACTTCAATGATTTTTTTTAGTAAAAACTTCATGGTTGGTTTTTCTTTATAATAGACATTATTTTGACAGTTGGGAAAGAAAAAGCACAAGTGCAGGAAAGGTAAAAAAAAAGCACGAGTATGTAATAGCCCACATCCCGAACGCTATACGTCCCTGCCTGCAATACGCCACTTTTTGAGCAACTGTATTAAAAAATATTTATTGAGACGTTCTTAAATAATAAATTTACCTTATCAATCAATTGAACACAATTTTTACTCCTTTTTAATTACTCACAAATAAACACAACACAAAAGATAAGATAAATAATTGCTCTATGTCACGTTTGCAATAAATTGCAACACAACACTTTGTAGCTCAATGTTCTAATGACGGGATTGCAGTCGCTAACTTCTTTTATAATGGGAATTTATACGATCTATTTCCCTGTCCAACAAAGCTAGTTTTAAGATCAAAGGTCTGTTTATTACTGTTTTAAATCTAGATGTTTAATTTGTTGTAGGAATGTTCGCCTTGTTCGCTTTATGACAGAATTTCTTAGGTACTTTTATATTCAGTACTACCTACCTAATTTTTTTTCCCCTTTTCCTCCAGTGGGGCATAAGAACCCCCCAATTATAGTAGGAAATGGCAATGGAGAATGCAACAATGGGGTTCGTTTTGGAACGAAATATTCATCCTTTCAAGTTTCAAAAGATTTGGACAGCGCTAAGGCTGCTAAAATGATGCCCATTATTGCGTTCCCCATTGCTTTTTGCTACTATAATTAGGCACAACGGGAATGAACGGACAAAGATCTTATTTTTCATACTAAAATATTAAATTTTATTAGTGAAATAGCTATGGTGTGCCAGCCAAATAAGTCGCCTTCGTCTACTCCCGTGGATGTCGTAAAAGACGACTAAGGGATTACACCAGGGGATGGGCAGAAGCATCCACCTGAGTACTCAACACCAATACTGCGATCACTAATATATTCCCTTAATAATACGAGTAGCGTTGGATACGATGGTATCTCAACAAAAATACTAAAAGTTGTAGCTCATTGGATAAGTGCACCAATTAGCCATATTATTAACTTAAGTCTTAGTACAGGTGTGTTTCCAGATGCACTAAAAGTCTCTATAATTAAACCTCTACATAAAAAACATAGTAAAGAGTGTTTAGAAAATTACAGACCAATTTCGCTTGTACCTGTAATATCTAAAATATTTGAAAAATACATTTATAAATTAATCAATAATTATTTCGAGTCAAACAAAATATTTTGCAATGAACAAAAAGGATTTAGAGAGAGTAAAACCATAAACATGGCTCTATATGACTTTCTTTTCCGTGTTACAAGTAATATGGATAAAAAAACACCAGTATCTTCAATTTTTTGTGATATGACCCAAGCTTTTGATTATGTTCAGCACGATATATTGCTAAAAAAACTTGAAATCTATGGCATTAGAGGAAATTCACTACAATTAATAAAATCCTATTTAGAAAACAGAAAACAGATTACTCAAATAACAAAAATAAATTTTAAAACTAAACTAGAAGAAGTCTATGTATCTGAAGAACGTACTATGAAGTATGGCGTTCCCCAAGGTAGTGTGCTGGGCCCATTGCTTTTCATAGCCTATATAAACGACTTGCCAAAAGCCACTACACAACCTATGTCGCTATTTGCAGATGACAGTACTGTAACTATTACATGCGATAATGTTGACACTTATAAAAGTGACATAAATCTTGCACTGACATCGATTATAGAGTGGTTAGACAATAACAATTTGAAAATTAATATAAATAAAACTAAAATAATTCATTTCAGACAACGTGATAATGCTACTTTACCAAACCTTGACATACAATATAAAAATAATACAATTGAGGAAGTAAACACTACAAAATTTTTAGGAATTTATATTGACAAAAAACTAAACTGGAAACCACATGTAGAAAATCTATGCAAAAAAATTAACAGTCTTGTTTATGTTTTATATAAACTGTCTCCAATAGTTAATGAGGAAACTCTAATTATTGCATATCACGGCCTGATTGCCTCAAACATCAGGTACGGTGTAATATTTTGGGGAAATTCTACTGACATCGAAAAAGTGTTCAAATACCAAAAAAGATGTATCAGAGCTATGTTTCACCTTAAAGTGACAGATACTTGTAGGCCTTTCTTTGATAAATACAACATACTGACTCTTCCCTCACTGTATATTTTAGAAACAGCTATGTTCGTCAGACACAATCCGGATCTTTTTTGTCGGTTGTCTGATGTCGTTGATCGTAATAGGCGTGATCAATATAAAGTTTGTGTCCGGAACTCTAAGACAACTTTAATGCGCAAGAGCTTTTTCGGTATGGCTCCATTCATCTATAATAAAATACCTATATCTTTGCGAGAATTGCCAACGTCGATGTTGCAGAGAAAGCTGAGAACCATATTGTTTGATAAATGTTATTATAAAATTAGCGAATTCATGACTGATAAATCTTTTATTATGTAATTAAATTTTAATCATTATTTTTATCATTGACTAGACATTTTTTTTTTAATTTATTTCATGTGACATTTATATTATAATATTTGTAATGTTTGACATCTATTATTTATATTCAATTATTGATATTATTAATCTAAGATTGTAAATTAAATAAATAATTGCACGCCCTTTAAGGGTAGATTACATTGGATCCATTATATAATAACTTTGACATCTTTATACATGTAATTCAGCAATAAATATACTTTGACTTTGACTTTGACTTTAATCCGCCTGCCAAACCCCCCATTGCTTTCTATGGGGGAAGCCTTGTCCAACAGTAACAGTCTTAAGGCTGCTTATGTGATGTGTGTGGAATAAAGCAAAAAAAGTGGTATATTTCTAGTAAGTATTATATTGTTTGTGATTTGTTCTTCCCGATAAAATTTTAACGATATTTAAGAACGTTAGGGATGTAGGTATGATTAGATACAGTGAAATAAAGTAGATATACTTAAACAAAAACTTATTCGAATTGAAGATATCGTGGGTTCGTATCATTTTAGAAAAATAACGACTATACACCACGTACTTTTCTATTCTGCTCTTTTCCTCTATTTCCTCTATTCTCCTTTATTTCTCTATTCTTCTGCTAGTCGGTAGGAGAATAGTAAAGTACGTGGTGTAGGTATAGGGGAACTAGCTAGAACTAACTAGGGGAATAAGAATCCTATCTTGCCCCTAGACCCCATCATGCCCCATTTATCATTCCCCATCTTACCCCACATACGGGGAAAGATGTTTTTTTATGTGTCCTCCAAAAAATATTATTATTAGAAATTTGTGATAACATGTTTTTCCAAAGATTATGCCAATTTGTAGTTGGTTAAGAAATTAAAGTGCCATAAATAAATGAAAACATTATGTTGATTATTACTGTGTTTTTTTGTTGTTTTCCCTTAGCGTCCCTATCATGCCCCTAGTTCCCCTAGTCGTTATTTTTCTAAAAAACTTATTCGTTACACGTAAAACTAATAGGTAAACTAAGTAGGTACGTTATTATAGTTGTTATCTTCCCATGGTAGCTAGAAAATATGATTTTAATTTATGCTTGAGGTTTTTTGCAAGGCTACCGAACACTTGAAGTACAGGCAGTCTTAACACTTTCAAACATTTTCCTGTTATTGCTTTACGAGTAAGAATACAGTTGTAGTTTCCCGGACAACAATCTTTTTATTGAAACCAATTATACTAATTACTCAAAGGATAATAATGTTTGAAAAATATTCTATTAGAACGTAAGGAAATCGATAGCAAGCTGTGGACATAATAACAGAAGAAGTCCTACCTAAATGGTGCTTCAGTCCTTATTCTAAGGTATTGACACTTGACACATTGGCACAGAAGTAACATACGCTAACAAGCATTTATTGTTAGACTGTGTAAAAAGATCGTACAGGTAATGTGGTATCAAGTCTGCCCATTTCGGACGCACAAATAGTTGGTATGTTTAGTTATACTATAACAATGGCAATAATAAGTAATAAATAACTGTTTGATATTGCTAAAACATAAAGATCATATTTAGAGAAAACTTAGTCAATAATTATGTACTAATACTTGAAAAGAAAAAAACATCTCCTGGACTATATAGTCTGTCAAATGCATGAAACTCTATAACTACTTACTTACAAAGTAATTAATAACAAAGCGAAGATGACGATGAATGATAAGACAAATACACAAAGAAAAACAATATTCAGAAACAAATAACAAGGCAAGCCAACAATATTATTCTAAGAGCACCTAGGACAAATTATGGAAAAAAGAGCATATTGTACGAAAGTGCGCAACTATACAATAAACTACCAAAAGACATTAAGGAAGTAAAGTCATTAATAACATTTAAAAGATTGCTTAAAGCTCATATTATAAAGGATTTTTCATTAACTTAATTTAATTACCTACCTATTATACTATTAAAATTATATCAACGAATAATCCAGCTCAATTATAATTAATCATAATTATATATCTGGCGCAACTTCTCGCTGGTATCGCTCACTGTGTGCACAGGCCTTAGACAACATTATCGCGACAGCAGTGCGTGCGCTGCTGTCCGCTAGAATTTAGCCATATCTACCCACTTGACTCTTTTTTTTTCCTACCTAGCTGGTTTATTATTAGCCTTTAATTTTATATTTACTAAATACTATTTTATAACGCTGTACGGCACTCTATTTTATACATTATCTTTAGTTTTCTCTGTAAGTGAATTTGTAATTCTTTTAGAGAAATAAATATCTTTAACCGTTAAATAGCTAGAAATAGAGCGGGAGCTAGTATGAAAACATGTATGAGACACAGTAGTACGTAGTACAGCTCCTTGTGTGGTAGTTCGTCTGGAGTACTACCGCACCACGCGGTATTTCAGCAGCCGCAAGCATTGAATGGCTCAACGCTGTGTTCTGTGTGTGTTAAACAGTAAGATAACTTTTTTTTCTGTTTTGAAGTGTCCATTATGATGGTCACTGAACCGATTCTGCTGTCAGAATTGAAAATATGTTGGACACCTTAAATTCTATCCGCATGAATGTCGTAGTACGGAGACCAAATTGAACTGGCATCATAGACATAGCATACTCTAGAACGGATCGAATCAAGGCTGGCTGGGATAGGGTTAGCACAGGAGTATATATAGGTAATGCACAATACACCCCGCAGCGGTAAGTCGACACGACATTGGATACCTACCTATGGAAAACTGGTAACGATGTTTAGCAGTTTGACACATCCGAGAAGTTAAAAATCGGTCAAGTGCGAATCGTACTCGTCAACGTTCTGGGTCAATTTTTGAATGTTTTCTTTAATAGCTACCTTTTTTAAATAAGCATATTAAAATTAAAAAAAAAAATGTTTTTTTTTTTCATAATTACCTCTTTCATTTGTAATAGGTACGTAATTTGATGCATTTGACACAAGTATTTTTGAATTTTCTAGTTTCCTTCCTAATTTAACCCCTGAAATTAGAGTTTATTGCTATACTGTCTAAATTTGGGTCATCTAAATCTATATATCCACAAAATTTCAGCTTTTTTACAATAGGCTGTGACAGACAGACAGATACCTGAGTAATCCTATAGTGGTTCCGTTGGTATATACCTTTTGAGGTACGGAACCTTAAAAATGGATGCAAGAATGAAGAATTTTCAAGAATTTGAAATTTTATGAAGGAGTAACTTTAATATTCCCACTTTAAAGTTGTGTACGAGTTATCCGAGTATAGGGTAGGTTACTACTGAAACTCAAAACTTCGAGTTTGAACTCGAATATCCAAATAGGATAAAATTTATTTCGCCTGCAAACTTCAGTGTTGGATGGTGTTTTAGTGACCAGCAGGTCTAAAAAGGCCACATATGAATCATAATACGACGATTCATATAAAGGAATTGCTAAGGATCTGCTGAGAACTTGAAAAAGGAATTACTACCAGATGAATTTGCCACATTGAGCAATTCATCATGGTAGCAATTCATTTTCCGAATTCTCTGCAGATCCTTAGCAATTCCTTTATATGAATCGTATTATGATTCATATTATCCTACTAATATTATAAACGCGAAAGTTTGTGAGTATGGATGTTTGTTACTCTTTCACGTAAAAACTACTGAATGGATTTAAGTGAAATTTGGAATGGAGATACTTTACACCCTGGATTAACACATAGGCTACTTTTCATCATCATCATCATCATCATCAATTTTCATCATTATTCACGCGGGTGAAACCGCGGGCGCAACTAGTGATTCATATAAAGAGGTCTTTTTAGACCTGCAGCATAGATTTGGTGCAAAGGTTTCCATCGGATGTGAGGTGTTTTAATTTTGTAAGTAGGTACCGAGTTTTTTTTGCTGGTGCTTCTTCTTCAACAGCCATTAGACGTCCACTGCTGGACAAAGCCTCCCCCATAGAATGCGATGGGGGGATTTGCCATAATCACCACGCTTGGCAGGCGGATTGGTGATCGCAGTTTGGTGTTAAGAGGGCACTATTCTACAAATTAGCTCCCTCTTTAACGTACGCGATAACCCGCGCGCCATCTCGCTCGCGCTAGCGAGTGTCGTGCACAAAAATGAAGTTTTTTGTTTATTATGGCGAAAATAAAGTGTTTATCAAAAAACTGATTTTAGGATAAGAATAAATAGTTATTACCTACTTGTTGTAGTAAAATTTATCTTAAAAAACCGTAGGGTTCCTGAGATTTCTTTCAAAATGTGTGGGAAACAAGGATTTTTCATTAAATAAAACTATCGAGGTTTTTTTTACATATCGTGTTTTCAACTTTACAAAATAAATGCAAAAATATAAAATTTTCATATTCCAAAATATTTAACTCGTAGAACCCGTACATACCGAGTTATAAACCGATTTTGTTGGGCAAAATCACATATTACGCCTTCTTAAGTACTCAGGTGGATATCCTTTAATAACACTAGATTGATTTTATTGTTATATGATAAGTGTAATAATTTTGTAAAGAAAAAAAATTTAAATCATAATGATTTAAAAAATAAATTATTTAATTAATTTAAATAATAATAACATTGATATATACTATATACTTGTAGTATATAATTAATAAAATTTTAGCCTGTATTATTTTTTTGTATAGGTACACTCGATTTTTTTTAATAATAAAATCTTGTATCTTGTATCTTTAGTATGGCTTTAACTACATCCATGGGAGGAAAAGGAGGGGTCTATTTTTAGGCCTGATACACCACGGCTAAATTTATTTATGTTTAGCTGTCTTGCTAAGCCTTATGGAGTTGGAACAGTTTACATCAACGGGTATTAGAATCATGCCGTTAGAATTTTGAAAGGCACTTCCTTTCTCGAGGTTACCAAGTCTACCTTACCCAAATGAGATATCTCATCAGCTGATAGAAGCGGATCTTGTTTATTTTTAATTATGAACAGCATACAATTATACTCAAATACATAGCTATAACAATAAAAAATACATACATATAATAATATAACATAACACCAAATAATCACATATACGTAGTCCTGATCCCACTCTAGGATTCCCTGTGTCATGGGTATCAGGAACTACGCATACCATGGTACCATTACACCCAGACCCGGAACAAATTTTTACAACAATTTTATAATAATTTAACATATATTTATTCATACAATCATTTGTCCCGCAGCGGTAATCGAATCCGCAACCTCTTACATCTCAGCCGGCAATCTGATCTGCAAATATTTCTTCTGTGTCTGGGTGTTATGGTACCATGGTACTCGTAGTTCCTGATACCCATGACACAGGGAATCCTAGTGGGGGATCATGACTACGTATGATGACTGTATGGTGGTATGTTAAATTAAATAAGTTTTTTAGTTGCGATTGGTATCTGTGGCAGTCAAAAACCTTATATTTCCATTTGCTATTAGCTATTAGGAAAGATTATCAGCAATCTTTGATTTTAGAATTTTCAGCTAATTCTCATTCACGACAAGAGTTATGGCATGGAACAACTTTTTTTTATGCTACTGGCAAGCAGACAATCTTACGGCCCACCAGATGGAAAGCAGTTACCGTAGCCTAGGAACGCCTGGTAACACCAGAGATAATAATTTTATTCGAATCAATTTTGTATGAAATCTAATGATAACGCTGTTCTACATAGTAATAGCCTTAGAATAAGGACTGAAGCACGTCCTTTTCTAAGGTAATAGCCGCCATAACAGCTCGAGATCGATATAATAGGCATTGGTTCAATAGCACTTTGACATTGGTTTTATATACTGCTATGAAAATTAAATACTAAAAAAATTCTTAGCGTAATTACAATTTTTTTGGAACCAATTGCCGATGATATTAGATTTCATTTTAAATTAGATATTAAAATGAAAAAATTTGAATTTTTTTTTTCACAGCCAATTATTGGCTGCGTAGTTTTTCAGCTCTTTTAATAAAACTACTTACACCCCAAATGATTTTGAGATCTGATATTATTGAAGTCTGTAAATAAAGTCGAAATTAAAATCTTCATTCTTAGCTTTTTTGTTTGTTTCGCAACTAAACGCGAGTCGAAATTGGCGATAACTAATACATATCATAATACTAAAATCCGAATATACATAAATCCAAAAATTGTATCCAAACGGCTTTGCTTATTGTTAACCGTTTTGGAAACGCAAAAAAGAACCGTTACTTTATTCTAGCACAAACATTTTTAGGGTGCTATCTATGGGTACTATCTATGGGTGCTATAGTCAAACAAGAAACCATTATAGTTTCATTATGTTCATCTATCACACAATCTCACAATCACAATATGGGGTGCGATTTTTAAATGTTATCGAGTGACGAAACATAAAAAAAAACTACAATTTAAGCTCCCTCTTTAACACACGCGATAACCCACGCGCCATCTCGCTCGCGCTAGCGAGTGTCGTGCACAAAAATGTTTTTTTTTGTTCATTATGGCGAAAATAAAGTGTTTATCAAAAAACTGATTTTAGCATAAGAATAAATAGTTATTACTGTAGGGTTCCTGAGATTTCTTTCAAAACGTATGCGAAACAAGGATTTTTCATTAAATAAAACTATCGAGGTTTTTTTTATATATCATGTTTTCAACTTTACACAATAAATGTAAAAATATAAAATTTTCATATTCCAAAATATTTAACTCGTAGAACCCGTAGATACTGAGTTCTAGATCGATTTTGTTGGGAAAAATCACATATTACGCCTTCTTAATCCCCGATTTCAAAATTTCTCTAATACTGAAACTCATTGATGACTAAAGTTTTTAATACGTATGATATCAGTACATGTGCCTCCTCCATTACATTTCCTTTAAAACGGTGCGGGCTTTCTGATGATATTTAGTCACTCAGTAACATAAAAATATCGCACCCCTGTGTATCCCACATCTCTCAGGCAGAATTGCACACAAAAGCTTCAATTTATATTCGTATTGATTTAACGCCAATTAATAGTTCGATTGAAACACAATGATGCGGACTTTGATTGATTAAATATGTGCTTCAGAGGTTTGTTTAATAGCCAATTTTAAACAACCATATTTTCTCTCTTAAACCAATATAAATAATAAATGCTGGACATTTCACACAACATTATCTAGCCCCAAGCTAAGCAGAGCTTGTGTTATGGGTACCTAGATAACTGATATACTTAATACAATACATTACATAGATAGTTTTTTTTATTATACATAGACAATACCCAAAACACCCTGAAAAAATATCTGCAGATCGTACAAAATATTTGTTCCGAGGCGGCAATCGAACCCGCAACCTCCTGCCTTGCAGGCGAACCTTCGTCCACCGCGCCACAGAGACACTATCGTTTAAGAACACGAAAACATTTTTTTAATAGGTACCTCTGTACTCAAATCAACTTCAATACCTACCATTATGTTGATTAAATTATATTAGTAGTTAATTAAAGATTCTAAGAAATAATTAAACGAAAATTAATTATTAATTCCTAAACACGTGATAAAATTTTAGTAAAACATAATAAAGTCTTGCGACTTCGGGAATAAGGACAAGGTTATCGCTTATCAGCATCGTTAAAATTAATAAAAGGTTTTCCAAAAGAGTATAAATTATATATTTTCAGCTTATATTTTGGTGTTTCCCCTCCATCTCCTCCCGTGTATGTATAGTAAAAGTCTTACTAAGGGATTACACCAGGGGATTGGTAGCAGCATCCACCTGTGTACATAACACCAAACTGCGCACGGGCGTAGCCAGAGGTTCAAACCCCCCGAAATATTCAAAATGTTGACAAAATATGATACTTTTTTAAGAAACACCAGTGTGGTGATTGTGTTTTTTTTCACATTAATATTAATGTAGTTTCGTGTACATTTTTGTTGTTTTATATTATTGAAACCCGCCGAAACTACGCCCGTGAAACTGCGATCACCAATCCGCCTATGCCATGCCAAGCGTTATGGCAAATTCCCCTAATCATATTCAATGGCCTCCCTCATTTCGTGGACGATAACTACTAAACTAAATCTCGACCTCTGTGGCGCGGCGGGCGAAGGTTCGCCTGCGACGCAGGAGGTTGCGGGTTCGATTCCCGCCTCGGAACAAATATTTGTACGATCTGCAGATATTTGTTCAGGGTGTTCTGGGTATTTTTCTGTGTGTAATAAAAATATCTATGTAATGTATTTTATTAAGTATATCAGTTATCTAGTACCCATAACACAAGCTCTGCTTAGCTTGGGGCTAGATAATGTTGTGTGAAATGTCCAGCATTATTTATTTATTTTAAATTTTAAAACTGTGTTTTTCGAATGTCATCACCTCATCATCACCAACCTGTTTTCATCCACTACTGCTTGTCAGTTCTGCGAGCTATATGATCTGCCCATTGCCACTTCTACCAGCTAATTCTGAGAGCTATGTCGGTGATCTTGGTTCTTCTACAGATTTCCTCATTTCGGACATCACAAACTCCTAGTATTGCTCTCTCCATAGTCCACTGCGTGATTTTGAGCCTGTACATGATAGTTTTATAATAATTAAAAAGCCTCCGAAAAAAACCCGACTACAGCAAAGCAAAAGGAAAGTTATAATAGCACTTTATATATGTTATGAATCAACTCAGATTTAATTAAAAGAAAAGAGGCTAGATCTATATTAACTCGTTTTAAAATAAATATGAATAAGCTTTTGATCTAGAATAGATAAACACAGATTCATAATCTTTATCTACGTTTGCTGGCTAGAAAATTCTAACATTTTTAGAAAGAAAATGTTGTAGAGAAATGTCGCATGGATATGAACCGACATGTTCTCTACTATCTAAACTCTAAAGCAGAGGTTCTCTATATAACTTATTTCGTCTACCGCCCACTATGAGAAGGGTATTTCTAAACGAAACCCAAAATATTAAGCTTTACCATCTTAAAAATCACAAACGCAATCAATTGCTTTGATAAACTCCTCTGTGGCGTAGAGGGAGAGTAGCCGGCTGAGATGCGAGACGTTGCGGGTTCGATTCCCGCTGCGGGACAAATGGTTGTATGATCTGCAAATATTTGTTCTGAGTCTGGGTGTTATGGTACCATGGTACTCGTAGTTCCCGATAATCACGACACAGGGATTCCTAGTGTGGGATCGTGACTACAATGTGACTGTTGGGTGTTATGTTATGTAAATTATTTAATAGCGTGCTATATGAGTCTACTATTCTATCTTGTTTCTTGAAACAAGTTTGAAGTTTGTGTGAACTTTCTTGATTTAATATTCGAATAAAAAAATACTTTTTATTTTCGTTCGAGTTGTTAAGTTCGTTTTACAAAGATTTTAGCTATCAAACCCACGAACAATATCGTTCTTAATTAAAGTATTATAACCAACATATTTCGTATCGTTATTAATTATAATAATACAGGGTAATTACTCAGGAACCAGAAGTAGATGTGTTTCACATGAAGCTGCGAATGGTTATTGTTCTTTGTGTACTTTTCCTAAGTTAAATGTGTTTTTTGTGTACCTACATAAAAAAACACATTTAACTTACCTACCTTGTTATAGGTACGTACTATTATTATTTTTCCTAAATATAGTTCTGTGTGCTGCCTCAAAAACGTTTTGGCTTATGCTGTAAGTTTTCTGAGTGTGTGAATAAAAAAAAAAATAATAACAATTTCTACCATTTAACTAACCCAATCCAGGCATGACTGAAATATGCTGGTAGCCGTGTCTGATGTGGGGTATTCCGTCTTCTCTGAACAATGAGATTTTTTCCCAGAAAAAATAGATGCACTCTCTACGAACCTATTACTAACAATTCGAAGGAATGTGACATAGAATCTGCGTTCCGTCAAGGTCCCAGCGTAGTATCATTTGTTCACCATAAAAAAACGAGTTATCGATGAAAACCATAAACCATGAAATGTCCCATCTCTAGCATGAAGTTCCATCTCTAAGCAAAGATAGCATCATGGCTCGTTTATTTTCATAAGGACTGTATAGCAGTTAAAATATAATAGAAAGCTTATAAATATATATAAAACCTTTGTGTGACTGTGACAGACTCACTAACTGACTTTCAACGCACAGCCTAACGGCAACCTAGATATCTGCCCAAGTAGACCCCTTGGCAGATCTAAGAAACAAATTTTCGAAATTCACCCCCTATAAGCTTGGTTACAGACCATTCTTTGGTTCCATTCTGTTCTACCTAGAACAGCAAAGAAAAGAATTGAAATCGGTAGGCTAGAATGCAATGCAAAATGTACCACTCGTCACACACATACCGAACCGGACCCGACCGGCCCGGAAAGAGCCTTATGTCGTCAAACAAAAGCACTAGATTACGACACAGCCAATCAAGAAAGCTCTTGTTGAAAGTTTGTGTATAAGTGTGTTACGATGAACCTGGTTTCAATTCTGTTCTTTGCTGTTCTAGATAGAACAGAATAGAATCGTCAGGTCTGTAACCATAAGCGGTTGCAGCGGGATGTTGAAGTTTGCATGGAAAAAACTCCATTCGGACGAAGTTGCATTCCACTAGTCTGACATAAATTGATTGTTGACTGTCTGCTGTAAAATCATGGTAACTAGTGGTTCGCCCCGAACTGAGACCTCGCGATAACACCTTTACCAGCCCGACTACTTAACCAAGTTATTTCCATTTTTCTATTATTATTTTTGAAAATTTTCGCCTCGAGGTCTATCAGTACAGTACAGGATCTATCAGTAACAACTCAAATTTCCTACACATCATCGAAATAAACTTTGAATAGGGCTAAGAAACGGGGCGTAATACTACATACCTGTTAGTACCTATATCAAGTACCTGACGAATTAATTGATAACATCCTTTTGACGAAATCATAGAACTCCACAACCACATCAAGTGTACAGTTAAAGAACATGAACCAGTTGGAGCTAATTTCCTCTCAGTGCAGCTTAGTCCAGATATTCTTATTCTTGCAACTTATAGATCCCCTTCTATCCAATGTATAGACAGTTTTCTTAACTCTATAGACAATGTCATTCGCCCATTGAATTTCACTAAAAATATTATTCTAGTAGGTGATATGAACATTGACATTAAGGTCAATAATAATGACAGTAAAAGATATCCATATTTAAACATGTGTGCAGAGCTCGGTTTACTACCAGGTCACTCTTACCCCACTAGGTTAGGCAACTGCTTGGACCACATTATGTTAAAGACCGTTCTACCCACGTCAGTTTTCGTCGTTGATTCAACTGTTACAGATCATGAGTCTGTGGTGTTGAACCTCTGTCTCACAAATAACGATAATAAAATACCTAATTCTTTTAGGAAAATTGACTTTGAGTCGGCTCACAAATATCTTGAAAGTGTGGATTTTTCCTTTATAAATACTACTTCTGACGCAAACGCAGCTGCTTCATTGTTTGTAGAGAAACTGTCAACTGCTATAGCTATAAATTCTAGGAATAACTTAGTTTCTAACAAAAAAAGAATCCGTAAGCCATGGCTAACTCCTGGTTTACTACGATGTATCCGACATAGGGATAAGCTACATAAAAAATGCAAACAAAATCTTAATGACAATGTCCTTCAAATTTCATACAAACGTTACCGTAATTTTTGTAATGCACTTTTAAGGAAACTCAAAAGGAATTATGAGAAATCCTTATTAATAAATGCTAAAACTAACAAGGAATCATGGAATGCAATTAAAACAATAATAGAATATAACACAAAATCTAAAACTTCAGGTGTGGAACTGTTGAAGTCCGAGGAAAGTGCGTCACATGAAATTGATATTATTAGTCAATATTTTTCAGGCATTGGTGAGCAACTCGCGGTTAGGGTGTTATCATCCAGAAGTAAGCGATCAATTCCAAATACGCCTGTTGTACAATCAACTCTCAATTCTCTGGTCTTACTACCACCAGATGAAGCCGAGGTTGAACTTCTAATTACAAACCTTAAAAATAACTGTGCTACTGGTTGGGACTTAATACCTTCGAGGCTGCTAAAATTATCTAAAAGTATAATCGTACCTCCTCTTACTAAACTAATCGGACTTTGTATATCTCAAGGAGTTTTTCCAAATGTTTTTAAGAAAGCACTTATTACCCCCGTCCACAAGAGTGGGCCTAAAGATAACGTGTCAAACTATAGACCTATTTCAGTTCTACCAGCACTATCCAAAATTCTTGAAAAAGTACTAAATAAACGTCTTATTTCATTCTTAGAACATAACAAACTTATTTCAAAATCTCAATTTGGTTTTAGGTCGGGGATAAGCACTGTCGACGCAGTCGGTAAACTGACGGACTACGTGACTGCTAAGATTGATGCAAAGCAGAAATGTTTGGCTGTGTTCCTCGACCTAGCTAAAGCGTTCGATACTGTCTCGATTCCCACTCTTATGGATAAGTTGGAACACATCGGCATTCGTGGTGGTGCACTTTTGATTTACAAAGAATTCCTGACTGACCGAACGCAACGAGTCAAAATTGGTAATTATGTAAGTAATGACTCATCTATTGCCTATGGTGTCCCACAGGGCAGCATTCTCGGACCAAGTCTATTTCTTGTGTATATCAATGACCTTTGTCAAAAAGAAATCCCAAACGGAAAGATAATTACATATGCTGATGACACAGCCTTAGTTTTTCACGGTAGGACCTGGGATGAGGTTCGTGATGTTGCCGAAAGGGGACTTCACAAAGTTAGTCAGTGGCTTGAAGCAAACCTCTTGACCCTTAATCTCTTGAAGACCACATTCCTGCAATTCTCGGTGGCTAAGATGAAACCCACTGATTATGTCGATATAAGAATCCATTCTTGTAACTATCCTGGAGATGGGAACTGTTCATGTCTTGCGATTGCCAGATCATCTAATGTTAGATATCTTGGAGTCACCTTGGACAGTAGACTTAGTTGGCGGCCGCACATTGATCTCACAATTTCACGTGCTAGGAAACTGATATGGGTCTTTAAGAAACTGAGACACGCTGCTGACTTTGATCTACTTCGCAAAGTCTATTATGCACTTGCCCAGTCGATCTTGGGATACTGTGTGGAGGTTTGGGGCGGTGCTTGTAAAACTTTTATGCTGCAGCTGGAAAGGGCGCAGCGCTCTTTACTTAAAGTAATGACATTCAGCCCGTACAGATTCCCTACAAAAAACCTTTACGAGAAATGCCAGGTATTAACGGTTCGTCAACTTTACGTATTACAAATGGTGGTAAAACAACATAAATCTACCCCGTATGACAAAGAGGACTACTATAAAAATCGTAGTATTAAAAACGTTTCCATACCCGTCAAATGTCGCACTGTCTTTGCAAGACGCCAGCGTGCTTCTATGGCTGTTCACTTATACAATAGGGTTAATAAAGCACAAAATATACACCCACTCTCGAATCGTGAAAATAAACTGAAGATCAAAAATTGGTTACTTAATTTAAATTATAATGAAACTGAACTATTGTTGGAAACTATGAAATGAAGGACACACTCGCAATCACCACACACACACACACACACACACACACACACACACACACACACACACACACATACACACACACACACACACATACTTTTTTTACTGTTATTATTAAATAGGTTTTTTACTGGATGGGTACGGCCGATATCATAAGTAAATGTTGATCAAAATGGTTTTCAAAATTCAAAATTACGTGTAGTTATTATTATTATTACCATAGAGTAGTTACACCTTAAAGATAAGCACTGAAATTAGTACAACACCTTAAATCAACTCCTGCTGTAAGTGATGTATAAATTCAAAACAATTATCTTTTGATGCTTTTGATACCTAGATTTTTTGCCTACCTATCTAATATAAATATAAATGTACTTTGTTTATTTCATAAATTGTGCCATTATTGGGAGAAGACACTGACTTCTGTAACACAGGTCATCGAACCTAGCTCAGGAGTCAGGGATTTCACATGTTTGTAACATTATTTTTATGTCAATAAACAAATTTATTATTATTTATTATTATTATTACTCTAGCGTCATTCAAATTCCTAGAAATGGGAGGTCAATAATGGATGTTATTTTCATCGGACAAACATACATACATACATACAAACGCCGATTCTTCCAACTTGACTCGGAGAACTCGCTTCGCTCGTTCAATTAAAGACCATTAATATTGTTTGCAATCGTTTAATTGAAACAATTCCTAGTTAATATAACAGGCCGATGAGGGCACTATACTACAGTTTAGGCTCCCTCGATAACACGCGCGCCAACTCGCTCGCGCTAGCGAGTGTCGTGCACAAAAATGAAGTTTTTTGTTTATAATGGCGAAAATAAAGTGTTTATCTAAAAACTGATTTTAGCATAAGAATAAATAGTTATTACCTATTTGTTGTAGTAAAATTTATCTTAAAACACCGTAGGGTTCCTGAGATTTCTTTCAAAACGTGTGCGAAACAATTATTTTTCATTAAATAAAACTATCGAGTTTTTTTTAGCTAATCGTGTTTTCAAATTTACACTATAAATGAAAAAATATAACATTCTCATATTCCAAAATATTTAGCTCGTAGAACCCGTAGATACTGAGTTCTAGATCGATTTTGGAAATCACATATTACGCCTTCTTAACACATTACCGACAGATTTTGCTAAAACTTGTAACATTGTTATTAGCATAATAATTTCACCTATACGGGGTGTAAAAAGACATCTCCCGAATATTGAAAGTACCGGTAAAGCTACCTATACCATAGCTATATAAAATAGCTTTCGCCTGAGAGGTGATTCATACCGGAGAAAATCTTTTTTTTTCGTTTCGTATCGTATTTGTAAGCCAGCAATGAACGCATTTATTCCGGCCGCGCGAGTTCAACGCTCCCGGTCAGCTGATCGACCCGTAGGGGCCTATATTTGTCGTGTGTTTTTCATTGCTTTTTTTGACGTTTTTATTTATTAACGTGTTTTTAATGATGGAAATTATGTTTTGTTCGTTTAACGATATTTTATGGATATTTATAAAGAAAACACGAAAAAAGCGGACCGAAAGTGAGCATTTTTTTTCGTGTTTTTTCAGCTTAAATATTTTCAGAGTCATGGTCTGAATGCACTGTTTCAGTTTTCGGGAGTAGTCTTTTTACGCCCGGTATAATGGTTTTATACTACTAAGCGCGGTTGCAGTATTCTGCCTTTACAAATCAAATTGCCAATTTCTATCATGTTATCAAAACAACCCGGGAATAATGTCCAAAAGCATTATTAGCAAATTGTTAAATGTATAGAGTTACATAGAAGTTGAGAGTAGACCTCCAGGCAGTCCTAACAGTGGAGAAATATATTCCTGGCTTAATTGATTATGTTGTAATAAACAACACTGTGAAAGCGAAATGACAGAATAATAATAATAATAATCTAAAATTCATGCTGCTTCATCTAAAATTCAAATCACGAGGAACAGGGACATTGAATTCCGGGGTTATGAGGGTGCGGGCACAGAATAAATATTAGTACAAGTGCGGATGATTTCAATAGCGTGTTAGATATAGATTCTAAAGGATCACAAATTCAAACTGAGTAGTATAGATATACAGGGTGTTAGGCAAGATGGTTGTCCAAACAAAATTGGCGGCATGGGCAGATCATTGTCGACTTGGTCGACTTGTTCAGTCCCAATAACCTCGACTTGGCCACACCGTTACGGGTGTTTTTTATTTTTTTATTTTTGTCAAGAACTCCGAAACAAAAAAATAAACTGAAATCAAAAAGTCGTAGGTATAACTTCTAAAACGATATTTTGTTTTCATTTTAACTGTTGTTATGTTCTTATAAAAGAAACTACTTGGCGCAGATATCAACTAAAAAAGAAACTACAAGCTTTCAAAGTTTAAAAGAGTTAAGTCAAAAATCAAAGTTCAACTTTCCATTACTTTAAAAAAAAGAGTATGTAATTAAAATCTTAAAACTTGTGATCTTTTTAATGGTATGCCATATGCATTGTTAATGTAATTCGCAATTTTAGCCCACCCAGACGAAAACAATAAAATAACGACTTTATGGAAATGGCACTTAAAGCACATCTCTCTCTGTCTTTCATTGGGGACGTGAGGAAACACGATCTTTATTTACGTAGTATTTGTTTTGTATACGAGTTATTTATCCATTTTAAAATGGTTAAAATTGCAATTGAATTGTCTACAAGGATGTCTACTCAAACTACATTAGGAACGAAATAATAAAATACTTACAAACATAACTCATCATCATCATTATCTATTTATCATCATATTTATTATAATATTTATTAGGCCTCCCCCATTAAAGGCCACATCACACTGGCTGCGTACGTGTAGAGGTAGATGTACCATGACGTTGTAATGTATGGAAATATATGAGACATGTCACACCGCATGCGTGCCGTGCACGCAAGCATGTACATAAGTAGAGACGCGCGTGTCTACGTTATGTGCTGCATACGCATCCTGTGTGGTTTGGCCTTAAATACAACATAACTTCAATCATTTATTAATTGACGGGCTAAAGAGTCTTAGGGAGGCCGAGACTAGGTTATTGGGACTGAACAAGTCAGCAAAGCTCTTCCCTTGCCGCCTATTTCGTTTGGACAACCATCTGCCTAACACCCTGTATATATGTACCTACAGCATAGTACCTATCGCCTATTCCAGCTTAGTTTCGAGCTCAGAGCAGTACTTAGTAATAAGATTAAGAAGGATTTAACGATGAGCAAGAACACCTGATGCCAGTCGAAGAATATCTTCTAATTTGATGGCGTTGGAACAGGAGTCAATTCACCTATTTTATAAGACAATTGCGGATTAACTCTTCAAAATGATCCCTCTACAGACTCTATAACGCTTTTTTGTTAATTGAAATCACTCAATTAACAAAAAAACCGTTATAGAGTCTGTCGAGACAGTTTTTGTCTACAGAGTTAAAGTTTTACCAAAAGTATAAGTCGCCCCGATGTACCTGCGCCGTATATAGACCAATTTCTACAGCGCGGGAACCATCTTCTACCAAGCGCAATCGCGCGCTAAAAAATCTTGCGCTGTTATTGGTTAATCGATTTCGATGTCAAATCGCGGCCGGTCGTGCGCCATCTTGTTCAACAGGCGACTCTGTCCGACAGTGTACGAATCATGTCAGCGGGACAGAGCTATACTATACGTTCGGCTACTGTCGGATGTCAGTCTGCGCTTTTCTGCGCAAACGAAAACAGCCATCGGATTTATTTTCTGGGTAAAACTGTATGTAACAGTTAAAAGCATTGTAATTATTGTGTAAATTAAATTGTAATCAGCTTTTTTTTGTAACCTATGGACGCCTGCAACCCCAGACGCGCGCTGCTGACCCTGAGACATAAAGATGAAAAGTCTCTGCTATTTCACCGGCACCCGTACCCTTCAAACCGAAACACAGCAATGTGAGCACTACTGCGCCACATGCGAGGCGATCCCCTTAACTATAGTAAGACCTGCGGGTCTATTCTAAAACGTCGGAAATGTTTCCGATCGGATTCGTTAGTTTTTCATTTCGATGTGGTAAGTAACTAAAACAATTGTTTTGAAAATTGTTTTAGTTACCACATCGAAATTAAAAACTAACGAATCCGATCGGAAACGTTTCCGACGTTTTAGAATCACCCTGCTGATGTAGAAATCGTTCGAAATTTACCCTTTTCGGGACTTTGCGGTACACGTGTCAAAATGTCCAATACTACACAGCTGGTTTTTTATTACTCTTAGGTAACGGTTCATGGAAATTGGAAATAATTACGTATTCGCAGAACTTATGATACTATTTCATGATTTGCGTGGTAGATCCATTATTGGTATTTATGAATGCTTGGCACGCGTTTAATCACGTCCGAAATGAATGGTAGGAATACGTATAAATATACCTAGATGAAATAGGGCAACAAGCACGGCTTTGCTGGTGTTAACAGACTATTTGGGAAGAGAGATTATATTATATTATATTATATTATATTATATTATATAATATTATATTATATTATATTATATTATATTATATTATATTATATTATATTATATTATATTATATTATATTATATTATATTATATTATATTATATTATATTATATTATATTATATTATACTATTATTATTCAAAAAGTATTTTTATTTATTTATATTTAATTTAATTTTTATGTTTACACAGATTTAAGTAAGTATCATACTTTCACACAACACAACATACCGCACATACCTTTTTAATGGTTTTGTATAAGTTAAGTCATCTAGTGACAGTCGTATCTAAAAAATGTAAATCCGTTATTGGCTTTAGGTAAGGTTTGTTAGATTTAGCATGTACAATTTAAGAGCTGTGGATTTTGTGAAATAAATAAAATAAAATAAAAAATAAAATAAAAAGCCTGTAGTCAAAAGCAAAAGTTCATAAGACAGCACACCCTACGCTTGATATAGGTACCTTCTAATTCTAAGTAATTCTAATTCTAAGTGGGGGTGTTAAGACCTGCACTGACGTCCCACTGTGGGGTGTATTGTGCATTGTCCCCCTTGTCCCATAGGTACCTTCTTTTAAATAAGAACAAAAATAATTAACAAATTAATAATTAGTAAAATAAATATCATCATCATCATCAACCTGAAGAAGTCCACTGCTGGACATATAGGCCTCCCCCTTAAGGTGATTCCTTTCGCATGTGGCGCGAAATTCTAATTTTATTGCGTTTTTGCTCATTACAGCTCATCAACACTTCTTGAGATAGTAAAAACTGATTTTGCGAAAACTAGGAGACCTAACACACATGTTTTAGTTTATAGTTTCACATATAGATCATTACTTCAGCTACGAATACTCTTCAATGATTTTTACAGTGTTTTTTTGTAAAGATATGCGTAGCTTAACTAATGTTATTTATGAGATACTATCAATTAAAACATGTGCTAGGTCTCCTAGTTTTCGCAAAATCTGTTTTTTCTATCTCCAGAAGTGTTGATTAGCTGTGATTTACAAAAAACACAATATAATTTGAATTTCACGCCACATGCGAGAGGAATCACCTTAAAATGCCACGACGAACGGTCTTGAGCCGCCTCCATCAACAGACTTCCAACCGTCTTTTTCAAATAAATATTTTTTCTTATAAATTGTTTCAATTCTTTCACTTCATTCAGATTTGAAATACCTACCAACACCTTCACTGAGGATTCATTTTATTAGTCTTCAATCATGACAAACGAAGTAGCCATTAAGGACAACCCATTCTAATAAAATTTATCTTATCGCGTACCTAATGCGAGCGCTATATAATATGTCTTTTATTTCTCTTAGTCCATCGTAAAGCTTGGAACCGCCGCGCCACGCCCGTAAAGACTAATGGGTCTTTGAATACGACTGACTGAACACACAGGGCGACAGATATCAGATAGCTGGGATGCTGGGATGCACAGGTTCGATTTCGGAAGGACGTTTATTATAAGGATACATATAAATATATTTATTATATATTATGTATATTTGAGGGTGGGGAGGGGTGGAGGAGATCCCTCCCCCCGCATGGGGTAAGTTTAGTAAATGCATATAGTTTTTTTTAGATTTTTGTTAAATCTTGTTTTGAATTTATGTTTTGTTAAATTTTCTGTACTAAGGCTATGTGTTTAGAAGTTTTCTTGGTGTACAAATACTATGAAATAGTTTTAAAAAAAACATAACAACCTACCGAGGGCCTTTCTAATTGTATACTATGGCATGTGATAAGAAATAAAATTATTTCCTGGATCTGAAACTTTCAAGTACTTTGCATAAAAATAGTAGATTATGCACTAAGGGAATAAAGCAGTGTCTTATGTCGCAGGCGGCATATTGTACCCTGACTGTAACGAGGGACTCAAGTTAATTCCCGAGTGTAGCGAGGGAGTTATATAGAGTCATGAGTGATGCGAGGGGTTCAAGCTGCCCAAGACGAAGACAGGCTTTATTCCAGAGGAGCATACTCTACTTTTCACACTTTCTGCGAGACAGTAAAAAGCCAGGACTTGTTTTGATTTTTGCGGTAGTAGATTATCAATATTCTCTAAAGCGTCTGTTTAACTTTGTAAACTTTGGAGTAGAATCACTATCGTTTGTAATTTTTTATCAACATGAATATTGCAATAAAATTTACTTAGAGTTTTTTTTACTTAGAGTTTTCCACGAATCTCCACTTGAATTTGACGTTCCAAATTCAAATCACTTTAATTTCATACAACTTTATATCCCTAGAGAGACAATGTTTTACTTTACGTTGAGGTTGCATGATTTGTAATTGGACATTGTCGAGCAGGTGGTGTGAAAAATATTGAAGAGTCTACTACAAGTCCCGTATACATATAAAAGACGAGCCTAGGCGGGAATCCTAGTGTGGGATCAGGTTGTGACTGGTGGGTGTTATTTATTTACTACTTATTATTATTAACTACACCGTGGTTTGTCCGGCCTCAGAATAGACCCCTCCAGGTGCTTTACGCCCTTTTGTATGCGAACGAAGTGTGCTTCTATTTTGATTTTTATTGTATAAATCCCATTGAATGTTGTACACATGATCAGAGGCCCAATTCTCTAATTTAAAAACATTCAATTCGCAGTTTAATCTCGTCTCAGTCGCACTGTCACGTATAGTAACTATTACTTAATCTTCGCGTTTCTTGCGAAGAATATGTAATAGTTAGTATACGAGTCAGTGCGAATGACACGAGATTATAATATTGTGACTGGAATGTTTTTAAATTAGAGAATTGGGCCTCAGTACACTAATATACACTAGACACGTAGTGCGTCAGTTTTTTTAAATTATTATTTTTATTTTTGTTTTATTAACCATATAAGAAACTAACGCAACACATGTCTAGATATTAGTAAACTGATCATATGTACAAAGTTTCATGGAGGGAAGAAATTAATAGCAAAATTAGAATCAAACTTCGTTCGCATGCAAAAGGCCGTAAGCGCCGTTTTGGCTAGCTACCGGTGACCTCTGGTGTATTGTGATAGAGCAGATTTTACCTTGGCAAGAGATTGATAAAATCCTGAATTTGAACGAGATTTTCCTTACTTCAAGTAATATTTTCAATAGTGTAGATATACGACACTAAAGGCGCAGACCCACCGCGGCGCACGGAGAGGCTACGCACGTGTGTTAAGCTTCGCTTTGCAAGAAAATGTATGTGATCGTTTCCACTGCAACCCACGGACACGCTACGCATCAATGGGATGTTTTCAGGGAGGCAATTAAAAAGAAAAAAATAGTTCTTAAAATTCCGGTAGATGGCGGTGACTCGCTATGGTTGTCTTCTGAAGATTTTACAAAAGCACCACAGAAACAAATTCTCTTTGTAAAAAAAACTTGTTTTTGTGGTAAAGTTATCAAAGTACAACTTTTCGCTTTTGTTCTACAAACAACACAAAACTTTATCAGAGATACTTCACCAACGAACAGCATGAGCGAGTGAAGTCAGTGACACTGACAGTTGGTGGCTGAACGACAAAATTTAGACAACCTTATCTGGACTGCGCCATCTATGAATGGATTTAGAACTATTTTCTTTCAGAAAACTCCCCATTGACGTCATTGATACATGCGTGGCTTGCTCGAATAGGCGCTTACATAGCTCAACGCTGTCAAACGCCATGCACACTGCATGCGGTACACGGCTACCTAGCGCTGTACATAGTCGTGGGTTAGTATTCGTGTATAGTGTGTACTGCAGTGGAAACGTAGACCCACGTTGTCGAACAAATAAATCCACGCAGCTAAAATGAGCTGTGTGCTCGTGCACAGCATGCGCTGCGGTGGGTCTGCGCCTTAATGCGTGTCGGCATAAGTATTATGTTGTGTCTATATGAGACGGCGGCACATCATGGTCAACTCTATACTTGAGTAACTATGCCGATAAAAAATAATAGCATTTATAATAATAAGTTGCTTTAATGAAAGCTGGTGAGCTCATACAGTAATTATGCTTTTGTTTTCTGAATTTTCTTTGGGATATGAGTTAGTTTCTAACTAACACAGTTTTTTTTGATTCAGCTTACCTACTACATCAATGTGTATATGCATTTTGAGCTTTTATTCTAAATTAGCTACGCTCCGCGGTTTCACCTGCCTGAACAATGATGAAAATTTATGATGATGAAACGTAGCCTATGTGTTAATCCAGGGTATAAGGTATCTCCATTGCAAATTTTACTCAAATTTGTTCAGCCGTTTGGGCGTGAAGACTTATATAGACTTATATATATATAGACATATACTCACAAACTTTCGCATTTATATTATTATTATTATATATGATTTATCCCTGTGTGGCGCGGCGGGCGAAGGTTCGCTTGCGACGCAGGAGGTTGCGGGTTCGATTCCCGCCTCGGAACAAATAATTGTACGATCTGCAGATATTTGTTCTGGTTATTTTTCTATATAATAATCAGTTATTTAGTACCCATAACACATGCTCTGCTTAGCTTGGGGCTAGATAATGTTGTGTGAAATGTCTCCGGCATTTATTTATTTTATTTTTATTTTTTATATTAACATTTGTGTGATTCTCGAAAAAGGGAAACACGAACACATAAAACTTCCTCGATAGAGCTATTTTCCAAAGTATGCTCTGTATATTAAATATTTTGTTCGGTTTCTCGAAATGGTAACAATTTGATCTGGATTTGATTTGATGTGATTGTGTTATGTGTGCACGCTACCGCTGCGATAATCTCATTTTAAAATCTACGATAACTTTTATCATAAGTTTCGATTGTCCTCTGGTTTGGAAGCTCGTCCAAAGGACTAATTCATTGTTAATTATAGAGTACTAACCTAGTTTTTAGATTGAATTTTACTAAAGTGTGTCACACACGTAGCAGATGCGGTAAGATATCTGTATCTGAGCGCGTATCTGTCCATATCGCTCTCTATACTAAACTCAAGGAGCAACACACACGTAGCAGATCACTTATATTTCACCGTCAAGCATCTGTAGGCACCGACATATATCAAAAGATGGACAGATGATATCTGTGTATACAAATTGAAATACAATACAGTTTGAAGGTTTCCGCGTGAATGTGTCATTTTCGTATATTATCGTATCAGTGCGTGTGTGATACACTTTACAAATTGGACTCAGTTGTCTTAGTAAATATTATTAATATTATTATAAGTAATTTAGCATCACTCAGTAACAGTAAAGGGTACTAACTCGATGTTAATATAGTGATTACTTGAGGATGTTATCTAAATAAATCAAAAACAGAAACACGATTGGTGAAACTTTTCTCGATAGATTTATTTTTTGAAATTGGTTCTCTTAATACCCATTTTACGCCCATCATTATAATTTAGAAAATATTGGCAGTATATTTTTATAATATTCGGTAGGAAATCAAAGTATTTAAACAAATATAAGAAGATTTATTTTTGTATTTGCTACTTTTTAAGCAAAACGAAGTTTTATCATTTGGCTCATACGCCAGTTACTTCTGAGCGGCACAAAGCTATACCTTATTCTCTTTCCTGTGTGCAGTGAATAATCGCGCTGTCACTTTCTTGCAGTTCTGCCACTCGAGTTTCGAAACATTTTAACATAATCTTCTGGAATGTGTCCGGAATCAAGTTGAAAGGCAGAAGGTTTTAATGGAAATAGGGATTAACATTGTTAATATTGGAGTATTTTATGTTTTCCAAATTCTAAAGAAGCACATATTATTTACTAGTTGCGCCCCGCGGTTTCACCCGCGTGAATAATGATGAAAATTGATGATGATGAAAAGTAGCCTATGTGTTAATCCAGAGCGTAAAGTATTTCCATTCCAAATTTCACTCAAATCCATTCAGTAGTTTTTACGTGAAAGAGTAACAAACATCCATACTCACAAACTTTTGCGATTATAGTATTAGTAGGATAGGTTAGTACATTCTGTTGATTAGTTTATTACTTTATCTTTATCAATTGCACTTAGTTTTTTTTAATGTTGTTTTGTATTTTAGAAGTATGTATATTTTTTTTGGTTAATACGAGCAGTCATGATCATTATGTTCAAAAGCCGACAAATAAAAGAATTAAAAAAAAACCTCTTAATTAGTGTATAATCTTTGTATAAAAGACAAACTACTATAATCAGCGTGTATAGCCATAATAGAAAACTTCAAATTTCTATTAATGGTAGCCATAGAGCGTTTCTCCTCGAAAATGTGTCTGAAATAAATGTTTTAGAAACAAAACCTTGTAGTACAGGCAAATTAGCAAAAAGTGTGGACCTATATAAGTCGTGTAGTCGTGGATTCTTATGGAAACGTTAGATGACACGAAAAGAAGCTTATCCTAGGTTTGCACCGTTTCTGGCGCTTACGGAACCCTTTTAAATATTAGGTACAAACTTAAAAAGGCCGTAAATTTTAAAATAGGAAGAAATTACTTGATGCAAGTTAAATTACGTATAGAGAGACTGTCTTAGTGCATTATGATTTTAATAAAAACCACGTGCATGTAGGAACACAGTGTTAAACAAATGCATGTTCCGTAAAAAAAAACTATAAAACTTCCGGCGGATGTAGTACTAATTAAATGAATAAGGTTAAGTCAATTTCCAGAACTACATTAATTTTCCCCGAAGTAGAGCGACAATAAAATATGGAAAAGTGCCTTCCGTGAGACGCACCAAGGTGTAAACCTGGTAATGTATTTCGAACATTTTTCTGATAAGTCTATCAATTTGCACCGACTACCTTAATTTTCCCGGAGCCGTAATAAATAACCACAAAAAGTTTTTTTTGTAAATGATTTTTTTTTGTATGTTCCGTATGTCGGATTTAAAAAATACTTGGTGCAAATGTAGATCATAACGGTTCAAAGTCTATGCCAAATTGCACCGACTACTTCTATTTCCCCCATTAAGTTACGGATATTATAAGGTTTTTCACCCTATTTCACCCTGTTCCGGAGGGTGAAATTACTGATGCTTATTATTAGAGGTGATTTTTAAGCCATACAAAACAATTAGAAAAGTTTTCATGACTACATCTAATTAGTTCCACACTTTTGCAAAAAATCACCTGATTTGACTGTACTATTGGACGAATTGTGATAATTCGTCTGAGAACAAAACTAATAAATTCTAAAGCCAGTAATTCATTAACTGTCACAATTAAATTCTCTACAATACCAAAAAGTACGTACCTACCTAAAGGCGGCACACCGCCGCCTATTTTGTGTCAATACTGTCACCCAATAAAATCAATTAACGTGAATGGGTTCCACACCTTTCCAGACGTTGATTTAACGGGCAAGTCTAAAGGAATTACTTCTGACTGATTAGTCTAATTCAATCAAGGTACAAGCCTAGGCAACATAACATAACACTCAACAGTCACAATACATAGTCCTGCAGGGCGATTCTAAAACGTCGGAAACGTTTCCGATCGGATTCGTTAGTTTTTCATTTCGATGTGGTAAGTAACTAAAACAATTTTCTCTGGTAAAACACAGTAAATAACGATACAATATTACGATATACAATATTTATATTGTATATTACTGTGTTCTACTAGAGAAAATTGTTATAAAATTGTTTTAGTTACTTACCACATAGAAATGAAAAACTAACGAATCCGATCGGAAACGTTTCCGACGTTTTAGAATCGCCCTGCTGATCCCACACTAGGATTCATAACACCCAGACCCGGAACAAATATTTGCAGATAATACAAACATGACCGATTTCAGCGGGAACCACGCAGTGGGAATCGAACCCGCTACCTCAAGCATCTCAGCCGGCTACTCGCCCGCCACGCCAAAAATCATCAAAGGCAAGGTTAGATATGGGGGGGATTGCCATAATCACCACGCTTGGCAGGCGGATTGGTGATCGCAGTCTGGTGTTGAGTACTCAGGTGGATGCCGCTGGTCATCCTTTGGTGTAATCCCTCAGTCAGCTTTTTCTGCATCCACGGAAGGAGACGGAGGGTTCTGTTCTTAGGCCGGACATTTATTTATTTATTTAGCCTTTATTAACAATCTTAAATAACGTAAGTACACTATAATTATCACTATAGTAAACATATTAGACACCGGTTTCTTCATTGTCTTGCTTTCCAGCATCTCCCCAAGTGTTCTCCATAAAGATCTATCTCTTGCTTTTCTAGTCCAAAGCGTCCCCGCCACTTTCTTAATGTCATCTTCCCATCTACGATATTGTCCACCTTTACTTCTCTTTTTATATCTAGGGCACCATTCTGTTAGCTCTTTGGTCCATTTCTCTGTCTTACCTCTAATTAGGCCGGACATACTCAGCACCGCATGTTCATAGCAGTAACTACCATTTTTATTGATGGTCGTATTCGGAAATACGTAGAAAGTAAAATGAGATTTTCCTTCCACAAAAAAATACGCGAAGCTAGTTGCGACAGTTTCACATTTTTAATAAATTTAAAGCTATTTTAAAAGCTTTTAAGTTATTGAAAAAAACAGTTTCATGTAAAAAACATAAAGGAGTAGGTAATACGGGTACGGGTGCTATGAACTGATTTCCCGGACATTCTCTTTGAGAAATCTCTGTTGGCAACCAACCTTACACAACACTTACCAGGCCAGTCTCCTTGAAGAACTTAAGGAGGCTGGCTGGTAAAGAATTATAAACATTTAAATATTAAGTTCCTTTTTTACTTTTTTGATTACTTCAGTCTTGTATAAACCTTGGATGAAATGGTTGTCTTTTTTTTTTGCCTTTTTGAAATAAGTCCTTGCTTGTTCTCAACAATCTCCGTACTTCTTTTTCTATTTCAGTGCTACCAGTATCTTAAAATACTATTGAAAAATTATTATTTTTCATATAACAATCACACAATTTACGCAATAATGTAATACCTACGTAACAATTATTCAGTGGGCTTAGTACAGATTTTGCTAGTTTACGAGACTATATGAAGTTTCGTTTCCATCCAATACATTTACAGCGTCCTCAGTTTACTTCTCGTTTTCGCTAGAGGCGCTGCAAGTAAATGTATGGAAGGAAACGAAACTTCATACTGTTTCGTTAACTATCAAAACCTGTACTAAGCCCCCAGATTTTATATTTTATTGGGTTTTGGCTAGCAAAAAATCGTACCTATTTTTTTTGGCTAAATTTAGTAACCTACCTAGTACCTAAGTTTAGTACCTGAACGTACATTTATACATACATACGTGTTTTTTTTGCTCTGGTAACCCTTTTGTTTAAAAAAATATCAGAGATAAAAAAATCAGAGGTTGATAATAATATTTGACATAATTTTCTAACATGACATGTCATGTATTAGGCTACTGGTAGACTTGTTGTTTGTGTTTTTATTGTTGTTAAGTTAGGATATGAAGAGGATAGATTTAGTAAGATTGTTTCTACACCTAAAGAGGATTGTGTAATGTACTTGGAACAAACCTGTACTTATAAAAATAAAATGTTGTGTTAATTATTAATAAAAAAAAAAAAACAAATCTCAAGCTCTAAAAACATTTTGGCTTTTGACTTTGATGCAAACATTTGTTCCGCAACGGGAATTGAACTCGCAACCTCTTGCTTCTTGGCCGGCTATTCGTTCGCCGCGCCATGGAGGTCGTCAAATCGTAATGAATAATGTCAAACAGTGAAAGGACAAATTTTAAGCAATGCTTAAGTTTAATTAACGTTTAACTAACGTTTATTAGAAAGAGGGCTGGTGCAGAACAAAACTAATCAGTAAGCCAAGCCTTTCTGATTTAAGCTATTGACATTCGCACAACAAAGTTTTACTTAGTGCATTTGATATTCCTAGAAGTGAAAAATACATTAATTATTTGGTAGGCATGTAGTCTGGAAAGTAATTTCATTTTCTGTCTCCGACTTGTTATACATATTTATAATATAAGACGTGACTCAGCTTAAACAGAGTTGCACTACAGAATAACTAACATAATCTTCCTCCTCCTTGCATCGATATCCTCAACGCTGAGGATCGTGACCTTTATGCAGGACCTTAGACTGCACGATGTTCCTCCAACGGGATCTGTCTTCAGCAGAACGGATGGCATCACTGACAGAGGAATCCAGTGCTGAGCGAACCTGCCGGCCTAGACAAACGGTATTCGCTTCGAAGCGCTTCTATTTCTACAGTCGTAAAACTATTTTTTCGAGAAGAAATCTTTTAGAGCTGATTCATTCATTATTTCATCATCACATACCCCAAATTAATAATAGAAGTACTCTTGTAACAGAAATTAAGATTTAAAACAGTTTACCATTAGAAATAAAACTCCTCGAAGGAACCAGGTTTAAAAATAATTTCAGAAAATGGCTTACATTAAATGTGTTCTATAACCTAAGCGAGTATTATGAGAGTGATAGTGAATATGTTAAACAGTAGCTTTGCATACTTTCTTTGTATTAGCACAGTCTATTTTTACATTTTGGTATTAGGTTACTGTTTTAAGTGTTTTTACTTAAACTATGTAAATTGTACGTCCTACATGGATAAACTGTTTTAAACTTGTACAACAGTTGAACAAAAAATCTTTTTCTGATTCTGATTCTGATTCAATACCACCACCACGTGACATATCGATAGCTTACGTCAATCTCATAAATTTTGGACTTTTCTACTAACGTCATCGCTATTAGAATGTTACTTTGTCTACGGCCTCTGATCGCTCCAACGCATAGGGCTCCGTCCTCGCGACCTCTTTCCTTCCACCTACATAATAAACTTTCGTTAAAAGTCGATGTGTCAGGAACAACTGATAATTGTAGCTAAGGTCATAGCGCCCAGGACAAGATTTTAATTTTGCGCCTCCAAAACTTATTTTATAGGATTTGTCAAATTACAGCTTGTTTTATAGCGGCTGTATACATGGGCTTTGTCAAGAAATAGGTGTAAATAATAGTATTCGATAGTAATCGAGATAGGATTCACAAAACAAAACAAGCAACAGATACAAAAAACAAACCTAACAAAAAAATCACAAAGAGAAAACGAAACTTCACTCAAAATAATTAGAGGCCACAAGGATGCCGTGTTCCACTTAAAAAACATCGATCAATAATAATTACAATAAACACACATGGTTTTAGTATGCAGTGCAAAAGAAGTTAACGGCGAGCAGAGCGAGCCGCGAAAATTAATTAATTAGCCACTAATTTTCGCGAGCAGCCAACATTGCTACATAAGTTACTATCACGGATATTGCGGGTCTGTGAGTGAGCCCCCTTGAAGGTTACGCCCCTGGCTTCCGCCCCCGTGGCCATCCCCTAGCTACGACGCTGACTGATAACTCATCTGACACGTGGAAGGTATCCGATATGCTACATAATATGTGATATGCTCAGGATTTTATGTTCCCAGTAATGGAATTCAAACCAGATATCGGCCAGTGTATAGGATGTAGTAAAAGCCTTATTAAGAGATCACACAAGGGGATGAGCAGCAGCATCTACCTGTGTACTTAACACCAAACTGCGATCACCAATCCGCCTGCCAAGCGTGGTGATTATGGCAAATCCCCTCATTGTATTCTATGGAGGAGGCTTCATCCCACAGTCGACTTCTAAAGGCTGGTTGAAGAAATTATGTTCGGCTACTGTCGGACATCTGAGCCCCAATTCTCTAACTTAAAAATAGTTAAAATAGAGTTCGGATCTTGTGTCGATGTCTTAAATGTCAGAAATGGTATTCTCTAAACATAAAATACAACACTGTAATGTGATTATATCGAAATGTGACCGTACTTATGTTTTATTTTATTGTTTTCTTTAATAATATACAGTTAAGTTATTATACCTTTTCAAATTAGTTGGCTTATACAAAATTCAGGGAACACGGGTAAAATAATTCCCGTGGTACCGTCCAGGGACTATCACAGGGACCTTGGGCAACAAAGGGCGTTTTCATGTAGCTACGAGTTTGATTGGTAAAAATACACAGCTAAATGTCGCTTGCCAGTACTAACGGTGTGGAAGCCTTACGGTGCGTGTCTTAGGTACTCTCACTTGACCCTATTTTTTCCTTGAAGAATGAAGACCCGCATCACTGACAGGCATTAATCACTCACCCAAATTCACCCTCCTTCGCTCGTTCAGAACCCGATCCTTCCACCTTACCTTACCTACCTACCTTACCTACCTTACCTACCTACCTTACCTACCTACCTTACCTACCTTACCTACCTTACCTGGTACCTTAGGTACCTTTTGTTGGTACCTTCGTACCTGAATTATTGGAAAAGGCGCAAAATTGAACTATGTACTTTCTATCGTTCGTCGTAGCACTGATGTCAGCTAATGGTATATTTGTCCTGGAAGGGCCTTGGGACTGTAAGAACCAGTGTGAAGAAAGGATTCGTCCTAAAGGCCTCGTCTTTTTACTTACGGTTGAACGATGTGTGTGCAAGTATGTTCGCCGTAGCCATGTCTACTCGGCCTACGCAGGCTACGCCGTGGCGTAGATCTCTTAGGGTGACAACATTGTAAAGAGAAAATATCAGTTTTTCTGCCCTCTGCGTACGTAGCGTATTTCATCCATAACGATGTATAAATCAAGTACGCATCTTATGAGTGCCACTATTAGCTCATTCTTGAGATTATTTGAATAATCACTATTATCTAACGGAACTGTATTACGGTGATTCTAATTAATAATGATTTGAATATAGTACAATACTATTTAGGTACGTACGTACTACATTTAGTGATCGTACATGTGCACGAAGCATCCCACCTCGGTAACCATGTACTTACGTCACACGTCGTGTTTTGTTAACCAAATGACAAGCAAAGTTGGGCTCTTAGAAAAAAGACTGGTTACCTCGTAGTATAAAAAATCCTTGTGTCATCTACATTCATTGGCACAAATTAATGCTTTTTCTTTCTTATCTTTCATACTGTTATAAAAGGCCTGAGGGCCTATTACGAGTTTTGCATTGCAGGTTACATGTCAAAGAGTTTTCATAAGCACTTCTACTCTGTAAAGATGTTTGCGAATAGTCAGTTTGAATCGCTGAAAAACACTGGACTATGTTGTGAGAAAAAAGAATAGCTACACGTAAGATTGACTGTACATATTTTTAACTTGACATTGATACAGGAGGATCGTTTGACTGTTTGACCACGAGGAAACATAATTCCTCGTGGTCAAACCAGTTTGGCTAAACAGTTTGACTACGTGGAAGAACCGTGCGATCCTGATTCCTATTTTCGCGTGTTAACTTCCTCATCGATCATAAAAGCGGTGAAGTGAATAAATTCACGGAATGATAAATGACAGGGCCTTATCATGCGATATCATTTCATACTTACATTTATAAATAAATCTCAATACTGAATACAAGAGCGCCAGTTTGGGTGTGTCAGCGAGTTATATTTCTATTAAAAGGTTACATTAACTAACACGTATCACACCTAAGAACGTGCTCCACGAGGGCAAACATGACACAGACATGAAGTCATTACTGTAAAAAACCGGCCGAGAACAAGACAAATTATTTGTTATTATAGCGGCAACAGAAATAGGTACATCATCTGTGAAAATTTCAACTGTCTAACTATCACTGTCTTACTATCGCGGTTCATGTGAAACAGCGTGACAGACGGACGGACGGATGGATAGACAGCGGAGCCTTTGTAATAGGGTCCGTTTTACCCTTTCGGGACGGAACCCTAAAGTAAGTACTTACCGACTAATTTTCTACTTCAATAAGGGCCTGTCTCTGTCGTCGCTGTCTCTAGGAATTTGCGAGTAGAAATGACAATCTGGGACGATGGGGAATAATGGTTTTCAAATAGCGACTACGAACCGGAAAATGCAATGTAGGACGGCCATCTATTCGATGCATTGAACATGACTGAGAGCGGTCGCGGGAAGTAAGGGTATGGACGGTGACGCAAAAACTTCTGTATTCATCGTGTTATTCTAGTTCTTAAGGCCTAGTACGCTAGCTACCTGCTAGCTACCTGCACGGGGAACAGGCGTGTGTTTATGTATGTTTTAAATAATGCTATGTGGTGAAAATAAAGGCTTGGAAAATGATTAGGTAGGTAACGAACGAAAAAGTAACGGTCTTCTGCTGGAGGCTGGATTGTGCTGGTCAGAACTTTTTCACCACAAATACAGTTTTTATTTAGAATGTTTGTATGCGTTTATTTTTGTACACTTTCTACCGGTAGATTGATGGATTGGATTTGATGTATTTTGAATTAAAGTTTGGCAAATTTTTATTGTTTGCAAGCGACGAATTTTTTTTCTTGAAAGCCGGCCACCGAACGAGTGTACGTTGAATCCATTCTCACTCATTCGAATGAAAAGTTTTGTTGTCCCAGCGCTGATTGGTGCTTCATGGTGTGACGTCACGTTTTCGTTCGTAAAGGAATGGAATGCACAGAACATATATAATATATGGATTGAGATTGTACAGTGTGGGTTAGTGTCGAGAGATGGCGCCAACACTATGAATGGCCTTAATGGACTGATTGGGATGATTCATGAGTTAAACAAAGACAGAAACACCTAACAGTCACATTACATGGTTCTGACCCCACTCTAGGATTCCCTGTGTCGTGGGTATCAGGAACAACGAGTACCATGGTACCACAACAGCCAGACCCGGAACAAATATTTGTAGGTCATACAAACATTTGTCCCGCAGCGGGAATCGAACCCGCAACCTCTCACATCTCAGCTGGATACTCGCCCACCGCGCCACAGAGGTCGTCAAGTTTATTTCTTGTAAGTTGTAAGTTTTTTATTGTTGTGTACAGTTTGTATGAATAAATGTCTTCTTTCTTTCTTTGTAAGATCTTTAGTTGTTGTTTACCAGCATTGATATAAGAGACTTAATTGAGTTCAAGAAACCTGAAAATCAGGAAAATTATGTTCGACTAGTATTTAGGTAGCTTTAGGTTGAACAAATTTATCAATATCTCTATGCTGAATAACAATATTTCGGATTATGACCGAGCTCAGCATGAGTGGAATTAGGTATAATAGATAATCATGGAATAAGTATACAACATTTCTTTATGTAAAAACATATTCCTAGCAAGGAAAAACATTGCCAGTATCAATCCAGCAGGGCGATTCTAGAACGTCGGAAACGTTTCCGATCGGACTCGTTAGTTTTTCATTTCGATGTGGTAAGTAACTAAAGCACAGTAATATACAATATTTATTGTTTTTTACTCTGTTTTACTACAAAAAAATATTTTAGTTACCACATCGACATGAAAAACTAACGTATCCGATCGGAAACAATTCCGACGTTTTAGAATCGCCCTATAGATCATTTTATAACGCACCACGTGTCTAGATATTAGTGTACTGATCATGTGTACCTACAAAGTTTCATGGTTTTTGAAGAAAAATTATAGCTAAATTAGAAGCAACTTCGTTCGGTAGCATACCGGTGACCTCATAATGGAAATACGACGGTACTACTTTTGAGCAGCAGCTTTTTGCCATTAGCAGATATTAAATGAAAGTTTTTAAATGAATTGAAAGTTTTTTATTTGCTTGAATACAGGTACATTGGTTCTTACTATTATTTAGATCACTGTACTCTCCAGATTGTCGTGTAAATGTTTTTTCTAATAATCCTACTAATATTATAAACGCGAAAGTTTCTGAGTATGGATGTTTGTTAGTCTTTCACGTAAAAACTACTGAATGGATTTGAGTGATATTTGGAATGGAGATACTTTACGCCCTGGATTAATACATAGGCTACTTTTCATCATCATCATCATCATCATCAATTTTCATCATTATTCACGCGGGTGAAACCGCGGGGCGCAACTAAGTAATTCCAATAATTGTGATAATTGTAAATAACTTCATGCATTTAAATTATATTTATACAAAACACGGTAAATATACGTAATCTCTGTGACGATCTCTGTGGCGCGGCGGGCGAAGGTTCGCCTGCGACGCAGAAGGTTGCGGGTTCGATTCCCGCCTCTGAACAAATATTTGTACGATCTGCAGATAATTGTTCAGGGTGTTCTGGGTATTTTTCTATGTATAATAAAAAATATCTATCTATGTAATGTATTGTATTAAGTATATCAGTTATCTAGTACCCATAACACAAGCTCTGCTTAGCTTGGGGCTAGATAATGTTGTGAGAAATGTCCAGCATTTATTTATTTATTTATTTATTAATCTACGTAAGTTAAAATCTATGTAATCACAGTAAATATAAGTTATTAAATGTCAATATTATATTGTAATTAAAATTTTACTCAATAAGTCAATTTGCGTAAAAAAAAGTAGATTTAGAATTTTAAGAGCCAATTTCACCATACTCCGTTAGTTAGTAAATGTCTTGTTAAATCTAACCATTGGTCAAGGTGACAGTTAATCTTTTAAAACACCTGTCAAAAAGCATCGGTTAGACTAATCAGTTGATTAACCGCCTGTTATTTGTTGGTGAAATCAAACCTAATTTAATCAGTTTTAACAATTTAAGCAAGTGCTGTGATAGAAGATGGAACAGTAAAGATTAAAGGGTTTTAAAAAACCCTCATTATTTAACTAAAAGCTATTGCGTAGTATTTATTTGATCAAAACTACCGTTTTACAATCCTGAGGGGGATACCGCCTTTGGGGCCCATCAGACCTCTCTTCGGATCCAACTCCATTACTTCTGGCGTATTCTTCGAAACTTCCACTCGGAACTTGGATAGCAACTTTGATATGCATACTCGAGACTGAACTTTGGCAAATCGCATTCCTGAAAGGATAAAAGAAAATTCATTAGCAAAGGGAAACAAACCACGCGTGGAAAAAATTTGTAACAGTGATCTACATATTTTTACAAAAAACGCATAGAGCAAATACGTGTCTGCAAAAAGGCTTGTCCGACATGACTTCACTCAAATAACTTTCCCGAATTATATTATTCAATTTGTAAAACGAGAAAATTTCACGTAGGTACTGAGATATTGGTGAGGCACTAACAGGTTTCCACCCTGATCGAGGTTCTTCGTCAGCGTAAGTGCGATACACGCTACACTCTCTCCGCATCCCTCCTTGCACTGCGTCGCTGATGCTTTCCATTAGCATCTTCCTATGAATTAACTGAAAAATTACTAAATCTAAAGAAAATAACTTCTTAAAACTTACCAATGCAGTTTCTGGGGCCGACACCAAATGGCAAGTAAGCGCAAGAGTTCCTGTCTCTACAATTTTCAGTGGTGAATCTTTCAGGGTCAAATTTCTCAGGATCTGGGTAGTATCTCGCGTCGTGGTGGATCCCATAAATAGACACGAAAACTGTCGTTCCTTTCTCAATAACAATATCCGTTCCAGGAACTTTGTAATCTACCAGGGCATTTCTTTGCACGGGGTCCACTATAGGATACAAACGTAGAGTCTCGTCAAACACTTTATCCAAATACGTCATGTCCTGTAATGTTTCATACGTAATTTTTCCTTCGTGCCTTTGAAGAACTTCCATAATTTCATCATGTAATTTTTCTTGAATATCTGGATTCTTCGCCAGCTCGTATAGTAAGAAGCTCATGGTGGTAGCGCTTGTCTCGTAGCCGGCCGCATAAAAAACGAAAGCTTGCGCAGCGATCATATCATCAGTAAGCTCTACCGACAATTGCTTACTGTCCGCATTTCTCTTGGTGCCGTGAACTTCACCCTGCTGTCTCATTTCTAATATTAAATCCATGAAATCTTTTCTATTTCCTGGAATTCCATTTCTTTCGGAAATAACTTTATTCACAAGATCGTAAAAAAAGTTTTTCACAAACGCTGGAAACAGGGATGAGTTAAATTTCTTCAGAATACCGGGATACATCATGTCGAGTTCTTCGAAGTAATTTGAGTTAAAGATCAGTTCGTCCATTTTTTTCAATGTATCTATTTGGTCGTGGATCGTGTCGATGTCGAGTCCGAACGCGCACGCCGAAATAGTGGACATGGTGTACTTTTGAACGAGCTGGTGAACTTCGTGCTCCAGTTGCAGGTCGCAAACATCGCCAACGTAGTCCACAAAGCTCTCCCCACGTTCCGTCATCAGGTACAGCATGTTCTTCAACTTGCCCGAAGTGAACAGAGGCGTGAAGCGGTTCCTCAGCACTCGCCAAGTGTCGCCATCGGAGTGGAACAGGTTTGCTCCCAGGCCTTCCTTACTGAGCTCGATGCCGCGGTCCACAAACATATCAAAATCTTTTATCATGACGTTCTTGATGACATCCAAGTCGCGAAGAACTAAGCTGGGAGTGGTCATCCTATAGATACCGACGACTTTTTCGTTTGGGAATTCATCGTAAAACTCTCTAAAAACGTCTGCAACGTTTTTGCGTCGTAGAGCTTTCTCTTTCAGGTTACCAAAGAGCGCTACGGGCTCTGGTCCGACGACACCTCTACTCTTCCAGTAGTTGAATGTTCGCGTGAAGTAACTATAAAGAGCATAAGCTAGAGTAACGAACGCGATAAGCAAATATAATAACTCCATTTGGAGTAGGTGCTCCTACACCGGCCGCCTCTGTTATGATTATGGCTGGCCGTGGGCCTCAGTATTTATAGAACCAGATAATTGATAGTAGTGTTATCTTTATTCGATTAAGTTTTTCCTCTGTGTGAGTTTTGTCTGTAACTAGTCAAACTGAAAGGTAAGAAGTACCTCACTAGGAAATTTATTCATTAAATTTTCATTAACAACATTTTTTTTTTTTTATATTCAATAAAATAGCTTCATTGAAATTAAACAAATCAAGCGTTTATTTTATAAATTATTAAACTTTATATTTTCTATTTTTGAATACTTACTTTATCTTTGAAAAAATTAGGTACCTATACTAAATTCTTATTATTTTGGTTACAACTGTAGTATCCAAAATATAAGGAATTTTTGTAACCGAAATAAGAGGAATTTAGTATACCTAATTTTTTCAAAGTTTTTATTTTACTTTTTATACTATGTGGTCAAATTATGCAACTGAATTTTACGGTGGCACTTCACTTGGCGTATTTGCCAAGGCAAACAACATTGTGTTCTGATGGAGTGACGGTTGATTTTGCCTTAGATAAATAACGCAAACATTTGTGAATATACCCCAAGTGATGTTGCATCTTCAAACCAATTCCACCCGATTAAGCTGAAATTTTGCATACTTGACAGTACAACCATAATATTGTATTATGGTGGCAGTGAGCTGATCTGATGATGGAGATGGCAGGTGAACAACGAAACTCCGTGATGGAAATAGGTGCACCTGAGTACTAAACACTAATCTGCAGTTACCAATTCGCCTGCCAAGCGTGGTGGTTATGGTAAATCCTCCTCATTGACTTTGCATTTATGGTACTCGTAGTTCCTGTTACCCACGACAAGGGAATCCTAGTGTGGGATCATGACTACGTATGTGACTGTTGGGTAGAATTGAAACTTTCGTGGTTGGGAATCATTTTAAAATTGAAAAAACCGCTCATGATGAAGAGGCTTCTGAACTCAGTCTCGAAACGTCAGCAAAAGTGACGGAAAACAGTGGTAATTAGCCGTTTTTTCAATTTTAAAATGACTGTTGGGTGTTATGTTATTATTGCACGCTATGGGTTGTACCATGGTTGTATGCTATGCATGCTATGAGGGAAGCCTCATCCAGCATCGGACCGGCTGGGGTGCGATTTTTGTATATCATCGAGTGACTAAATGTCAGTAAAATTGCCATTAATCCCCGATTTCCAAATTTCTGTATATTGGAACTCTTTGATGACTAAAATTCTTATAACCTATGATATCAATATAAGTGCCTCTTTCAGTAAATCTCCCAGCAGACAAGCTTACGGCCCACCAGATGGAAAGCAGTAACCGTAGCCTATGAACGCCTGTAACACCAAAGGCATCACACGCGCGCTGCCGACCCTGAGACATAAAGATGAAAAGTCTCATGTGCCTGTAATTTCACCGGCACCCGTACACTTCAAACCGAAACACAGCAATGCAAACACTACTGCTTGGCGGCAGAAATAGGTACGGTGGTAGTACTTCCCCATTCAAAAATTGCACTCCAGATGAAGAATCAACAAATTTAAGTTAATTATGTTAACTGATTTAAAAATGTACTTTCATTCCTGTTTCCATACACGATATGCTACGGGTTTAGACACACTGCGAATGTGCGAGTTACACTCTTCCCCAATTCGTTTTTACTTTCATGATTTGCACGTCAGACCAATCACGTGAATGTCATTTTGATATTATTATATTTATATTACGCGTTTATATCAGTACTAGTTGCGCCCCGCGATTTCACCCGCGTGAATAATGATGAAAATTGATGATGATGATGATGATGAAAAGTAGCCTATGTGTTAATCCAGGGCTTAAAGTATCTCCATTCCAAATTTCACTCAAATCCATTCAGTAGTTTTTACGTGAAAGAGTAACAAACATCCATCCATACTCACAAACTTTCGCGTTTATAATATTAGTAGGATTGATCAGATTTTGAATCAGTTTATGATGAAATGCATTGAAAAACAAACATATCTCTTGTCAAAGATTTAAATCTTTGTCTCTTGTACAGTCAACTCTTTGATATTGCAGAAAAAAACCTAATTCTAAAATAGTTTCTAAGAGTATGAAGTGCTATTAGTAGTATTTAGAGTTGACAACATCAACAATAAATTATTATGTTCATGCTGACTTGCATAAAGTTTACAAACTATAAGCAAGTCAGCATGAACATAATATTTTATTGTTTTAAGTTCACCATTATCTTTTTACATATTATAATGTAAATAAATACCTACCTATTATCATTATCTCTTTACACTATCTATCTACCTAAATTAATGAATGATTCAGTTAGATACCTAACCTATGAAGGAAAATCTAATTACATTTTGTTGTTGTCAACGCGAAAGTCACATGAGGTAGCCTCAAAAAAATCCATAATCCATAAAAATAAATAAAAAAATAATTTTTAACCGACTTCACAAAAAGGAGGTTCTCAATTCGGTTGTATTTTTTTTATGTGTGTTACCTCATAATCTCCGGCGTTTATGAACCGATTTGGAAAATTCTTTTTTTATTTGAATCGATATACTTCCAGATTGGTCCAATTTTTTTCACTGATGATGGAATCTATGAGGAATTGAGGGAACTCCTCAAATATTGTAGGCATACATATGGCGATTTTGATATTTTTAGCAACAAACCAAGCATTTGCATTCAGAAAGTATCATAATCCTTTCACCACTATGGTTCTTTCATCATCTTTTTTTCATCCAAATATTTAGTCGAATACAATGTCGGAAGTCGGTTTTTTAAATGAAAAGTTATTGGAGATCAGTTGCTATTTGTTTTTTTTTACAAGCTTTTATGTTAGTAAGTAGGTATGTATGTTAGTCAGTGTGGGATAAATCATGAAACTGAATTTTGAACCGGTTCCACCGAACCGATGAAGCTAACATTTTTCATACCTGTCAAGTTCACATGACCATAACATAACATCCAACAGTCACATACATAGTCCATTCCACACTAGGATTCCCTGTGTCGTGGGTGGAACTACGAGTACTATGGTACCACAACACCGCAGACCCGGAACAAATATTTGCAGATCATGCAAACATTTGTCCCGCAGCGGGATTCGAACCCGCACCTCTTGCATCTCAGCCGGTTACTCGCCCACTGCGCCGCAGAGGTCGTCATGACAATATAGTTATTATGGTGACAGCGAGTTCTATTGTTGGTGGAAAAGCGAACTACTCGATGATTAATAGTAATTAAATAAATGTTGGACATTTCACACAACATTGTCTTGCCCCAAGATAAGCAGAGCTTGAGTTATGGGTACTATATAACTGATATACTTAATACAATACATTACATAGATTAGATATTTTTTATTATACATAAATATAATAATAGTAGCCTTACAGTGTTTGGGCTCATTTTGATCAGTTGTTTGTTTTGAAAAATATTTTTCAACAAAAACTTATATTAATCAGTTTTATCTGATTCTAATTATCCGGAAGAGAGACCGGTTTGAGACCGGTTTGAGACTTTATCTCTGATAACGATTTATATATATATACTAGCTGCCCGCGCGCGACTTCGTTCGCGTGGTCCTGTCCCGTGGTGTTTGGCCTAATTGACATGTTTTTGAACAAATTAAGACCACTTGCGTAGGCATCCACTTTATACCCTGCCATGAGCGCCTGGTATTCTTAATATCAAAAAACCTGTCTTTTGTATTGTATTTTCTTTGTTCGCCACTTTTTGGATGGACTTAGCACTAACGAACAACAATTTATTTTTATACTATCTGCCCGCGCGTGACTTCGTTCGCGTGGGCTCGGTGTTTGGCCTAATTTACATGTTTTTGAACAAATTAAGACCACTTGTTGGCGTAGGCATCCACTTTCTACCCTGCCATGAGCGCCTGGTATTCTGAGTATCAAAACCATCTTTGCATCCATTCTTTTCACTTTCGTTCTTTTATGAGATCCTAGTACATATATTATTATAATCTTTTTTCTCATCCAAATATTCCCGGTGTTCCCGGTGGTCCTGGTAAATATATTCTTGGTTTTCCCGGTGGTCCAGGTGGGGCCCGGTAAATATACTGTATACGTACTAATTTTTTTTTTTTTTAAATAAATTATGACTTCTTTTTCGCGTATTCATCCACTTTCTACCCTGCCATGACCGCCTGGTATTCTCAGCATAAAACAATTTTTTATAATAATCTTCTTTTAATTTGTCCAAATGTTCGGGAATATGAATACTTTTTCGCGTATTCATCCACTTTCTACCATGCCATGAGCGCCTGGTACTGTCAGGGTAATTTTTTTTTTAATAATAATCTTCTTTCACTTTGTCCCAATGTTCGGGAATATGAATTTCTAATTCAGGATTTTTAATTAAATTTTTATCCTATGTCTTTCTCCTGGTTCTTAGCTACCTCCCCACCAATTTTCAGCCGAATCGGTTCAGCCGTTCTTTAGTTATAAATAGTGTAACTAACACGACTTTGTTTTATATATATAGAGATATAGAGATATTATATATTATGATATATATAACGAGAGGATATACTTTTATTTGACATTTTGTCACAGAATAAATATTAGTAATTCTGTTCGTAATTTTTTTATATATTTACAAAATTACCTTCCCTCGCTAGTTTTTTTTTACATGAATATTAATGTAACTTCGTGTTTTGTTGTTTTATTTTCTTGAAACCCCCCCCGGTACTAAAAACTGACTACGCCCGTACTAAATACTATATAAGTACGTCCTCATTTGCATGCATAACGCATTCATCAGTTGGCTAATTAAACGCGGAGTGAGTGGCATTTCATATCGGCTTTAAGCACCAAGTCAAAATAACTGATAGGTTAGTGCGGTCTGCACTCTGCACTTATGTGAATAGGTAGGTATTAGTGGGTAGGTAGGTGTATAAATGTAAAGGTATCAAGTAAAATACCTACTGTAAAATCGAAGGTAAATCAAACTAACAATAAACCGACTTCCGCCATTGTATTCGACTAAATAGTTTTGGATGAAAAAAAAATGATGAAAGAACCATAGTGGTGAAAGGATTATGATACTTTTTGAATGCAAATGCTTGGTTTGTTGCTGAAAATATCAAAATCGCCATATGTATGCCTACAATATTTGAGGAGTTCCCTCAATTCCTCATGGATTCCATCATCAGAAATAGATTCTGAAAAAAATGGGACCAATCTGGAAGTATATCTATTCAAATAAAAAAAGAATTTTCCAAATCGGTTCATAAACGCCGGAGATATGCGGTAACAAACATAAAAAAAAAATACAACCGTATTGAGAACCTCCTCCTTTTTTGGGAAGTCGGTTAAAAAATCAAAAATGATTGCGAGGATATGAAGCGTTTATGTATGACGTGACGCATGAATTTTCTCAATACAAGTAAATAGTAAGTAGACCAACATAGCTATACAAACTAAATCAATATAAACGTTATACAATATGTTGTGTTGTACACTTGCCATATTTACGGAGGTTACTATACTGCTGACACCGATTACAAATCAGTAAAAAAAACATAACCGAAAAATTTCATAGTTAGTAAAAATTTTGCAATTAAAAAATATCCACCCGTGTTTACATTCACTGCACAAAATCAACCGCTGTGGCACGAGCCTCGCGGCGCGGTCGGCGCGGCGTCCTTTGACCTCGGACGACTCTACGCCGGCGCGCGGCGGCGCCTTTGAGCGGCATCCTTTGCGAATGGAATTTTGCGCGCGCGTGCGACGCTGGACAGTCAGTCATCCCCGAACAACCGCGGAATTAGGTCACGCGTCACGGTTTTTTGCCATCATCAAAATGTCAGGTACCTACTCTAATGTTGAGTTAGTGGAAATGGTGCGATTATTAAAGTGATTACCTGAGTGAAGTGTTCGGTACCCAATGGATAGGGCGTGGTGGGCCAGTGCCGTGGCCACCACGCTCTCCAGACTTAACTACCTGTGGTTTTTATTTATGGGGTGACGTAAAACGTTTGGTGTACGCGGACGAAGTGACGAGTGTCGAACAATAAAGACAAAGGATTGTTTCAGCTTTTGACAATGTCAAATTAAACGTATTTGTCCTGCGAAAGCTAAAACGATGCTTGAGGCGCCCCGTGCTCTTTAGTGCATCGAAAAAGTAGGTGAACATTTCGAGCAGTACCAAGGGGTAACGTAATAAGGTAATAACCTAACCTATTGGATAGTGATAACAGGGGTCAATAACCTACGCTATTCGCACGCGCCGCTGCCGGCGCCGCCGCACTCTTGGCACTCATCCTGATATGAAACTGAGTCGACACGCATTCAAAAAAATTTTGATCAAAACAACTCATTTTTATGGAGAACTCACGCTTGACCATGAAAATAACTATGCCAAAATCGTTTTCATACAAAATGAGCAAATGGTTCCCGTATCTCTTATGGATTCGGATATCCCCATACTGTCCCATTTCAAAAAAACACCCTGTGTATACACACCTATATCCATTATATAGGATTTAAATCCTACATAAAGATTAATCTAATTAAGAAAGCGTATTACACTCTTGATGACTATATTAATGATAAAGCCGCGTGGCCTGATGTCGCTCTGCCCCTCGACTACTAAAATGGAAATTTGCAATATCTGTACTTACCTATTTACATGTTTGTATTAGATTATTATTTATAAGTATAACAAGCGTAGCGTGTGGTGTCTTGCATATTTTTGCTAATGTTTATTTACTTTTGTCTACCTTCCTAAGGTTTTTAAGTTCTCATTTACTATACCTATATCAGCAACTCCTTGCTCCGAGGCACCATACAGGCGGTTCTCACTTAGTGGTAAGACGGACCATTAAGCCAAGCCGTGTTTGTTGCCTGATTCTTCTAGGCTTGGTCGCGTTGGAACAGGAGTAATTTTAGTTTATAAGACGATTCAAAATGATCCTTGTGATTTCAATGAATAAAGTACTTTTGACTTTGACTTTATCAATATAATATAATCATTACATTATAAGACCTTTATTATAAGCATCATTTATTTTCCCCAGCCTCAAAAAGACAGAGGCATACCTAGGTACTTCTTTCACGGGTCTGGCGGAGCGTAGGCTAGGCCAAGGTTCCTCAGTGCACAGTCCTCTTCCATGAAGTCTTTGAGGAGCAACTTCTTCAGCGCAGTTCTGCGAACCTTCAAAAAAAATAAGCAAGAAAAAAATAGGTATACCTAGATAGATACTTTACATAACCTCTTCGACCTTTGTGGCGCAGCAGGCAGGTAACCGGCCTATAAGCAAGAGGTTGCGGGTTCGATTCCCGCTGCGGAATAAATGTTTGCATGATCTGCAAATATTTGTTCCGGGTCTGGGTGTTGAGGTAGCATGGTACTCGTAGTTTCTGATACCCACGACATAGGGAATCCTAGTGTGGGATCAGGACCTACGTAGGTATGTGACTGTTGGGTAAAATGTTATGTTATAACTTTTATTAATCCAGCCTTTTAGAAGACCACTGCTGGACATAGGCCTCCCCCGTAGAAGACCACGGTCTTCTATGGACGAACGGTCTTCTATGGACGAACGGTCTTAACTGCTTTCATTATAGGCGTATATAGAGGGGGGGCCGGGTGGGCCGTGCCCACCCCCGAATGATCTGGTGCCCACCCCAGGATATTAGGTTACCGGGTTAGGTACATCACGCCAGAAAAAGTCTTAAGTATTTTTGCAGAGAAGAAATGCAAATTAAAGTTAGTTTAATTAAGTAATTAATATTATAATATTCAATCATTCAATCGAAATAAATAAACATTCAATTCACGAAAAAGTTTAATAAATTATTGACTTCCTGCTTAAACTTCTGTGCCATGGGTCCGGAAGGGTCTTAACAATTAAGTAAATCAAAAATGTTGATGTGCCAATAAGAATAGAAACCGCATGACATAGCTCTCAGAATTAGTAAGGTGGTCAGGGAAAGTCAGTGAATTCGAGGGACCATCTAGAAAGTCAGGGAAAAATTGTGATTTTACTCTGTTGAAGTCCCAAAATTTCCCATTAAAATTTATGTTTACGTTTCAAAAAAATTCACTCCACTCGCCACTGCTTCGTTAATTGCTGCCAATCACTGCCTGTAAATTTGGCTGTTTACACTTCTGAAATACAAAATTTTCGCATCACTTATCCTACATTTTCAACTGATCTTGCCACTACATATAATCACAAAAACATTGGCTGTTCACACATCTTAAATACTAAAGGATCTAGACGAGAGCTCGTACCAATTGCGTCAAAACCAAATGTATTTCATAAAATTACCCATATTTTTTAAATTACGTAAACATTTTCGATTGATTTACATGAACCCGTGATCTTGAAATGAAGTTAAATAGGATTTTGTATTGTTTACTTTCGTGCGGTGACGGCGCCATTGCTTGGCAAAAGCTTAGCAATGAACCTCACAAAGAGAAATTATTACAGGTAGGTATAGTCTATGCTCACAAACAAAGAGGATGCAATAACTATACGTACGACCTCAGAATAATGACTACATAAGACTTACAAATGGCATTATCATTCACCAGTCTGTCGCAACTAAAAGAAAAAAAAAGATTGTATGAAACGGGGCAGAATTTTAATGGTGACCATTTTTATCTCACTCACTCCCTCTATCTTTCTCGTTCTTTCATGACCTGTCAGTCAGTCACATTGTCAGTTTGTTTCTCTTAGACACAATTTATATGACAAAATATTGTATTATTGTGGTCTATTAATGCTAGAATACGTTCATATGTGTGTTGCTTGCTTCTGAAATACTATTATAAGTTCCTAACCTTTCTGTTAATATTATGAAGTAAAGAAATTGTGAAATATGCGGCTTACAATCAGATAGAAAAAACGGCACAAAACTTTTTTTATGACCAGGTTTCCTCTGGATGAAGTCCGGTTAGTGCCTATTTAGATTATTAGATAAATTATCAGTCCTATACCTACTTCTTCTTGGGCCAAAATATCATAAATTCCTAAAAATATCATAATCCCAAGCAATAATTTTAATTTAGATTCTGAATGATAGTGTGGTGTAACGATATCTACATTTATAAATATCGATGCTTTTATATTTTTGGTGTATTGGTGAAATTACTAAATCTTTCATCATCAACCCAAAGAACTGCTGGACATAGGCCTCCCCCATAGAATGCCACGACGAAACACTAGACACTGATTGTAGCACATGTACATTTAAGATGTTTATAACCTAAATGTTATGGGTGAGCCTAAGGTTGTCTGGAAGAGATCGCTCTTTAGCGCCAAGACTACCTAATAAATGCCAAAAAATAAATGTTATGTTTTACTTTATGGCGTTTTTATTATACACAAATCCAATAAACTGGGACCTTGTGCCACTGGTTTTGTTTTAGTGGTGCTAAAACAGAACTGGTGAAAATAATATTAAAAAAATATTAATTCCAACTGTAGGTAATGTCATTTATCAATATCGACAGATTTTAAATACTAGCTGCACATCACTATTCCATTCTTGTATGTTGGTAGAACTGATTGTTTTGTCAGTCGTCTGTCATGTTGGCTTTTTGCGGTAGCCCTGTTTTGACGACAGTAATTTATTTTACTCTATGTCCCGCCTCTTATTACGTATAGTAGTTATTGCATCCTCTTTGTCATTCATGACAGGACAGCTCTGTGAAAGACAGCGGCTTTTTTAAAATACGTATACTCGATTTACACAAACTAACTAGAAACTAGAAATAACGCATCTCAACTTGCGATGGATGATTGCTTTGATGAACCCAGGTAATCATACTTGGTATTAGTGCAGCGAAACTTACGGATACATGTCATACCCTTGAGGCATGACACACACAGCTATGATCAATGTGGATTATCTGATCATGGATTGTGCCCACCCCCCCCGTAAGTATTGTTTGTACTATCTGCATTCAAATAAAATAAGGACTTTAGCTTATTGTTAGATATTGATTGTATAAACATTAATTTGTTACAGATAACCCCTGATAAAATACTGAGCCATAAATGTTTCATATTAATTTAAGAAACAACGCCCTTGAATTCTGAAAGTGTACCTGAACTTAGTATTATGGTCACCATAGTGTGTGTTTTGCATGCATAAATATTTGGAACCACCTTTTTTTCCTTTTATTATTATTTATTGGCTTTTGAACATCATGCCCATTTTTTATAATATCGTTTCTTTTTCTGTACCCCACTCGACGAATCAACGACACTGTTAACGTCCGCGTGAAGTCAGTGTATAGGAGCGGCACAACCCCGTTTATTGTGAAATTCTACGGGAAAGGCCTATGTCTAGCAGAGGACGTCAAATGGATGAAATTATAATGATGATGAAAATGATGCTACGCACCTATCTAGTGTTTTATTGTATATTAGAAATGTTTTATTGTAAGTACCTTTACTTGATACTTTCCTGGCTTCACTAATAGCTGTTTATTAATAATATTTAAATATATACCTCACCGAGTTATTAGAACGTCATTGCCTTATACTTAACAGTTACCGATCCCACACTAGGATCTCCTGTGTCGTGGGTATCACGAGTAGGTACCTACCTACGATGTTACCAAAATGTTGGTTATTGTAACTACCTAAGTGCTAAGATTATGCAAACTATTTATAAATTAAGTTTTTTTATCAGAACATCCTTTTTATCATGCCAAGGCCCAAAAGATACTAAAAAATGTATTTATTTTAAAACTAACCTCAAAACTTTATGCCCCAAAAACTATGAATTGCGGTTATGAATCTTAAAAATACTTGTTGGTAAAGCAAAAACGGTTTATTATCCTCATCATACACTAGGTATTGTTTTGACGCAATTATTTTTGGTGTGGTACGAGCTGCCTTGCCGAAACGGCAAGATCCTTTTCGCGGCTCGCTCGCTCCGCTCGCCGCCACCTCAAATCTTTTCCTTTATATGGGCTGGTCTTGTTACTAAAATCGCAAAAAAATTGGCTGCCACACTTCGTAAATACGAAATTTTCGCGGCTCGCTCCGCTCGCCGGTAGGATACTTTCCCTGGCCAAGGGTGATTTAAGATGACTCCCACAAAATCTTTGGCTGCGACCGCGTCTGTAGAGTGACTTATAGGTACTACATAAGTTACATTGGCCGTTGACTCGGCTTCATTGGCACAACTCAGGGCCCAGGCCCACCCTGGAAAAAAGCTCTAGATACGCCAATGGCTTTCATCCACCGACTTCCTGCAGACTGGCCTACCTACCAGCCTATACTACGACAGAATAGAGACAAGTTGAGACAGAGTCGAGACAAAGTTGAGACAGAGTCGAGACATAGTTGAGATGAAGTACATAAGCTGGTAAAGTTGACAACGTTTATATTTACTCATTATTTATTTTTTATTGCACTTAAAATAATGTAACACAAAAGGTGGGCTTAATGCTAACAGCATTAGTCATAATCTACTCCAAGGAACATAATACTCTCTACTCACAGCCAGGGTCTGCAACTTGGCCTGCCGCAGCTCCTCGCGAATGAACATCATCTCGGGGCGGAGGTCGCGGTGGGATAACGGGTCGATTTCGATCTTCAGCTTTGGATCTATCTCGGTCAGCCGCTGATCGCTGACGAGGAATAAAAGTAGCCATTTAGTCACCGAGGTATTACCTTGTACTAATATGTATTCTGTGGTATTACTCAGTGAGTAGTAGGTATATCTACTTACCTAGGGTTTTACTCAAAAATTAAAATGGTAAGTAAGTCTAAGTACCTACCTACGTACGGGCCGCGACCCATCCACCCACCAGCTTCACCCACCAGTGGACCACGGGGAATTTCATTTTCCCCGTGCACCCACTGCAACCTTATGCATAAGGCAGGAAAAATATATATCGATATAAATACAATTTTAACAATTCTTTACAAACAAAACAACACATTCCTATGGGAAATTAAAACGATAGACGACCGAATTATTAAAGAGAAATTAATAAATCATAAATAACCTAGAAGCCAAAAACAAAAAGTAATTCCTAACGCAACTTTCCAAAAAATGACCAACGCTTATTTCTTCGTGAATAAGTTGCATTTATGCTTGAAGTATCTGATAGTCTCTTAATTTATAATATTTTTCCCGTGAATCGTTTAATTTAGATTGTGGCGTTAAATATATTTTAGTCAGAAGTTTAGCTTTCGTTACATAATTTTTATTCACTTTTTTATTAATGCCGGCGTTCCAGCTTTCGGAAACGTTATTAGTTCTGTGCCTTCTGTTGTACACGCAGCATTCCTTGATAATTTTTTCTTTGATATCGATATCGATATTTTCCCGCCATAAGGCAGTGGGTGCACGGGGAAAAATAAATTCCCCGTGGTCCCACTGGTGGGTGAAGCTGGTGGGTGGACGGATCGCGGCCCCTACATACCACATCATTAGCCAGCCTATTTAGGTACTCAGAGCCACTCTCGTATAATACAGTTAGAGACTCATCATTGAGTTAATTGAATACCTACATCTGCTAGTATCCATATTCACTGTGTAAGTCAACGTTCATCTTAGAGCGGCAAATGAATGGAACACGTTGTCAGCATCTCTTTTTGCCAATAAAATGGTAGCGATTCTGTGCATTCAAATTATCGCGTGCACTTTTTATTAGACTGAAATGAAAGGGACCGCTATAATTTTAGTGCAGATGACCCGTTCAAATTATAGAATGATGCACAGATCATTACCTAATAATTTAATTATTATATTATTATTATAAGGTAATTTTTGCAGTAGTGTGTCTTTGTCGTTCTAGCACGCAGTGAGCCTACTGTTTCCTGAGGATGCTTCGTTGAGAGGCGAAACACGTGTCGAATTCTTTCAGAGTTTTCGTTGGAAAAACTCCGCAGCCATGTTGCCTCTTCGAAAGTTCGGCGTTCGAAGAGGCAACATGGCTGCGGAGTTTTTGCAGTAGTGTGTCTTTGTCGTTCTAGCACGCAGTGAGCCTACTGTTTCCTGAGGATGCTTCGTTGAGAGGCGAAACACGTGTCGAATTCTTTCAGAGTTTTCGTTGGAGAGGAGCGGAATTGTTACTATATATTTGTTCGTCTATTTTATATTGTAGAATGGATTTCCGCAAAGTCACGCTTCAATCAATTAATTAGTATTAGGTAGGTAAGTACATCCTCCTTGAACTAGTCTTCAAGTCGGTGGTAAATAGGTAGGCAGGTGGTACCTATCTTAGAGACAACCGTGCTTGCTACCTACATCTTCGACCACATCGTCACTTTCCATGGTTTGGTGAGTGAGATACAGGTTAATGTTCTTAAAAAAAACTGCTACAAATGGTAATATTACATACTTACCTATACATTGTTATTTATATCAATGCTAGAGCCACGGACCTACAAAAATATATAAGTAGGTACCTATAAAAAAATATTTTTATTGAGGGCCGTATCTAGGCATTGGTAAAAGACAAGTGTGCATCAAGGCATAACTAACAATCTAGCGCCGACATCAGCCTCCAGCACTCCAGCTTCTTCCAAATCGTCCGGTGCTACTTCATCTGAGACATCATCACCAGGTGCAGACATTGCAATATACCTAATACGTCGATACAAGGACGATCAAAGGCTTCGAGAAATCTAAATGCAATGTAAAAGATGTGAAAAATATTTTGCGATTTTTGACAATTTCACATTCTTTTTATAAAATCATACCTATTTTTGTTTTTTTTAATCTGTGCATGCATCTAAAGAAGTAACAAGGAATTTGTTTAGAGGTGCTTCCTGGTGCTTCAGTCTTATTCTAAGGTTTAGAGTACTAATGGTACTTGTTTAATCAAATATTTTGATCTTTCCTACGGTATCGCCGCGTGGGGTAAAAATGGGCTCACACTCCACAGTTTAGTCGTACGACCTCTGCGGCGCGGCTGGCGAAGGTTCACATGCGACGCAGGAGGTTGCGGGTTCGATTCCCGCCTCGGAACAAATATTTGTACAATCTGCAGATATTTGTTCAGGGTGTTCTGGGTATTTTCTATGTATAATAAAATATCTTTTTATTTAATGTATTGTATTAGGTAGGTATATCAGTTATTTAGTACCCATAACACAAGCTCTGCTTAGCTTGGGGCTAGAAAATGTTGTGTGATATGCTTAGAGAATTTATGTAGGGAGATGGCATGCTCAACTTCTAGTACTAAATTATTTCTGCCACTTTTTGCGGGAGGCGAGGTAAACACGTACAGCACACATTTACTTACTCACACACACTCATGCAGAAAGTTGAGGCGTCTCTATAAACGCACACGGAAATAAAAGCTGTCACACAAACATAAATCAAGCACGCAAATAAATAATTTCTGTAATTACACTATTGGTTAGTTGCACACTAGCGCAAAAACTAGTGATGCGGTGTAAAAGACTGAACAAAATTAATATTATTTATTGTCTATGGATCTAGTCTATGGATGTATGTTTATGATGTTTGAATGGGTGAATTGATTCATATTGATCAAAACTAATCGCGTAATAAACATACAAAAAAACATAGTCAGTTAAAATTGATTTTTAGGATTTAAGAGGTCACCGGTAGGGCGCGTACGTCCTTTTGCACGCGAACGAAGTTTGCTTCTATTTTAGCTATTATTTCTTCAAAATCCATGAAATTTTGTATCCGTGGTGAGTTGGTTTCATATAAAACAAATTTTCTAATTTCTTTTCTAATAAATATAAAATTATATGGTTTCCAAATCACACGCATCAGGCATGTATGATCTGCAAATATTTGTTCCGGGTCTGGGTGTTATGGTAACAGGTAGGTACTCGTAGTTCCTGATAGGTACCTATACAGGGAATCCTAGTGTAGGATCAAGACTACGTGTATGTGACTGTCGAGTATTCAAAAAAACAGTATTTAGGCTCCTGCTCGGAATGGATGTAAGGTTGGGTCCCGTGATATTAAGGAGCTCCTCCTCATTGACATGGCCATCAGACAGAAGGGCAGGAGGAGCAAGGGAAACCTCGCGGCTGCTTGTATTGATTATAAGAAGGTCTATGATTCGGTACAACATGACAATGACAACGGTTTCATACAACATGTACAGGTAGGGTTTGACAATTTTATTATAAGCTGGGATAAGACATTGTATATTGTATTTTTTTTAATTTAAAATGGATCAATTTATTGTTAAGAAAATGTATTGTCGTGGATTTCCTTCTTTCATACGAAACGAGATTCGAATATCCGAATACTTTTGCATACCTTACTAATTTCATATTGTGATTGACGAAATAACCCTAAAACCTAAAAAAATTGGAAATACAAACCTTTTAAATAACCTTACAACCCCTTTTAACCCCAAAAACAGCTAATCAAGCCCATTTAACCTATATTTTAGGCTGGTATTGAACGACGTAGGTATTGAAATTTTCTTTGGAATCAGGTTTTTTTTTTTACAGCTTTGAGATCGTTTTTTCGGCCTGAAAACTCCCTATCCTGTTAATTTCATAAAAATCGTTGCAGCCTCTTTCGTTCATTCATTCGTTCGTTGTTTTCACATCACTTGTCCCCGTACCAAGAAATTACGTATCGTTATTTCTGTCGTAAGCTTGCAGTAAGAAAATATATTTTACGGTGAAATTAATGGCTTAATTGTGTTGTCAATTACTTAAATGTGATAAGAAACTCCATATTTTGTTAAATTTGATGTTTCCGACCGCCATTTACACGAAACCACAGCACAACCAACCATTTTTAGGAGCTCCGTATAGCGACAGGTATGAACGCAGAATGGCAAACGATCGTGGCTAAACTAGTTTTTATAAACTGACACGAACGACCGTTCATGTACTTCGGCAGAGGGGAAAGCGTATGCTTGCCATCTCCCTACTATAAATTCTCTAAGGTGATATGTATAGCATTTATTTATTTATTTCAATCCTCGTAGGTGTGTTCTGTGGTTCAATCAATCGGGTCATCAGCCGAGCTCATCTTGAGCTGCGGTCCTTTGCGTTTGAAGCAAAAGTTCACGGAATATTGATTAGATACCACCGTGGATTCAGGTACTCCATCTGTGGCTTTTGTGTTGGACTCATGTGATGGCAATATTTTGTTCCTCCAAGGATGACATACATTCGGTCAGTCCCATGGAAGTAATAAGTACTACGTACAACGTAGTACTTATTACTTCCATGGTCAGTCCTTATTCTAAGCATTCGACCTCAGAATAATGATAATGACATTCGACGCTGAGATTCAACGTCAACGTCAACACGACACGAAGTTCGGCTGAGTTCGGTTTCGTTTCGGCAAGCAAAAGCATTACTTTAAATATAAATTTTGTGTTATTGTGGCAATAACTTCAATGCAAACCCTTGTTTATAGGTGATAAAGTGAAAAACTAATAAAATGGCTAGTATAGTGTCGTATAACAATGAAAAAGCAGTGGTCGGTGAAGTGGAATACCCAGCGAGCGACCCTGCATCTGGTGCTTTCTTCCAACCAGATTACAAAAAGTAAGTGAATGCTTACTCCAATGACTGAAAGCCATACAAATTATAACATAGCCAAATAGTTTAAAAACTGGGTTATTCAGCTCGGACCAGCTGAACTACATATGTTCTAGTTCTAACCAACCAACAGTAGGTAGGTAACTCAAGAGACCAGCGCATAAAAAGAAAGTTACCTACATGAGAAGAAGACCAAATCAAAATGTATACAGCACTTCTTGAAATAATTGCTAAAAGCCCATATTACTGTGTACTTTTTAAATTTGTATGCAGATACATGCTAGTGCTTTATTTGTGAAAGCTTTGTGAAAATGATGTTGGTTGAATTTTACCATATAATTCCTTGTCCTTATATGCAGCAACAGCCATGAACTGTACAAAAATAACATATTAATAGCATCCAACAGTCACATACAATAGTCCTGATCCGACACCAAGATTCCCTGTGTCCTGGGTATCTGAAACTACAGTACCAACCACAGCACCCAGACTCGGAACAAATACTTGCAGATCATACAAACATTTGTCTTGCAGCCGAAATTAAACCTGCCTCCCAATTACAGTAGCAATGGGGATAATTTTGGCAGCCTTAGCGCTATCAAAATTTTACGGAACTTGAATAGGGGAATTTTCCTGACCTTAATATTCCACCTTTCAAGTTTCATAAGATTTGGACAGCGCTAAAGGTCTTCGCACATGAAAACAACTCAACGGCGACTCGACCCTATGCCAAATATTGAAATTTAAGCCCTGTGTCATATGTTACTTTAATATCATTTTTTGAAATTAAACCTTGAACATATGACACAGGGCTTAAATTTCAATATTTGGCATAGAGTTGAGTCGCCGTTGAGTTGTTTGGTGTACGATGCGTAGGCCACTCGTCGTACACTACTTTAATATCATTTTTTTAAATTAAACCTTGAACATATGACACAGGGCTTAAATTTCAATATTTGGCATAGAGTCGAGTCGCCGTTGAGTTGTTTTAATGTGCGAAGACCTTTAGGCTGCCAAATTGATCCCCATGTTGCATTCCCCATTGCCATTTGCTTCTGTAATTGGGGGGCTGCACCTCTTGCGTCTCACATGGCTGTTTGCCTGCCCCAAGGAGGTTGTCACGTTTAACAATTCATCTTTTTTTTTAAATTTTAGAAATGAGGACTTGAAGCTGATGCTGGATGGCTCCAAAGACTCGTTGAAGCTGGAAGCTATGAAGAGGATCATTGGAATGATAGCTAAGGGAAGAGATGCCTCTGATTTGTAAGTATTATTCATGCCATTTATTAGACTAATGCTGAATGGTTAGTAGTAGAACTGCTTGTGAAAGAGTTTGTCCGGGGAAGTACTACCACCATACCTATTTCTGCCGCCAAGCAGTAGTGTTCGCATTGCTGTGTTTCGGTTTGAAGGGTACGGGTGCCGGTGAAATTACAGGCTTCTGAGACTTTTTAACCGACTTCCCAAAAAAGGAGGAGGTTTTCAATTCAGTTGTATTTTTTTTTATGTTTGTTACCTCATATCTCCGGCGTTTATGAACCAATTTGGAAAATTCTTTTTTTATTTGAACAATACTACAATACTTCCAGATTGGTCCCATTTTTTTCAGAATCCAGTTCTGATGATGGGATCCATGAGGAATTGAGGGAACTCCTCAAATATTGTAGGCATACATATGGCGATTTTGATATTTTCAGCAAGACACCAAACATTTGCATTCAGAAAGTATCATAATCCTTTCACCACTATGGTTCTTTCATACATATTTTTCATCCAAAATTATTTAGTCGAATACAATGGCGGAAGTCGGTTTTTTAAATGAAAAGTTATCAACTTTATGTCTCAGGATCAGTAGCGCGCATGTGATGCCTATGGTGTTGCAGGCGTCCACTGGCTGCGGTAACTACTTTCCATCAGGTGGGCCGTATGGTTGTTTGCTTGCCATGTAGTATATAAAAAAACCAATGGTTTTCTTTACAGAGCATGCTACATACTTTCCCATGCCAAATCTAAAAGTATGAAAAAAGTGAAAGAGACAAATTGAATCTTATTCTTTCTTATTAAAATATACTACTATAGCATATTTTACTGGGGACTTTTGATTTGGAAGCTAGTTAAATTTAAAAAGTTTTTAATGTTTTTTTATACTGGATAATAAAAAAAACAAAATTTCAGTTCAGTATAAAATGTTGACAAATCTTAAAAATACTTGCAGATAAAGTCACGGGCGAGACAGCTAGTATGTTTTATATGAACTAAAAAGTGCTATTTACCTACTTCAGACTTAACTTGCTTTATTTTGTAGGTTCCCAGCTGTGGTGAAGAATGTGGTGTCAAAAAACATTGAAGTGAAGAAGCTGGTGTATGTTTATTTGGTCCGCTATGCAGAGGAGCAACAGGATTTAGCTCTTCTATCTATCAGTACTTTTCAAAGAGCTTTAAAGGTATGGTTTGACATGCAGAATACATTTTCAAGTACAACACTGACTTATGCCTTAGAGTTTGTCCAGATACACCTATTTTTTGACGACCTCTGTGGCGCGGCGGGCAAAGGTTCGCCTGTGACGCAGGATGTTTCGGGTTCGATTCCCGCCTCTGAACAAATATTTGTATGATTTGCATATATTTGTTCAGGGTGTTCTGGGTATTTTGTATGTGTAATAAAAAATATCTATCTATGTAATGTATTGTAATCTAATACCCATAACACAAGCTCTGCTTAGCTTGGGGCTAGATAATGTTGTGTGAATTGTCCAGCATTTATTATTATTATTATTATTTTACCTTGTTATTCCGTGCTCACGTCTTGTGGCAGCAACTATATCAATGTATGGAGGCTCATATATGTTTGTTGATTAGTTTTTATGAAACATAAAAGCCATCCCACCTGATGTAAAGGTGGTCACCGTTGCACCGGTGCACCGACAATGCCCCCATTGTTGACACTGGCAACAACGGGGGCACTGTCGATGCGTACCAGGAAGATTTAAGAACTGCATTGACTTTCAAATTCTATTGTACTTTTTGTAACAAGTACAACGTACTTACATAATTACGTTTAACATAGCAGCTACGTTGAGAAAAAAAAATTAAAACAGAAAGAGTACTTTCTTGCTATACAGTAAGTATAAGAAGAAATCTTTAAAATCGTTTCAGTTTTGAGGAAAGAAACAGGGAAATCAGAATCCTCGATTTTGTCGATTTCAGTTCGGAAAAATCCACCCGAGGCGCAGCCTGTCCTTCTCGCACCGTGTTTAGGAAGCTTGCGGGGGAGGGCGATAGCAACACATTTACTCAAATACCTATTTTTCATACACCTCGCAGATCGCGTTAGCTCTTAATTACCATTATGAAATAAATTACTATGAAATTATGTAATTTAATTTTTTTATTTTCGAATCCATTCTTCCAGGATCCAAACCAGTTGATCCGTGCCAGTGCCCTTCGAGTGCTCTCATCTATCCGGGTCAACATGATCGTTCCCATCGTGATGCTGGCTATCCGAGACTCGTCCAGTGATATGAGTCCGTACGTTAGGAAGACGGCCGCACACGCTATACCTAAACTCTACAGGTATACTTTACTTCACATATTGTTTCCGCCATGTCAGCAGTCGCGAATTGTGAAACAAACAAACACAAAATAGCCTCCTTAAATCTTGTAAAGCCAAGAGCCAATTTCACCATACTCTATTAGTTAGTACCTAAATGTGTTAAGGTGATAAGTTAAAATGTGGAGTCGCTGCGTTACATGCTCACTCAGTAACGGTACCGGATGCAAACTTGATGTTAATATAGTGATTATTTGAGGATGTAATCTAAATAAATATAAAACAGAAAAACGATTGGTGAAACTTTTCTCAATAGATTTATTTTTTGAAATCGGTTCTCGTAAAACCCGTTTTACGTTCATCCTTCTAACCTAGAAAATATTTGTGGTTTATTTTTATACTATTCGGTAGCTAATCAAAGTATTTGAACAAATATAAAAAGATTTCTTTCTGTATTTGCTACTCTTTAAGAAAAACGAAGGTTTATCATTTGTCGCTTACGCCAGTTACTTCTGAGCGGCGCAAAGCTATACCTTACTCTCTTCCTGGCGTGAAGTGAGTAATCGCGCTATCACTTTCTTGCAGCGCTGCTACCTCCCCCCCCTCGAGATTTTAGACATTTTAACATATCGGTCAAGGTGACAGATAATCTTTGAAAACATTTGTTGGTGAAATCATACCTTAAGCTTATAAAGCCTTATATAATTTTTTCAGTTTGGACCCAGAGCAAAAGGAAGAGCTGGTGTCAATAATAGACAAGTTACTTTCGGATAAAGCGCCGCTTGTAGTTGGTTCTGCGGCGATGGCGTTCACAGAAGTGTGTCCCGATCGGATGTCCCTCATACATAGAAGCTACAGGTAAGATACTGCAAGTTGGTCCGTTATTTTCCTGAAAACATTGCGATAATTGATAGTCAAAGTCAAAGTCAAAAAGAACTTTATTCATTGAAATCACAAGGATCATTTTGAATCGTCTTATATATACGTGGTGGTCATATAATTAAGAACGCTGATATAAAGGGAAGATTTTTTCCAACTAAGATGCAAAACTAATTGTATGCATTTGTTTTTATTTCTCTCGGTATCGTAAAACATTTCCATATTACCACTGTATTCATTGGTACACATGATTGGCTAAAAATCAATAGGCAAACTTTTTACACTACTTTTAAACAAAGTATTCCTTATTACTGGCTGGTCACGTAATTAAGAACGCTAAGTAGTTTATACCTTTATTCAAATTTAAACAGAGAACACTCAGTCGATTTGTTACTGTTTGTATAATTTTGGCGCCATTACGTGCTGTAAAAGATTAAAGGTGATTGCTTCTTTAGAAAAAACAATGGGAAAAAATAAAAGTTGTGATAAATCTACAAGGGAAGTAATAATAAAACTTCGCCGGAAGAATTGGTCTTATAAAAAGATAGCCGACCATCTGCAATGTTCAAAAACGATGGTTTTCCACGCTGTAAAGCATTTTGCTACGTATCAAACTACTTCGAATGTTCCACGTGTACCTAAACAGAGAAAAACAACTCCTCGAGATGACCGAAACATCGTTCGTATGGCAAAACAAAATCCTTTTAAAGGGTCCAATGAGCTTAGAAAAGAATATTTTGGTGAAAACAACCCTTCAGCAATCTCAGCGCGCACTATTCGAAGACGTTTGGTAGAAGAAAAATTGCACGGTAGGATAGCAAGAAAGGTACCCATGTTAAAACTTTGCCACAGGCAAGCCCGGCTTGCATTTGCGAGAAAGTATGAAAACTGGACTGTGCAACAGTGGAAAAATGTACTTTTTTCTGACGAGACGAAAATAAACAGAGTATGTTCTGATGGAAAACGATATGTACGACGTCCCCCGAATACAGCATTCGACCCAAAGTACACGAAAGTTACATTAAAGCACGGTGGTGGAAATGTGAAAATTTGGGGTTGCTTTTCTGGACATGGTGTAGGACCTGTAAAGTTGATAGAAGGTAACATGGATCAGTTCCAATACAAAAATATACTGGAAGAAACAATGTTACCATACGCTGAAGACGTTCTACCGGTCATTTGGACATTCCAGCATGACAATGATCCAAAGCACACTGCACGCACCGTAAAGGAATTTCTTACAGCGCAATTAGTTTCTGTCTTAGACTGGCCTGCTAACAGTCCAGATCTAAACCCAATAGAGAATCTGTGGTTTGAAGTAAAAGAAAAAGGTTTCAAATACAAAGTGTGGAAATTTAAGAGAGCTGTATGACGTTTTTTTAGAAGAATGGAACTCTCAACGATCTTATAATTCACAATAGATCCAGGGTCACGTACAAAATGAAAGCTAAAAACTGTCCGCATGGATACATACTTATACAGCTACATTTGTTTACTAACGAACAAAGATGAAAGTTTTAAAACAGTTCTAAGTTCAACCTAATTACAACCATGACACCTAGCAAAAAAGTAGCAAATCTTCAAAATATTATCTTACACTTACGATCATTCGTCACAAAAAACGAGCAAAGCAATTATATTACTCCTGTCACTTGTCAAATCAAAAGACATAGGTTAAACAACTAGTGTGAAATCAACCTTAAAGAGCTACAAATAAAGTTCTTTTTCCCGTTATTACCTTGCGAGCTACATCCATCCGTTTCCATGGTTTCGCTTCTGTTTGCTTCTTCAAATTTAACTACAGAAGGTATGGAGTCGCGTTGATCACTTAAATAATTTATAATATGCACGTTAAAGTTAAGTTAAAATTATTTATGTTTTGGGCATGTATGTTTGATATTGATAGTATATATACTTGTTATTTTATTAACGTTCTGTTGTGTGTATATTTATGTGTATGTTTATGTTTTTGGCCAAGATGCCTATCGCTGGATGTCACAAATAAAAATATCACTAAATTCCACATCTTTATATTCATGTTTACAATCTTTATAATACAAGTACAGTTTAGTGCAATAATTTGATCAAAACCCAAAATGTTTAAAACAGCTCAACATTAAAAATTTTCCATTCTGCGTACCTACAGGCTGATAATGAAGCCCTAGTTATAAAAAGCTCAAATATAAAAAATATATGTTCTGTAACGTTTGTCTCGTTTCATAATAAAAAAAGATATCGACCATCAAAGTTTTCCAACAAAAACCGTAAAGTGCTTGAGGGCGGGCGTACAGGCGCCTGCCGTAGGTTGGGCATTTATTTGATATTTGGGAAATATACCTATAATATGATAAAAGAATTTGAAAAAGTACTGTTTTTTTACGATAATGTGTTCTATAAGTGATTCTGGTTCATAAATTTTAACAAAGCGAGAGGACTCATTATCAGTTGGTATAGATGTAAAGGGGTTGTTAACCAAAGATTTGGTTAAATAACAGTAGCGTAAATGGATTGCTCGGAAAGCTAAAATAAAAAAAAGGAAAGCCAAGTATCTGATGAGAGTTCAACAAACAGACACAAAAGTAGTATTACATTTTTTTAAAGTTCTGGTAAAAACAAATTATTACAATACAAATCTACTCCATGCATCTACTGTTCTGTTACAGACAATTTTGCGTCAACGTTGGCCAAACATTTGTAGCGGTGGTTTAAAATCGGTAATTTTGATCAAAATTTCATACTTTTTGTTAGTTTAAAGCTTAAAATACAACTTATTCTACATGTACTTAACGAAAGTAAGACACTCCGGCTGTTAAATTGTTTTTTCGGGGATTATTTTTGCAACTTTTAAATATACATTGCGGCATTGTGACACGTGTTTACATTGGCTTTGTTTGAAGCGAACTAAATCAAATACAAACTCACTTTTCAAGTGAGCTTAAATTCACCGAGACGTTTTTATTGCGCCGACCCGATATCTATGTGAGTATTAGAGATCGTTGGGAACTCTATTTCTCTTGCGAAATGTCAAAAATTAATAGAGTCAATGCCTCGCCGGTGTAAAGCTGTAATTAAAAGCCGTGGATATGCTATTAACTATTAATTTTAGTTAAATATTTATTCAATTTCTTTTTATGTTTCCTGTGCTACATAATATTGTGATTTTTTAAATCTAAGTGTCATACAAAACAATTGCCGAGCAGTTAAATAAATCGTTCTTAATTATTTGTCCAGTTTCAGTACTATTTGAATGTGTTACTTTGATAAAATCAATAAAATGTGCAAAAAATAGTTAGCGATTTCATACTTTATTCTTAAGTCAGGTTGCTCTATTAATGTGACTATTATATAACATAACTAGTTGCTTCTCAGAAGGTACACATCTCTGTGTATGATACGATTTAAATAAAAAACTTCTAGAACTTCAAATCGTTCTTAATTATATGACCACAACTGTATATTATAATTAGATAATGATTGCGTAACTTTTTTATGAGAAAAGTGAATTAATTAAAAGTAAATTAAATGATAATGCATGCATACAATTTAATAATTTAATGAAATATAATAAAATTGTGCAGCGCCCTAACGGGGTTTATGTGTAAGTACTAACTACCTAGTAGGTATATAAGACCAATACTTACTAATATGAATTACTTACTTACTACATAAAAGCAATTAATAAATGAATATGAATATGAATGATAGCAATGATCGCACAATTTACACATGTTGCAAACAAGTCGCGAGATAGAGAATACGGTGGCCGGTCTGGGTGTTATGGTACCATGGTACTCGTAGTTCCTGTTATCCACGACACAAGGAATCCTAGTGTGGGATCATGACTGTGTGTGACTGTTGGGTGTGTTACGTGTTACGATATCCGTCGGAGGAGATGGAGGGGTCTATTCTTAGGACACACCACAACAGGCTATCGTAACATATATCTACAATATCAGAGGCCCAATGGGAAGTTTTCTGACAGCTGAAAGAAAATAGTTCTAAATCCATGCATAGATGGCGCTGTCCAGATATGTTTCTCTAAATTTTGTCGGTCAGCCACCAACTGTCAGTGTCACTGACTTCACTCGCTCATGCTCGTACGCGTTCGTTGGTGAAGTATCTACGTAAAAAGTTTTTGTTGAAATTCTGATAAAGTTAGTGCTAAGAAGTTGGACTTTGTTAACAAATAAATTTTCACAAAAACAAGTTGTTTTTACTAGTGACCTTGCCTTAGTTTGCTTTTAAGGTCTCTGCAAAGAGAATTTGTTCTCTGTGGTGCTTTTGCAAAATCTTCAGAAGACAGGACCATGTCGAGTCACCGCCATCTACCGGATTTTTAAGAACTATTTTTTCTTTTGAATTGTCTCCCTGAAAACTTCCCATTCACGTAATTTTGCGAAGATTATGTAATAGTTACTATGTGACAGGTGCTACTGAGACGGAAATATACTATTGCTAATTGAAAGTTTTAAAATTAAGTGAATTAGGCCTCTGATCTGAATGTTGTTTTTGGCAGAAAACTGTGTTCGTTGCTAGCTGACGTGGATGAATGGGGACAGCTGGCGTTGCTGAATGTGCTCACCGTGTATGCCAGGTCTTGCTTCCCCGACCCCAACAATGAGGTGAGTTTTGTACGTCATCACACTTCCACTGTGGCTGGATTGGTGATAACCTTGACTGCTGGATACGGTACGCTTGGCCGCACATGCACGGTTTCCGATTGGGTCCGCCGTACCTGACCGAAGTCTGGAGGCACAGACATTTCTATAACAAGTGGATGCCTTTAGTCCATCGAGGTCCATCCATGAAGGGCCTTTCTCTACCGCGTCCTCCGGTTTGTGGTCGCCACTCGAGAACCTTTATTCCCCAACGATTTTATGATCTTTCCTACTACTAGGTGCAAAGCGCCTGTTACATCAAAAAGAAGGTAGGAGTGGTTTGTTCCCTACAGGCTACCAAGACCCCTAGCTTCCAAGACTTGGAGCCTGTTGCATATGATGCTAATGGTGTTATGACATAGAATAAAGACATTACAGAAGGTCCACTTCACGAACAAATTTATATAAATAGCGTCTTTTGCTGGGATGCAACAAAGTGCAATTCAGCTCGCATAAGCGATTAGTGCCTATTGCTATATTCACCTAAACATTTCCGCTCTCTTCTAACGCGTAACTCTGTCGCTGTCTGGCGCGAAGTGACGCGGCTCGTAAGGGTTGACGACTAGTGTTATGTGCTTACGACAACATAATTATGTAATGGCATACGTTAGTGTGTACCTTGTCAATGAAACGAAATGTCTCTTTTAGTTTAGGTTTAATAGTGTTTAGGTAGGAAGAGAATATAATAAGAAATTACTAAAAGAATTACTTTAGGCGCGCGTCAGGTCGAGCGCGCGCGACACACCTTACTGAATAAACCCGGCTTGCCAGGTTACTTGTAGCTTCAAAGTCAAAAATAATTTTATTCATTGAAATCACAAGGATCATTTTGAATCGTCTTATATACTAAAATTACTCCTGTTCCAACGCGATCAAGCCAAAAAGAATCAGGCAACAAACACGACTTGGCTTACATAAATGGTCCGTCTTACCACTAGGTGAGAAGCGCCTGTGTGGTGCCTCGGAGCAAGGAGTTGCTGATACATAGTAAATGAGAACTTAAAAACCTTCAACATTGCTTAAACATCAGCAAAAATATGCAAGACAGCACACGCTACGCTTGTTATACTTATAAATAATAATCTAGTAGAAACATGTAAATGGATAAGTACAGATATTGCAAATTTCCATTTTAGCAGTCGAGGGGTAGAGCGACGTCAGGCCACGCGGCTTTCATACCTAAAGCGCGGAGTGCGCCGCGCCTGGTTATGTGTTAAAGAATAATGGAATGTTACGGTTTCAGGAGTATTCAACGGATAGTGATACGGACAAGCCGTTTTATGAGAGCGACAGTGATAGCGCTCCCCGTACTAAAAGCTCGCCGGTTGTTGACCCGGACCTGCGCCTGTTGCTGCGCGCTGCCAAGCCGCTACTGCAGTCGAGGAATGCGGGCGTCGTAACTGCAGTGGCGCAGTTATATTACCACTGCGCACCAGGTATCATCATCATCTACATGTCCACTGCTGGACATAGGCCATAGGCCTCCCCAATGCTATGAATTATTTTTGAGTTTATCATTCATGATAATAATAATACTCTTCTTCTTTGATGACCTCTATGGCGCGGCGGGCGAAGGTTCACTTGCGACGCAAGAGGTTGCGGGTTCGATCCCCGCCTCAGAACAAATTGTACGATCTGCAGATAATTGTTCCGAGTGTTCTGGGTATTTTCTATGTATAATAAAAAAAAATATATCTATGTAATGTATTGTATTGAGTATATCAGTTATCTAGTACCCATAACACAAGCTCTGCTTAGCTTGGGCCTAGATAAATGTTGTGTGAAATGTCCAGCATTTATTTATTTTATTTTATTGACTTCAATTGACGTAGCATTGATATCTCATGTTATGTCATCAAAGAAAATTAAATAGAACAGAACATCGATATTTATAAACAACATTATTTTATATAAAATTTCAGCCCAAGAATTGCCGCCAGTTGCAAAAGCCATGATTCGTCTGCTAAGAGCTCCATTGGAAGTCCAAAGTGTCGTACTCAACTCTATTGCCTCTCTCACAGTTAATAAAAGGGTAAGAAAAATACTTTATAAGTCGCGCAACGAGTTATGAGCGCTCGGCGAAATTGGTGCGGTTGATTGCGCATGTGTACATGTGTGCGCGTCTGTATCTAGGGAGCGCGAGACGCGAGTGCGGGGCGCTCGGTACGGGAAGACGACCGATCAACCAATCCGCCTCTCCCGTCGCGCCTCTCCCCCCCGCTAAACAGACCCAAAAAATTACTACTGCGCATTGTAGGTCAGCGCTCATAACTGGTTGCGCGACTTTGGTTATTTTTCGTAAGGTGTAAATAAGATGCAGCGTTTCGTAAGTGACGCGAAATTAAAATTTAACCGTGTTGCTCATCACAGCTTATCAACACTGTTTGTGATAGTGAAAACACTATAAAAATTATTAAAGGACATTTCGTAGCTAAACTAATTATACATAACTTACTCAATTTAAAACATAACACAACACCCAACAGTGACATACATAGTCCTAATCTCACACTAGGATTCCCTGTATCATGGGCATCAGAAACGGCGAGTACCATGCTACCACAACACCCAGGCCCGGAACAAATATTTGCAAATCATGCAAACATTTGTCCCGCAGCGGGAATCGAACCTTCTTGCGTCACAGCCGGCTACTCACCCGCCGCGCTACGGAGGTCGTCAAAACATGTGTGTTATGTCTCCTAGTTTTCGCTATCACAAGCAGTGTTGATGTGCTGTGACGAGCAAAAAAACACGATAAAATTTGAATTTCGCCCCTCTTGCGATACACTCTTAACTTATTAATGCTCCTTGCAGTCGCTCTTCGAACCGTTCCTTAAATCGTTCTTCGTGCGGAACTCAGACCCGACTCACATAAAGCTACTCAAACTGGAGATCCTGACCAATTTGGCCACGGAAGCTAGTGCGGGCGTTGTGCTCAGGGAGTTCCAGACATATGTAACCTCGAACGACAAGACATTTGCTGCTCACACGATACAGGCGATCGGCAGACTCGCGGTCGCGATACAAACAGAGACAGAAACCTGTTTGAATGGATTACTGCATTTGCTGTCTAGTAAAGATGGTAAGAAACGGATTATTACTTTAATAAAGATGTTCAGTTTATGATAAGACATTTGCTGCTTTCACTATACAGGCGGTTACAAAAACCGGCCAAGTGCGAGTCGGTCTCGCGCACAAAGGGTTCCGTACCATTATCTAAAAAACGGCATATAAATCACGTTTGTTGTATGGGAGCCAATAAATTCAATATTTGTTTTATTATTTGTTGATATAGCGGCAGCAAAAATACATCAACAAACATCAAATTTCAACTGTCTAACTATCACGGTGCATGAGATGCAGCCTGGTGACAGACGGACGGAAGGACGGACAACAGAGCCTTAGTAATAGGTTCCGTTTTACCCTTTGGGTACGGAACCCTAATAAAAACTAAAATTAAAATTACTTTTTTAATAATGTAGGGTTCGATTCCCGCTGCGGGACAAATGTTTGTATGATCTACAAATATTTGTTCCAGGTCTGTGTGTTATGGTACCATGGTGCTCGTAGTTCCTGATACCCACGACACAGGGAATTCTAGTGTGGGATCAGTGGGCAAATTATCCAAATTATTTTATAACTACACTGAAAGTTAACCGAATCGAGACTGAATTGTGAATTGACAGAAAATTGGTATTCTGCTCCCTCATAAAAAACAATTTAGTTTAGTTTCAATTCACGGTGACTACCATTAGAATAGGATGGTTATATATATAAACGGAAAGAGTAAAGAGAGACTCCCATCTACTTAAGCTAAAATTATCTAAAAAACTTTGAATCATTCAAGTTTCAGTCACATTTTGATTTATTCACATTTTAGTGTTGTATTTTAAGTTAAGATCATACAATTTCTGACAGTTAAGGCATCGAAACAAGATCGAATCATGATTCGAACTCTATTTTAATCATATTTAACCGACTTCAAAAAAAGGAGGAGGTTCTCAATTCGACACGTATGTTTTTTTTATTATTTTTTTATTTATGTTACGCGATTACTCCGTCAATTTTGCATTGATTTTGATGATTCTTTTTTTGTTTAGTAGGTTATACTTCAGAGGTGGTCCCATATAAATTTTATCGAAATTGTTTCAGCACTTTTTGAAAAATGTGGTTTTTTGTGGTTTCCATAGAAAAAACCTAATATTTTACCGTGCCATTCATGGTTCTGTCAGCGCTAGATGATACTAGACGTCGACAGATGGCGATATAGAAATACTTAAATACCTACCCGCCGATAGATAGCGTTTATTCAAATATGAATTACCTACATTATAGGTAGGTTGATAGGCTTGAAGTCGGTTTATGTTAAATTTGAAATGAAATTAATTATTTAGTTAGAGAATTGGGACCTCAGGACTATGTATGTGATTGTTGGGGTTATGTATAAAGTAGGTAATAATTTTGATTGCAGAGTGGATAGTTTGCGAAGCAGTAGTAGTCGTAAAGCGAGTGGTGGGGGGCGGCGCAGCCTCTGCTAAGGCAGCTGTTGCCAGGGCGGCTAAACTTCTGAGGGCCGACAGGTAAAATTATAACATAAACTTTACTAAAGAAGCAATAAATTTAAAACTTTGAAATTAATTTCAAACTAAACTATTTATCATACATACCAACATATGTCACACGACCTCTGTGGCGCGGTGGGCACTCGCCCAGCCAGCTGAGATGCAAGAGGTTGCGGGTTCGATTCCCGCTGAGGGACAAATAATAATAAGGTCCAGGTTAAGCCTGTGTTTGAAAATAAATGACTGAAATAATAATAATAATAAATGCTGGGCATTTCACACAACATTATCTGGCCCCAAGCTAAGCAGAACTTGTGTTATGAGTACTAGATAACTAATATACTTAATACAATACATTACATAGGTAGATATTTATTATCATACATAGAAAATACCCAGAACACCCTGAACAAATACTTGCAGATCGTACAAATATTTGTTCCGAGGCGGGAATCGAAATGTTTGTATGATGTGCAAATGTTATTTATGATTATGAATCAATTAACGAAGGTATTATGTTAATATAGATTGGCTCCGGCTGCTCGCGCGGCTGCAGTGTGGTTGGTGGCAGAGCATGGCGCAGAGCATCCACGTGCTGCCGCCATTTTGGCGCATTTGGCTACCAACTTCCCCGACCAGGTAACTAATGAACTAATGTATATCTACCAGTAACCCAATCTCAAGTTTAGTCACCCTAGTTGTATTTGTATAAGACTTCGTTGTAGGGGAATTAACACCACCATACCTATTTCTGCCGCCAAGCAGTAGTGTGAATATTGCTGTGTTCCGGTTTGAAGGGTGTCGGTGAAAAACAGGCATAAATTACCATTTTTTTCTTAGGATTGCGGGTGCAATGTAATTCCATGTAGGGCGCGGCCTAGGTGGACTTGACCTAAGAGGTATTGCAGTTGTAATAGGTAGGGGTTATCGCTTAACATCAGTTGAGCGATATGTCAGTTCTGTCACATTTAGCGAATGTGACATTTTGCAAAGGGACACTTAGTCGTTGGGACATTTAGCGAAGGTATATTTAGTGATTGAAACATTTTTCTAATGAGACATTTAGCAAATGGGACATTTTGTGAAGAGACATTTAGCAAATGCAACGTTTTGCAAAGAGACAATCAGTGATTGAGACATTTTGCTAATGGGACATTTAGCAGAAGACACACATAATATAATGAAAAGGACATTTTTCAAAAGGGTTATTATTTTTCGGCGTGACATTTTGCAAACGGCCGGAACTTACACACTTAAACCACTCGTTATAAAACAAAATATTATATGAATCACATTCTTCATACTTTTTATTTCAGGATGAACTAGTAAAACTCCAGCTACTCTCCCTAGCGGTGAAACTCTCCATCACTCAACCGGAAACTACCCCAGTCTGTCGCTACGTGCTATCCCTGGCGCGCTACGACGGTAGCTACGACGTGCGTGATCGTGCGAGGATGCTACGCAGATTCGTAGACCCGCCTGCTACGAGCCAGCTCGCTAAACACGCTGCGGAGATATTCAGACCGGATAAGCCAAAACCTACTATCGAAAGCAGTTTCAAAGGTTGGTTTAAAGAGTTAAGCTACTCCCTCTAGCGGTGAAACTCTCCATTATAACTGGACACTGCCCCAGTATGTCGTTTCGTTTTTACCTTGGCCCGCTACGACGGTAGCCACGAGCTCGTTATTTAAATCAAAGCCAATTATTGAGAGTAGTTTCAAAGGTTACATGAAAAATTATATTATTTATTTATTTATTGTATTAGATATATTATCTAAGATCGTAAGTAGTATTTCTGGTCAGTTTTCCTGGTAATGTTTATGAGTTATCGTTCAGATCGTCAGCAATGGACGCTGGGCACGCTGTCCCAGTACGTGGGCGCGGCGGCGGCCGGATACCGCGCGCTGCCGCCCCCGCCGACCGCCTCGCGCGACGCAGCGCTGAGGGACGCCGCCGATGCACCGACTCCCACTGTTACTCACAATCATTCAACTAAGGTAACGCCTGTTGTAACTCAGTAATTCCTCAAAGATAACACTTGACGTAACTCACAATCATTCCACGAAAGTAACACTTTTCGTTTCTGACAATCATCCCACGATGGTAACAGTTGTCGTTACTCACATTTATTATACAAAAGTAATTCTAATAACAATAATTCTAATATTTCTCATAATCATTCCACTAGTAACGCCTGTCGTAACTCAGTAATTCCTCAAATATAACACTTGACGTAACTCACAATCATTCCACTAAAGTTGAACTATGCTAAAAATTATTACGATCCTTTTTGTAGCCTGAAATAAAAGGGACCAAAACAATTTTAGCGCGGTTTAATAAAATAATAAAGACATAAAGATTGTACAGAATTTATAAAATACAACCACATACATTGTTTAGTTGATTCTTTATACTCGCAGAAAAACAAAAGCTTCTACTCGGAGCCAGAGAGCAGTGGCTCAGGGTCGGAGTCATCTGCGGCCGACTCCAGCTCAGAGGAGTCTTCTGATCAGTAAGTACACGTTAATACCATACATACATACATAGGCTTATGACTTAAACCTCCAAAGATACCAATAAACATCCTTCAGCCCCTATTCCCTAACTGAAAGTCACTCGGTGACTAACGTTGGCCAAGTAATATTACCATCTATTGACAATTTTTACTGATAATTTTGAGCAATTGATGGTAATATTTGTCAAACGATAGTCACCTAGTGACTTTCAGTTGGTAAATGGGGGGGCAGATCTGTGAGAATATCCTACTATGAAAGTCGGACGACATTGGTTACTCTTTGCATGGTAGTTAATAGTTCCATAAGTGACAGGTTTAATTGAGAAAAAAAATACCTGATAATAAATAACAATAAATATGATAAATAAAATAAAATAAACATTTTGACACTTTTGATTTTGGCCAACTTGAGATAATTTTGACACACTGGTCAACTTGAGATAATTTTGACATCCTGGCCAACTTGAGATAATTTTGTTTGACACACTGATCAACTTGAGATAATTTTGACACCCTGGCCAACTTGAGATAATTTTGACACAATGATCAACTTCATATATTTTTGACACACTGGTCAACTTGAGATAATTTTGACACACTGGGAAACTTGATATATTTTTGACACACTGGGTAACTTGAGATAATTTTGCCACACTGGTCAACTTCAGATAATTTTGACACACTGGTCAACTTGAGATAATTTCGACACACTGTCTAACTTGAAATAACTTTTATTTTATGCAGAGATGAAAGCGTTAACGAATCGGACAAGAAACCAGAGAACCCAGCTAAGGAAACCAACAACCACGGGTATGTAAACTGACCTACTGAATTGTTTTTTTTTATAAAGTGGTTGATGCACACCTTATGTTAAGTGCCCCCCCTCCCCCCTGCTCATTACAACAGCTGTACCTCGTAGTTCACGCCCACCGTGGAACCAAAAATTCGAAGACGTGCATTGAATGTCTCTGAGGCGCATTGAGTCCTTTCAATACACTGATTCTTTTACTACCCTTGACAAGACCCTTAATACTTCTACCAAGAAAGAACCAGTCACACAACGAACATACACGGTAAACAATCTCAAAAACTTAATCTCAAAAGTTTGCTCATACACTTCTAAGTAAGTCCACCTTACCTATTTCTGCCGCCAAGCAGTAGTGCTCGCATTGCTTTGTTTCGGTTTGAAGGGTACGGGTGCCGGTGAAATTAGAGGCACATGATATTTTTGATCATTATGTCAAGGCGCGCGTGTGATGCCTCTGGTGTTGCAGGCGTCCATAGGCTACGGTAACTGCTTTGCATCAGGTGGGCCGTATGCTTGTTTGCTTGCTAAGTTAGTATAAAAATATAAAGCCAGCAACCCGCCCCCTATTGTCAATCAAACAGGTAATGACTTTTGAATACGATTTTAAGGTACATTGCGCTTTATATTTCGAATATTTCTGCTCTTGGAAAAAAAGCTAAAACACGCAGCGCAATGTACTGCAAAATTGTAATCAAACGCGATTACCAGTTTGATAGGCAATAAACCCCCAGGACAAATCTTATACAAACGAAAATTGCTTAACAAGTCCGTTACATTGCAGCTACTGAATAAAGCCTTACCTACACAGGTCTTCGAACTCAGGGACTTCGGAGAGTGAATCGGATAGTGAGTCGTCATCGGGCTCCGAAGACGGCACCGAGACTGCTGACTCCAGCGAAGACGACACACCTAAAACGGTTGAACCACGGAAGAATTACAAAAAGGTAATTACCCCTATACTATAAGCATTCCGACCTTTCGATGGAATATACTATAATTATATGGGGTATTATACCCCATGTAAGTTTTATACAGTCCATTATGCCATTTCGTCCACAAGGAATGAAATTTAGTAGAGAGATAGATTATAATAGAATTTAATTTAATTTTCTAAAAAGAAATAGATTATGACCTTGAGACTAGCTACTTTTTATCGACGAATGAAATTTAGTAGAGAGATCTTTTTACCGACGAATGAAATATAGTAGAGAGATAGATAGACCTTGAGACAAGCTACTTTTTATCGTGGTACCACGCGAGCTAAGCTGCGGCCGACACTAGCTAACTAACTACTAGTTATTGTGTTATTAGTAAGTAACTAAAATATTATCCACAGGCATCGAATCAAGAGTCAGAATCAAAACAAAACTCGGAACAGAAACAGAATGAAAAGTCCAACTTGGAACTACTCTTGGAGTTAGACGAAGTAGCCGATACATTGCCAACTATGACGCCCACGTGTGGGGGTTTCCTGTCGCCCCCTGAGGCCGGTGGGGTCGGGGATGGTAAGTGATAATTAATAACCAAAGCGTGCGATAAGGGGTTCAATTCTCGGATTGTAGACATAATGTTGTTGTTTGACCACCTCTGTGGCGCGGCGGGCGAAGGTTCGCAGGTTGCGGGTTCGATTCCCGCCTCGGAACAAATATTTGTGGGATCTGCAGATATTTGTTCAGGGTGTTCTGGGTATTTTTATATATATAATAAAAATATCTATGTATGTACTGTATTGTATTAAGTATATCAGTTATCTAGTTCCCATAACACAAGCTCTGCTTAGCTTGGGGCTAGATAATGTTCTGTGAAATGTCCAGCATTTATTTATATAAGAAATAAAATCTTGTTTAACGTTCTAGAAGATGACATAACTCCAGTGGGTCCGTCGTTCGTCGCGCCGCGTTCGGAACTCCTGTCGCGGGTGACGTCAGGAGGCCTCGGAGCCACTAAGACTTGGCTGCGCACTCCACACTTGTATTCCAGCAAGATGATAGCGATACAAATCACTTTTACAAACACCAGTAATAGAGAAATTACTGATATCAAAATCAGCAAGGTGAGTTACCACAGTTCGATAAAACCGACTTAAGGTGGATCGTCTCGCATGTTGCGTGATATTCAAATTTTATTGTGTTTTTTGCTCATTGCAGCTTATCAACACTTCTTGTGATAGTGATCTAACACACATGTTTTAGTTTATAGTACCTCAAAAACATAATTAGTTTAGCTACGAATACTTTTTAATGATTTTTGCAGTGTTTTTTTTTGTTTTGGGATATCCGTCGCTTAACTAATAATATTTATGAGATAAGATCAATTAAAACATGTGTGTTAGGTCTCCTAGTTTTCGTAAAATCTGCTTTCGCTATATCAAGAAGTGTCGATGAGCTGTGATGAGCAAAAAACACAATAAAATTTAAACTTCGCGACACATGCGAGACGACCCACCATTAAAGCCATTTACGCGAGTCAAAGTGTCGGTCTAGTCGGTTGGAGACTAGAAAATCGCATATAATCGCGTTGATAACGCTGTTTGTTTAAGTTGTCAATTTCAAACTAGATGGCGCTACTGCTATCTTAAAATGTGGTATCCATTAAGCCGGGTCCGCTGCGCCATGTTTTGGTACAAATATATAACATTATTTTCTAACATAAAAGCGGCGTGGCCTAACTGTTTTGTGTTAGCAAAAACACAAACATGTTTGCCGCGATGAACGGAAAACATTCCCCACGTTCGCCTGCGGGGCGGTGAAGTCATTCATTTCGTGTCAGTTCTCTCTAGAGGATGACTTTAGAACTCATAATTTGAAAAGAGTTTTTGTGACAAAACACTGACAACTCAAAATTCGCAGCGAACTGGCTGTACTGTCTACTTGCTTTAGACGTTTTGTTAGTAATAGAACTTCTTGTGAAAAAGTTCGTCCGGGGAAATACTACCAGCACCGTACCTATTTCTGCCGCCAAGCAGTAGTCGCTCGCATTGTTGTTTCGGTTTGAAGGGTACGGGTGCCGGTGAAATTACAGGCACATGAGACTTTTCATCTTTGTCTCAGGATATGGGCATAGTGCAATATCAAGTATGGTAGACGTGTCCTAAGAGGTATTGCGTTTGTAGTAGTATCAGGTGGGCATCATGCCAATACCGCCATTATAGAACATGTATGTTCTATAATGTATGTTATGTATCCCGCCTCGGAACAAATATTTGTACGATCTGCAGATATTTGTTCAGGGTGTTCTAGGTATTATTCTATGTATAATGAAAAAAATATCTATCCATGTAATGTTGTATTAAGTATATCAGTTATCTAGTACCCATAACACAAGTTCTGCTTAGCTTGGGCCTAGATAATTTTGTGTGAAATGTCCAGCATTTATTTATTTAATACTAAGTATGGCGCGTCCTAGGTAGACGTGTCCTAAGAGGTATTGCGTTTTTAGTAGTCTTGGTTTACCGCTTAACATCAGGTAGGTCACTTGCCACGCCAATATCGCCATTATAGAACATGTATGTTATTTTCCAGAAATCCTCAAGTACGCAGGAGATGCGTGCCTTCCAACCGATCCCTATACTACAGCCGGGAGAGTCCACAGTCGTATCTCTCGGTATAGACTTCGCGGACAGCATCCAGCCACTAGAGGGCGTCGTGAGCAGTTCTATAGGTA